>CM070700.1:16866027-17483944 GCA_036346265.1 Melocanna baccifera | reverse complement strand
GTGCATTACATGCATCAACTTGTCTCTTCATGATTTTTGTCTTCTTTGTGCTCTCGCTTGAGCCACATAGCCTCATCCGGGCTTATATTATTGCTCTACACCTCAGCACCCTAGCCTAGTCCTAGTCCATTCCCACTGACCACCACGTCATCCAAGCCACCTACACAACCAAAGACCAAGCAACCATATCAGACACAAGTTTCATACACTTGACTCACGTTAGTTAAACACATACATCATACAATGTAACACAAACCCTTATGGCTCTCAAGCCATGAGCCTAACTCAAACCAACTCAGCACAACTCACCTTGATCAACCCAAAACACAACAGTGGTTTGACCACCATTACCAGGCCAGTCAAAACTCCATTTCCAATTAGACCTAGTGTAAACTCATCACCAAACAGTTCTACACAAGTGTTTGATCTAGAATACCCAAAAATACACAAAAGATACCTTGACCGGTCTGAACACTCATCCCATGCAGGTCATACCACCATGTATATTTTCAGCACAAGTCCCATTCAGTCAATTAGACCGGCCTTACAGGATGGTCAGACTACACATGCATAGCGGTCTGACCAGTTTTGTAAATCAGTCAGACTGCCCACTGCCAGTAACACTAAAAATTGTGGTTTGTTTGCACAACTAAAATACAACTCAACAAATATGCCAATTATTCATCATATATAGACCAGCAAAAGCTTACGTGGTCTCTCAATCTCCCCCTTGATTAGCACATTGGCAATACTTTCAAAAATGCAAAGTCGAGTTGATTTTGGAAATTAGAAGAGAGTTTCGCACTAAGAAACTCAACGTGGCTCAAGATAGGAATAGAAGATAAAAATGGCCAAGTGAGATAGAAATAGAGTGAAGAAACTAGAAATAGTAGATTTTCAATACAAGCACTCGAAAATCACTTGAATTTGGGAAAAATTCTCATTTTAGATCCACATGAAAGAACAATAGTGAGATAAAGCTTGAAACCAATAAGGTTCTCAATAACATTCAGAAATCTCATTTTCTCCTCTTAGTTGGATTAGAAGCGTTGAAAATTATCCAAGTCAATGAAAAAGTATTTCATCAAGCCATGCTTAAGAAATTAGCTTGCAGTGTCATGTATGAACATATATAGTAGAGAAAGCCACAACTAGCTTGAAGTGATTACATGATTTAAAAATATGCCAGGCTATATCAAATTCACAAGTATAGTTGGAGAGATATTAATGTGAACCACATTGTAACTCACACTAGCTTTTAGCTTGACTCAACAAGGAGTCTGATCTGATGAAGAAGAAACACCTACTGCAGTAGAGGGTGATTGTGCAAAGCCAACATACTTGAACATAGTCTTACTTCATTCAGTCTCTAACTTAAACAAGCCACTCTTCATAACACTTATTACCTTAGGTGGATTTTTCTTGGTAGACTCTAAGGCATTGAAACCTAGACCTATATTCTTAACATTTACCTTAGATTGGTCTAGGATCATGTTGAGATTCTACTTACCACCAGAGAATTGCTCTAAGGTTTTGTTTATGTAGTCATTTTCCTTCGCTAGGGTGACACATGAGATACACTCATTTTTTTCACCACTCTAGATTAGCTCTCCTTATGCATAACTACCTCAACCTTAAGAGACTCACAAGACAAACAAGTGGCTTTTCTAATTTCCCAAGTTGCTGATCAAACATGACCCAAAATGCATCATGCATCTCATTGAAATCCTGACCTATCTCAGCAAAGAATGCACATGCAATGAATGCAATAGGATCAGACTTCTTAGATGCATAAGATGCAGCGAATTTTCTTTAGTAGTGTGGTCATTTAGTGTTCTCAATTTCAGCAGTTAACTTAGGACAATTTGAGCATGAAAGAGTCCTAGAGTGAAGCATCTTGTCATTTAATTCAACAATTTTATCCGTGGCACTATCAGGCTCCAAATCTTGTAAAGCATACTTGGAACAAGATAAAGTAATGGTACTCATGTCCCAGCTCCTAAGCACATAGAAGAGTTGATGGACTTGAGTTGAGCAATTTAATTGTTATCTTATATTAGTTGCTTAGCATGAGAAGCATACACTAAGGAACCAACATGAAGATCAGCTTTCAATTTTCTAAGGTTCTTCCTAGTGATTAATAACTCATTAACGACATAAGTATGTACAGTAGTACTAAGAGTTAAGCATGTTTCCAACTTCTCAATTTTATCTAATGCAACTCTAATCTAAATGACAATATCATAATAAATGATCCTTATCTTGTCTATCTCAGAATGCAATACTAGGCAAGATTCACAATTATCATTATTAGGGATTAAAGATGTAAGTATAGCAATTTCAGCATTCAAACCATCAACCAAGAAATCATGATTCCTCATTTTGTTCTTGTATTTTCTAAGATCATGTTCTAGACAAAGTACAACATGAGTCATCTAGATATATGGGCTTTATCTCGTTAGGGCCGTTGTAGAGATCATTCCTACTGGAGATGTCATTAGTGCTTGCCATGAAGCACATGCAATGAAGTCATTTGCCTTCTTCTTGCCTCAAGGCTCATTCTCCTCCTCCTTAGACTTTGAGTCCAACTTGCTCAAGTCAAATTGCCCAAGAGCTAACAAAATTCGGTGAACAACCTTACAGTAATTGCACTTCTTCTTGGCATCCCGAGGTGATGAGCGCTTCCAATACTTCTCCTCCTCACCTTATTGCCCTTGAGTTTAGAGCACAATAGGCTCGAATGTAGTTGAGCTCACCACACTCCAAACATTAGACTAGACCTCCTCCTCTACCTCTTTTTCTTAATCTCACATTGTTTAAGCCTCTAGTGAATTTGGTGGACAGAAGAACTAAGTTATCCTTAGGGAACTACTCAAGCTGATCATCACTTATAGCATGTAGAACAAACAAGGAGAAACCAGAAGAAACAATCACAACTGAGCCAGAAGAAGGGCTCTCACTGGGATCAGTCATATATGCCATCGACTGCGACTCAACCTTGAATAAAACTTATCCAAGGTAAGCTCACTCATAATAGTAGTATCATTGATGAAGGTGACTTCCATCTCCCAAACCGACATATCCAAGCCTCCAAGAACTTAATGTATATTTTCAGAGTTGGTATAGAACACACGGATAGCATGTAAGTTACTAAGGATCTTATGTAAATGAGCAAAGAACTCATCTAAAGTCTCCCTATGTCTCCTCTCAAACTTCTGATACTCTTTCTTGAATTAATTCTGATGCATCTCTTTGATAGCTATAGAGTCCTAATGGTAATCAATGAGAGTTTGCTAGATATCATGCGTCGAAGTGAGATGAGACACATAGTCAAACTTATTTTTTCCAAGTCCCTAAATCAGGAGGTTCCTAGCCTTACTAGTCTTACTATTTGCCTCCACATCTGAAATATTTACCAGAGTGATATGATCATCGATAGGGATAATATAGGAACTCTTAACCTTTTTCAAGATTGTATAGCCTTGGGTCTGAATGTAAGTAGCCATCCTCGTCTTTTAATATGGAAAATCGACCCCATAGAAGATGGGTGGCTTGGTGGAATTGTTGTCTGATACCATGGTTCTTAAAACTAGTTAACATCTATGAGGAAGAGCTTGACCGGACTCTAATACCACTTATAGAACCGATGCCTGTAATCAAAGAGGGTAAATGATTCCTAAAATATTTTCCCACTCTACTATCCCAATATTTACTCAACTAACTATGATAGTCATGAAGTTTAGATTACACCAGTTGGACTTGGCAAGACAAGACTACAAATAAGAGCCAATAAAATCAACATCCTTCAGTCCAAAAAAGGTCAAACCATCATTGATGGATTGGTCTGACCGTCGGGGCATTGCTAGTTTGACCTCTAGATGGTCAGACCATAGGACCAGGGCCGGTCTGACTAGTCCCCTATTCCCTGTTCGAAATCCTCTTGGGACAAAAGCTTAAATCTCAAGAACTTTTCCAAATCTCATCAAAACACTTTCAAGTTTTGAATGAGGGTTCTTCAAGCCATCAAGAACCTAAATCAATCAGAAATCACAAGGTTATTGTGCCCAAGTAATCCAAGCAAGAGATCGAGCTAGAATAACCACGATCACAAAATCACAAATCAAACTCAAGAACAAACAAAACCAAGTAAGAACACAAATAAGAACATGATTGAGACAAGGATATGATTGATTCTTAGTAGAGGATGATGTTTATATGCTCATATATGATTACAAGGTACAACCATAGCACCACTCTTTCCTCTTTCAAACTGTCTCTCTTGCAATCATGGAAGGAGATAAGGTGGTAGAAGAAAACAAAACCCTAGAATCCTTAGTGACCACCTCATCTCCCCCCTCTAAATATTCAACACACTCTTTAATGGTCCAACCCATTAAGCTTATTAGGAAAACCCATCAACCCCACTAACACAGGTTTTACATACTCACATATGCTTCTCAAGGTGTTTACAATGATCAACCCATTAACATACTAGTGTTTGATCCACTCCACAAAACTGACTTTATCCTAACCCTAAACCACCTCCTTTGTGCCTCACTGCGTCATGGTTTTGGTACAGGCTTTAAGTCTGGTTTTGGCCATTTTCCCCAAACACCCCTAATGAAGCTTCTGGGAACCTTCCTTTGACTCCATCTTCATATTCACCTCAAAGCATCTCACATGCTTTGACACATAGCTTGTTGTGCCCAATGACTACCCATCATGTCTTTATGTATTCGGACTCCCCCGAACCATCTCTATGTGCATCAGTTTTGTTACTTGGTACATCACATATACCAACTCGTCTCTCCATAATCCTTGTCTTCTGTGTGCTCCCGCCTGGGCCATGTAGCCTCATATGGACTTACATAACCACTCTAGATCTCAACACCCCCACCTAGTCCTAGTCCATTGCCGTCGACCATCACGTCCTCCAAGTCACCTGCACATCTAATGACTAAGCAACCATATCAAACACAAGTTTCATGAACTTGCCCACATTAGTCAATACACATGCATCATGCAATGCAACACAAACCCTCATGGCTCCCAAACCATAAACCCAATTCAAATCAACTTAGCTCAACTCACACCGATCAACCTAAAATGTGACAGTCGATCTGACCGTTACTACCAAGCCAATCAGACCGCTGGGGCCGATCTGACCGCCGACTCAATATTGGTCTAACCACCCTAATCAAACCATCTAACTTCACCAGAGCACCCTATCTGGAATTTCGGTAAAACTCTGTCTAGTTTTAACTCACAACTCCATTTCTAGTGAGACCTAGTGCAAACGTATCCCCAAATAGTCATACACAAGTATTTGGTCTAGAATATCCAAAAATCTACAAAAAATATGTGGGATAGTCTGTCCGCTCATCTCATGTGAGTCAGACCGCCCTGTGCATTTTCAGCACAAGTCCTATTTGGTCGATCTAATAAGCCTTGTAGGGTGATCAGACCATCCATGCACAACGGTCTGACCGGCTCTACAAATCAGTTAGACTGCCCACTACCAATAACACTGAAAATTATGGTTCATTTGAGCAACCAAAATACAAATAAATAAATGTGCTAATTGTTCATCACATATTGACCAGTGACAACTCATACAGTCTCTCACATGTAGGTTTATATTGTTGAAATAATCCCAACCACTAATTGGACAGGTTATGACATCGCAATGTTTACTTAATTACTTCCATCTCATTCATTTTTAAGCATAATGTCCAACCAGATTTTTTTCACTACATGCCCCTATATTAATAAGTATTATAGTAAAGTTTACATCTTGACGAGGATATTACAATTTATTAATTTCTATAATTACTTAATTCCATGTCTTGGCGAGGTACCTTGTATCCATCAATTAAATGATGTACTCTTTAGAAGATTTATAAACACGTGTTTAAATAGGCCATATTAGTTGAGGGGTCCATAAGACCATCAACAGGCTTACGAGCCTATCATAAACCGACTCGTGCATAACTACCCTAGATGTACCGCTGACAGATAACTCTCAATGTCATGCAATGAATGCACAACAGTTAGCGTGCGACTGATTTGAGAAAACATGGTATTTCATTGCTCTCCTCTTTGTATATCCTCTACCCGGTAGGGACTAGGCCCACACATTGTCGACATTCCACTAGCCAACGCGAAGGGTGCAACCCGACTCTGTGTGATCCTTCCGTTATTAAGTATGGTTTTACCATTTCCATACCACCCCTTTTACCTGTGGGCTATTCCACATCTGGAACCCAACACTCCATAGATATTCAATTGATTTGAGTAGCTATTAGACCTGGTTTGATAAGTCAAAATTTATGGTTGAGCGATCACTATATCCTTTACTTAGCATAAAGTTCTAGTCCTTATTTTTCACCATTGAGGCAATCGACCACATACCAATAAATCGGTGCACCACGGCACTGCAACCGATCCAACCATAGCCTCCTCCCTAGGGTAATGTCATGGACTTCAACCATTTTATGGCTTTCCACGATTCATCATTAACTCTAGAATAATTTTGTATTTCTATCGGCAAAACACCGAATCTCTTAGTAGTGTAAAATATTCAAATTTCCTAATCTACCATGGTATATTTTATAGTAATTTATTAGTACTAAGGATTGTGAAGGTGAATATGGCCATCAAACAAGACAAGGTTTTTCTCATGGTAGGATATAACTAATTTATCATATCATTCTAAATAATTAATTTAAATAGATAACAATACATAAATAAGGAATAATGAAAGCACTGATAATTAAATATATAAGGGATATAGGTTTAATATGATAAAAATATGTGACTTGTCTATTTATCCAGAGTCTCTGATTATCTTACTGTAGACTTCAGGTTTACACCGTCCACCTTAATTTCTCTAGTACCTTCTCTGCAAGCTAACTAGTCGAATCCAGGTTCTAGTGCGAAAGAACAAATACAAATAAGTTCCTGCTTTGCAGAATGCAAGCTACGAATAAAATGTAATAAAATAACTGAAAAGACATAAAGAAATAGATTTGAACAGATAGGGTTTAAGCAGTGCTTGGTTTGACTTAGCGGAGTTGTCAATGGGTTAGATGGATTCGAGACGATCGAAATGGATATATTTGTGTTAAATTGGTTTATGTGGATAGTAACAGGTCTGAACAGTACTGGCCTAGGTTTAAAATAGTATTTGGGCTGACTAGGATTTTATCAGAGTCTATTTAGGCTAAATGGAGTTGAGAATGGATTTCATAGGGTCAAAACAGTCAAAATATGTATAAATATGCCTATTGGATTTTTGTGAATAGTAATGGGTTTAAATAGCAATGTGTCGGGTTTTAATTAGTGTCGGGCTGGGTTTGGAATAGTGGCAGATCGGGTTTGTGTCTAATTGGGTTTGCTTTTTTTATGGTTTTCTAGCCCAATCCGTTTCTCTCGATTTCGTTGGGTTGACTGACTTCTTCATGTGTGCGTGGCCCATCGTGGCCTTAGCCCGTTCGGCTTTTCTTTTGTCATCTTCTACCTTAAGTGCCAGGGCATCCCAAAGCAGAGCGTCAGCAACGATGGCGATTGAGCTTTGGTGAGGGGTTTCGATAGTGAGTGATAGTGTGGCAAGGACCAGTGGATGTCCATGGTTCCATTTTTGGCATTAGCTAAGCTCGAGGAGCATTTATGGGTTCTAAAGGTGGTGAGAGCTCGCTGTAGTGCTCCCATGGCATAGCTACATCTCGGCTAGATTTTGATCAAGTTGGTGGTGTTTTTCGCATCTGTGGAGGGCAAGGGAGCCACTATTGATGGCCACTTGAGCTTAAATGGCTTGAGCGAGGCTGTCCACAATGGAGTGTCTCTAATGGCGATGGTGCCCGTTGCTGGTGGACTAAGGGCCACGGGGAGGGTCAACGAGGTCGGCGTTAGGTTTGTGATGGTCTGAAGGTGCTAAGGTTGTAGGGACCTTGAAAATGATTGACTAGGATAGAAGATAGAGCTAGGAATATCACTGACGCAGGACACGGCAGCGGCAGTGAGGGAAGACTGGAGTTGGGGAGAGTTGAGCTTGGTTGCGTAATTGAGGTGGTAGTGGGGTATGATGAAGCTCAGCCAAGCTTTATAGGTTGTCGAAAGGCAGTTGGAGCAGTGTAGGCTTCACTCGGGAAGCGGCACGTGGTCAGAGCGAGAGGGTGCTAGGAGCTTAGGCAGCGGTCCGCAACCACAATGGTGGGGTTGGCAGGCGGCGTGGCACATTGGTTTTAGGGCTCCTCGATTGGTGAACGGCGGTGGTGGATCCTTGTGGTGCAGCATGTCAGCCGTGAGAGGGGGTGAGGTGATGGTGGCGAATTCCATCCTGGCTGTTCCAACGCATGGTCAAGGGTTCAGTTAAGGACAGTGCAAGAGCACGGCAGGCGAGGGTGCAGCCGTGGCAGGGTGGCAGTGGTGACTGGAGTCATGGCATCGATGAACAGGGAGGAGCCAAGTGGCGTTGGTGAACAGAGGCAAAAACGGGTTTTGGGATGGCACCATGGTTTGGAGAAAATGGAAAGGTCAACTGAGGAAAGCACATTTGGTCAAGGTGTTTCCAAATTGGTCAACTTTTTAAGTTTTGGCCAAAATTCAAGGAAATTCAAAATTTTGAAGACTTTCGGTTTGTTTCACAGATAACGATATAATAGGCATAGAAGAGTACTGAACATTGTTTGGGATATAAAATATGTGTATCATTCTCCTTCTGCCTTATTTAATGTGCGAGAGAACACAAGGCCATGCGAAATAGTATTACACCACAACCAAAAACAAAAATAGGTCGTGATATAAATTGTATGAGTACAACATTAGAACATGTCCTCAAAACAAGATTAGCATATGTATCACCTCAGGTCTACTTGGCAGGAATCTGCTTCACCAAAGCTGCCCAAACCGAACCGCCAATGAGTTCTAGCTTATTTAGTTTGGTCACACTTGAAAAGGTTTGAAGTGTGAATACAGATGCACTACATGGGTTGGGTCCAACATGTCAGAGTGCTTGTGCTACATGGTCAGTATAGGTGAAAGGGGCCATTATGTTAGTATGTCTACAAATAATTTAACGACCAACTCCTCCCAGATAGAATTCAGGTTGGTTTAGAAATTTGGCTACCAAATCGACTTGAAAAGTTCCTCAGGCATCTTGTGTTCATTGGAAAACTACGTATATAGAATTGAGCTCATGGTTCTTAGTATTCAGTCTGATGCAGACGTTTATATTTCCTAGCGAAAAAGTACAAACACATTTCTCAACGGAACATGGGAGATTTGCAGTAGGTATGCACCAAAATGGGCTGTTGTTCGGCAAGATGCCGAGTACAACTCCAATGGGAGTCCACTCCATACATACCGGTCATATGGTGATGAATGAGGCACAATCTGAGGTGGTCCAAGGCCAGGATGCAGCCTCCCATCTGCACGGGGCCAAAAGGCACCGTGCAAATAAATGGCCAGTTCGAAGTGGCAGTGCCTTTCTCTTTTTTCTCTCTCTCATAGCCACAGTGCAACAGGAACTAGGCCACATCTCCCCCTAGGCCCCACTAGAGGTGGGCATTGGGCCATACCGTGTCGGCATAAACCAGGCCCATCGTGCTTCAGGCCACTTCGTGCCGTGCCAGCTCGGCCCAGTCATTCTTCCGTGTCGTGCCAGGTCGGCCCGCCTCGCCTTCGGCCAGGCCCAAGCATAGCCCAAAGCCCGCTGTGACAGTGTTCGTGCCGTGCCGACCCGAACCCAACCCGAAGTAACTATACACAATGAAGGCAGTGGTGACGATGATGGCGGCGGTCACCATCTTCCTTTCTCTCACACACGTCTCGTTAAAATTGACGTATGAAGGACTTGTGAGATCTTTCACTCTTTGACAACGAAGTCTTGAGGACGTCAGCGATGTGTTATAGGGATGTCTTGCGATCTTGCTTCTAGAGTACGTACAGGAACATCCAATCGAGTACCTAACCTTGGGTGCTCCGATCTTGTTCGTGAGGAAGAAAGACTGCCTTCTTTGTTCGATGAATCTGCATACCACCAAGGGCTATTTGGTAAAAGAAGTTTGAATCCATGTCTTCTCTGCCATTTGATTTCCTTCACCACTAGCACTAGCCCCACCATCTACTAGAGTATAGCTACTTTCGCTACCTTGACTCTTCTTGTTATTATCCAGACCCATCAAGTCATTCAAAAGCAAAGAAAGAAAGATGAATAAGCAAAGCGAATGCCAAGCCTGATCTCCCTTTCCCTTTATATGGTGGACTCCTAAAATAGGCTTTCTTTGTTCATATGCTTTTTAAGAATACTATAATAAGCCACTCCTAAAAATGGGCTGGCTACTCGAACCAAATATTAAACTTGCTCTTTAGCATAGGTAGACTTCACTACTTGGATAGGTCAGCCTCATTCCATTTCTCAGGTCTTATATATATATATATATTTTTTACAAGTACCATTCCTGATCTCCTCCCTACCTCCTCTCTCTCGCTCTCCCATAAAATGGGTTGATACCTTGCTCCTCTTCTTATCAAGACTGATACTTGGAGACACTGAAAAATTCAGGCTTCGGAGACCTAAGATCATCCTTCTACAAATCAAGAACTCAACCGGGAAAACCCATGTACTCGACATCAGACAACCCATTAAGTTATACAGATCTTAACATAACGAATACTCTAATCAAACCTCAGATCTTAAAAGATCTTAATACAGATCTTAAACTAATTGCGCTCCATTTCTTCCTCTCCTCGGCCTCCCCCTCCTCTCTCTCGCTCTCTCCACCCACCCATCATTTCTCCCCCGCCGCCTCCTCCCCCTTCCTCCCCGCCGCCTACCTCTTCCCCTCGATCCCTTGCCGCCTCCCTCCTCCCCCCATTCCCCGCCGCCCCCTCCCTCCTTCCCCGATTCCCCGCCGCCCCATCCTCCCCCACCGCCTCCCTCCTCCCCTTTCCCCCTCCTCCCCCGATCCCCCGCCGCCTCCCTCCTCCCCCTTCCTCCTCCACCGCTCCGTCCTTCCCCCTCCCTGTCCCCTTCGTCCCCCTCCTCCCCTGCTCCCTCACCGCCTCCCCCCTCTTCCTCTTCCTCCCGCCGCCCCCCCTCCTCCTCCCCCCGCCGCCCCTCCTCCCTGGTCCCCACCTCCACCGCTCCCGCCGCCTCCCCATCCCCATCCCTTCCCCGCCCCTCCTCCCCCGGTCCCCCCCACCTCCACCACTCCCCTGTCGCCTCCCCCTTCCCCGCTCCCCCGCCGCCTCCCCCCTCCTCCCCCTTCCTCCCCCTCGCCCCTCCTGGTGTGCGTGGGCACAGGCGAGGGCGTTCGTGGTAGTGCCGGCCGTGCGGCTGCTGGTGCTCCTGTCGCTGGTGATGACGGTGATGATACTACTTGAGAAGCTGTTTGTCTGCGCTGTGTGCCTCGCGGTGAAGGTGCTCTGGCTAAAGCCCGAGTGGTGGTACCGGTGGATCGATGGCAACGGCTCCTCCCCTTGGTAGTTGGCACAGTATACTTCTTCCCCTAATCCCCTCTACTCCCTCCCTCTCTTTGCTTTGTGATGTGTGATGGCTTGTGGGCTATGGGTTGGTGATGGAAGGGCAACAAGAGTCGGGAGGTAGAGGCCGAGGCGGCCGACGGCGCTGGTGTGCCCGCTGTACTGCCCATGCCCGTCATGCCCCCCATGCCGTCGTGCCCCCGCCGTGCCGGGCCGGCCCAAGCACGGCACGATTCGTCGGGCCGTGCCATGCTGCCCGACGGGCTAGCTTTCCTGGCCCAGCTTGGTCCACCGTTCGGACCGTGCGGGCTCGACCCGCCACGTGGCGTGCTTATGCCGTGCTTGGGCCGTGCTGGGCTGGTCGGGCCTCGAGTTGGCCTAGAAAATCAAGGCCCGTCTCCCACCTCTAAGCCCCACTACATTTTTAGAGAGAGAAAGTTTTAGAGAGGGGGAGGAGAAGGCATCCAAATGGACACAGGTGTTGCCTAGCGCCACTTTATATTTTTCCTTTGTGCTAGAGCCCGCCCCTTGGAACCCACTCACTTGGGCTAAAAATAGTAATTTATAACTAAATTTACATTGTAACTAGATTATTTTGCTTTGTAGATGATAGTAACTTATTTGATATAACTAAAATTTAAAAATTTAAAAATAAAAAACAGATTAACTCATCACGTATAATACAAATAAATATAAAACCGACAAAAACTAAAAAATAAAAAAATAAATTTAATAATAAAAAAATAAATCAAAAGTTCAAACTAAAACAACGAATCTTAATTCTTTTCCTCCCCTCTCTGCTCTCGTCTCTCTTTTCAATCTCTTTTGTCAGACGCTGAGCAAAAGGACCGACAAAGGAAGGGGGAACAATAGAATGACTTCAATGAGGGGACAGAGAAACATGGGGGACTGGAAAAATGATTTTGTAATCCATTGCTTTAGTCCATTTCTTTTCGTTTCCTCTCTTCCTGGTTGGCTTGAGCCCTCACCCTTTTGATCTTTCCCTCCCTTGAAAAGAATTGCTTTCTTTCTTGCAACTGACAGCCTAATGTGTGGGTGAAGATTGTTGGTGGGATGGACTGTTGACGAGATACAGTATACTGATAAAAATAATTATATATAATTTTGATCGGTATAACTGAATTCAGTATAGTTTATACTATAATTTATCTATAAATCTTATATTAAAAATATATTACTTAAAAATTAGATACTATAATATAAACTAAAAATTATAAGTGCTAAGGAATCCATCCTGTAGAGTGGTTGTATTGATACGGCTTGAGGTTTACTACTAGCGCTACATTAAATTACTGGGTTAGTCGGTCCTATGGTTGTCAAATCGAAAGTGCCTCTCATCACAGGAGGAAACAGACAGAAATTATTAGTAGTAGTCCTGCCTAGTGGCAGCTTTTTCTCCCAGACTCCCTATTCTGCATGCTCACATATATGATAGGCACCCCTCAAAACTGCAGCTTTTTCTCCCAGATCCTTCATGCTCACATATATGATAGGCACCCCTCAAAACTTAAGAAGATTTAAAATCAATTTCTGTTTTTTTTATTATTCAATAATTTTATTTTTTCTAGATTTTTTGAACTTTTTTGCGTTTGTTTTTTCGTATTTCTTTGTATTATTCATGATAGATTAATATTTTTTTTCTATTTTTCTATTTTTAAATTTAATTATATTAAATAAATCAATTTAGCTAAACCAGCTACAGTAAAAAAAACTATAAATCATCGTTAAACTGAGCGTCACCATATGAACCCCAACTTTTTCTGACACTTTTTAATTGGTTGCATTCTATGCTAACTGCAAAACCAGGTGCACATTGCCCTGGCCTACTTGTTAGTGAGCATTACTCCGAAACAAGTTGAAAGATAAGTATACTCCATCCTCTCTGATTTAGATGTTCCATCACGGCGAATATCCGTGGAACGATTTTAGCTCTGTGCAGATAAAACAAAGGAGGATTTTTTTTCCTTTGTTGTCCCACTAGGCATACCACAAGGGAACGCATGTAGAGAACAGCATTACAAGGTCAGTTAGGAACAACAATCAAATTAATCAGAAGCATATTAGCTACCTCTGCATCTGTTGGAATGTAACATCGGTAGGATGGATGGATCTCCAGGTTGCCCACTCTCAGGGGATGTCGCTGCTAGGCCGCCCTTCACGGCAGGTGCGGGTCAATCAGAATCAATGCTTGATCCTTCCATAGTTACGTTTCATTAGACATCCATCCTCATCATCAATCAAGCACCGGACAGGATACACACACACACAAGATTCATAGATGATGATAAAGCATAATGCTATTTAAAATATAATAAATTGCAATAGTGATATTTCACTTATTTCGTGAATAGTATTCTTGCACTGTGATGATAGGTGTACTATACAATTACTATTCTGATTACTATTTACTGAATAGACCACTCTTTCACGATGACGTTAATTAAATTTGAATAATAATCTTTTTTATCAGGATCTTGCAGGTTGGCGAAACCAACAAGACAGCCAGTTGTGTAGTAGTGAATTAGAAATCCTACTTGGTACTCACTATATTTCTTACTAATTTATTTCAGAAGTAGCTAAACTTTCTCTAGACATTCCTAGTCATAATCATATGGGATAATTTTTTATCGGCACCCCAGACAGTTCCACCTGAAGAGAACACCTCTCGATAGCCTCAATATTCTCCATATCTAGATTCAGGGTACACTGAAGAAGCGCCAAGACTTTTCTCCTACAGAGTCCTTAGCATAAAATCTCGTCCCATATAATCAGACTAAAAAGACCAAGATATTTTCAAAGGAGAACTACTTTATTTTCACAAAATAGCTTACATATGATTTTTCTCTTTCAGGAACCCTAACAATTAACACAAAGACAGAAAATATACCTTTCACTGACAATATTACAACACTCTCTTGGATATATATCTTACAGGGATGTATTCACACTAAGAACTAAAGAGAGAAGGCTTGTGAGAGGCTGGAAGCTCTCTCTTGCTTTGATGTCTTGGAGTCTCGATCTCCCATGCCTCCAGGCTTACTTGCTGGCATCTCGTTTTATAGTTGTGGGAGGAGCCTCCTTCTCTTTATTTAATTTAGTCTATGGCGTAGGCTTCACTGGCTTTGCATGATATGACTCTCATTGGTGTGCGTAATTGATGTGTTTCTCCTCTTCAGATGGCATGAATAGGCTTTCATTGGCTTAAGGGTAGAGGCCCTTCTTTCTGCGTGGTAAATCCTAGCTTACCTTTCTTTCTTCCTGCTTATGATGAATATTCCTTCTGACTCATTGGTGAGTGCATGTCCTTCTATGTGAATGTCCTTCTGCAAATATGTGTGAATATATTGTTTTGCTTAATAGTCTTCCGTGCCCCAATAATTGATAGCACTCTATCAATATTAGTATACTTTTATAGGGTTACCTTTAGATATTATTTCTTTATATAGCATACCTTTTAAAGATTCTCTTTAATTATAGGCTGCTGCTTTTAGTATATTCTTTATTTAATAGTTTGCCCATGCCCGACAATATCCATAATATCATCATCTGATAGAGATATTTTAAATTTTTCATTATATGCCTTTTTCATGTCTTCAAACTTACCATTCATTTCTTTTCTTAGTTCTTTTAGAATTTCTTCCTTTATATCTCTTTTCCATTGAGGGGATATGACTTCAAATTTTTCATCTATTTTCCAGTCTATATATGATCTATCTAAGTGATCTACTCCTTTTTACTAAATATTCTTTATATGTAGGTTTCTTTGATGTTTCTTCTTCTTCCTTTATATTTACTGAAGGTGAGGATACTGGAATTTTCTTATTTCTAACTCTTTTATATTTTTGGATATAATATTTGGCAGCTGGTTCCATGTAATAATTTATTCCCAATATTTTTCTGACTTGAGTTAATACTTCCTAAATATTTGCATAATTTCTAGCATAATTTACGATTTCTAAGAATTATTGCAATACTTTTTTTATCATTCATAGCATCAAGGAATTGTAAAATATTTTTAGTAATATGGTCTTGTAAATATATTTTTTCTTCTCCTATTTCATGACCAAGGAAATTGATCTTTTGTTTACAAATTTTCACCTTCTTTTTAGATAGTATTAACCTATTTGTTCTACTTTTCTAAAGAATATTTTGAGGTGAGCGATGTGTTCTTTATAAGATTTTGAAAATATTACCAAATCATCTATACAAACTAGGATGGATTCTTTGTTTTTATTAAATATATTTTGCATCTTTCTTTGAAATAAGGTAGGTGCATTTTTAAGCCTAAAGGTATTACAACTCATTAAAAAAAATCCTTGAGGACATATGAATGTTGTTCATTCTATAGATTCCTTTGCCATTCTTACTTGCCAGAAACCGGCCTTTAAATTAAACTTAGAGAAATATTTGCTTTCTTGTATTCTATTAATCCATTCTTGCTTATTCATAATATTGTAAGCATTATCTATGGTATTATCATTTAACCTTTTATAATTAATAACCATTTTTGACTTGCCTCTTGCTATTTCAGAGTGATTTCTGACTATAAAGGTAGTAGACCTATGCAGACTTTTGTTTTCTCTTATTGCTCCCAACTTCAATAGCTCTTTTATGTGCATTTTAATTCTTCTATATCCTTTCGAGTAGCTTCTATTGGGCTTGTTTTGATTATATATTCTGGATTTATTATGTTTATTTTATATGTGATAGAATTTTTATCCTAGTGTTTCATAGGTATTTCTTCAATTATTTGAATATCCTCTAGTCTTGGAACAATCCTCTCTATATCTTTTTTAGACTTTATATCTCTATACAAATTGGGTGCAAATGATTGTAACCCAATATGTTCTACACAAGAATTTAATTATATAATATTCTTCCATGTTTGCACTAATCTAAGATCACCATTAGAAATTTCTAAGTGTGGACTTGAGGTGTCTCACCATGCTTCCGCACTTCTAAAATATATGGGACGTTGTCTTGATATGGAATGAATGTGATTCCTTGTTCAAGTATAATTGTGGTTTGCAGTGATTGTTGTAGAAATCTTAGACCAATTATCATATCGTCATTTATCATAGATAAATCTCTTATTGTGATTTCATCTAGTATATATTCTGTACTATTTATGTACATTTCAATGTAATAGGCTTATTGGTTATGGACCTTTTTTATTCCTGACGTATCCGTGGATATTTTGCTTTATTGTCATCTATTGTATGAACTATTTCAGGATATTTTATAAAGTATTTATCATGGATAATGTTTCTGTACATCCTGTGTCTACTAATGCCAATATTTTATAGGTAATATTTGATTTTAGTTTTATCTATACTAGGATTCTTATCACCAATATTTTTTTAAAAGGTAACTTAACTATATATTTATTTACAAAATTAGTTATAATATCTTTTGACTTGATCATCTTAACCTCTTTGCTTTCTTTTAAGATTACTGTCTATTCTTTAAACTCATTATTCTCTATAATTCTATCTTCTTACAATTTTTAGCGTCTATTTGATTTTTTAGTTCCTCTATATCTACTTCTAATTTATTTATTCTATTTTCTAATGTTCTAACTCTACTGGACAATATTCTTTCATCTAGCTTTAATTCTATTTTCTCTCTCCATCTTTGGCCTTTTGCTTTTAAACATTCAGAGCATGCTTGCTTTAGACATAAGCTACATGTAGCTTTATTTTATATTATAATATCATTTTCCTTTAATCCAATCATGTTCACAGTTTATTTGGTCCCTCATTTCAACTTTTAATCCAGCTAATTCATCTATTAAGTCTATATCATCATTGCTTGATTCATATTCATCTTCCTCATTCCCAATCTCTTCTATTTTTATTATTGAATATATTGACTCATCATCTTTTATTTTATCATCACATACTAATATATTTTCATTTATACTATCTATTATTAGAACTCTTTCTTGTTTTTATACTTACTAGAATATCTTTTTGATCTTTATTAGGACAAGTTTTACTTAAATGATCTGATAAGTTACATATAAAGCATCAAATGTTTTATCATAACTTTTTCTAGAATTATAACGCCTTATATTTCTTTTATGTAAATATGGAACTTTATTATTTGATTTTATTAGAAAATCTTTATTTTTGATTTTATTAGAAAATATCTTTTTTGTCTTAAACTTATTATATCTTTTATTTTGAGGTTTATGATATTTTATACTGTTAGGTCTATCTTCTCCATATGTTAGTGGTATTTGGACTATCTTATTGCAAAAATTATAGTCTACATGCTTCATGAATCTTTGAGCCTGTATATTAGTGCATATTTTCCTTAATTGCTTAAATACAAATGTTATGGCTTGAAATATATTAATAACTACACCTTCAGTTTCTTTTATGTATGTATATACGTACGTACATACGGTACACCCACCGAAGAATCTAACAAAGCTCATGTATACTAGACTAAGAAAGGCTATTCAGATCGTCAGATTGTGCTGCTCGTCGCAAAACCCTCCTTTGCTCTAGCCATCAATAAGCATTCATGTCTGGTGTCAAACATAAGTTGACAGATCATGAGCTCCTAAAACACTTCTGCCTTTGCATCTACCTTATGTACATACTAATTACCGTGCAAGTTACTCCTTATTTTAACATGTTAATTGTTGTTAGTTCCCAGGCCTGCGAGCATGACGAAATCAGTATCAAAAGCAAAATTTTTGTGGAAGTTGTTGCCTTTTTTACGAGATATGGGACGGTGGGAGTGAGAGAGGATAAAAAATCGCGAGTCAGAATTGGGGCCCTAGAGGCGCTCTTATACGTGTGTACCGAAAGTGATAAAATGATATAAAATATTCGTTTAAGCGGTATACTGAAAGTGAAAATCCGGGCGGAGTATGGAAAAGGTTTCCATTGCATCGCTATCCGAGTCGGCACCAAGCGTACTCACTCCATCCCCGATCGATTAGTTCCTCGCTGAATTGTGGCTGACGCTTTCCGCGCATTCATCTCGGTTGCTATCGTGGCTGAATTGTGGCTGGCTAGCTATAGCCATTGGAAGATGATGCACATTCGGAGACAGCTACCGGCCGGCAGGCAGCTAGCCAGGACCAGCGGCGGCGAGGAGTGGCTTGAAGGGGGAGAGATCTTAGCGTATGCATCGTTAGTTGCGTGAATGTTGTTTCTGTCGCGCGAGCGAGAGGCGGGTTTTATGGCAACGTACTTGGATCAATGCCCTAGTTTCTTGGACCACCATGGAATCGGCCGGGGGGAGCGAGCGAGCGAGCAATCGATCGATGAATGATTGAGAAGAGACTGTACCGGCCGGAATCGATGGCGACCATTGATTGCAGGATGCAGAGAGGGGCAGACATATATAAAGTGTGCCATGCGTATATGTATGTATGCTCGATGCTTGGCCTCTTGGTCTTGATTGGTTTGATCCGTATGTAACTAAAGTGTGGCCTTTAATTAACTCGAGTCTGGTCAAGCGGTTCACACTAGGGTGCTGGAAAAGAGCTAGCTAGCCGAAATAACTGGCATGATCGAGTGGGAGGGGGAGAAAGAGAGGTAGAACCTGACGGGATTAAAGAAAGAACACGCAGCACAAGCACAAAAAGGATCATCGAACCATCGTCTTAGTTTAGATTGCTTCGCCAGAACTCATTCCATTTTCTTTCTTTTCTCCTTTCCAACTTTCCATGTGCTAATGATACGCTCCACCACCAACCCACCAAACACACTCACACACGCGGCTTTAAGCCTCTCTCTCTCTCTCTCTCTCTCTCTCACGCATCTCCTAGCACCCTGCGCTACTGTAATCTCGCCGCTGAAGAAGGGAAACAAAATTAAAGAGGAGGAGGAGGAGGAAGAAACAAAAGGAAACCAGAAACATGGCACAGGAAGAAACCCAAAGTAAGAGAGATCCGATATGTCTTTTCCGATCGATCAATGCCGGTGTTCCTCCCGGTGAAAATGTTGGTTGTCCTTCACCGTTCTTCGCTGCGAACTTCGCGTGCCAATCAGTACACCGGTTGTATCTGAATGGACAATTAGCCTTGCTAGGTTTTATAAGACTGATGGTTGGCTAGTCATGTTCTGCGCCGTGCCAATCCGGTCTTCCTAGCGTGAACTCGAGGCTCGGGCTGCTCAGCTCGTGGTTCGACACCTGCGAGCTACTCGATCTGCAGGGCTCCACGTTCTGAAACAGATGCATCATGTACACAAGAATTAACGCATCATGTACATATATAACAATGAATGTAATACGCACAGGTAGAGAAGAAGCAGCTTGTACATATACACAGACCTCAATCGGAGAAGACAGTACTACCGAGCGATGAGCGTCCATGTTGCAAGAATTCGACGACAGCCATGGGTCCCTGAAGGAGAATTTCCCATTTAGCAAAGTTGTTACTACCTTTCCAAATCAAGCAAATATATATATATCCAGGTTGAGACTAACCAAACAGTAAAGTCGGTCACTTGCAATGCTACAATTGGGTATATGTATGGCGAGTTTACTATAGCTAGGAACATGACATGAATGCACAATGCCCAGTTAGCTTTAGCTAAAGTGAGCAACAACAGTTGCTCTCCCTGATCAGTTCGTTACATAGCTCCTTTCTAGGCAATAAGCTCTTAAAACATGTTCCGGTTTGGTACAGTCGTGCAGTGCAATGGCACATGAGCTCATCAGCAAGCTGCTGTGGCAAGGATTTTAGGTGAAGAAGAAGCACAAGCAAGGAATCTAATGCTATATGAGGACCACAAGAAGGGTATTTGGAGAGATCAGTCTTAATTTGCTCTCATTTCCTATATACTAAAATTGTTGCAGCTAGCTTGGACAGATCTAATTAGTGTTTTTATTTACATATAGAGTCTTGTGTATGCCTTGTTTTGTCTTTTGTAGACTACAATGCTTAGAGAGAGAGAGAGATGAAATTTTATTATCATGCCCCACATGTTGGAGATAATGAAATTGGCAGTTTTTTGTGCGTGATTTTACACATCAAGAAAAGTGCCCCCATCCTTTACCACTACTCGTCAACATAGACACGCACATAACACCTACTACCAAACGTTGTAAAGTGCTTTTGTCTTGATAGGAACAAATGTATACTGTTAACATTGAGGGACCAGTAGACTTTGCAAGTCCAGAATATCAACCATACGTACATTAGTTTATATACCTGCTTATATCTGGATCTTTTCTGATTAAGCACTATATATGGCATGAAATTTGTTCTACATGGACAGTGCATTCCATAATCTAGATCTAGCTAATTAAACAGTCATTGCTAGTTCACTCTGAGCAGATCAATATATATACTACAAAGTTTTATTTGCCTCACTCCACAATTAAAATTAGCATAACAAAATAACAAGCAATTGATCAACCAACTAAAAAGAAGATGGTTTACAATAAGAAAAAAAGTTTCCATGCATGTTCTGTTGATCATCTGAAATATTTTGATCATCCACATTTCTGAAATACAAGATTGCAGCATGTTTTGTGGGTTTCCTCCCTTGACTTTTTTCTGAAATCCTCAAACATGAGGGGAAGTAAAATATGTAGTATGTAAAAACAGATAAATCAAGCAAGATGGTTGCCATTTTCTTTGGAAGTAGGATGGTTGCCATTTAATACCATGGCTACATTTTTTGTCACTAGTAAGAGGTAAGACAATGGATTTTTCCCAAAAAAAAAAAAGAGCGACGTAGTATGTACTTGACCTGCTCACAATTTTTTCCCCAAAAAAATTGACTTGAGTCGGCTGAACGGAAGGAGCGTACGTAAGCTAAGAAAACAAGACTATTTCGAAAACTATACCAGACATTATCATTATTTCCATGAGCAAATGAAATCACAATTGCCCAAGGTTGTATGTAGTTTCTGGGAAGGCATGGACCGGAGTTCTGGAAAAGAGCAGGACTTGTAGAAAGAAGAAAGAAAATTGTGTGTGTGAGAGAGAGAGAGAGAAAGAGAGATTTGCCTATGGAAAGAAACAAAATGAGGGCATTGAAGATTGAAGAGATAAAGAGGATGGAAAGCAACTCCAAGAAATCAAGAATGCAACTATGACCAATAGAAGGGATGACAAGAAAGATGGAGTAGGAGAAAGAAAAAGCGAACGCAGCCAAGGGCTGGTTGAACTGTACTTGCTTCAAAGCTGCCCAAAGATCAAGTTTTTTATGCCAGTGGCTGGACTAACAAAACTGTCGAGACACATGCAAACAAATCCACATTAATGAAAGAAATGCTTAATGGCTCTGCTGATAGTAGCATCTCCCCATGCATTAGGACCTAATCAAACCCAAAGAGAGAGCACTTGTGTATCGTGCTAATAATTGCCCAAGAAATAAAAAAGGCATTGAATTGAAGAGACTGAGGAGGGAGGGGTAGAACCAAGAATGCAGCAAGTCCTTGGTTACATATTCCTAGGCAATAGGGCATGTCAGGTCAAAGCCCCATCCCCCTGGAATCAGAGCCATGCATTGATAAGAAAAGATAATGGAGCCAACCAGCCAGGCCCCTAGGATTGAGAGAGAGGACAATGGCCAGAGCCCAAGAACCTACACACACAAACAAACACAACATGTAGTGATATATTGTATTTTTCATATCTTAGTTCCACATAAACTAAGCAGAGAGGAGAAGAGTAGCTCTGGCTGCTCAAGTCAAGGGAGGTACATGGGGGTGTGACTTTTTGGTCTTTTCTGTGACATAGCATTGGCCACCTAAAGATAGACAGCCCTGTGTGTACCTTCTCTCCAGATGTGTGTATGTGTGTGTGCGCGCCCCCAAAACATTCTTTTAAGCTTTAGCCATCACAACATTATCTACACTTTACAAATGTTAATTAGCCTGGCTAATTTACAACTTTAGGTGTCAATGCATACCAAAGTTTGGTGGTGTCTTTGGGCTTAAGCTAACAATTAATCACAGCAAAGTCATGCCATTATGGTATTATATCATGACATGTTATTATCTACATAGATATGAAACAAAGCCAAAAGGTGTAGCTGTGTAGTACATTTGGGAAACAAAAGGGAGGCTGTGATGATGTGCGTAACATTAGCATGTTGTTGTCATGTGATTGAGTAGTATAGTACCTTGACGAGTTGATCCACCTGGTGCTGGTATTGCCGGCCGAGGACTGGTCCATGTCGCCGCCGCCTCCGCCCACCGAGCTCGCCGCGCCCTCGGAGGTGGACCGGTGCTCGGCGAACGGCCGGCTCAGGCACATGTTGTCGCCGCCCGACGCGGCCTGGCCGACGCCCGGGAAGTCCTCGTCGCCGGAGCCGCCGTCGGTTGGGCCTGGACACGTACACAATGCCGGCAGCCGCCAAGAGTAAGTACACAGAGGAATGAAGGCAATGTGTGCAATCGAGTTGCCAAATGGAGGTTGACTATGCGAATTACCTGAGGAGGCGGAAGGCTTGTCAGTGCTCTTCACGGTTCTATACATCTGAGGAGGAGGAAAGCGAACCCAAAAAAAGCAAAAGGTTACAGCGATCAGTTAGTAGATAGGGAGGAGGGGAAAGACAAGCAAATGGATCGACGCGCAAGAAAACACTGGGAAATGCTATGTATGATGCCATGCCCTCCCTTGGACCCTTGCTAGCTTTCTCTCTCCTCCTCTCTCTCTCTCTATCTGGCTTGGCCCTGATTATTTCTTTGTGGAGGTGGGTGTTTCGGGCCGTGCACACACACATACGCTAACTAGTAGGCACACAGATGCACATCAATGCATTATTGTGTAATGATGGCAACTTTCTCTCTCACACACACACATCCCAAAATCTCTCTCTCTCTCTCTACCTCCAAGAATGGCAGTCTCTTCACTAACTCAGGAGTTACTGCATTGGCTTCCTTGTCTGACCGAAACAAGAACAGGAAGAGCGAGAGGTCGAAGAAGCAGGTGGGTTTGCAAGAACAGCAAGATCGGGTTTGGAATTGGTTGGCGGGTACGTACCTGGAGATGGCTCTTGACATGCGCTAGCGTCAGATCCTTCACGTCCATGAGCTCCAGCACCGACTTGGGCGTCGCCCCTGCAGGAGAAATAAGGGATTTTGATCGGAAAAGATTGCGGAGATGGTGGCGGCGGATTGTTAGGAGGCGGAGGTGAGGTGATTACGTACTCTCGTGGCCGCCGAGGAGCTCGACGGCGTGGACGAAGCGGGCGTGGAGAGTGCTCGTCCACCGCATGCGGGGCGCCCGCATGCTGCGCTTGGCGGGGAGCTTGGGCATGAACCGGGAGGCCAGGCCGAAGGGCTGCACGCCGTGGAGGTGGTGGTGCGCGCCGATGCCCAGGCCGACGCCGCAGCCGGGGGTGCCGTAGCCGCGGAGGGTGTCGGAGAGCATGCCGTTGAGCCTGCCCGAGGCCGACAGCATCCGGTGGTGCGCGGCGGGGGAGAGGAACCCCGCCGTGGGGTCGAGGGACGCGGCGGCTGGCCCCGCCCCCGGCGCGAGGGGCGACGGCGACGTGGAGCCCAGGGAGGAGGGCCACATGGCCGGGTGGTAGGAGCTGTAGAACCCGACCTTCGGGTGGTGGTGGCCGTCTCCCCCGGCCCCTGGCGGCAGGAACGGGAAGCCGCTCGGGCCGTTGTAGATAGGTATCCCCCGGATTGGCGGCGGCACCGACGCGCCACCCACGCCCCCACCGCCGGCGTCCAGCGGCTGCAGCATCGGCATGGTCATCAGCGCGGCCCCGGCAGACGTCGTGGCAGCCGAGGACGTGGCCGCCATCGACGGCCGGTGCGGCCACGGCAGCACGGTGCCCTCCTGCTCGGCCGCCTGTGGCGGCGGCCACAGCGACAGCTCCGTCGATGCCGTGGACCCGTTCAGCCTCCGCCACGGGTCTCCTCCCCCTACGGCCACTCCTCCTCCTCCCACCGCGCCGCGGCCGCCGACGCCGCCCCCCGACCCTGACGCCGGACCACTGCTCGGCAGGCTGATGTGCAGCGACAGGTCCGGCGACGCCGCCGAGCTCGCCTCCATCTCCAACCACCGCCCGCGTGCGTCTCCTACCTCGATCGCACGTACGGCCGGCGAGCAACACAACAACCCCGCTCTAGCAGCAGTAAGGTGATCTTGGAGAGCTGATGTGATGGATGGATGTATAAATATATGCAGGAGAGAAAGGAGGAGATGGTTCTTGGTGTTCTTGGAAGAGGAGTAGGAGGCTCCTCTTCTCCTCTTGTTTGTGCTTGTGCTTTGGCCTGGCTGGGTAGTGTCTCCTTTGTATGATCTCTGTCTCTAGTACTGGAGTTACTACTGCTTCTACTACCACTCTCTCTCCCCTCTCAAGGTCCTAACATGAGAGACCAGGGATGAATTGGTTTCTTGCGCTGTCCTGCCTTATTGCTAGCTACAAGTATAAAAAGGGGGAGAGAGAGAGAGAGAGAGAGAGAGAGGGAGGAGTATGTGAGGTTATCTTGTTTGGGAGAGGCAGGCAAGTGATATATGAGAAAATGACACTTAAGAGGCAAGTGGAGTCAAAGGAAGCATGCTTTTGTTTTCTATACAATGTAGGAGCTGTTTATATAGTCTTTTAATTTATAAATAGTAATATTTTGTAGAGAAATTTAGATAGAAACACCCATATAAGATTTTAGCTTATATAAATGAAGTCGTTGTAGTGTGTACTCTAATCAACCGATAGATTTCATCTTAAAGTAACATTATATTTGAAAGTTATATACTGTAGAAAAACTATTTACTGTAGAAAATTAGCTTTAGAAACCAATATGAACATGACCGTATATTAGCACTATAAAAAATAGGTGGTGTTTAGAGAATCCTCGAGTGTTTTTTGGAATTAGAAGCACTGAGATTTTTAGGTGTTAGATTTTTATCCAATGCTTTAGATTTATAGCACTCATATTTTTTTGAGGGGATATGGGGGAATTGTTGGATGGAGATGCAACGTTCTATATTCATTTTTTAAGGAGTATGGGTGATCCGTTGGATGAATATCCAATGTTTTAAAAATCTAAATGGTCATGACTCTAAAAAAACACTAAGTGCTCTTTTGCACTTCTGTAAAAAAACTACTGTATACACATACACAAAAGATCGAGACATATACACATAAAAAAGTACATGTAGGTAAGAGTAGATATATTGTAGGGGAAGAGTTTGATCTGATTTTGTTTGTTGACCGGACTTATAAAAGGGTGCGTGAGCTCGTGCGCTTGGGATTCTTTCCCCCCATGCCCTCAGGGCTTGGGCTCCCCTTTCTCTCTCTACAAACCCCTTTATCTCTCTCATCCCTGCCTCTGTAGAGCACTGCACCCTTTTTTCATGGGGGAGCTGAAGACTGAAAGGCCGGAGATCACGAGCTGGCTGTAGAGAGAGACATGCTTCTACTCTCTCTCTCTCTCTCTCTCTCTACAGATTTTCTCTCCCATCTCACTTTCGGATTGGATGTGTGTGGGGGTTGCAATGCTCCCACGGCTGCTGACCCGGTCGACATTCTACAGTCTCGTCGCAATACGGCGATAACGAATGAAGCCCTGGTGTTTCTGCGGCTTCATCCTTTGTTTTCCCCCCTTTCTCCGCGGCGGCAAAGTGGTGGGTTTCTTTCAAGTTGCGTGTGTGTGGCTCGGTTCCTACCTCACTTTTCTCTAAATTAAAAGCTGAAATAAATACAACGACTTCTTCAAACATCTTCAAACGGATTTCTAAGTCTACCACCGTATACCCGTTCATATTGATATCTCTATCATCTATCGTTGTCTCAAAAATTATAGTAAAAAATTATCAATTATAATTAAAAGTTCCTAGCTGCAGCTGTTTTAAACATGACCAACTATATTACGTACGGTATCCTCGAGAACATCGCGGTGGTTGCGAGAAAATGTGTCTCCGTTGCTACTCATTAAAACTACGCTATGTGTCGTGTTTATCTTTTTTGTAGTGTTGCACTTCAAAAGCTTCTTGTGTTTGAATAGAAACGTCTTGATGCCTTGGAAAGAATAGCCTTTTACGAATGGAAACGTATATCTTTTGATTTTGCTTTTTGTTGCATCCTCTTCGAACTACGTAGGGTATTCTTGACTCTCGGGAACATCGGAGTAGTTGCAGAAATATATTTTTTTTCCGTTACTACTCATTAAAAATAAATTTTAGTAAGTGTACGCCATTTTGTAGTATTCCACTTAAAAAGTTTCTTGGGTTTGAACAGAAACAGCTTGATCAGCCTTAGAAAGAATAGCCCTTTTTTAGGAATAGAAACGTATATATTGTATTTTTGTGTTGTCGTTATGGACCAAATAGTAAATATGAGACTAGTAAAATGAGTGTAAAATGAGCTAGCTCTCCTTTCACAGGGATGTGTGTGTGTCTATATATATATATATATATATATATATATATATATATATATATATATATATATATATATATATATATATATATATATATATATATATGTGTGTGTGTGTGTGTGTGTGTGTGGGGAGGTAAGGCCTAATTACAATAATATCCCTCATAGTGATCTACTATGCTAGAGATATAGGTGTCTTTTATATATTTTAATAGATCTTTTGGCTCAGCAGATTAAATAGGAGAGAGGTGTGAACCATCCTTACAACATTTTGCTTTTTATTGCAGCCTCTTCGAGCTACGTAGGGTATTCTTGGTTCTCGAGAACATTGTGGTAGTTGCCGAAATATGATTTTCCGTTACTAATTAAAATTGTAGTGAATGTTTTGTTGGTTTTTTTTTGTAGTATTGCACTCGAAATGTTTCTTGGGTTTGCATACAAATGCCATAACGCCTCGCAAAGAATTGCCTTTTTACTGATAGAAACACTCGCATAGCTTGTGTTTTTTAAGCTATGGCTTGTGACTTTTGATCCTAATGCGAGAGTTTGTACGATTAAACCGAATACCAATAAGCTATTTAAAAAAACTGC
Source organism: Melocanna baccifera (assembly GCA_036346265.1). Taxonomy (NCBI): domain Eukaryota; kingdom Viridiplantae; phylum Streptophyta; class Magnoliopsida; order Poales; family Poaceae; genus Melocanna; species Melocanna baccifera. Next base: position 17,456,528 of record CM070700.1, on the reverse strand, counting down.
TCGATAAATCGCTTCGAAAAGACGATAGAGAAACCGCTGAATACCAATAAGCCATTTTAAAAAGACTGCTCGATAAATTGCTTCGAAAAGACGATAGAGAAACCATCCCGTTTATTTATTCAGAGAAATTTTGAGCCATAAACCTCGATGACACGGTGGTATGAAATATTTTGATTTCACTTGCACACAATGAACTAGATGCTACATTAAGATTTTTTTTAAAAAAATCGTATTATTAGAGTTTGTTCCAACATTAAAAAAATGTAGTCCCAACATCTCAAATCGCCTCTTGCAATAATAAAATGGTGGCAAGCCCAGCTTTGGGCTCTCCATGTCGGGCGAATCCAAGGTGGGTGCTTGTGGGTGCTCGAGCACCCCCTCCTCCCACCTTAACTGAAGAAGAGGTCGGCGCGGGGGCGGAGGGGGAGGCCGGAGGCGGAAGCCGGAGCCCGGAGGAGAGGTCGGAGGCGGAGGGGGAGGCGCGGAGCATGGAGGCCAGAGGGAGAGGCCGGAGGAGGCGCCGAGGCTAGAGGCGGAGGGCGGAGCCGCGGAGGGGGAGGCCGGAGGCCGGCGGGGGAGGCGCCGAGGCGGAGGGGAGGCAAGGAGCCTCGATGCATCCGCCTGCCGCAGTGCCGCCCTGCCCTTCGCCCGTTCGCCGCCTATTCGCTAGGCGCCTAGGCCCTAGTCCCCACTCGCCCAGTCTGGGCGAGTATAGGACTAGCCAACTAGCTAGGAAGCACAAATGGAGAAGCCTGGGAGCATTCAGTGCCTCCATTTGATATTTAGTGACTTAGAGGTATTTAGTGATTTAATATTGTATTATATCACTAAATTTTGTTCCATTTAGTGACTTGATATTTAGTGACTTAGAGGTATATTTGCATTCTATTTTTCATGTTTATGAACATTTATAATTTAATATTGTATTACTAAATTTGATATTTCTTATCTACAGATCGGTACTCACATATTTATAAATATTTGGGGGCAAAATACTAGTAAATGTAGCTTTGGTATACTTATGTTGTGCTATAGTCTTAACAGTAGAGCTCCTCTCTATTTTTATCATGGATTCGTCACTGCTCCATGTCCCCTGTTTGGTAGGCCTTCGCCACCACCGCTGGCTTCTAGACGCACCTCATCCACGGACACAGCTTCCTCTACAGCACATGCCAGCATCTGGTTGAGTCATCTTGTGCCTCTAATGGCAGACATAGCCCTAATGATTACCTCGTTTGGCCTCGCTTAGAGAAGGCGAGGGATAGAAGGGAACGAAGCCAAAGGAGGTGATGAGGAATCAGCGGTGCGCCCCAGAAGCAGCAGAGGCGGAGGCTATTGACTGCTACTCCATGTGTGTCAGATTAATTAGCGTGGAGACGTACTGCTTACGTACGGTACCCTTGGCTCTTGAGAACATCTTGCTAGCCGCAGGGAAAATGTCTTTCCGTTGCTACTCATTAAGGCCGTAGTTAAGGCCTGTTTTTTTTTTTTTTGCTGCGGTTGATGATTTTTAGCTGTGACTGATAGCTTTTTAGCTGTTTACGACAGAGATTGTGGAAAGAGAGATACTCGGTTGCGATTTTTGATGGCATAGATATTAGATTTTTAATGTGTACTACAATTAACTTGTAGACACTATCTTAAAAAAATACTTCGTTTAAAAGTTAGTTACTGTAACAAAAGCCAAAAACAACTTTTAGAAGCCATGAAGAACAAGGCCTTAGTCTTGTGTATGCCTTTTTGTCGTACTGCACTTGGAAAAACTTCTTGGGTTCGAATAGAAATGACGTAATGTCTCGCAAAAAATAGCCTATTTTACTGTTCAACCTACCCTATTTTTGTGGTTTTGATAATTATCAGCACTAGGCATACTATTTTTTGTTTTCTTTATCTTTACTACTTAAGAAAATGTAGTAGCGGCGATGGTGGTGGTACGTTCTCCACTCCTAACTCCCCTTACCACCTCTCTAAAAAATCGGTAACAAAAATAGAAAAAATAATATACCAACAAACAATATTCATCTCTCTTCAAATTCTCTAACGAGAAAAAACATAAAAAAAATAATGAAGCAATTCTAGGCACGTGGTGGAACCAAGAGCGCGGAGGCGGAGCCAAGGGTATGAGCTAAGCAGGCTGATCCTAGCGATGTCTACTCGACGTACCGAGGGTAATATGATATTCTTTTTTATTTATAGCAAAGCATAGACATTCAGTTAGTTTGACAAAAAGCTCAAAATGTGCCAGTTTGTTCATATGGATTTTTTTATCACGATATTTGATACTTAATTTTGTGTTTGAGGGTAAACCCTTGAGATGTAATGCTGATGTAAGGTATTTTCAAGAACGTCGTGGTAGTTGCAGAAAAAATGCGTCTGTCACTACTCATTAAAACTTTAGTGTCGTGTTTGGCTTTTTTAGTATTGTGCTTAAAACGTTTCTTGGGTTTGAATAGAAAATGCCAATTCTCCTTGGAAAGAATAGCCCATTTAAGAATTGAAACTTATAGCTTGTATCTTTTCGTTTGTCACTTGCTCATTGAGCTGTTCAACCCGCGCTGCTTTTGTATGCTAGGATAGTTTCATCACTAGGCCTACCATTTCTTGTATTTGTTGTTTTGATAGTAAGCTTAAAAATACGGTGGTTCAAACTCGAAATGAGCCTCTTTGTTTATCTGAAACATGGGCAAGGACACTGACACAAGTAACTTTTATTTTCTCATATCTCCACTAATATAAAAGGAAGTTTGTCTATTCACCACCCCACCCCTCCCTTCCCTATACTGCACACACGTTTCTCTTTTGGACCGATTTCACCATCCATGGAAAAAATGGCCCTCAACAAAAACCAGTGCACACTGACAAGTGGACCCATGTTGTATCCTCTCCTCCGGTTTGCTCGCCCTTAACCAATGCCCTAAACCCAGCCGCAAGCTATTTGCCCCTCCCCTTCCCCACCTCTAGCTGCCACCACGATCTCATCACCCATTCCCCTACTACATGCCGGCCCACCCGTCCTTGTTCTCGCAATTGCCTCCTATTCCAACTGCCTCCCCAACTCTCCTCTTTCCCCATCGTCTCTCTCCCCTCTTCACTTGCAGGTTGTGGCATGATGGCCGCGCGGTGCTCGCACGATGGCTTGAGGGAGGCGGTGCGGGCCAAAGGTGGTGGTGCAGCGAGGATTTGGCAGTGTACCAGGCTTGCAACAGTGAATGGTCGGAGGTCCAAATTCGGCGGCGGCACGGCTGGGGAGGGCCGAACCGTTGACAGCGCGACATGTGAGGGACGTCGGTCATACCGACGGTGGCTCCACCGGTGGAGACTGAATCTAGTAGCAACTCAATCAAGGGAGGTCGGATCTAGCGGCGGTGCGGCGACATCGGCTAGATCCGGTGCCCTTCCCCCAACAGTGGCTCGTTCTATTGGGGATGAGCAAAAACCACCTCCCCATTCTTGCAACTGCCTCCCCATTTTCCCCACCATGCTCCTTTCTCTCCATCATCATCTTGCCACGTTATTGCACCCTCTAGCCCTCACGTCACAACCTCCTAACACGCCCTTACGCCTTGCTGTCACCATTGCGCCCTCCTCCCACATCGAGGCTCCCTCACCATCGTTGTCGCACCCTCCTGTTGTCACCGTCATGACCTCCCGCCCCACTATCACTCCCTCGTCAATGCCTTCATGCCATCCTACCACACCATGGCGCCCTCCTCCCCCAACAATGCTCCATTGCCGTCGTATCCTCCTATCATGTCGTTGTCATCCTATCACACCTTCTTGCCCTCTCTATCACATGTTGCCAAGGTCACTACCCCTTTCCCCTTCGTCGCGTGCCACCATGACACGCCCTCTCCATCGTGGTCGGTCCTTGCCCTATCGTCCTACCCTTGCATCCACAGTCACTACCTACTATGCATGAGATATCTAATTTAAGTTGTAGCAGTACGATAATTCCACTAGTTGGTGCTCATGTCCCTAGTAAACAAGGCTTTCACTATCCTATGGTTCATATTTTTGCTAGTTGAAAATGCTTGTAGTCTTTTTCAGTCAATGCTGGTATGATAACAAGTGTTGATTTTTTTGTTGATGGATTCTTTCATTGATACCTGTCATGGTGAGGTTTCCCATGATTTTCTTTTGATTTCACTACTCCCTCTCGCACCTTGGTAGATTGGCGGCTACGGAAAATGGCGACTCCCTTCTCAAGTGACTGGTAGCCCCCTTCTCCAACGATCTTCGTTTACTTTTTACCGTCTACAAGGTACATCGTATCTATAATCAGTTGCCTATTCTCTGTAAGTATTTGAATGTTGCTGCGAGATTCCATTGGGGTTTGAATCCACTAATTGAGCCATTAGCGGGAAATGTCTCGATTTTTCTCCACCACCCATCACAAGAGGAATAGATATATACCACAATTTTATTTCTTGGTACAAGATATAGGTTGGTATTGTGCGTAAACGATATATGATATAGATAAGGAAAACTACCTTAATTTCTATTTGGGATATATGTTTGGTTTCCTTACATAAATATCAAAATGATATATTTAAAAGTAATTATTTATGCACATCTTAAGAACAACTATGCATGCTTTGCCTGCGCACCACATGTTCTCCATATATATGAGCAAGCAGTGCGTTTAAACTGCATGTACGACCTTGTTTCTATTCATGATGATGAATACTTGTCGCAATTAAAATTTTGAATTGCATAAAATTTGCGGTCATGAGCTTATTACATGCGGAATAGTGTGTTTTTTTGCTGCAACTTATGACTTATGATTGTGGCTTATAGCTTTTGGCCTGGTGTAAGCACTCATGTGAATGAACTGAAAGCCGATAAGCTGATAACATTCTTCTAAAAGATTATCGATAAACTGCTTCGAAGCAGCGATGGAGAAGCCACCCTTTTTTTAGAAAAACCATGAGCTATAAGTTGAAAAGAACGGAACAAACCACCCTATTGTATGACCTTTTGATTGTAATTCACATGTTGTAAAGTATGCCCTTATAGGAACTTTTAGCATTTGCCTTTATGATGATTATGCATATTGCAGAGAAGACAGAGATTAAGCAAGGAGGATGAATGCTTGAGTAACACTATTTTTTCTTAAATGCATTGTATATCTTCATCACAGATTTGTAGTGTCACATTATTACTAAGTTTCACAATGATTAGAATGGGGTCATTAGAGATATGTTATCTAGAGATAGAAACTTTATCGATAATGTTGTCCTAGAGTTTTATGTGTAATAAATTCTAATGTAATGCAAAAGAAAATGCATATGATATTTGATTTTTGTTGTAATGCACACACCTTGAAGATAAAGGGGAGAAACAGACAGAGAGAGGGAGAGAAATAGAGCAAGTAGAGAAATAGGGGAGGTTGTGGCACATGGTGCCAGGGCCTTGCTGGCCGTAAAGGGGCTGCAGAGAGGAATCCTCCAAAATGGATCTCTGTGAGGGAGAGGAGGCTAGGGGTGGTGGTGTTGTAGGTAGCAACCTTGCAGGGCTACATGTGACAGTCGAAAATGGAGAAGAAAAGGGACGGCCATGCGGGAGGGGGAGAGGGAGGAAAGTGGATGTGCACAGGTATCCATGGGACGAGGGTGTCTCACTGGTGTGGACATCGAGGCGGAGATGGGTTGAGTCGGGTTAGTGGCGGAGACCCGAGGTGGCATAGGGAGCTCGTCGTGGCGACGGTGACCCAAAAATGGATACCTTAAATGAGCATGTACGGATGTATGGATGAAGGTGAAGGGAGATGTATGGATGCTCTAGGACAAGGGAATCGAAGAGGGGCTCCCACCAGGTGATGAACAGCGGTGGTGGCGGTGGATTTCTACTAATTCATTGTAAGAGTAACACATCAAATCAACCATATTACCATGCGAAATTTAGCAGTTGCAAAACACTTGAGCACCAAAGTTCTTAAAAAAGAATATTTAATATACAGAAAAAGTGGTGGACCTAAGTAGCTCGATGATTTAGAGAGGCATATTGATCGGAGATTGCTAACAGCTGCAGAGTGCAGAGATGCCAGAGGAGGTATTCTTACACTTTAGCCTTTTCGATTCCAAAGCACCAAGCGAGATTCTACATTGCAAAGCCAAAGGGATAATTCATAGTAAGAGCAGCACACCAAATCAATCTTCTTCTCCCTCCACGAAACAATGACCACTACTAAATGTGGATGTTTGTCTGATTTAATTTCTTTACAAGTTTGTACATATATGTTTTACTTGATATGTGCTTAAGATAAAACTGATGTTGATTGTGCGGTTTGGAATCACGTTTAATTATATATATCACCCTCTTTTGAGATTCTGTTGTAACGCACGGACACATTTCTAGTCATAAAAACCCAGAGGTACTAAAAGATTTTTCCGCTGTGCAAAGTGTACCCTTAGCCACTTGATTAAATTAACAAATCACAATGATTAGAATAAGAAGGTAAACACCCCGAAAGCCAAAACCCCTCAAATCTTCTAGTCCCCTTGGCATGCTGACCCCAAGATATCCCATCCAATCCAGCGACAACCCTGTCTGGGGTTATTATGTCATCTCCACATGCTAATAACCCTTTGCTAACCACATGAGCATATGGCCACAAACCCCAAGGCTCCATCGACCAAAGCCCACATGCCTTTTCTCCATCCATTGCACAGACATTGGGAATGTAACACCATGTTTCTGAAGCCTTCAAGTGCAAATTTCTCTTCTTTTTCTGCCGTTGTTGAGCTAGCAAAGCCTGGATCTTAAGCACTTTGGTTTGATTGAATGGAGCAGCAGAGGATTCTGAGTGTATCTGGGCCGTTCGTTGAGTAATCGACGTCTGAAAAGCCCCTAACAAGGGTGGTTCCTGTTTGCCCATCATGGACGGCCGGACATTCCAAATGCTCGCAGAAGGGCTTCATTTGAGCCGAACAGAATGGACACGACCATTTCAGTACACACTGAACTTCTTTAGAAGCTGACTGGTCACCCACCGATCCACCATATATACGAGCTTGTTCTTTTCAGTTTTTTAAAGTAGTTTTTGACTTTTGTCATAGTATCTAACTTTTAAACAAAATATTTTTTTTAAAACAGAGTCTACAAATTAATTATAGTATACGTTAAAAGCCTAATATATGTATCATCCAAAATCGCAAGTGAGTATTTCTCTCTCCGTAATCTCTGTCGCAAACAGCTAAAATTCAAAAATTCAACCAAAAACCATAAGCCACAACCATATTAAATAGATCCATAGAGTGGACCAGAAGATGGTTATGGTTTGAGTCTCGGAGTCAGAAACTCGGAAAAATAAATCTAAATAATTTATGAAACATTACGTTTACTAAGTAAAAAGAACTAACGATTTTGCGGATTCATCCATTCTTTTTTTTTGGCCATGCATCCATGCACATCGTCACGTGCCTAGTGATGGATGTGAATTACTTTACACAACTTGTTATATATAGGGTCAAATTAAATTTCAATATTCTAACAAGTAATGCTCAGAAAATTAAGAAGAAAAGGCGGAGCTAGGCAGCTGAATATTATTTGCTCTAGCCATAAGAGCCCTCACTAATTTTTTTGGGGTGGTGCACGAAATCAGATCACAAAAAAAAACATCATGATAAATTTATGAGATGGCTTCACAACTTGTGTTTGTCACCCACAGTCCATGCACGCATGCAGGCTCACATTTATGAGATTGCTAGTCATTGCTGCATACAGATCCTATCCTATCGACCATCTTAAAATTAAGGCCTGCATGCATGCGTTCGATCGATCCCAACACAGCTCCTTGCGCTGGCAATATAGATCTCATGCTTGCTGCAGCATCGTGCAGCAGCAGCAGCAACAGCAATATCAACAGCTGCTACATTGAACACAGAAATACTGGTGCATAATATATATGGATGCTACAGTAAATTCCATGCATCCATACATACGAATTTTTTAAAAAATAATCTTGTTTTTTATCCTAAATTACAGAAATATACCCACACGAAATGTTTTACAAGAATGACCTTCAGTCACCCAACGATTGAACGACTGAAACGTGTCGCCCAACGGCTGCGCGATATGTAGCTAGTCCGTGAGCGGTTAAACGACAGGTTACAGTCGCCCTACCGTTGGACGACTGAGACCTATCGCCGAACGGTCGGGCGACTAACTGTTCAGCGACTGCGATTTCAGCACATTTTTGCGCAAGTGGCCCCCGACCTGCGCATGGAGGTAAATGACAATTGTTGTAGGTAAGTAACTTTGATCAAACTTTATGAATAAGTTGTATTTTTTTTGGGAAAAAATAACGGGAGGCAATGTTGGTTGATCCATTTGTGATTTTGATAGATTATGAATGGTATAAAATTTGTTAGATTCATAATAACCTTTTACGATCATCATATGTTGTTATAGTGTAAGAAATTTTGTGAAAATTATTTTGAGGACAATTGAGATAGCAATGATTGGTAAGTACGACGGTAAGTGACATTGTGATATAACCGAGAATTCATACATGAAGGGGACATGGAGGAGAGCTTATTTTTTCATATTGTTGGATGTCTTGCTACGTGAAAAATTGAATGCGAAAAGACGAAGAGATGTGCTTTTGCGAAATAAAATAAAATTCATAATAAAGTTATAAATAACACGGCGTGTAGAGTTTGATTACATGCATAAAAAGAGTATAATGCAGGATACAACAAACCGAACTACTCCTACGATACATATGCGCCTTTTTAAAATAGAAATAAATTTAAGCTTTGGAGGACTAGTATAGAACGGCCCGACCTACTACGTGGTCCGAGGATATTTTTCCTTCCTTGTGGGCTTGGCATTGAACTCATCGACGGTTTATTTGGCCTTGCTTGCCATTTTTCTCTTTTTTTTTCGCGCTTCTTGCGCATGAACACCTCGAGATAAGCTTTCGTGTCTCAACGTAAACGCTCGGTTTGCTCATCGTTGTGTCGCTTCTCTTCCCGAATATCGTAGACCCTTTTGATATTCCACTCCTCAAAATCGAGAGTCCACTGGTCATGTGAGTAGATCTCTAAGTTGATCCACTTGTGGTAGCCACATAGCGGTTCCAGGACCGTGGGTAGACAGGAGAGTTTGTTAATGTGTATTTTGAAAGAGAAATAGTAGCGGAGAAACACATTGTAACTAGTTCTTTCTAGCTGCCGATAGGTGCTTGTGTCCTGACGGTAGTCGGGATAGTTACAGGAGTACTTTACGCAACCCAAGTAACGCATGTCCAGGCTGAGTCACTGCTTATACTTAAAGAACTTACATAGGTCTCTACACTAACAGAGGGGTGGCATCTCCCCCTCAGGCAGGTGTTGCGATGAACGCTCGGTTGGAACGTTCGGGATGGGGTTGTTGCTATGAGAGCCATCATTGCGAGGAGCTAACCACCTGGCACGCTCAGCTTGTTCGGCCCAGGCCGCAGCAACCCTTGCTTGTTCATTAAGGACCACAGCAGACCTTGTTAGGTCGTGGGTCTTCTCCTATTGCTTCATTATCTTGTTCCATTACTTCTTCTATCTCCTGTCCATCCCAACGTAGTGAAGTAATCTCTGTTGTAGTGTTGGGTTTGGTTATGTAGTATTATCTCCCAGATCTCTTTCACCTCATTTTATCAGTCAAAGGGTAGGCATGGTGTGGTTAATTTCATGTGAGTAGCCTACGAGGTAGAGTATTGTCTTGTTTTTCAGAAAAGTTGATGGTGAAAAAGCTACCCCCATGAGGTCTTATCAATGCATAAAATTGCACCCTTTGGTCTTGTCATTGTGAAAAGCTAACCTGCTTGGTGTTGTCACTGCGCAAAGCTGCCTCGTCTAATCTTGTCGCTGCGCAAAGTTGCCTCGTCTAGTGTAGTCACTATGTAAAGTTGGCACATCGGTCGTGTCAATGGGCAAAGCTACCTCATTTGGTCTAGCTAGTTACTATGCAAAGCTACCTGTCTAGTCATTTGATTGTGCAAGGAGATGCCACATCATGCTTTTCGATTCATAGGCCAGTTCTATCTGGGCACAGCTACACAAAGGTAGCACATGACTCGGTTTGTCATAAAGCACCCTGTCTCCCCCCACGGGCTATAAAATACACACCCCACTCCTTGATAGTATGAGCACTTCATGCAGTGAATTGTAGAAAGAATTACCTTGTCCGTCCTAGACTAATATATCATGACAGACGTCGAGAAACCAGTCGAACATGAGTCACCAAAGGAAGACCTTCCACTAGAAAGAAGGGAGGACTTCAGCACTACTACGCTTGATGCCAAATAGATATGCTCAACCGGTGTGGCCTAAATGCGAACACATGGAGAATGCGGTTGTGTAGGTCGTAGAAGGCTATTTCGATGGTAGATGACATTTCTTCCGATGCCCACACTGGGGTATATTTAGATAATCATTTATTTTCTATTACTGCTAATAGAGCTTTGATATTAATGCCCCTTTCCAGCAGATAGGGAAATACAACTTCATCCACTAGATCGATCCTCTGCATGAACGCTACATTGTGAGGTATGTGAATACATTGTGGGAGCGAATCTTTGACTTGGAGGCACAGATTGAAAGTCTCAAAGAGGAGAATGATGACCTCCATCAGCAGATGCAGTGCGAGAAGGGCAACGAGGAGGTTGTCAATATAGGAAGTTCGTATGATTCGACATAATGTTGCGTGTACCCTAGCTGTATATGTGCATACCACTACAACAACGGCCAGCCACGTCAGAGGCGCCCCGTCTGTAACACTCCATGTGGGTAGTGTGAGGCACATTCTACTAGTAGGCATGCACCTGATGAGAACCTCAGGGTGTGTGGGCTGAGGTGTCAGGTCCTAGTCCACAAGGTAGTCGTGCGTGTTCTGGTCACCTCAGGATGCCCCAAATACGACAGATGGATCAAGACTTGCAGTGCAAAGATTGTCAGTTAATCAAATAAGGGGATGCCAACAAATAAAAATTGACGTGACATACCTTGGGCTAGTGCCATGGCGCGTGAAAGGTTGTCCTGTTGGAAGTACGGCAGGTCGTACGCACCTTGCATGTGCTATGTGTGAAAGTCGAAGGAGTCTAGAGGAATCACGTACTGTGACACTAGTGTGGTATGATCATGTGTCTAGCCGGACCCTCCAGCCTCGTCAGGCTGCGGTGGTATCCGTCGTGGCATGGCCGAGCCTCCAACCTCGTTAGGCCGTACCGCATGTGGTGTGCTGTCGGATGGGATGATGCTGACGAACGTACTGACTATGTAGCAGGAGTCGGTGGGTCAACCTCCAGGAGCCTGCTGCATGATAACAGGCCAAGAACATGTGTGGCTCAAGCTGCGATGCAACAGAAAGCCTAGGCTGTGACTCAAGCTGTGACCTCTGCACTATCGGTCATCCTCCGAAACACAGAGTGGGAATTCCTCTTAATCTCAGTAATGATGTCCACCTACAACAAAAACACGGCAGGATGAGACTTGTAAGTGGGGTCCAAAGAAGTGAAGTTTTAAAAAATGATGTAACATACCACATGGTGCATGTTGTGCCCAAAGTGCACAGGGTATATGTCAATTGGTGCTGGGATGCATGGTGCGGCGAGTCGGCAGCAAGTACCAGCCTGGTATGTGTCTGAGGAGCGTACCAGAGAAGGTACTCCTCGTACGCTCTACAGTCATAGGGGGTGTCCTTGTGTACACAGTCCTACAACACGCCCCCACTGCTGTACCCATGTGGCCATCCTCCTCCCCCATTCTGTGCCACAGCGGACTCCCTTCCTACTGTGCCTGCAAGACGTAACATGTAGTTAAAAGTCATGCGTACGAGATGCCAGAAAAAAGAGGGACATTTGTGCTGATTACTAATCCATGCACATTGTCGGGCACAGGCCACCCAACTAGTACTGGAACCACCTGGCGTAGGCTGAAGTAGCGCATGACTCAATGCGCCGTATAGTCCTCGACGAAGATGACAAACACAAGCGCCATGCGGGTAAGCCAGTAGTCCTGGTCGCACAAGCACAACGAGGACAGGCCGTTGTATGGCTCCCAATGCACGTCCTGTAACTCCTGATAGGAGTATGGCTCCCAACACACGTCATTCGCCATGAGGCGGTCGAACTGCTCGACAAACGGCTTGTACGCCCGTGTCACCTACACATGCATGAATTGTACCTGCAAGGAACATGAGCTGTTACATACAATGATTGGTTATACAAAAAAATTATTCGTAAGACATAGTACGTACCCGTCGCTGGCACCACAGAGACCCCATAGTTAGTCGGTCCACGTCGTCCCTTTGGTACATCTCTTGCCCATAGGGAGAACTGTCATCCAACAGGGGTCGTCTGAGGCTGAAGCGCTCGAACTACCACAGCTGCAGTAGGAGCGGACACCCCGTGATAACAGAGTTTGGCCTCGACCTGCAGCATGCGTCAGTCAAGCCACGATATGTGGCGGCAAGTGCGACCGAACCCTAACTGATCTGGGGGACCTCCACGTCAGCAACGGCCCTAGCATACGTGACGAGCCGCAACCAACCAAACAACCACAACAAGTACACCTCGAGGTGGCGTGACACCTACTCCTCGTCGGCGGCCGAGTCTATCCGCTCGACCTAGGTTAAAACAAAAAATTAGTGAGACCATACCACGAAAACAAGAGCGCAGTACATCAATAGGGAGGGCGTTAAGCATGTACCCAAAATTGGGATAGCCACCGCAAGGGCGGGCTATGCCTCTGTCCCTCCGGGAAGATATAGTATCTGTTCGCGGCCGCAAGCTGAAGGACTCTGGCAAACCTGGCCAGAAGGTCGCCACACTAGTTGGCAAGTAGTGCTGGCTCATCCTCGTCTGTGCCTGCACCATCCAGCCGAGAGGTAGTAGATCGATAACGCTGAGCTTGCGGAGCCAAAAAAAGGTCAGTAAGAAATGTACGTATGGCGAGAAGATAGTATTGAGATACAAACTTGTGTATCCAGCATTGGTCTAGCTTCTAAGCCACCCGAGGTGTCCACGTGCGGATCACCCCTAACTCAGTCGCGTCACTCACGCCCCGGATGCGACACACAACACGAGGCATGATATAGCCGATCGGTGCGCTGCTATAGGATGCTAAAAGGCCACTCTAATCTATGAGGGTCATGAGCCATACATGCAAAACAACTTCAAGTTAGCACATACGCACAAATAGAACAACAAATATAAAGCATGAATAAATTTAACTTCTAAATATACAAACAAAATAGGTGTACGCTCCAACATCACTACTTTGAAAAGAAACAAAAAAGGAACAATACCACAACAGTTACATAAATAGCACGTACAATGCATGATACATGTGCTACGGCACTACATACATGAAATGAAAATGGGAGTACCACAACAGTTACATAAACATTACAAGGAACATTACAAGTGGAGATCACAAGTGTGCCTACTTCTCAGCAGATGCCCTACATCGTCTGGCTGTGTGGCCCTCCTGGCCGTAGTGCCACAGTGTCTACTCAACGCCCTAGCTTGCTCTTCATCCATATCATTGGTAATTTGATGACTCTACCGACGACCCTTCCCACCATTAAATGTGGCAACATCCAGAATCCAGGTCCTGTTTGCAATATCAAATGAGGTAAAGTTACCCACAACCCTAAACCCCTAAGCTCGTTAGGCCACGCCCACATCATCCTCTTCTTTAATAAATACTCGAACACAAAGTTTGAATGGTCCATGTGCACAATTCCGCATGTAGTGAGAACATAAAAGCATGGCTTGTTGCACATATAACTAGTTTGGTTCATATGATTTCCAAGGCATACATCGTGGGTGACAAGAGAATAAACCATCCCAAATCTGGCTCTATCCTGGAGGAGCACTTCGAAACGATACTTCGTATTGCCCATCACGTACATCGTGTACGATTGGACCTTCTCTTTCTTTATCTGTATGTACACTGTAATCTATGCGCAGTAGGGACCTTTGTGGATTTGCGGCATGAAGTGTTGCATTTGCATATCTCTCTTGAAATAGCCGATTGTGCTGTATAGAATACCTTCAACGATGGTGATGAGGGGCATAGAACGAAGGCCTCTAAGAACCTAGTTGTAGACCTCTACAAGGTTAGTAGTCATTATACCATACCTTGCACCGTCCGTGTTGTGTAGTAGGGACCACTTCTCCAATGGCTCGGTCTCGATCTAGTGGGAGAAGCACTTGATGTTCCTCGAGGTTCTCCATCTTGAACCAGCAGGTTTGGACTCTGGTAGTGGTGTAAGATGTTCGGGTTGTGCCACCCAGCAATGGTCACTCCCTTGTTCCTCTTGTCCACGTGCTTTCTGCTGTGCTCATCCAACTGCGCCCATAAAGTATCACATTTGCATTGCTGGTTTTGATAGCCAGCTTGTTGAATAGCTTCACCAACGGTTGCTTCAAGAATTGCTTGAAGAAGTTGGCCCCAGATGGTGAATGCAGCACCTTCTCCTCATATCCGACCTAGGGAATGGCTTTTCTGGGTCTTGTTGTAGTGTTTTTACAGCCTTCAGTATCCCAGTGTGGCAATTATGGATTACGCACACACTAGAACGATCTCCAACAACTCCCACCCTTACATGTCAAAGGAACTACAACCGGTTATCGTAATTCTCACTCTCAACAAATGCGATGGCCAACAGTAGAATCTGATTATTCCTGTCAATGCCAATGGCCGTAAGGATCTGCTTTTTGTATTTCCCAGTCAAAAAGGTCTCGTCAACTGAGATTAAGGGCAGCATATGTCTGAAAGCCTCGATGCAGGCACTGAACGCTAAGAAGGCTCTCTGCAATACCACAAAACTTGGCAGCGTTGCAGATGGCTTGTCCTTTAAAGCAGTGTATGTGCTCAGATTTCTATCCTTCAGCACCCAAAGCATACAAACAAGGCTATCGTATGCTACCTCAAATGATTGTTAGTGATATGCCCTAGAGGCAACATGGAGATGTTGTATATATCACATACTATGTTTATGATACATTCCTTTGTTCCTTAGAATAGACATCATCATTATTGATCAATGAGTATGTGACTTATTCATGAGACTCTTAAATACTAAAATGTTGCTATTTCTAAATGATCCCTAATCATATATCATATGAGGAACAAATATGTTTCAAAGACAAAGATCAGCATATGTATTGATTGATGATCATGTCTCATGGATCATGGTATGATGATACCAAATCAATAATATGGACATATGTTAGTGAACATATGTTGGATAGACCTGCCATGAGACACTGCAGAGATTCCATGTGTCATCAGTTGGTCTCAAGTAGTATTTATGTAGAATCCTTAGACTTGAGATCATCATGGTTCCCAACATGAGTAGTAGCTTATTTTGGGACTACTAAACACTACTCCGTAACTGGGTAGTCATAAAAGTAGTCTTCGGGTTTACCATGAAACATGTAGTGGGATGTGAATGATCAAGATAGAATTTGCCCCTCCTTATGGGAGAGATATCTCTGGGCCCCTCGATGTAATGGATTATGAAAGTGCATGGCCATGCCAAGGTGATTGAGGAGTCAATCACAAGTTTATAATCCATCACGGAATCGAGATAGTGATTGAGCTATTAAGAGGATGACACAGGTCTCGCCTTGAGCTCAATCTATATCGTGAGGCAAATGGATTCGTACATGAGAGAACATTACAGGTTCAGCCGATATGATCTTTACGTATACTTTGGGGTTAATATGTCTTACTGGAGGCCGCTATTAATAGGGTGACCGGAAAGGTGTTTCCGGGTCACGATCAAGTATACGTGAACCTACAGGGTCGCACGCTTAACGGGTTGGAACACTAATTCGAATATGATTCGGATATGGGCTCAATTCGGATAGAGATCCGAATAGACTCCTATTGGGCCTCGGACCGTAAGGCCCAAGTGAGGTGGTCTATATATGGAGGCGAGGCGGTCACGCACCGGAAAAACCCTAGCATAACCCTAGCCGCCACCTCCCGAGCCAAACCTTAGCGCGCCACGAGTGCTAGTACACTCGCGATCGGCGTTCCACCCGGACGTGTGGATCGGTGGAGGGCGCTGCTCATTGCGGTGTTGATCGGCTTCAGCGACCTCTGATTGGATCCGCTCGTGGTGTGGTTGATCGCGTGGAGAGCGATCGTTGGGACGATCGACTACTTCCACTACTACCTCAACGCGCGTGGTTGGATCGGCTTCTCCAACTCTTCTTCCGCTGCACTGCGCGTATAGTTGTAACGATCCATGATTCTTCCTTAAGCATGATGTCCTTGTGTGCGCGGTAGAAAAATTTTGTTTTCTGCTTTCGTAGCCTACGTGCATTCCTTTAATGACCTGAACCGTCTTTTCAAAGACTTCTACTTCACACACCATGCCTTCTCGTATCTAATCTTGTACTTGAATTTCTTATCAATAGCCACCATGATGTGTTTCACCTCAATCTCCTTCTTCTCTACTATCTCTTCATACATCAAATTGGCTATAAAAGTTAAGGTTATGTTATGATGCCTCAGCAAAACACTGCTGAGCATGCAGGAGTGCGGTTCCACCTTCGAGATGAGCCAGTGAGTCTCATGGTCTATGTGCGTGCACTCGCTAAGGACAACTGGCTTTCTCGCACTTGATGGTGTATTGCTCTTGACTAGATTTGATGACCCGAAACGTTTGGCGCATGGACACTGCCCACATCTTAATAGCATCCTGTAGGGATGCCTTATCAGCAAACATTGAGTGCAACTGGACCTTTGTGGCATGGTACTCCCACGGTGATTCATGTTTATCATACGCAACTACACCCTCAACATCACATCTGTTCTATTCTTGTAGGATGGGAGCTTCATCGTCATCAGAGCTATCCTCGTCGTCTTCTTGCATAGCTTCCTCTTCAGCCTAGGCCATCTGGTCTTTGTACTCCATTTGACACACTATGTACTCCCTATATTCTCCTTCGTCGACTGTCATGTAGCTTCATCATGCGATGGCCAATCTTCATCTAATGAATTTACCATGTTGGCCTCATCAAGAATGACATCCTCCGCACCCTTCGAAACACCAGCCTCTGGAGCCTCTTCTTCACCAACATGTTGGGTGCCCAAACTGCTCCCACCACCCAGATAATACATGTCGGCAGGGTCTAATACAACTTCTTTTAGGCATCCTTGCACAAACAGCATACACTCATATCTGCGACGCCGACAGATTTTTTGAAAGCCCTTCCACAGAACCATGCATATTAGTCTTCTCAACTCCTATCTAATCTACGTGGGAGACTGGCTCCAAAGCCCTTGTATGACGACGCTACACACCTCAGGGTCCAAGGAGAAGGTGCGAGTCGCCAGTGCATCACCTCTATGATTCGAGCATTCTCGCCATCTGGGTGTACCAGAGTGGCTTGCGAAAAACTGCTCAAACGAATACCCTACGGACCTTCACGAACGGTGCCAACACCTTAATGCACTTTTAATATAGTGGGTGTCGGCGTGACTGAAGTCTGCCTATAAATATTTTCAACAATGTAACTAGTTAGATCGCATCACATGATATGCAACTACTGCTATAATGTAATTTACATTCGTACGTTTACCTACCTTGACCAATTGCACTACCGCATGGATAAGGCGTTGTTGGATCCGGACCACCCTAGGTCCCACAGTTCACTCCCCGGTCCCCAGGTCTTAAATGGGCTACGCTCCCTACGCACTAAGCCCATAGGTTGCCCACAAGTAAGCCCCCCAAGCAACAACCTTATAAGTGGTATTGGACCTTCTCCCCCCAAAAGACTAGTCTAATGGGTGCAGACCCCTCACAATTATAAGTTATGCTTTTTTCTCTCCACAATCCATGTGGGACTATTTTTCCTAACAATCTCCCCCTCACACATAGATTGTGCACACCGCACTCTTGAGAGATGTTAGGTGCTTGGGCTCTAATACCATTTGTTGGATCTGGACCCACCCTAGGTCTCACGGGTTCACTCCCTGATCCCCAGGTCTTAAATGGGCTGCGCTCCTTGTTCACTAAGCCTATGGGTTGCCCGCAAGTAAACCCCCCAAACAATAACCTTATAAGTGGTATTGGGCCTTCTCCCTCCAAAAGACTAGTCTAATGAGTAGAGACCCCCTCACACTTATAAGTTGTGCTTTTCCTCTCCCACAATCTATGTGGGACTATTTTTTCCTAACATGTGTCATTCAATCGCTAAGACACAGGCCATAATAAACGTGCATTACACTATTTCGATTCAACCCAAAGGCCAATGTATTCCACACTAGGCATTATCCAACTCTAACGCTAATTTGAACAAATTAGTCCATACAATCCATTCATCCGCCTCGTGCACTCGGCCAGAGTACCTAATACAACTAACCGACTTTCTAGTTACTTACCAAATAATAGTCGATCACATATGCACCAACATAACACTGCCACTTCTCACAAACAATACAACTTCTCCCTCACGGACTACTTTCTTCTCTAACTAAAATTTTATACGGGTACTACTTGTACTATTATAAATTAATAAGATTTCAATTTACTACTTATTTCTGTAAGTATATTTTTCTATGGGTGCTACTTACATACAAATTAACAAGATTCGGTTTACTACTTTTTTCTCTAATTATAATTTTTTATAGGTGCTACTTATACTATTATCTATAGTAAACAAACTATATACTTACTACAAATAAATACAACAAAAGATAAAAAATATCTCACAGACGATTCTTCTCTCCTCTTCTTCTTCCTCACTCTTCTCCTCTTCTTTTCCCTCTCCTTTCCCTTTCTTTCCTCTTCTCTCCTCCCCCTTTCTTTCTTACTCTTTTCTCTCTCGCTCGGCCCGCGGGGGCGACTGCCGATATGTCGGTTATATAAGTCATCCACCTGTCGTCCAACCGTTTGGCGACTGTATTAATAGTGTTCAACAGTTTGGCGACTGTATTATTATTGCTCAACGGTTAGGCGATATGAAGCTAATTTTATAAATAATATAATCGTAAGTATATTTTTGTATTTTTAAATAAAAATATATTATTTAAAAATCCCATACATACAGCCTGTGGGATCTCTCTGTGTCGTACTGTTGGTTGTGATTGCCACAGCCTAGCAAGCTACAACTAGTAGCTAGCTATATAGCTAGCCATGCATGCATGTGTATGTAGCCCCAACAAGGCCAAAAAATAAAAAGGAGAAAAGGAGAGGAGATCTGGAATAAATATATGTAACAACAAGAAACCAATGGAAATACCAATAGTTCGGAAATGGCGCGAATTAACCGATGCAGACATGGAAACACTCCCTCCATCACGAAATATAAACTCACCTTTTGCCTTTCATGGTCGTAACACTTTGATTATGGTTTTGTATTATGATATACTAGCAAAAATAATAAAATATATATATTATAAAATTATTTTGCAAGATAAATTCAATGATTTTTTTGTATAGTTATTTTATATACTTTAATATATATTAATGGTCAAAGTTTTAAAATCTTAACCATACGGATGCCACATTAACATATTTTTGGGATGGGAGGAATAATATATAGTCTTAGTATTTATGGTTCGGTCGAAGCAAACATATGTGTGCCACTAATCGTGAGGCACAAGAGAATGCGGAAACATCTGGGGAATTATTAACTCGAGTAACTACTCAATAATTAGGTATGTTTATCCCTATATTGAGAGGACACAGTATTCTACAGCGCATACGAATCACGAAAGTTAATTTTACAAAATTTCTGAATCTGTGCATCGACCTTTCCTGCCAGTTTACATATTTTAATTTTCTGAAATTGCTCTTCTAGCTGCATCCGTATATGTCTATACATTTTCTGAGTTAAGAATACATTTTCTGAGTTAAGGACCTAGCTTTCAAGAGTGAAGGAGATGGTAGGGAACAGTCAAATCAACCGGTTGATCCATAGCAAAAGAAGAAATACGTGGCCGTGATGACCTTCCTTATATTCATAAGGTATTGATAGCTCTAAAAGGCTTTAGCTTTTAGTAATTTATTTTAGTTTTTGATTTATTTAAATTAAAAGCTACTTGAAATATGTCGATCTTTAATTTTGATTTATTTTAGTATTTTAGCTTTTTCATATTTTTTTGCTTTTTCTTCTTTCCCTTATTCTTTTATACTGTGCGTGACAGTATAATAGGTTTTTTTTTTTCTTTATTTTTTATAAAAAAATTAATAATCGTTACATTACAATTTTAGCTATAAATTAAAAATCACAACCAGAATCAAGTCATGAGTCAGCTAGAGTGGGGCCGAACGTTTGGTCTAACTCAAGGCGCCGAACGTTTGGTCTAACTCAAGGCAATAACCTTTTAACTCTCCACTGTTCATGAACCTTGTGCTATCGAGCCTCTGCTAGCTCCATCTGATGTGACGATGCAATAGCTGGCTCCATGTGATCAAGCTGTTGACATGGACTCATCGACAATAGCTGGTAAGAAAGAGGGAGCATTTCTACTTGATTGTCTCTTTCATCCCAAGAACCGTCAAACTGCACCCTGATAGCATTTTTATCATGGAATTAATCAGAAGCAGTCCCCAGCAAACAGTGCCTTCTAATTTAAGGTGATTATATTCAAGGTTTGTTGCTTACTTCGTATATTCTTTATTTTCAATTTGCAGATGATACCATGGTGCCCGGGTATTTTTCCTATGTATTATGTGCAAAAAAAATTTCAAATTTTTTGGATATCGAGTTTGACTAGTTCAAAAAATTTGAATTGTAGTTGTCTTTTTATATAGTTTGATTATAGGTATGTGCTTATTATATATATAAATCAACAAAGCATTTGATCTAAATTCATTCGAAACGTTGAAATCGAGTATATTTTTTCAAAAGTATATGTTTTATTTCAATTGTTATAAATGGGTATATACCCAAAAACTATTATTTAAAAAAACACCCGAATGTAGGTTGAATTTTCGTATTTGAAATTATAGTGCCTAGACACCATGGTACCCAATTTCAGCGTCATGTGTGTGTACGTATGTATGCATGTACTGTATTTGTATACGTACGTACATATGTATGTATGTATGTGTATACATACACACATATATGTATATATATATATGTATGTGTATATGTGTGTGTATGTATATGATAGGTATATAAATAGGTGTGTGTACATGCATACATACGCACGTACGTATGTATGTAGGTATGTATGTGTATACACACTCATATATGTATATGTATTATTGTATATGTATATATGTGTATGTGTATGTGTATGTGCTGATGATCGAGACCCTTCTGATTCATCTAGCCCTCACACATTTCTCTCAGCGTGGCAACTCGCGATACCCTACCCATCGAGGCGTTGACCTTGATGCTAAGTTCTCCTCAACAGTGCCAGCATCATCACCTCTCGTCGGTACTCCGCCTCCCGCTCCTCCTCTTGCCTAATATAGCATATCAACAGCTTCCCACATCGTATACCAATGATGTTATTATGCCTCATGGATGACAAGCAAGTTGCATAGCAACGTTTCTATTTTCTTGAAAGTAAATAATTTATATTACATATTTTTCATTGAGTCTATGTTTGATGTACATTAGTTACAACTACTTATTCGTGCGTGTTTAGAATGGGCTTATTGTGCGATATCTAACACGATGGAGACTTGAAGGTGAAAAGAACCATGCTTTAGCCATGACAATGCTAAAGAAGAATAGTCAGTATGGCATATGTAGAGCTAATATGAATATTTCATCACCTTAAATCTAATTCTTTTTCCTCATCAAATTGTTATATTATTGAAAAGGTTGCTTGATGACAATGTGTTGTAGCAATTCCATCTTTGGACCTCAAGATATAATTTCACTCACGGGCCAAACCGTCGGAAAATGTATTTCATTTACTGTTTATGGTACCGTCAAGAAAATATAGGCTGACGATTTGAACCGTGAGCAAAATTGATTTCCTATGGCAGAAAATTCTGCATTCTAGTTATAACGATTTTTCACCACAATGAATTAGCAAATAACTTACAAGATAAGCATTGATATCTAAATCTTACACAACTGTGCATCATATAATCAAATTAATCACAACACCATCCTTGCATCAATCAAGAAACATAATTGAACAAACATATAAAAAGTTCGATTTTCATAAACAATCCATAGATTAATTCATATTCACACAAGCATCCAATTCATAAACTTTACCTCCAGATTGGTTCATCCATCCAAAAGACATCTAAAATCAAGTACCACATACAAAAGTCTCTATTTTCATTACATTCAAGTTCACTAGTCAAAAGAACTATAAGAAATCACTTGAAAATCACATGGCAAAGATGGTTGTTGTCGCCATCAATGTCGCCATCACGGTTCTGTGGATGAGTGTAGAGATACCATCATCTTCCTCAACTGTTGGAATAAATTCATCAATGAATGGATGAGGTTTTGCACTGCTTTGCCATGTTTTGCCAAGCAAATGCCAAATCAATTCACAGTCGATGGATCAAACTTTACACCTTTAGGCAAACAAAGCATCGGTGAACAACTGCAAATGAAAACTTTATTCATCGAGGATTGCACTTACATAACACCTTCTTTGGACATAACTAATTAATATTGATCAGTAGCTCGAAATAATACATTCGCATCACACTTGATGCGGAACAAAAGAACCAAAGTTGAAGTGACAAAATAGTTAATTGTAACAATGAGAAAATCCATTCGACTTTAGGAACAAGTGGTTGGCTTACTAAGATAGAGCAATCAATGACATGATTGCATCTTGGGCACTCCTTAGTTGGGTTGCTCATCCAGTTGTGTTTACTAGGATCCAATGACCCAGACGCATTCATGAAAACTATAGTGAAAAAGTAAATGTTGAATTAACAACTATATCTCACTAGAATATAAATATGAGTGCTTCCAATGTTGCAATGGCGACAAATTGTTGAGCATACCAATGGTCTCGGCAATTTCTCAAAACTCTTGAGAAACTTCAACAAGAAAATATTAACAGTGAATGTAGTATGAAATAAGAGGCCCACAAGAAGTATTTGACAAGTTTTTGCATCAAACATCAGTTTAACAAGTGCATAAAAAGTAAACATACTCATGAAGTCATCGCACTCTTCCTCAGGAACAATTTGTTGCTCCTGTAAGACATACACATGTGCAGACATTCAACTTTAAAT
Source organism: Melocanna baccifera (assembly GCA_036346265.1). Taxonomy (NCBI): domain Eukaryota; kingdom Viridiplantae; phylum Streptophyta; class Magnoliopsida; order Poales; family Poaceae; genus Melocanna; species Melocanna baccifera. The sequence goes on along the minus strand of CM070700.1, from coordinate 17,433,350 downwards.
ACGGCTCATCGGAATCCACATCCACAACTCCTAAGCAAGGCTACATACAGCATAAAACCCAAGCTATAAACAATCACAATACACATAGGCAGTGCAAGTCAGATAGGGTGCTATTAACATTATGGTTGTGAAACTTAGCATGTAGATTCAGTGCAAGTCATACACAAACTGAATTGAATACATATATGAAATTAGTATATGAACTGCAGTATTTAAAGAATGTAGACTCAGTTTTAATCATCTAATCTCAGCATAAAGCTATTATCATCATCGAGCAATCAGCCCACCAGCACTTTGCATTTCTCAAGTATTAGTTAAATCACAGAATGCAAAGTAATCAACCGAGAACCGAGAATGGGCTTGTCGCCGGCGATGATCCCCAACAAGAACAGCGCCTCCGGTGGCACGGATCTGGCGGTGGGGAGGCCGGATCCGATGCAGGCGCCCACGGGAGTGGCATGATCCGGTCGGAGGCCTGGGGCGGCGGCGGTCGGGAGGCGGCGCCGTGAGCGCGGCGGCCGGGAGGTGGCGGCGGCTCAAGCCGCGACGACCAGATCTAGCCAGATCCGGCCACAGCGAGGTGGATCCGGAAGGCGAGCAGATCCGCGGCGGGAGGCGATTGGCGCGAAAGGGCAGCGCTTAGTGCCGGCACAGCGCGCGAGTGGCGGCGGAGCCGGGATCTGCGGCGCGGCGTGGATGGCGGATGCGGCGAGCGGATGGGGCGAGGAGGCGCGCGAGGATGGGGCAGCGGATCGAGTAGGTGGGCGAGGGGCGATGGGGCGGAGGAGGCGGGCGAGGGGATGGGGTTGCGCGGGCGGCTGCAAAAATATCGGGCGAGCAGATGGGGCGGAGGAGGTGGGCGAGCGGAAGGGGCGGAGGAGGCGGGCGAGGGGATGGGGCCGGCGGATCGGAGCGAGGGGCGATGGGGCGGAGGAGGCGGGCGAGGGGATGGGGGGCGCGGGCGACTGCAAAAATATCGGGCGGGCTGGACGGCGAGGGGATGGGGAAATCTTAGCTAGGGTTCGGGAGGGCTGGAATTAGCCTCACGAGGTAGAGAAGCCTGACGGATTTATCCTCATGGTTCACTTAATACGGTCACAAAAATAGTGTATTTTCTTGACGGTTTAAGGAGCCCAACAGGAAAATATATTTTTGTGACGGTGATACATGGGCCTATCACAAAAACTTTATATCCCTCACGTTCTATGCGCGCCCGTCAGGAAAATTACAACCCGTGAGGGATGATCCATTTTCTAGTAGTGAGATACTGGGGCACAAGAGTTTGAAGGTAAACAACCAAGTAAATAATATATGGATGTCTTTCATAACTTAAACAATGGTCCCGTTAAACATAACTACACCAAGTACTGCTGCACAATATAAATGTAAGGAACTTTGTCATGTATGCTGTTGACATAAGAAATGATACACTTGTTGGAATGTTTGGACATTAATAACGTAAGCAATTCAATGAATCTTTTACATCTCTTATATGTAATATACAATAGATTTATGATGTTTAGCTATTTGTTTTTCATTTTATAGAGTGGGCTTCCTTTCTCTTTACTTACAATTTAGAGATGAGGATGGATTTTTCAAAAGGCTGTTGCATCAGTTTTACTTCTAAATTTCCATTAATGTATCTATTTATTGCATGATGTTGAATTTATCTGTTGGTTTATTGTTATTCTCTAAGATGATCTGACAGTTGTTTATGTATTAAGTATACTACGGAAAAATATTGTTTGCTACCATTTCTATATAGAATTATCACATGTGGTGCTTCTTCTATCATGCTTCACTAATGTGATGCTTGTATGTGTGTGTGTGTGTCACCATGTTTTAAGTAGTTGATTTGCTTTATGTGTTAAAGGGAAATATTGTTATTTGTATAAAGTTTAGTATTATGTTGTATGTTCCGATCTGATTTCTTTATGAGCTTGAACATGTATATTTTATTTGATACATGATGACGTAAGATAAAATTGATGTTCATTGTTTAATTTGAAATCATGTTTGATAATATTTATCACCCTTATTTAGTACTCCGTTGCAATGCACAGGTACCTTACATGTGTGTATACATATTCCAATAGTCAATTTAATTTGCCAATTATAATTACCTCCTATATATATGTACCCTGCTAGCTAAAAAAGTACCCATGTTTTTACATCTGATTCATGCCAATGATTAGAAATGGAGCACCTGCATGCATGACGAAAGGAAGACGTACGTATGTACGTGCACAATAAAAGGGAGTGTATACATGAGAATACTTGCATGAGAGGGTTTTAGACTTTGAAGGCAAGGTTAAACTTACCACATTGATAAAATAAGAAGTACCCATTTCTTTCTACTTCTTAGGCAAGTCCATTCGGATGGCACCTGTACAAATGTCCTTGCTGCCTACTGCAATTGACACTGTTACATACGCAGACACTAATTATATCCTTGTGAAACATCAACTAGCCTGAAATTGTTACAAGTACATGATATGCCTACACATGTATGTACTATCACTACTACAAAACAGACTATACTGGACGGATAAATCACAGACGGTTCATACGGAACCGTCTGTGCTTAACTATCACAGACGGTTCATACTGCCACCCGGCTGTGATACTATCACAGACGGTTATTAACACGATCCGTCTGTGATAATAGAGAAATCAAAGACGGTTCGTGTTAATAACCGTCCATAATAGTTCACAGACGGTTTGTTATACGAACCGTCTGTGATAATAGAGACATCACAGACGGTTCGTGTTAATAACCGTGCGCGAAGTGTCACGTATGGTTATTAACACGAACCGCTCTCGTGATGTCTCTATTATCGCTGACGATTCGTATAACAAACCGTCTTTGATATGAATTGTCACGACGGTTCGTGTTAATAACCGTCGTGATAAATTGCACTATTAATACTTGGATGGTGTCGACTACGATCTGTTTTTTGTTGCGCCGCATCGGTGGAGCAAGGCGGCGGCTTTTGGGAGTTCGGGGGTGAAAATATATCGCCATCTTCTTAGTGATCTGATCAGAGGTTAGTACTCAATTACTTTTAATTATGCTTATATACATATTTTTGTAATGGAAGGCTTAGAGATGATAATTTATATGCTATGTAGTTGCGGTAATAATCATTTTTGGCAACCATTTGTTACTTGTGTAGCTAGCGGAAATGGATCGAAGCTGGATGTATATTGAGAACCGTGTGAGTGAAGAGTACATTATTGGCGTGTCTGTTTTTATAAGAGCGGTCGAGCTGGATATGTTAAAGAAGGGGATAAAATATATGTACTGTCCATGTATTGATTGTGATAATCTCAAGATGTTTAACAACTCAGCGCAGATCGAAGCTCACTTGATTCGAAGGGGTTTCAGAAAAGGGTACAAATGTTGGACCAGTCACGGTGAAGAGAAGTGTACACAAGAAGCTGGTAGTTATGACATAGTCGATGGGGACAATGATATGCTAGTTGTGGACTGTGCTTTTGATCATGAGGCCACGGATGGATCGCAGGATAACAATCTGGATCAGATGTTACGTGATGTAGAAGATAACTACAGTGAGAGAGAGTTTGGTAAATTCGAGGGCTTGATGGAGGACACGGAGAAACCTTTGTTCTCGGGATGCAAGCTGCAATACACGAGGTTGTCATCAGTTCTAGAACTACTGAAATTGAAGACAAGTAATGGTTGGTCCGACAAGAGTTTCACGGCATTGTTAGGTCTCCTAGTGGACATTCTTCCAAAGGAAAATGTGTTGCCGAGAACCACCTACCAAGCCAAGAAGATTCTTTGTCCATTAGGAATGGAAGTAGAAAAAATACATGCATATCCGAATGATTGTATCCTGTACCGTAAAGAGTATGCTAGCTTAAATGTTTGTCCAGTGTGCAAAGTATCCCGATACAAGCGTAAAAATGACTCTGATGATGGAAAGGGCATCGAGGTGAAGCAAGAAACTCCTGCTAAGGTGTTGTGGTATCTTCCTGTAATCCCCCGTTTGAAGCGTCTATTTGCAAACCGCAAGGATGCAAGATTGATGCGTTGGCACTTGGAGCAGTGTAACAAAGACGGAATGATAAGACATGTTGCTGATTCTGCCCAGTGGAGGAACATCGATAGGATATTTGTAGATTTCGGTGTGGAACCGAGAAATATAAGATTTGGGTTGAGTACAGATGAAATGAATCATTTTGGTAACATGAGCAGCCGACATAGCACCTGGCCCATGACTCTAGGCATGTACAACCTTCCTCCTTGGCTGTGTATGAAGCGGAAGTATATTTTGATGTCACTACTTATCCAAGGGCCGAAGCAACCTGGCAACGACATTGATGTGTTCCTAGCACCATTGGTAGAAGATCTTGCAATACTGTGGAACGAAGGGGTACATGTGTGGGATGCGGACAAACGAGAGAACTTTACTCTACGCGCTATATTGTTCTGCACCATTAATGATTTTTCTGCCCTTGGTAACCTGTCAGGGTTGAGTACAAAAGGAGCCAAAGCGTGTCCACACTACTTAGACAATACCGAGAGTGTGTGGTTGAACAACTCGCGTAAAACTGTGTACATGCGTCACCGTAGGTTCCTTCTAAAGTATCACCCATATCGCAAGATGAAAAAATAATTTGATGGAAAAAAAAGAAGATGACTCAGTACCAAGACCTTTTAGCGGGAAAGAGGTGTATGATATGGTCAAGGATATAAACGTTATGCTTGAAATGTATGTATGTATGTGCGTACTACCTCTAACATTGAAGAAGGAAATAAACCTTGGGAAAGTCCTGAGTGCCTATCAAGAGATGAGAAGTTATAAATTGAAGGACAATTGAAGTAACCTGCACTATCAAGAGATGAGAAGTTATAGAAAAATTAACAACCTATTGTGAGCTCTGCATCTTGCATAAGCATATCGGAGTCTGTTGATCTTTAACAGATATAATCTACCTACATTATTGTCATTTTTCTATACAAATTTTCATACCGATTTGATGTCTGAAGCGGTGTCGTTGAATACTCTGCCTACACCAAATTGCTACTTGCACAATGCATTCCCCCTTTTATCTGCATACAAAGTGCTTTACATTTTGACAGCTATAAACTTTTTTTAGACTTTGTGTGTACACCACAGCCATATATGAGTGGTGTGATCTAACTAGAATAGAAGAACAAAACTAAGTGGTCCAAGATCTATGGTTGGTCCAAGATCTATGGTTATTTTGGACGGCTGGTAAGTATGTACTCGCGGCAAGATGGCCATTAAAAATGCCCCCTAAAGGATGCATCCATATTTGCCCACACAGACTTTTCTGTGCAATATGCACCAACAAACTTTGGTTTAGCATATAACGGTTTTTTTCTCTTTTTTTATTTTTAATTGAATGACTCAACTGAAAGCTAACAACAGTTCCAGTATCTATTTAAACCAAAAGTCAATAACCGTAACCAAAAGTTATCAGCAAAAGATGTTTTGAACGGAGTCTTAAAGCCACAATTCCGGCTTTCTTCCCCCATAGTTCTTCCGGTCTGCAACTTAATTAATAATTGATTTTTTACATCAACATTATCGGATGGCATATTCCTTTGCAGTGGTAGAATGCCCCCACACTGGGAGGGTGAGATCACGCATGCACGCAGCAGCTGGGAAGGGAAGGGAAGACGCAGCCAATCGTGTGGCAGCTTCCAAAACCGTACCGGGACGTACCACCGAGATGCTGCCACGTGTGGGTCAGCGATACGCACGCAGGCACGGTGAAATATTACTGGGTTATGATGTCGCTGTGATTGAATGAGATAAAAAGGTCAAAGCCTTGGGATTTGGTAAAAAGAAGTTACCGCTAATAGTAAAATAAAAAAATCTGACAATCCTATCTTGGGAGGAGAAAGATAAGAAGCGGAGTAGAAGGCGAATGGAATGCGCGTGGATGGATGGAAGCAAGATTCCCGGGGACTCACGTGACAGGGAGATGTCGTCACGTGACCCTGGCTTCGCGGAGTAAAGTGAGACCATAGGAGTATTTTGTACTGGTACCAGTGGTACTTGGTCTAAGCCTCACCTTTGTTAATTAATTTATTAGATTGTGGTTAATTTGGTGGGATTAGTTAATTAGCAGCCCTATGACCTCAGCATTAGTTTTATTCGACCAAGACATTCGCATGCGGCCGCATCAAGGGAGGGTTGTTTAACTAACCCTCAAAATATTCTCCTAGTTTGCTAATGTCAAAAGACAGATATTGTAATATATATAGTAAAAATATATTCTACTTTTAGATGTAGTTACTATCATCTATGATATACCACCTAAACAAACTTAACATACTACTTTATCATATTAGATATACTTATATACTAATTCTAAGATACTTTTACGCCAGTCACATGAAAAATTGCAAGGGATCATATGATTTTTTTTATATTTTGCTAATACATTTATGTTCGTATATAAAAAGAGTATATTCAAAAATCTGTACAAACCACCTTAAAAAAGTATACATACTATTTAAATGATCTTTTATATATATATATATAGTATAGGATTTATATTATATATATACACATACATATATATGAATCACAAAGAAAAAAATTGCACAAATGCACAAAACATAGCTGCAATGCAGCATATGCTTGTATACCACTCTTCTGAATGCTGACACCGGCTCATTTGACAAAAACCTTTTTAAGGGCATTTTTCGAAAAGAGGATGTGTTTTTCAGAGAGAGAGAGAGAGTGCAAGTCAACTGAAAGCTAGTGTGGCTTTTTTCACCATGAACTTCTTTCTACTTTGGGATGCTTGTAAAAACAACCATGAATGATGGAGTATAAATATAAGCAATAAGTTAACTTGGATCTTATGCTTGGAAAGCATGATGAGGTCAATGACAGCTTATAGCCACCAATTCACTTATTTGGTGTAATTAATTAAAAAAATTTAAAAATAGAAAAAAAACAGGTTAACACATCACGTATAATGCAAACGAATATGAAAAAATCAGTAAAAAAGCTCAAAAATACTAAAAAACCAGAAAAACAAAAAATATGAATAGTAAAAAATAAATCAAAAGACTAAGTCTAAATAAATGGGACGAGTCTGTGCCGCTCTACCCATCACCACCTCATCTACTACCCTCGTTTAGGGCTGTAAAAAAAGCTCGAGGCTCGCAAGCTGCTTAAGTTTGGCTTGCTCTAGACTCGATTCGAGTTTGGCTCGAGCTCCAAACGAGCCGAATTCGAGCTTCATCCTAAACTCGCGAGCTTCAACGAGCCGAACTTGAATAGCTCGCGAGCTTAAGATTTTTTTACTCCTCGCCCCCTCCCCGCCGCCCCTCCTCTCTCCTGCCACCACCCCTCCTCGCCCCCCCCGGCCGCCTCTCCTCCTCGCCCCCTGCCCTCCTCGGCCGGTCGGCCCCCCCGCCGCCCCTCCTCTCCTAAACCACAGTCCTTAATGTTTTCTTTAGACTGTTGCTGCTTTGAGGGTGAGAAAATCAGAAATTTGGTTTGTGTCAGTATCTAAAGGGTCACTTACCTTGCAAATCTGTGATGTTGTGATTCCAAACCTGCCATAGAGGCAAAGAAGAATAAAGGTAAGAATCTCAAATCCATTCTTCCATGCACATTTCTGAAATTGATGGATGAAGCTGGACTGATGCTGAGCCTGTTAGCCTCTTACTTCTTTGCCAGATAGTCCATGAATGTTGACAGCTTCCCGACGACGAGCGGTTCTTGTTTAGTTGAACGAAGAATTGCACAGAGCATTGATCCTCGAGCTGAGATTTTAGCATCTCTGGTATGAATTTCTCCACCGTATTTGTATGCAAAAAGAGTAGGAATGTCTGACTAACCTGCTCACTCCTGGGCATTAGTAAGATGACTAACCTGCCCACGCCTCGATCTAAGATTTTAACGAGCCTCGACGAGCTTGCTCGAGTCGAGCTCGAGCTCAGCTCAAAGCTTGACCGGCATCTTGGGCTCGCTCGAGCTCGGCTCGAGCTTCTATTGAGCTCGAGCTTGACATGCTGAGCTTGTTCCAGCTCGACCCGTTTACAACCCTACTCTCGTTTTCACCGAACACAACCCCTCTAGCCTCAAGGTCTATTGGCACATTTAGTGGCTACGTACGATGCGTCAATCATCCGATATACACGGACGATTCTTGCAGTAGTTTTATGAAACAGTGCGTCACTTTTTGTAAATGGTCATAGAAGAGCTTAATTATCTGCAGTATATGATCGTTATAATTTCCCTATTTCCAAACAGACAAGGTATGGAATCATAGAATCATGCCCGGCGCACATGTTTTTATTTTGATTGGCATATCCATATGTGCAAACGAGAGGAGTGACCAACATCCATAAAGAAGCCATAAAGCCAGCGTACAGGGAAAGAAAGATGAACAGTGGATGATATAAATGGCAGCAGGCAGGCCGGCAGCCGGTGGCAGTCATCACTTAACTCCGGCAAGGCCGGCATATCCTCCTCCGATCAACATGCAAAAATTATTTATGGATGATGGCCAGAGCCATTCATTCATTCACTTTGCTTCTGGTCCATGCACATGCATATCGATCTCCCCTACGCACAAACCCTAGCTCTCTCTCTCTCTCTCTCTCTCTCTTTCTACCCTTCACACATATGCTATGTTAGCTCGGTTCAGACAAACTGTTGCGTTTCGTCTGCTGGTCTACCACGTGGTTGTGAATTCAATACCGGCCATGGATGAATGAATGCTACTCCTACTTTGATTTACGAGTAATATGCACACAAGAACCGGTGAAGATGGCAGTAGTACTAGCGCAACCCCAGCATGCACCATTAATATTTTCTCCTCCAAGGACACGATGTAGATTTCAATGTATTGCACCAGGTAAGAGACGCTTATCACCCCGCGGATGAACGCCTGTGAACGAGTCGCTGACAAGGAGAACCCGAGACATGCGTAGTACCTGCATCAGTAGCACCCACTAGCTAACGAAGGATCGGAAAATTTTTCAGAGGCCCTGTCTAGAACGGGAATCGTTTTCTGATTTCTGCATATATTGGATTGTTTTCTTTATAAAATTTATTAGTTTCAAACGGGTCCAAAGTGGTGTCTTGTACTAAGAACGCATAAGATGGCAGCCATTTTGAGGTCAAGACACATTTATCTTTCTTGATAAATGGGGGGCAGCGCGTACGTACACATACGCACTCTCTCTTTAGGGTATATGTAGCTGTAAGCACCACTGTTGAGGTCAAAACATATTCTCTCTCAGTTGGATAGTGTCCTTGGAAATTTGCAAACGATTGGCCAAGCATTGAATGCCTCCACCATTAATCATCCCCTGTGGAATCTACACACATACAGAGACCGAGCCTCGAGAGCGAAAATTACTATACTCATCGATCCTTGGCAAATCCAAGGAATTAAACAATGTCAGAGCAAGATATCCTTTGCTTGATCCAATCCTAAACAAACCACTAGACACTTGGGCTTAATTAACCTAACTACTGATTCTTTCGGTCAGTCTGTGAACGACACAGCAACGAAGTCCTAACTTCCTTGGCTAATTTTCTTTGTAATCGAGACATATGGTCTAGGGTTTGGAGTTTGTATAAATGCGGAAATCTTGCAAATGTTGACTAAAATATTAAAGAAAACTCTTCTAGTTTTGCTACTACTCATCAAAATATATGTTAGTTTACTAAGTTAGTTATTGGTTTTGAAATACTTGTCGTTTCGGTTTTTCAATCAAAATTTCATATTAAATGCCAAAATGCCAGTATTAAGTGCTAATCAACAGTAGTACTCCCTCCATTTCATAATATTTGTCCACAGCCTACCAATGCAGCACTAAATGAAAGAAAAAGTTAATTAGAAATGACTATACATGCTTCTATTAAATGGCATACTAAACATTTTTCAAAGCATGTAAGTAAGAGTAGAGGATCACTACAACACAACCAACTTACTAGGGCACCTATAAATGCCCTAGAATGTGTGTAAATGCCGCGAAGGAATTTTTACCGGCGTTTACCAAACGACCACATAAGTGCCGTCGGCAAAGGTTTTTCCCGGCGTTTGTAGCAACCTCGGCATTTAGGAAATGCCGCTATAGACAAAGTTAAACCGGCGTTTACAAACGCCCCAGAATAGTCTATATCCCGCGTTTATATACGCCCTTCCAGAGTAATCTACTCCGGCGTTTACAAACGCCCCAGAATAGTCTATATCCGGCATTTATATACGCCCTTCCATGTTAATCTACTCCGGCGTTTACAAACGCCCTTCTAGAGTAATCTACCCCGGCATTTACAAACGCCCCAATTGATATTATCTGTGGCGTTTACAGATGCCCCAAAAGGAGGATAAGCTAGCATCTATACAATTGCCCTCATTTCGGTTTTTTCTACGGCATTTATGTGTGCCCCTATTGCTCTAGCTACGACAGCGGTTACAAATTACCAAACTAAATTAATAAAAAATGTTTTTAACAGTCTGCCATCTATAAATACCTTCATTCACAGTTTATACATATATGCTTATTCACTAGTAGTAGACAACACACTAACATCATAGATTTTAATTCCATAATTATCACTATAACTGATAGAATCACATTTACAGGCAATACTTCCATATCAGCCGACAGATTACATTGTTCAGCAAAAGACAGCATCACATATATAGAATTGTAGAACAGGAGTGCGATAACTTATGTTCAACAAAATATTCATAGTTTGAACATCACAGGATCCTATTTGCTTAAGTTAAACGCTGCACAAAAGGTCTTGATAAATAACTAGTTAACACCATCATATCTTCAGCAGCCTGCAATCAAGTGAACACAATATATGAGAGCTAGTACTCCAATAGGAAGCAAATAGGAAGCACAAGATATTAGCTAGCCCACGGTTGTTCCAAAAGCCAAAAGAATTTATCAACAACATTGGAAGCAAATCCACATGAAAGAACACACCACACATGGTGCTATGTGTAGGTCTGTAGGAGAGCTTCTCCACTTTTGTTTGGATAGAGTAATTACTGAAAAATTATTATATTATATTTTATTGCCACTGCAATATTTTAACGGAGATGCCATTAGATACGCTAGTTCTGTTTGTATTAAGAACTATGCAATCATGAAGACGAAGCATAGAATGGCACACCAAAAATTATGTAAGTAGCATAGGAGTGATAAGTACCTTTGTTTGGCAACTCCAAATACTTGCGGCATTTTTTACACACTTTATTGATCATCATTTATATAGTCCATGTCAATAAGAATATACAACAGGAAAAGCAGATATCTCATATTTGAACCTACATAACCCTAACCAACAGCTCATACAGATGTTAATTACCACCTTCCACAATACCATTTTTACATAGGAAATACTAAACTGCCCCTTGCAATTTCCATGGTTTTCTGAGTTACCCCAATGTGAAAAGATGCTAATATTTATCTAAGCAACATATGGGCACAGACCAAGAAGATATAAAATTGAGCAAAAAAAGTAAAAAAGATGGACTAAGCAAAATGAAATGCCCTAACCACTTGACCTTCTCTCTCCCGATTTTAAAATTATGGGCAGGAGTGGAACAATTGCAATAAATACACTCTTGATGCCATCAATGGGTACATACTGTAAAACATCGATTTCAGATATAAATGGATAGATATTGAGAAATGCAGGGAGTAACATCAACCAAAGCCAATATGTAGTTGCACTCAAGGAAGTCATTCATACAATTGAGCATGTGATTCTCTACAGAAACCTTTTATATGGTGTGTGTGTTCAAAAAATATGGAATAAGTTTTAGCAATAATTCTATGTCTTGGTACAGAAATCTGAAAGTGTGAGAAGCAAAGAACAAAACAGCAATTAGGGTAGTTACAGCATTTTTAATAAACAGGAAATAATCTTTCTATCTCATACCCAAAGAACGTTTGATGAGATTTAGAGGTGATCCATCACGTTCTAGAGCCTATGATTTCAACAAGAGAAATATCAAGTCAGTTATCACAACTTGGAGATAAAATGATAGGGTGGATCTCAAGTACATACACTATGATGTGGCCAAGCGATGCAAAGACCAATAGCAGCGCCTAGCTTGCTGGCCTTGCGTAGTGGTCGAGGGAGTAAGACATTCTTGTCAATGACAACATCAATAAGAACCTTGTAAAAGGCCCCTAAGGCTAATCCATCGACACCTAATGTTGTCTTTTCGATGCATTGGAGTCTTCCGTGTGCTACTATATTGGAGCCACCAAGGTTACGCAATGCAACTTCTCTACCAGCCTAGAAATATCAAGAATCAAGGGGCTACATGATTTGGACCCATAAACTAGTTGTAAGTAAACTCTAAGTTATTCTCACATGGAAGTTGGTCATACCACTTTTTGGTGCTTTCTTGCTAAAACCTTGTTGGTTTTTGATGGGAGTATCCGATTTTCTGAAGAAGATGATTCTAGTAGCCTTCCTCTTCCACTACTTGTATCCTTTTCTATATTAGATTCAAGCTAATATCAAATTGCATACACAAAATTAAAAGTCAGAAACGTAATATGAATGCACAATATTTAGAATTGAACAACTATATACATGCTCACCTGCACGTTAGGTTGGGTTATTTCCCTAGCTTGTTCTCTGTTTTCACTATTACTAGCTCCATGTAAGCTTAATAACATGCTTTTAAGGTCTTCATACTGCTTGTCTTGCCTCTCTTTGTATGCTTCAAATCGTTTCTCGGAACATTCCTTGTATGTTGCAAATTGCCTGTCAGTATTTGCCACCATGGATCTAAGTTGTGCATTTTCTTCTTCAACCTGCTTTAGTTCAGCTACAGCCTTTGAAAGAGTTATTGCCTTGGAACCCCCAGGTAACAATCCCATGCCACGCACTCTTCCTTTCCTATCTTGTGGGAGCACATCGTCATACAAATCACCATCATCTACTGATTTGAAGCGAAGGGTTTCATCTTCTGCAAACCTTTTTTCAATCTCATCCTAGAATTTAAATGAAATATATGCAAAGATTACAAGCTTTGAAGTGAACTACGGTAAAGTTAAATATAAAATCTAGAAAAGGAACATAAACATACTATCTTCTCTTTGCAAGCAGCACTAATAGCTTCTCCATTTGTCTTCTTATGTGTATCAAGATAGCTTTCCGCTCTACAAGGTTCACGACCAAGTAATCTCTCCTAGAACAATATGACAGAAATCAGGAATTGTCATTTCCACATTGACGTAATAACCAATATATATAGCACAAGTTAGTACACACCAGTCCATTATTCACTACAGCAAAGCTTTGTGATCAACAAGTATGAAGGGCATTTTCTTGTGTTGCACGAATTCTAGCATTCCTTTTTGCTTTACTCTACAATATAGTTCATCCTTAGAATTGTATGCATCTATATAACAAATTTAGAATATGTTTTTTAGAATATTGAGACATTTGTTTCTTCCTTTGACCAATGTTCAACCAGCCACTTCCAATCTGGTGGAGGGATCCTATCGCCACATCCATTGGCAATATTCTCCTCTGCTGAAATTTCTTCCTTGTAGTATTTCTTCTTCAAAGTATTTTTGAAATCCCGCCACTTCTTTCCAGCAGATGCTAGTACCCATTCTTCACATATTGGATCTATGTCAAAAAATTGCTGCAAAGCAAATGAAATGTTTCAATAGATACCACCAAGAACATATAAAAAAAGGATCTCATGTCTGCACATAAGTAATAAAATGCTACACAAAGGAAAAATTATTACCGTGACTGTTTTCCAAATTATATCTTTTCCTGAAACAACTCTCCAATCCTTTTGCGTTAGTGTTATGTGTCCTCCCTTTACTAGAGTGGCAATGAAGTTAGTAAAATTGCTGGTTTTCACTCCACAGGGCTGCCCATATTTATTAATCTTCACATGAATCTTGACTTCTTTATCCCCATGCCAAATAGAACTCATTTTTGTTGGCCACCTAACCTTCTTTTCTTTGGCTGAGACCATGTAGCATAACCAGGGAAGTGTAAAGACCTTAAATTACACAATAATATTCTAATAGCACTTAACAATTAAATAAGACATACCACAAGACTTCCTTTGCACAAGTTCATAACAGACCTCAACTTCCTCATTAGGTTCATCAGAAAGGCCATCAAGGTCATTGACATAATCATCGTCGTCATCATGAACCATTTCAGCCTCATCATTTGCAACATAATTAGGATCTGTCTCTTCATCATCTATTTCAGCTAAAATTGTTCTCTACATAGTAAAACTTAAAAAATTAACGTGTCTATGTAAATGCCGAAATCAAGTTTTATAAAAACTCTATGTGTTATTACCTTTCTTCCCTTCTTTTGTTGCTCAGGAGCAATACCAACTTGTGTTTGAAAAGGTATAGGAGGAAGTTTCAACTTGGCTAGCTGTAAATTGTTAGCTATGATCCTTTTCACACGCTCCATGCCATACGAACATTCACCTCCTTGGTCGTTTCCTTCCCTTGCTGCCATTTTTTCCTCTGCAATACAGTAGAAAACATTTCTTAACAAAGAAATTCCTTTAGTATATACTGATAATAAGTAGCAGATTATTCAAGTAAATTGTTAGCGGTATATTTTCTTTAAAAAATTGCTCAAACGAATCAGTGTTGTGCAGACCTTCTCTGGCAAAATTCTTCTAATTGCAAGAGGAAGCAAGTTTTGCATAATAATATGGCAGTCATGGCTCTTAAGTCCAACTAGCTTTCTTTGATCAACAAGGACCTTGTTTTGCAGATTAGAAGCATATCCATCGGGAAATTTAACTTGTTTCAATGTTTGACAGAACAATTTCTTCTCTTTTGTGCTCAGTGTGAAAATTGCTGGAGGTAGATAAGTCTTATTTCCTCGTTCTACCGGGTGAAGCTCTGGCCTTATGCCCATATTTTGAAGGTCAACACGGGTATTTAGGTTGTCTTTGGACTTTTTGTCAACACCTAACAATGTATTCACTATATTATCAAAAACATTCTTCTCAATATGCATTGCATATAAGTTATGGCGTACTAAAAGAGTTTCCCAATACGGTAATTGGAAAAAAATACTTCTTTTCTTCCACTTGGGCTCAACCACATTCTCCTTACCCTTTTTCGAGCATTTTTGTATCTCAGGTTTTCCAAAAATAGTTTTCAAGTCTTTTGTTTGTTCTAACACATCAAATCCAGTTATAGGCACAGGTGCATCTCTTAGTTCTTGAGTACCATCAAATGCATATGCATCAAACCTAAACCTGTGATTGTTGGGTAGGTATCTTCGATGGCCCATGTAGCACGTTTTGTGCTTTAATTTGAATGAGCAGATTCCAAGGTAACAACTAGCACAGCCTACCTCCCCATTTGTCTTTCTTCCGAACAAATATGCATTACCAGGGTTGTCACTAATTGTTGCAATAAGTGCAGCACGTAGTTGAAACCACTCTGAACAAGATACATCAAATGTTCTAACGCCTACATGCCATAGCTCTAGAAGTTCATCAATTAGTGGTTGCAAGTAAACATCAATATTATTTCCAGGAGAGGATGGACCAGCAATGAGTAGAGATAGAATGAAATTTGACTGCTTCATGCACTCCCATGGAGGGACATTGTATGGAATCAAAACAACGAGCCATGTCTTTGTGAGCAACACTTAATGTACGAAATGGGCTGAAACCATCAGTTGCCAAAGCAAATCTAATGTTACGACATTCTGAACTAAACTCTGGGAACCGAAAGTCAAAATCCTTCCATGCAGTAGAATCTGCTGGATGTCGTAATAAACCATCCTTGGTACGCCCTTCGCTATGCCATCTATGGCTGGCTGCTATTTTGGATGACATGAACCTCCTTTGAAACCTTCTTTTCAAAGGAAAATGGCGAAGAACATTCATAGGAACTCTATGGGCACGCTTCCCATCAATTCCTACCTTCTTTGATTTCCACCTTGGAGCCTTACATGTTGGGCAAGAAGTACAATTGGCATATTCTTTCCTAAAGAGTACGCAATGATTTATGCAAGCATCAATGTTATTATAGCCAAGGCCAACATCCCTAACAAACTTTCTAGCCTCATGGTAGTTTTTTGGTAAATTTTCATCGGCTAGTAGTGCTTCCTTTAAGTGTACAACAAATTCATCAAAGCAAGCATTACTCATATTCCACAAGTTTTTTATGTTAAGGAGTTGAACAATAAATTGTAGTTTGGAGTACTTTTCACAACCTGGATACAATTGTTGACTAGCTTCATTAGCTAACTTATAGTATATCGCAGCATCTATATCATTCTCTTGCTCGTCATCACTAGCAGTCACATCTATGTTGACATCATCAAAAAATCCAAGACCTTCTCTTAGCATATCATTTATTTCGTCATCTTTGTCATTTTGAACTGATGGAGTTGAACTAACAGCTGCTGAATTGTTCCAGCTCTCACCATGATAAATCCATGTATTATACCCAGGCATAAATCCATGACAGATTAAGTGGTCATACACAACATTTTCCTGTAACCAATACTGATTCACACATTTTCTACAAGGACAAATGATTGTGTTACCTCTCGCTGATTTGGAAATGGCAAATTCAATGAAATTCTTAAGACCGCTTTCATACTCGTCTGTGTACCTATAATATCAAGTTACTACTAACAATTATAACCAGGGGAGCTAGAGTAAATAATCTTTTAACTTTTCAGCTTTGTGTTGAAATCTAATTACCTAGGTGAAAGCATCCAATGTTTGTCCATGTTTCCTAATCATTGGCACCAATTTATTAGTTCTCCCAAGATGCACATGGATGCATGGAATTCACAAACATATAAAAAAAAGTTTCAGCTTGCAGCTAACCTGAAAAGAGAGTAAGGAGACAATAGCAACCAGGCACAGGAAGCACCAGTTGTAATATTCCCAAATTTAATCGCCATTCGAGGGGTTTTTCCTAAAATCTTGACAACCTGGGCCTGGGCTGAGGCCCATGAGGGGGCCGGCCAAGAGGGGGAAGGCACTCTCCCTGCCCCTGCCCTAGCAGCCGCCTCTCCCTGCCCCTGCCCTAGCAGCCGCCTCCTGTGCAGCCCTCCCCTGCGCGCCCTCCCTCCCCAGCGCCCCCCTGTGCCTCCCTCTCCCCCTGCGCCTCCTCCTCCCCAGCGCCCCTGCTGCTGCCTCCCTGCCGTGGGCATCCAGAGAAATGAAGGGAAGAGGAGGATAGAAAGGAAGGGAAGAGGAGGAGAGAAAGGAAGGGAAGAGGAAAGGAGAGAAAGGAAGAGGGAGAGGGAAGGAACTCGAGGGGGATTCGTGGTGTTTTTCGGCAACTTGTCAAGGGTAATCCCGGTTCTTCTCCAAAAAGATGCATTTTTGTTCGAGTAGATGTGTCGGTAATCTGAACTGCTGGGTCAGGTTTCTTTGAACCGCTGTTTTGGGTTAGTTCCGTGGAGTTTCAGGTCTGGGCCTCTCCTAGAGAGTTGTAGTGGTCATCTTTACCTTTCCATGAAGTGCTAGAAAGTATCGATCCGACCTTTGTAGCGAAAGTTATGATTTTTCTCGTAGGACTGTTTTGCAGATTGGGAGGTTTCCGTCAGGTTTTGGTAAACTGGGTTGGACGATTAGAAAACGGGCGAATCAGGAGATCTTCATATTATGAAAGTTGTAGATAATTGTCTTAGATTTCCAGAAAGGTCAAGAAATTATTTTTCGGGCACTCGGGCGGGAAGTTATGGCCTTTTTAGTGGGCTGTCCAGAGAACCCGATGTGAACGTTGATGTTTTAGAAAACTGGATGATGCGGGTAGAAGCTGGCCGAATCAGGGAGGCTCCCCAAATAGTTTTAGTTAGATAATTTAATTATCTTTCCAAAAAGTCAAAGAACGTCTCATTCGGACTCCTGTGCCAATAGTTGTGAATTTTTGAAGTTGACTGTCCGCGGAGGTAGGCGGGGTGACCGGTAGGATTTAGGATTTGGGACTGAGATAGACGAATTTGCTAGTTGTGTTGTTTTCATTTGGGCGAAGGTTCGCCACTGTTATCTTAGCAAAAATTATAATGATAATTCAGGTGGAGGACGGATCCCCGAGGCAGCACCTTCTACACGTGCTCCGTTTTCTCGTGGTTAAGGCAAGTATAAAGACATAACGTGAATACATGCGTGCTCATGGTTATAATATAGATGATTTGGTGCTATTTATGGATGTTGGCAAATTACCTTGTTCATGAGAATATTGGATGCATACATTATGTGAATGCAAGATTTACTTGTTGAGTCATTCACGCATATGCATCATGTTGATTTATTGAAGTCTTGGTCATAAAGAGACTAAGCGCCGAGGTCCCCGTTATGTTTAGGACATGACGGGCTAAAGGTCCCCATACTCGTGGAGTATGGGCAATTGGTCCCTGTACCATGTGGTACAGGCATGGGTGTGCATCGACGGATGCACACTTTGCATTACCGGTAAAATGCAAAAGAGAAAGTGATAAAGAGATTTTGACCATCTTGCATAGCATAAACTGTTCACATGGTTGATGGTTGGATTTCCGAAGTGTTATTTAGAACTGTGTTATTGATTATCCTTGCTGAGTCAATGGACTCATTCTTGCTGTTGTGTGTTTTCATTTAGGTACCATCTTGAAAGCGGCATGCATGGGGAAGGGAACCGAATAGCTTTGTGGCATCTTACACAGACTACCCACCATAGGAGAGTAAAGAAACTGAAAGTTAATTGCCCGAGTCACCTAAGTTTTAAAGAATGTTTAGTTGTCAATTTTGAATTGTAATAAGAGATTAGAACTCCCGTATGTTATTTCCCTTCTTTACTTACTGGTTATATTTGTGGATGACTGGGAAGACTTTTACCATACAGTTTTTATAATACTCTTGATGTCCTTTATGTCGACTATCTATACTTGCTGCAACCTCTGTCGGGAACCACATTACAGGGGAGATTCTGTCGAAATTTTTTTTGTTACCTAGTGTAGTTAAATTTCCATTGTTTATTTCAAGTCGAGTGGCATTCCGGGTCATGGCTTGACGGGGATGTTACACCAGTATGTAGCAGATGAATCACCTCATCAACCTTTTGTCGAAGCACCTTGTCAACCTTCTGTCAAAGCAGCAAAGATGAACAATACTTCTCTCAGTCACATCTCATAGACACACATCACAGATCATAAAGCATCAATTTAACAGTGCACAATTAACAGGAATTGGTACCAATTTAGTTGAACAATACTCGAGAATAGCAATTAGAAAATGGAGAGGAATTAGACATAACCAAAGAAGAAGATGTAGCAGAGGAGACCGAGGTGAAGTGGAGGCAGACAAAGAAGTCGGAGCTCGCCGGCGTCGGTGGAGAAGTCGTCGCTGTCAGACCGAGGTGAAGTTGTCGGTGAAGAGGAAGCTGGGGTCGGGGTCGTCGATGAAGGGGATGATGTAGTGGTGGCGGAGACAGGGGCGGCCGACCGGGGTTGAAGAAGATCCGGTGGAGATCGGCGATGGCGTTGGCGGCGACTTGTGGATCTGGAGGGGCGGCGCTTGCTGGTGGTAGCCGAAGAGCTGCGGTACCAAGGTGGGTCAAGAGAAGCGGCGGTGCGGTGGATGGCGGTGAGAGGCAGCATTGGCTGGTGGAGGAAGAGATGGGGAAGGAGAGCAGCAAGAAGGCGGCGGCACAGGAGTAGGCGGCGCAGAGGAGAGAGCTGATGAAGACGGCGGCGCCGAGGTAGTGGGGGCACGGGGTGGCGGAAGTGAGGTGAGTGTGCGCGCGGTGCTAGAGAAGAAAAAGAGAGCGGCGGAAAGAGATGACTGGCGGCGGGAAGGGAGGCACGAAGAGGAGTGACGAAGAGGGAGTGGCGCGGGCGAGAGTGGAGGATGAAGTGAAACAAGAATTGGGGCGAAGGAGATGGAGGAATCGCAGGCGGCGGCTAGGGCTTTGAGGTGGCGCCACTTTTTCCACACACTATCAATCCCGCGCGCGCCAAAATGACTAATTCCTGCACGCGTTGCTGGGCTAAGCGCCAGGGATCATATATGCCGGCATATACGTATGCCGGTAATAATAAAAGTAAACTAGACGTTTACAAATGCCGGCAAAAAATATTTACCGGCGTTTATAAATGCCCCTAATTATTAGATCAAAACCGGCACTTAGAAACGCCAGTAAAAATGTCTATGCCGGCATTTACTTCTGCCCTGCTATACAAACGCCCCTAAATCTCAATAAACGCCGGGTTTGCTAAACGCCCTCAAATCTCGGTTGTGTTGTAGTGGATGAAAACATTATAATAAGTACTTTTGATTTTCCTAATGGACAAGCATTTTGAAACGGAAACTCCTAAAGACATGGGCGAATATTGTGAAATAGAGGACGTATTATTTACGTATGTGAGTAGACAATTAAGGGGCGTCTATACATCAGGAGCCTGGTTTTTTTTTGTTACAGGTAAGCCAAATTTTCATCCATCATATCAACATCCAGCATGTGAAGCACACACACATCTGCAAGCACATTTACAATCAGAAAATTTCAACTTGCTTCTAAAAACACCACATGCATGATAATTAGCAAAAGGCAAGCTAGGTAAAAATGTAACATCCTGATTTTTCAGAGTTTATTTGAAACTTTTAAAATAAAATTCACTATTTAGATTTTTTAGATTTAATACAAAGCTTAAATTGAATTTTTATTAATTAAAAAAATTTAATATGACTAAAATAAATATTAATATATGCTAAAAAAATTTTATTTGGATTCCTTATGTCTTAAGGAATTTTTTTTGAAATTTTCTGTGATTTTTCAGATTTATTTGCTATTTTCTAGAGCTTATTTTATCTTATTCAAATTTCTAAAAATATGAAGTCCCCAAAAATTTCTAAACAGTATTGGGCCAAGCCTAATACTGTTCATCCAACCCATAGAAACTAAGCCGTCAGATCCTAACCCAACCACGTGTCGGTCATCCGCTGGTTGACCACGTCACCGACCTCAGCTGCCGTCCGATGGACATGTGGCGGCCATCGAGACACCACTGTACTGTTCATTTATGCCATTAGCCGCTGGCCGTCTGATCGGTGCCTTGCCACATGTCATCCATCGGTCGTGTTGTGTGATGTTCATCTTCTCCACGAAACCATGTCGTGTTCGCCCGAAGTCTCGGCGTTCGTGCCATTTTTGCCACAGACTCCACCACCGTGATCGAGCCGAACACCTTGACGACCGTGCATAAAGCAGAGCCGTTGCCTCCATTTTTCGCACCCGCAGCGGAGCTCGCCCGTGTGCCCTCGCCGATTCGTGCCACATGCAGTCGTCATCACCGAGATCCGCCGTCATCCTCCGCGTCGGTGGCCACAGCTTCGTCGTCATCATTCGGACGGTTCGATCGTTGTCATTCTTTAGCCGTCTGATCTTCCCTATGGCTAGGATTCACCATGCCTTTCGCCCAGTCCGATCATCCTCGGCCGAAGCAAATGCCATCTTAGCAATCACGTAAGCCCTAATTATACGTGGTTGCCTCATGTCATGCCACATGAATGCCACGTTAGCCAACCAAGCATCCCGGTACCACGTCAGCATGCCACGTCAGCCCTAGCCGCCACGTCAACAAGCCCAGTCGCTCGTTCATTGTTCCATGAGCCGAGTTCACCATAGACCAGATATTCCGTGCACCAAGTCCACAACACAGTAACTTTTTTTAATTTTCAGCATTTTTCTTTAGATTAAAATTTTCAAGAGCACGTTTTCCTTCTCCTAGCTCCGATTAATCCCATTGATCAATAATTCATAACTGAGTAAAGTTAAAGCAAGTCATATCTTTTGATCTTGTTGAACCTAATTTTTAATCTATTATTTATTTTATTTTAAATTATCATGCATTGCTATTATTACAAATCCTTTATATGGTAATTATTGTCCAATTTGCCTTAATCACCTATTTGATAATTTGAATGTCATAATATCATTGTCACCGTATGATAGGAAATTATTCTAGTGATGCAATATTAGTTATCACATGGGTTGTACGATTAATTTGCTTAGTTATGCTTAAAGTCTCGTTGGGTCATCATCACATGTGGTTAATTAATTTGATTTAATGAGATATTGAATCGTGGTTGGTGCCACAGTTATAAAATTTGTGTGCCATGACATTGGTGTATCATTGGTATTGGTTATACAAAATTAGTTTTCATTTGGACGAGTGATCGTGCAATAAAGAGGGAAGTGTGGATTCACTTTAAGAGATGTGGATGTCTCACTGGATAATATCTAAGATCTTAACTTTGTACGTCTTTAATCTGAGCCTTACCGTGCAAATCACATGTCTAGTATAGGATAGATCATGCTAATTAATTTATGATATTTCAATCTTGCCATTGAGCTAAGATGGTTGCTGATTTTCATGAGGCACAAGAGGGACAATTATCAACTATATGGTTTAATTTCTTAGCGGGTGAAATTGAGTTGAGGTTAAGCATTGTAAAGGCCTTATTGTGATTTTCTTTAACGTGAGGATGATCATATTGTGTGAGCACAGCTGTGCAACATTTGCAAAGTGTAAAACTATTCGAATAGCCGTGTCTCTGGTTATGAACAATGCTCGATGATTTCACATAAAGGGTAGAGTTTTCATTAAAAATTTGGTTAGGATAAATTGAAAAGTAAATGATTACTTCACTGGTGGTTTAATTCGTGAATGGTTAGTTCACGAGTGATTCATTAAGTGGACGGTTAGTTCACTTGTGGTTCATTTAATTCATTTGATTTTTTACTTATTACTATTTTATTTAAAAATTTACTTTCGATCTATTTATTGTATTTACTTTAAATTATTGTTTTCTGCAAAATAACATTTCAGTTATCCTTTAGTAAGCTTTGCATATTATATTGTATCTTTGTTACAAACGACTTGCTGAATATTAATATAGTCATGGCTTTATGTCTACTGTTGCTCAGTTGAAGAAGGATCATATCAACAGGAGGTACTAGAAGGAGGACACTTCAACGACTTCGTAGATAAGGACTTCGCTCCCCAGTCGATTGCTTATGGGCATGTCGAATGACTATCAATTTATTTTTGTTTTCTGCTGCTAGTTTCTTAAATCTTTCATATTAATATTTGTAAGCTTTACCATAAGGTTGTATTATGATAATTATTAAAATTTGAGTCTTTTTCTTTATTAATCGTGCATATGGTTGATATTCCATCTATATTACACTGTGTGTACTAACATGATCTAGACTAGTACGATATACATAGAGAGTCTAGATTGATATATTCGAGTCTCGACGTAAAAAGAATTAACTAAGGCATTATCCCATTCCTTATTCTAGAGCTAAAAGACTCCTATTTCGTACCAGAGGGAGTACACAAAAACTACATATGTCCGTTCATGCGCACTTATGACGAACTTTGCCCCCACAAAAATACATACACTCCATGCACCAATTGGGATCTCACGATAAAGAGTACCAACATACAAATGCTTCAGTCGTGCCGCCTTATATGTATGAAGCATTAGAGCCTGCTCGTGCTCGGCCACGAACACGTACGGGTGGAGTTCGCATCGGATCCTACAGTATCAGAACAGAAACAAACACTGGTTGGCACTTCCCTCCTGCATCGGCACTTACTGTTAGCGTTTGCGCTAGGAGCAGAAACAAACTTCACTGTTAGTACTAGAGCCTGTTTGTCTTCGTCGTGTCGCATGCCTGCATGCGTGTCCTTATTTTGCATTGCAGCCCTCGTTTGCAGATACTTTTCTCCCACGCTAACAGTAATACCGTGCGACCGTATGAGCAGAAACTGTGGCTGATTTCTCGTTTGGACGAATCGTAGATTTAGCCCCCTGAGTGCACAGGTTCTAAAGATAAAATCGCCGATGTTTTAAGATAAATAATGTCGGATAGAGGAATTGGATCCATCCAAAAGCGATCCCCCATCGTATATGGAGGTATTCAGAATAGCGGTGGCTTATGATTTTTTTATTGTAGTTGGCTTATATTTCACTGTATCTGAGTTGACTTATTTAGTATAATTAAATTTAAAAAAATAGAAATAGAAAAATATATTAACCCATCATAGATAATGCAAAGAAATACGATAAAAAGAAAAAAAAAACAAACAGTAAAAAAAAAGCAAAACACGGAAGTTGAGTGCCACCGCGACGCGCTTCTGAGCGCTGCCTAAGCCCCCTTAAGCATACAGGCTACGTTTGGCCATATCTTTTTTTTTATTGTGTGACAATCTTGCTAATTAATTCTTGTGAATTATGGCAAGAATTAGGAAGATTCATAGGACCCGCTCATTTTGGAGATAGCTTCTGGTTTTTTATTTTATTTTAATATTCCTTAATTTTATCTTTTTATATTTTTTTCCTTTTTAGGATTTTTTTGTCTTTTCTTTTTTCGTATTCATTTACATTGTTTGTGATGGGTTAATATATTTTTTCTATTTTATTTTTAATTTAATTATGTTAAATAAACCACATCATCTACAGTAAAAAATAACTATAATGAAAAATCCATAAACCATTATCATTCTGAGCGTCCTATAACATGAAACGAATGGAGTATAGATGTAAATTTCTTTTCGTTTATGATTCGTATCTCTCCCAAGATCTTGACCAGTGTGTTGTTATGTTATACTACTAGTGTGCACGTCACACGTGATGCTCACTTGCGCACACACTACTACAGAAAACCTAATACTAGACGCCAAATCACAGACGGTTTGACAAAATCGTCTATGACCGACATTAACACAGACGATTTTAATTTGGACACCGTCTGTGTTGATGGCGTCGGAGAAAACGAGTATCACATACCGTTCTTACCAATGAACCATCTGTGATATTTCAGTATCACAGATGGTTTTTATTCAAAACCGTCTGGTTTTTATTCAAAACCGTCTGTGATAATCTGGAATTATCACAGACGATTTTTTATTGAAAACCGTTTGTGATAAGCTGATTATCATCACAGACGGTTTGTAATACAAAACTGTCTGTGATGTTGTCTATCCGATATTAATATATAACTACAGAACGGTTTGTATTACACATTGCTTCTAATAACTTATAACCTACAGAACTACTGAGACAAAAGATCATAAATTAAAGGCAAATGAATTGAGATGTGAATTGGATGTTATATGTTTCTGAAATGAATTGAGATGTCAATTGTCCGTATATACATGTACATGTTGATCTGCTTATTTCAGAGGGCATGGCTAGCATTTCCTGAGGCTAGCCAGTTAACAGAAATAGATTTAGGAGCAAGAAAGAATATCACAGACGGTTTGTAACTAAAAACTGTATGTGAAGTAAATATCACATACGGTTTGTAACTAAAATCCGTCTGTGATAGCTATCATCGCAGACGATTTGTATGAAAAAATCGTCTGTGATATGCTTATATCACAGACGGGTTTTCACACAAACCGTCTGCGATGATAGCTATCACAGATGGTTTTTAGTTACAAACCGTATGTGATATTTACTTCACAGACGGTTCAAAAATCATCTGTGATAACCTTCGATTATCACTGACTATAAATTCAGACGGTTCAGAAAACCGTCTGTGATTATGTTTTTGAACCGTCTATGATGATGATTTTTGTAGTAGTGACATATTGTATAATCCATGCAAAAGTTATTGTTCCTTTAACTGCTAGCTAGCTAGGCATATATGATAGGACAACACAGTGCCAACTATTATCGGTCTCGTGTATAGTACCAAATAGGATTTCCCCTTCTTCACCATCACTATGCTATACTGCACTGTATCAACATGGCTTTATACTTAATTTAGACTGTTGTAAGGTTAAGTTGAGAGCATAAATAATCCATTAGCAGTAAGTAGACTGCGATGAACCCTACTTGTTGGCATTTCGTACATATATGCCGTCGGCGAGTTTAACCGGTGGGGACGATATGTTTGAGTTTCATTTTTTTTCTAAGATTTGCATATTGCTAACTACAATCATATAACTAACTGTAGGTTCCATCTTATGGCCCCGTTCCAAATAACATTTGCTTCCAGTTTTCAAAACCAAAAGCCATTCGGAAAGATTTTTTTCTATTTTTTCTTTATTTTTTTAATTAAATATATCAGAAAAAACTAATAGTTGCTACAGTACTATTTCAGTCAAAAGTCATGGCTCAGTTTATTTCAGTTTATGGCTTCCTTCGAACAAACAAATGGGATACCTTTCCGCCACAGTTTTGAAGCGGCTTATCGAGGCCTTTTTGAAGCAGTTGTTGGTATTCGGTTTGTTTGCACAAGCATTCATGCGTTAAAACCAAAAGCTATCAGCTATAACCATAAGCATTAACCATAGCCAAAAGGAACGCACAACACTTTAAACATGGCCTATAACTATGAACAGCTTATGCTACATAGCATGATCACTGCACTAGCTAGCTCCTAGTGACATGATCACAAAGGATCCCATATATCACACATGCATGCATGCACTCTCCTGTGTATAGATCAATGCGGCAGGGACATGTATGCTAGTAAAGGAGAAGCAAGAATAGATGGGAAGGTTGGAAGAATTTAACTCCCCATGGCACTGATCTTTTCAGCTAGCCTCTCTTTTGGACGGAGGGAGGAAGCAGGAGGCCAGTTGCTAGCTAGTTAGGAGAGGAAGCCAGCAGGCAAAGAATAGGCCCTGTACATATTAGGTTTTAAAAGCTATTCTACAGTAAATTATTTTTCTATAATATCTGACTTTCAAACAGAGTATCTTTTTAAGATAAGATCTACTAATCGATTATAGTATATACTATAACTACTTTATTTATATTAACTAAAATCATATGTAAGCGTCTCTCTACAATATTCACTATAAGCTGTTACTATTTATAAATTAAAATCAAAAATTATAGTCAAAAAGTGTATATGAAAGGACTATTACATCTCATTCCAATTCTTCCTGCCCACTACCACCCAGCTAGCCAGGCTACCCCTCCCCACCCAATCAGCACCCGCCACGTGGCAGTACATGGGCAGGCTACCAAGCTAGCTAGGTGGGCCAAAGCTTGTTTATTCCCAAACGGCACTTTTACCCTTTTTAAAGAACACATGATTCGTTCCATTGATGTCGTTAAAGCAAGGTCAACAAGAAAAGACAACTAAACAAGATGATAACAGTAGCTAGCTCTGTGCTCCTACCAATTAACCTGCAGGAACCCTAAAACCCTCGTGGTTAGCAGTGCTCACGATGCCGACAGCCTCCTGATTCCCTGTTTGCTTTAGAATTAACCGTGAGGATTAATTAGAGGGTACGAACACGAGACGACCGGTCACAGAGTCGGCCACAGGCGAGCGATCCATGGAACATCCATGGCAGGGGCGGTCAAAAAGCTTCGACATTAGGAATAGTAACAGCGCCGCAGTAAAATATCGTTGCCCAAGATGGGGACGGCAAGCGACGCCAGGCCTGAGAGAGCCAGAGGGCTAGAGAGAGAGAGAGAGGAGAGAGAGTGACAAAGAGAGAGAGAGCATTGAAGTTGCTGTCAGTCACCCACAGGGCATTTCACTGCTTTCCTCGACTATGACTTCTCTTTGTCAGAGAGATCGAGAGGGGAGAAGAGAGAGAGAGAGTGATGGAGGGGAAAGAAACATGTCTAGAGAGAGAAACACATACGGAGAGAAGGGAGCGAGTGCTGACCGACCGACTCGAGGCAGCAGGGAGTAAAGAGCAACATCCCTGATTATTTAGAGTGGGAGGAGAGAGAGAGAGAGTGATATGATTTTGCAATCCATTGCTTTATGATTGAGCTCGCGTGGTGGCCTACCCCTTTTCGCTGCTCCTACCACTGTTAGGCTAGCTACCACCCCCTCCTCTCCCCCCCAACGTCTTGCTTCTCTTTCTCTCTCCTCTTTTCTCTGCCTCTCTTTTGTTTTTTTGACACCTGGCACAGGGACGCATGATGGCCTTATGATGGAGTATGACCACCTGTACTTTTTTTTCCCAGCTAGCTTTCTCTCTCTAGCCTCTCCCCCCCTCCTACCTCCGCTACTAGGGCCTTTTTATCGCGCGCACCGCCCTCATCGGTCTTTTAGAAAGGACCGATCCCAGATGTGGGGCCCAGCCGCCGGTCCGGTGTGCGTGAAACCCCCGCTGGTTTTCCTATGCCAGGCTCCCTTCGATTTATTCAGAGTTTTTTTTCCCTCTCCTCTCTCTGAGCGCTGCTAGGGCTTGTTTTGACCGTGCCAAAATTTCATAGTAAACGGTTCAATTCCAGTAGAAATTGAAGAGAATTCATACGTTCTAAATAGGATTTTAGTTCTAACGTATGTGTGTGTGTATATGTAAAGACATGTGTACGAAAAAGGTACGAAGATCTAACCTTAATAACCCGGTGTGACTGACAGGGCCGGTTGATGGCCTTTTTCGCTAGTTTATGCCGTGGAGAGCCCACACATTATACGCCCGTAGCGACCAAGAGGCATTGGTCCAGAGGAGAACAGGTAATAATCCCCCAGCGTCTCTGTACACACAACTGTTCACATCCCAATTAAGATAACAAGAAGAAAAATCTTACATACGCACATCAGATCGATTAGGTTTTGTCACAGCATGAGTATGTGAGGTGATCTGATCTGATGGCTATACTGTCATCTCAATAATAGCATCTGTCTGTCTAGCTAGGGCATCACACACACACACACACACACCTGCACGAACAGTATCAGACATAAATGTTCTTTTTCCTTCATGCTCTGTTGATCAGTCTCACGTATTGTTGGCCATTTGGTTGGGCCCGCCATGACAGGCCAGCATACATGTCTGTGTACACATATGCAACATGCATGCATTGCATTTGCAGATTTAATTTTCTGCCCGGATATGATGGAAAGAAGTAAGAATGAAGGAACCTGTGAGCTGAGCTGCCAATTTGAGGTGTGTTTAAGGAGAGAAATGGCCAGCGACTGCACTGTTAGGAGTTAAGATCGACAGGGCATGCACTATGCTCACCTTGATTTGGAGGGAGAGCTCACTCGATTGACTGTGAGGGTGAACATCTTAGCTATTTGGACAAGTGCAAAAATAGTGCGTGGAATGTACTGTTCGTGTGCTTCGGCGCAAGGGAAGAGGCAGATCCAGTGACGTCGTGGGAGCCTAATTGCAACGGAGGTTTAAGTATGGTGACTTATATCGTTTAGGTATGGGTGACTTATATCTAGGCTTTTAGGATTTGAAAATGTATACTTTAAGGAGTCATAAATGATTTGAGGTATCAAAAGAGGTATCAGGGTGTAACAAGTAGTATCGAAACCATGGCCAGATTGATCAATTTTTGTGAGAAAGTTGATAAAGTGTCAGGTGGCACAAAATCAAGATCGATGTCGATGATGTGGAATTAAGTAAAGAAATTTAATGGAGAAGAAAATTTCAGCGTGTGGCAATACGTGTTGAAGGATGTCCTTGTCCAGCAGGAGCTAAGCGATACTCTTGAAGGGGACAAACCAAAAAAAGACATTCATTGAAGATTGGAGGCTAATGGAGCAGAAAGCTATTAGTACAATCTGTCTATGTCTCTCTAATGAAGTAAAGTACTCGGTGATCAATGAGAATTCACTGAATAAAGTATGGGAAGACTTAGAAGAATTGTATATAGAAAAATTGCTAACACACCTGTATGCTAAAGCTACAACTGTGCATGTTACGCATGGAGGAAGGTACACAGTTTGTTGACTATCTCAATATATTCAGCAAGTTTATCATATAACTGACTATTGTGGATGAGAAAATTGAGAAGAATGATAAGGTTGTCATACTGGTATCATCTTTACTACCATCATGGGAGCAATTATGATGAATATTCTCATTAAAAAAAACCACTTCCAACTTCAATGAGGCAGTCACATATCTACCGGAGGCGGAGTCCTGAAAAAAGCCATCAGATCTTCATCCTTAGGTGATCAAAAATTAGTTGTAGTGGGTATTACAGGCAGAAGCAAAAGTCATAGAAAAAGAAGGGCAATAGCAAGGACACACATGTCTACCATCTATGCGACGAGGAAAGTCATATGATAAAATATTGTCCGAGTTTGAAGCAAATAAAGGGTGCATGCTCAGTGGCAGTAGCAAAGGATGATTTAGATGTACTAGTTGTTAGTCAATAATCAGATACTTTTTATGGATGGATATTAGATTCAGGTTGTTGCTTCCACATATGTTTGGCAAGGGAGATGTTTGACAAAAGATCGCTACATCCTATGTATGGAACTATTCACTTATGGATTGTAAGGAGTATGCAATTACTAAGGTGGAAACGGTTACATTGGAGATGTATGATGGAGCATATCGTATATTGATGGGAGTTCAGTATGTTTCTAGCTTAAAGAAGAATCTAATATATATATAAGGTCACTTGAACTCGAAGATTACGAGGTATCACTTCGATGTGGAGTCATACAAGTTACCTGTAAAGGACAGGTGATCATGAAAAGCATCTGAAGCAATAAAGGATACCGATTGATAAGTAGATCTAAAAGAAAGGTAACCAATGAGAGATCTGATAAAAATCCTAACTAGCAGAACGAAATCGTCTCACCAACGGTACGTACTCAGATCTCATCTGTAGTTATGTGCGAAACTACAAAAACGATTGCAAAATCTAGCAGATGCAAAGGTGAAGATACGAGTTGTTGGAAGAAGGAAAAACATGTTGGGACCAACCATGCAGTACCAGCGAGTAGATGGAGCTTGGAGACGGTGCAAACCTATGGCATGTAAGACTGTAAGAACATGACGTGTGGTTAATCAAACTATAAAACAAAAGAGCTCTCAAGTGGAGGATCTAAACAGACTAGCCCTGACACTGACATGCACATTGCGGTGATGTGAATGAAACCATGTGGTGGGGGAATTCCTAAAGGTGGGAGGAAAAATAAAAAAAATACGGAGCCAACTTGGTGCGAGTTCTTAAAGAAGCACAATGGCTTCAACAGATAAAAGTCAAGGTAGAGATTGTTGAGTATAGTGGCTTATATCCTAGTCTTTTAGGTTTTAAAAAGGTGTACTATAAGGAGTATTAGATGAATCCTAATAGGATTAATATTTCTACTTTCTTTTAAAGTATGACTTCTACTTCACTTTAGAGGAGGGCTAGAGGGATTATATAAAGTCATGAGGGGGTGATTTTGAAGAATCCAAGCAACAAAGCAAATAAGTCATGCATCCAAAGGTAAAGATATACAACAGGATTAGATGTTAGGTTATTCTTTAGTGCTAGATTCTTGTATAGGATAAGGTTCTGGGGTCCTAAAAGATTCGAGAGGTATTGAGAGAGCGACAATCTCTTGTATTTTTTTGAGGTCGTGTTTAAGAAATTTACGGTCGGTTTCACTAAATATTCTCTCTCGTTGTGGTTGCTTCAACATCATTACTGTGATTCTCTTTATGATACTCATCTTCTTCATTCCTGATACCATACACGCTCGTATCGTATTTCACAAACTCTGATCTGATCCAGAAGCTGCTACGCATAAAAAAGGGATATTAAAGTGTAACAGGGGGACTGCACGTATTCTGGAGCGTCAATCTTGCAATTGCACCCCGACGATGTAGAGCAATCGTTGGGGCTGATGGAAAACAGAGGAGGAATTAAAAAAAAACTACCTCCAATTTTTCCACGGTGAACGATCGCATCTGTTGGTTTTGATCCCCCAAATGTGCAGCTATTATAACTCTGGTGCACCAGCTTCGATTTCTCGACAAATATGCATGCACACTTGTTTGCCAAAATCAGCAGTTCTAATTTTACACCTCAGTAAACCTCTTAACATAGGCCATGGCAGCGCCGAAGAACTATGGATCTCACCACTCACTTCCATTCCACTCGTGATCATCTCGTCTTCAGCGGAGTCGGAGCTGTGAAAATTGAGAAAGCGGAAGCGGCCCAAAAGCACCTCTAATGGACCGGCCACAAGGTAAAGCGGCCTCATTGAGGACCTCTGGCCATCTCCTGGCGACGGCCCATCCATGCAAAGCCACACAACTAGGGCATCTAGCACAGCAACAAGCTAAGGTAGCTGATTTTACAAGGTAGTTGAGCTCACAAGATCACTACATCGGCTTCACATTTAGTACAAACAGCAAGGAGGCTGTGATATACTGCAAACACTAGTGAATCACCACCGCGTAAATTCGTACAAAAACCGTTAAGGCCCCCGTTTGAAACGCACAGAAATTCCATACAAAAGGGGGGGAAAATATGAAACCGAGCCAGAAGCAATCAGACAATCCGTATTGCTGAAAAATGGCGCATGTGGGTTATAAGTGAGGCTCATTCGTTAATGTTAACCTTCCAAGATCTGTTGCTTGATGCCGTGGAGTTGTAGGCAAGTCATACAACAGTAGATACGGTTGGAATTGACTGGGGCCAGGTCGAGCTGAAAGCACCACACGGTGAGTCCCATCCAGCAGACTGTACATATGAAGCAGGTGCCGGTCGCCTGCTGGTATATATATCTCTCTTCCTGCGATGATGGTAAATGAATAGTGGCGATCGATGATGGCGAAGGAATAGCGGCGATCGATTACATACAATTACACAAGTAATTAAGTAACTTAAGGGGAATAGGGGATGAGAAGGGATTAAAATTGTCATGTCCTCATTAATTAATCAAAACACACACACACACACACATATAGTAGAACGATAATTATTCTGTCCTTTCTTTTCGAAAAATTCGACACAGCTAGCTCGATCCAGCGGCCACCGAGCCACGAAGCTTCTTTTTTACCAGGACAGCCTCGAAGTGATGGCTGCCTCCACAGCCGTCCAATCGCTCATGATCAGACGGCTGCGTGGAGCCCGTCCTCACGTGGGGACGGACCCCACGCGAGTCCTTCGATCATGCCACTGGGTACGCATCACATTCCTTTCAGAAAGGTTAGTTGGCACAGTCAAAAATGCACATGGATATATGCGTGCGTCTGCCGGCAAACAGGCAAGCGAGATGGAGCACGAGGTTGCTACATACATTCATGTGCCGATACATTCATCCGCCTGCATGGATCGCTTTTAGGGTTAATCATTCCTTGGAGATTAGGACATGGCACCCACCAGCAGCTGGGGACAGAGAGATCGATCGACCAAGCCATCTACACACCTCCATCCATCCATCCATCGCCTTGTTGGCAACATCCAGCTCCATTGCTCGGAGGAAGGAGAGAACGCGCGCGCTCGAGCTGTCGTCGTCGGCCGACCGATCCGACCGGTGGGCGACGTTCTCCCTATCGATCGACGACGACAACGTCGAGATGGCTCGCCGAGGCTGTGGATGGATCGAAAGGGCGGTCACCGTCAGCTGCACAGGCCAGAATGTGGTGTGCGAATTAAGTTTGCGGCAGGCCGTGGCTAATTTTTACTATCTGGAGGCGTCCATGAGCAGTGCAGGAGAAGATGGCGCACAACTTGAGGGTTGGTTCTAACTTATGATTGGAGTTTTTGAATTTTGGTTGTTTATGAGAGATTGTACGTGGAGAAAAATAGTTGTATGTGATTTTGACCAGTACAGCTGAATTCGGTATAGTTTGTACTATAATTTACCTGTAGATCCCATCTTAAAAAAACACATCGTTTAACTGCAAGTTACTGTAGATATAGAAACCAAAACCTAAGTATAAATCCAAAAGAACTGAGTTGAGATGTATGATGCGTATGCATGGCTCTAGCTTGATGGTTGCTTAATTCTTCCATTTTAGAGTTTATCATAGTAAACGACCATGTGAGAAGATCCAAAATATTGTTGTAATAAACAACTGCCAAGTTTGTGAAATAGAAATTTCAATTTTACAATGTTTACTTTTTGGTCAGGTTTGTTGGCACACAAACCAGTTTGACTACACTAAGCGGTATGACTAATGTTTTGTTGTCGGTTATAATTTTCCAAAGTGGGTTGGTTACACTGTTGTGATTGATCTTACTAGCTTCTGGTTGGTGGTCAAACCAACCCATAATTTGTCTCTATGAATTTGGGAAATTGATTTTTGGATGATTTCAATTTTGTTTGGTCAGCGCATTAATATTACGTTATGCGTATTTTAACTAACACGTGGGTCAAATTATGAAGAACTTATACCCGAAAATGATTTTTTTTTATCTTTAGATATATGTAGGAAAGCTTTGGAGTCAACCACGGTGAACGGCGAGGATCGAGGTTATGCTTATAGAGGAACATAGGACCAAAATAGTCAAGTATACTGGGTGAGATGATTAAACTCAAACATAGTACGGGAAAGATGGAATATATCGAAGGCAAGGTTTGAGTGATGGGTTGCACCAAGTGGCTTAGTCAGTCCAAGTAAGGTGTGGTCCGGTGGAACCATAACAGGAGGGACTTACCAATGCGCGGTAAGCCATTGGTACACCTACACGTGACAAGTATGATGATTACTTGCAATGAAAAATAAAAACCAAATCAAGGCAAGGTATTAACGATCGAGTCACCAATCTGATGAAATAATATAACAAAGATGGCTAAAATCCTTAGGAGGAAACATAGACGCTCTTTATTACTATGAACTGGTTACATGGTACCTTTAACAAGACATGAGACTAGCCCTAATTACACTGAATGAGATGTCAATTATATTGTCTAATTACTTCATCTGAATTGTCTTCTATCGTCCTCTGTCTTCTCTTGTCCAGCCTTAAATACCAATAAAGTAACACCAATTATCCACCAAAAAGACGCCTCATGGAACCAACGCATTTAGTCGAGAAGGTAGTTATTGTTAAAGAGAGGACGCTTGATTGTCAGTTGTTGCCGATAAGAGACAATCGTGGGAAACAAATGCATGGTAGCTGTTTATCAGAGACTCAAGACCGAAACGTCATGCTATTTGAAGTGGATAAGACACGTGTTTTATCCACCGCACGGAAAGACTATCCAGTTCATTGACTCTCCAAGCAGTCATCCGATCACACAACAAGCATAGTGTTTGAGCATAGATAAGATCTGAATTTTGGCCGATAGTTCTAAATTTTGGGAATTTGAGCATGGATCAAGTTGAACTATCCTAGGTCAGTGTATTCATGCTGCATAAAGCATATTTGAGTTTACATAGATCAAGTTGTAGAGAACTTATGTTCAGAAATAATTTCTTGGACTTTGGATGCACAAGAAATCTTAGAGTCAACTATGAGGATCGGAGCTATATTCGTGGAGGAGCCGATGTCCAAAATGGCCAAGGATACTTAATGAGATGATTGATCTCAAGCATAGCACAAGAAAGGCAAGGAATATTGAAGAGAAGGTTCAAGCAACAGTTCACACCAAACGTCTTAGTCGATCTAAGTGAGACGTGATCCAATAAGAACTAGAGCGAGAGAGACTTGCCGATGTGTGGTAAGTCATTAGTGCACCTACATGTGACAAGCATGATGATTGGTTGTAAGTGAAG
Organism: Melocanna baccifera; assembly: GCA_036346265.1. Lineage (NCBI taxonomy): Eukaryota > Viridiplantae > Streptophyta > Magnoliopsida > Poales > Poaceae > Melocanna > Melocanna baccifera. Next base: position 17,397,927 of record CM070700.1, on the reverse strand, counting down.
AAGTTTACGGGGTCAAGGCGATGGTATTTTGGTAGTTGGTCACATACCAGAAACAGCGTTGGATCAAAATCATGGCACTTGAGCGACGTTTGGAAAAATAGTTAGGTAAAGCAAATGCTGAGAAGATCATATGGATCAAAGGCTAATGAATTAGCTGGTTCGGGCTCATATGGTTCGCAAAGTGTGCATGAGTTAAGCGTGTGTAAAATCCGTGTTGTGTAGGGTTAACAGGTTTTTCCATTGTGCTAGTAGATAATATCTATTACGATATATGTGAGCAAATTACCCCATCTATTTAACAGGTTGAGGATGGAAGCTTGCAAGCTAACCATCCCAACCATTTTCAATCTTGCATTTTAGTATTAGGAATTGAGAGAGAAGATTGAGTGTTGTGGTGTATTATCTTGTTCTTCATATGGAATGGCTGTGAGACCTTCATCTTCGAGTAACAATACATCAATTTTGTTCATCTCTCATGGAGTGTTCTTGTCTTGATTGATTTGCTCTTATTCTTGTTGGTAGAGTCTCTTGTCTCCTTTTCTTGATCTTGTTGAATGCCAATGATATATAAGTAATGGAGATATCTCATGTATATCAAATCCCATCCATCTAGCCACTATAGTTTGCAAGATTTCAGAGTTACCCAATTTTTACTTAATTTGAAGCTTTTCTCAAGAAATCTTGACCCGAGGGTTTTTGCTCTATATCTTTAGTTGGTTTTGCTTGTTATAATATGTGGGAATTCATCTAGAGTCATTTTGGCTGTTCTTAACCCACAGGCAAGTTGTATGTCAAGTTTTTAATATTTGCCTGGTTTGAAGCAAGTTTGCGTGTTTTGAGGAAATGTTGTAACTTTGGTCAAGATTTTGAAAAAATGTTGTAACTTTGGTCAAGATTTTTACAATCCTTTCATGGAATAGGCTCTTGAGACCTTTAGCACATTGTGTGCAAAGTTCAAAATCATTTGGACTTGGATTTTAAAGTTTGCACCAAATTTGGTTTTAGCTCGGACTGATTTTCTGTTCTGAGAATTGAAAAGCGATCAAACTGCTTCTAAGCCCAATCAGACCGACCGTAGGTCAGATCGGAGAGTTGTGGCTGGTTTGACTATACCTCTAGTGACGGTCAGACCGGTTAGGTGTTGAATCTAGGAGATCTTACTATTTTGGGATGTCATGTGGATTTATGCGGTCAAATCTGATCTTCTTAGCTCTTTAGCTACTGAAGTGAAAGATTTCTAGATAATTAAGAAATAACTCATAGAAGGCACCATTTACCTTCTTTGTTACCATTGCAGATCCAACACCTTACGTGCATAGGCTGTGAAATTCTGAGCTCTGGTTCATTTTCAGCTGACGCTAACTTCGTTTTCTACCGAACACTTGATTGGTGACAGGACAAAACTGACAAGAAGGCTAAACTGATAACATGAGCTGTCATTTGGTTATTCTTTTCGAAATGGTAGTTAAATCGAAACAGTTTTTGTCTGAAGAACTCACCAACTGGCACCAGCTGAAGAAGTAACTTGGAGGATAATGCTACAGATCACATGTGGAGAATATTGTTCTTGATCTAGAAATATTAACAGAGAGTAATTAAATTAAGTTGCGTTAACGAATGAATTAAGTATCATATTCCTGCAGTTAGTTTTCTGAATCTGTTCACTGAAAATGCTGCTATCTGAAATCTTCACTTCCGAGCTAGCAGAACGCTATTCAGGCCTACTGCAATAATTCCATCTCACCATGCTATTGCCGGTTGGGTTGCATTCTTTGGTTTGCTGCTAGGAAATGCCTGGACCTTGCTACTAATCGATCGATTGGCACGGCAAGTTGCGCGATCTGAGCGCATCTCACTTTCTCAGATAAATGTAAGTTGGGGCTTGGGAGCTGGCTATATATTAACATCGCCGGCCGGCCTGTCATTGCAATGCTGGGTGCCATGTGTAAATCTTGCTCTGTGTGAATAATGGCATGCCATTTTTGCTCCTAGCAGAAATCAGAAAATTAGGTACAGTCCATCATAGGGAAGAATTAATTAATCTATCTGGTATAGTTTCAGTCCTTGTAAATCCAATTCTCCTTGGTTCAGCTCCTCTGAATGTTGGGACTTGCTGTGTAGGTAGAGAAATTTTCGTTTTTGCCGCTAACCACGAAGCAAAATTCGAGGCAGTTCTCCCGCTGACCTGTGGACTCAGACCTCACCCGTCAGTGTGAAAGACAGTAGCGAAGCGAGACGGGGGGCACCGCTTCGTCGCAGAAGCATTTATGTTCTCCAAAAAGTAAAAAAACTGCTCCATATAAACGAGCAGCAGCACAACCAAATAAAAAGCCTGACGAAACTTGCTTCAACGCAGCATGGCATGCACACGTGTGGCCGCCCGGCCGGCGAGAATCAACGTACGCCCCGGCGATCGAAACTTGCTGCTTGCATGCGCGCGGGCTCGACGCCCGTGGCGTTCTTTGATCGATCTCCTGCGCGTGCGTGCCACTCATCAGATCGATGCCCGGCCATCTCAGGCCACCCCATGTGCGCCGATGTATACTCGATGGCATGTGCGATCGATGAAGTGCTGAGCCCTTCTGGGCGCGCGTGCAGCTCAGCGAGCAGTGAGCACATGGAAGAAAGGCAAGCACAGGGGCATTGCACAGCAGTCGCTTCGGCTAGCTAGCTGCCGCCGCATGCTCCCTCGCTCACTGACTCGTCGATGGTGGTCTGCCAGCCCTGCCTGCTTCACTCTTGTCAAAACGCCGTGCATGCATTCGACAATTACTTGGCAGCATGTGTAATAACACGACTAGCTAGCTAGTACGTACTTGTGTGAGCTTATGACTCATGTGATGTGACTGCAGATACGTGATTTTTGACTATAGTTGATGACTTTCAGATGAAAATAAAGTAGCAGCTGAAAGAAATGATTTTTAGAATGAGTGGATAAGTAGTACAAAAAAATAAGAGATATGTGTGTGAGACAGAAACAAGATAAATAGGATATGTGATACACTACTCTCTGACTTATCCTTAGAATAAGATAAGAAAGAGAGAAATGAAGAAACTATTTTACGAAACCATATGTTTATATTGACTTCAACCTTAGCAGAAGCCAGAACAGGGCCTGCATCGATCCGGCCGGCCGGCTGCTTGCATTGCATTGTTAGCGAGGCAGTCGAGCAAGCGCTACAGACGGCATCTTTCGCGACGGTTTGAAAGTTTCTTGACGGCCCGCAAGCAGCCAACAGGAATATTCACATACTTACGGGCTCCTAACGCCGCCTCGAAAAATTGTAGCTTTCGTGACTGGTTAACTAATACCCGTCAGGAACTTGGCCAACAGCACGTTCTAGAGGAAGAATACTAGGCTATGCTCATATGTGTGGGACCACAAAATTGTGGCACTACAACCTCGTTGTGTTGCTCCATGCCTCCAGGTTTGTCATTGTCCTTAAATCTCCCCTCTGATATGAATAAAAGTGATGTTTTGCTTTGTGGATAATGTTGTGAAGTCTTGAGATTAAGTGGATCTAATCATGTTCTAAGACAAAGTATGAAAGATGGAGTACATTTTCCAGTTTTGGTGTGTGCGTGTGAGGTGCTTGACGAATTGCTTCAAAGAAACCCCAGTTAAACTATAACTCAAAAGATAGGAAATAAATTCACAAAATTTATAAGATATTTGGTATTGGTGATCATTTCTACCATAAATGATTGTATTCTTTATGAATCTTGTACGGGTACAACTTTTACTTCAGATAGGCAGTTTGATCAAATGCTAAACGACATACACTGGTTATTTATCTAGGAACAGGATGGTAGAGAGGAAAAAAACGCCCACGACAAGACTAGCTATTGACGATTGGACTTTAGGATTCCTATGCTGCAAGTTCTTATATGGTTCAACACCATTTGAAGCTGCCGAATAGGATGATAATTTGAGAGTGGTAAGAGGTAAAAACCTAGACAGCTTTTCAGTTTGCCCAAAGTTTCCAAAATATTACTTGCATTTGCATCTTGTTGCCTAAGTTCAGTACATACTCAATCATAAATTACATTCCCATGTAATGAATTCTTGGTCGCCTCAAATGCCTTGATTCTAAAAAAAAAGTTTGTAATTTAGCTCACTACATACTCTAGTACTCAACCATAGTGGTAGTTTACTTCATCCTCTGTAGTCTTCATGTGTGTACTATTTATGAGTAGCTAGTACTTCATTTTCTTGCAGGACAGGAGTCTTTTTTTTAGATTTGATATGAGTCTGTTGGACTGCATCCTTAGCACTTGTTTGTTGAATACTGTGATTATCGAAGGAAAGACTCATTTCTGTTAGCATTAAGATATGTCAGGTTTCAAGTGCGCCAAATATTTTTTTTGTAGAAAATTCTTATTTCAGGTATTAGTTGATTGATTCAGGCATTCAGCTACCCAATTATCTTGTCAGACAAATATTGGGATGCATCCAATGGATTTTGGCTAGATATTGGTGCATCTTATTTTCAATACATCCTATCCTGCATTAACTTTTCAGATAAGCTATGCTCTTCATATTTGCTTGTTATTGACAGGGTCTCCATGTTTGCTTGCTGACTGATATTAGCAGATGTACAAGGGTTGCAGAAAAACTTTTAGGGATGTTGATCACTGTTCTGTTCTTGCAAGTATGCATTGACGGTGATGCTGACAAGATGGAATTATCCTCTGACAAGATGGAATTATCCTCTAGCACAACTCCTTAGAAAACTACGGTACAGGTATCATTCCTCAATCTTTGCTGCAGCTATTGAATCACTGTCCTAGCAATTGTTCTGAGTTCTGACCATCTCTAAAACTTGGATGCATGTTTTAGGTACTTTTTATTTGATTTAATCAAATGTGTTATTCAGATATTAGAGAAGTCATTGTCCTATGATTCAGATATGCAAATGCAATACATATTTTAATTTGTATGGACTAATAATGAAGAATCTTTTTCGTTGGTCACCTACAAGTACTTAAGGCTCATATACACTAATTGAAGAGAAATTATCAGTTAACTCAGAAGAAAAATAATATCATGTTTCGTTTAGGTGAAAGGTGTCATCCTTAGTTTGATTGTCAAACTCAGAGTTGGTCCATAGTCTAATTTCACATTTCTATTCTTTTGCAAATATTTATACTGTGCTGAAAATGTGTTGTTGGATGCAAAAGGCTAGCACTGCAGTAGCATGTCTGCATGCATCATCCTTAAAATGTCATGTGAATTTAAAAGTGTAATGCAAATATTTATGCATTGGAGAATTGTGTTGTCATATGCACAGGAAGTCGATCAATTGCAATAGGAAGGTTGCATCATCCTTAAAAATATTGCATGAATTTAAAAATGTGTCGTCACATGGTCATTGGAGTAGAAAATAGCAAGGTTTACATCATCCTGTGAATTATAGAAGAGGGGTAATAATTGAAAACAAAAACCTAATGCTAGTTGCGCTTATACATGTACTATATCTAGAGCAATAATCTTAGCTCTGAACCTCAAGCCCTTATTTAGTAATTAGTCGGTGATCGGTCAAATATACAAGTATGTGGATCCTCTTTTTTATGTGAAGTACTTATAAGTGTAGCTGCTTGTGGCTTGTGTTTGGGATATTTTTAGTCAAGTGTAGCTGCACGTGGTTAATAAGTCTGCTTATGGGCTAATCATTTTTTATGTATTAATCATCTTCACAATTTACATGTTAAATTTTGCTTATTTGCTCCATGGCAGGAAGTGTGCAGTTGCAGCCTGAATGTTTGATCTTGGAAGGAACCATGGAGGCTTCTTATTGCTTTGGAGAGGATATGGATGCATGCGTGATAATAATTTCTTTTTTGGATGAATATATTGGTACTGAACTTCGATGGACTATGTGTTTATGGAATCTTGAACATGTATGCCAATGAATCTGAATGGATTGATGTATGTGTGCGTATGATGTATGCACTATGCAGTGTTCAATTGACGATTCATATTGATATGTGTGGATTACTTTGATTAAATATGTATGTATGTATTAGAATAATTAGATATCTTTCCCTATATGCATTTTCCATATATGCGTCTTTCATATATATGCTTTCTTTGTATGCGTTTTTCATGTATGTGCCTTCCATGTATATACCTTTCCTTGTATGCCTATACTAAACCAATATATATACAAGCCACTCTAGCCCTTTAACTGTGTGGTGTTTGCTAATCCCTCTCTACTTCTCTACATAATATCAGAGCGTACCTGCGCCTCTTCTGCTACTGCTCCACCTGGGCCGACACCCCCACCTTCCTCCAGGCCGCCGCCGCCTCCACTCAGATCCGGGCGCCGCCGCCGCCGGCCCCCCTCCGGCCGCCGCTTCCGCGTAGGAACGCCACCGCCCCTCTTCCTGGATGCCCCCCCCCCCCGGCCGCAGCCTCCCCCCACCTCTCCAAGCCGATCTGGATCTGATCGGTTGAATCTGAAGTGCCTCTTATAGGTAGGTAAAAGAAAAAAAGAAGGAAAGAGAGAGAGAGAGAGAGAGAGAGAGAGAGAACCAGTTCCGGCCTTGCGTCACGCCTCCCCGACCATGGCGGCCCCTCCCGTCAATCCAACTGCTACCGCCGTCGCCACCGGCAAGATCACGTCTGTCGCCCCTCCAATCGTCCTCAACCCCTACTACACGGTCGTCATCAAGTCCCATGTGCCGACCATCCTCGATCTGAAGACACCAAACTACTCCCGATGGTGCAAATTCTTTCGGACCATGTGCGCGAAGTTCGGCCTCCTCTCCCACATCGACGGCACCGACACGACGCATCGCGACGAGGCTAACTGGGCTCTCGTCGACTCCGCTGTCCTCAACTGGTTGTATGGCTCCGTCTCCGACGACATCCTCGACTCAGCGATAACGGATCAAGAGACTGCACGAGATCTTTGGGTCGCGATTGAGGTGCGGTTCCGCAACAACAAGGAGTCCCACACCATCTTCCTCAACAACCAGTTTCACTTGCTCGTTCAAGGCGATCTGTCCATTGCCGACTACAGCCAGAGGGTGAAGGTCCTCGCCGACGAGCTACGCGACATCGGCTACCCCGTCAACGACACGCAACTCGTCCTCAACTTGCTACGTTGCCTCAACCCGCGCTTCTCCACCACCACTGACGATATTGTCAACTCCATACCGTTCCCTTCCTTCGCCAGGGCGCAGTCCATGCTCGCTCTCAAGGAGACTCGCCTTAGCAACGAGGTAAAGATCGCCACCACCACAGCCCTATTCGCCTCCGGTGGCTCCTTCGGCTACACGTCATCGACCACTACTCAAGCCGTCAATACTCGTGATGGGCGTTGCGGTGGCCGCAACCACCGTGGCAGGCAGGGTGGGTCCGGCCGTGGCGCCAATGCCGGTTTCCAGGGTGGCCGCGTACCACCATCTCCATCGACCGGTCCCTGGTTCTGCTTCAACCCGTGGACTGCCCCTATTAGCCGTCAATGGCATCTCTCGCTCACTCGACACTCTCAATAAAAACTCGCTCATCTCATATAATAAAGTAGACCACTCTCTTTACCAGTCCTGTCAACTTGGCAAACATACGCGTCTCCCTTTTGTTACCTCTTCTTCGCGCTCCTCTGTGCTATTTGAGCGAGTTCATTGTGATGTGTGGACATCTCCAATTCCTAACATATCTGGTTTTCTTTACTATCTAGTGTTACTTGATGATTTCTCTCATTATTGTTGGACTTTTTCTCTTAGAAAGAAATCAGAAGTTTCCCAGTTTTTAGCAGATTTCACCGCCTATGCTAGCACACAATTCGGTCTTCCTCTAAAATCCATACAGGCCGACAACGGCACCGAATTTGTGAACCACACCAACACATCCATCTTTGCTTCCCGCGGTATTACCCTACACCTCTCTTGCCCATACACCTCCCCGCAGAATGGCAAAGCCGAGCGCATCATTCGCACCCTCAACAATGCGGTTCGCACGCTCCTGCTCTACGCCACTATGCCTCCCAAGTATTGGGCTAAGACGCTAGCAACTGCCACCTATCTCATTAACCGTTGCCCATCCTCTTCTGTCAGTGGTAACATTCCCTATGCCCTCCTTGATCGCTCCCCACCACATTACAGTCATCTCCGGGTTTTCGGTTGTCTTTGTTTTTCGAACCTTTCTGCCACTTCTGCTTATAAACTTGCTCCATGTTCCACGGCCTGTATCTTCCTCAGTTACCCTTCTCACCACAAGGGGTACCGCTGTCTTTGATGAGAGCATATTCCCGTTTGCCAGCAGTGACCGATCTTCACCCCCCTCCCTCTCGCTCCGACTTCGATTTCCTCGACGACGACCCTGCCATGCCGGTGCCTCGCACTACTGCCATGGCACCCCTGCAGGTACCCCAGATGACTGCTCCATCATTGCATGGTATCGAGCGATCATCTCCTTCGTCCACGGCGCCATCCGATGCTCCGCCACCACGACCGCCTGTGCATCTGGTTTACTCCAGACGACCACGTGCGGCTCCTTCCGACCCAGCTACACCAGCACCGTTACCTGTGCCGGCTCTAGCTACCCCGACTTCGTCAGCGCCTGCACCTCTCTGATCGGCTGCTCCCTCGGGCCATCCGATGGTGACACGGGCTCGGTCTGCCACTGATCCCTCTGTGGAGTTTTTCTCCCTAGCGGCCGACCACTCCCCATCTTCGCCCGTCCCGGCGAACTATCGTAGCGCCCTCGCCGATCCCAACTGGCACGCCGCGATGGCCGAGGAGTACAAGGCCCTCATGGACAACGACACCTAGCGACTTGTACTGCGCCCACCAGGTGCTAACGTCATCTCCGAAAAGTGGATCTTCAAGCACAAGTTCCACTCTGATGGCAATCTGGCCCACTATAAAGCGCGCTGGGTTGTTCGTGGCTTCTCTCAGCAGCACAGTGTCGATTCATCAACTTGATATCAAGAATGCCTTCCTCCATGGCACTCTTAATGAGACTGTCTACTGCCAGCAGCCTTCCGGATTCGTGGACCCTGCTCGTTCCACCCATGTGTGTCTTCTCCAGAAGTTCCTCTATGGCTTGAAGCAGGCTCCCCAAGCATGGTACCAACGGTTCGCTTCCTACATCCGTGGCATCGGTTTCGTCACCTCCTCCTCCGACATGTCCCTGTTTGTCCTCTGTCAGGGGACTGACATGGCCTACATGTAGACACTCACGCCAAGCTATCCGGCCATGACAGAGCTCCCGTGGCCGATCCGTCCGAGTATCGCAGCCTTGTAGGGGCTTTATAGTACCTGACACTCACACACCCTGACTTGACGTACCCCGTCCAGCAAGTATGCCTTTTCATACATGATCCGCGGGAGCCCTACCTCACGTTGATCAAACGCATCCTGCAATACGTCAAGAGTACTCTCGACGCCGGTCTTCACATCGTCCTCTCCCTGGCGACATCCATCACCGCCTACTCCGACGCTGACTGGGCCAGCTGCCCCGACTCACGACACTCCACCTTCGGTTACGACATTTATCTCAGTGATAACCTTGTCTCTTGGTCCTCCAAGCATCAGACAACCGTGTCTCGATCAAGTGCAGAAGCTGAGTACCGTGCTGTTGCCCATGTTGTAGCAGAGTGTTGCTAGCTGCGGCAACTTCTCCAAGAGCTTCACGCCCCAGTTGCTTCGGCGACTGTTGTCTACTGCGACAATATCAGCACCATCTACATGTCAACTAATCCAGTCCAGCACCGGCGCACGAAGCACATTGAGATTGACATTCATTTCGTCCGCGAGAAGATTTCACTTGGTAAGGTTCATATTTTGCACGTGTCGTCTTCTCATCAGTTCGTAGACATCATGACAAAAGGTCTTCCGACGCAGCTGTTTCAGGAGTTTCGATCCAATCTTTACGTCCGGAATGTCGCTACGACTACAGGCGGGTATTAAAATAATTAGATATCTTTTCCTATATGCGCTTTCCATATATGCGCCTTCCATATATATGATTTTCTTGTATGCGCTTTCTATGTATATACTTTTCCTTGTATGCCTACACTAGCCCAATGTATATACAAGCCACCCCAGCCCTTTAGCTGTGTGGTGTCTGTCAATCCCTCTCTACTTCTCTACAATATGGATTAGCTCTAATAGCTGGGAATAGAGTTTAAGCACTGCGATTTTATTGTCTGTAAATTTCTTTTTCCTGACGGTGTGTCATTGCAACAACAAAATAACACATACCCTAATGGGAGTAACCGATAGGAATAATATTCGCGACGGTTTTTCTTGGTGGTTAGCCGTCACGAATATTCCTACTAAAACCTGACGTTGGAGAAATTTCCCTGTCGGTGGTCATAGGGAATGCCGTCGGGAATAATTTTTCTATAGAGTAATCGTCAGGCAATTTCATTTTTCACATCCTCAAGCTTCTCACAGGTATTTCCTGATGGTTCCCTGACAGGAAAACTTTTCTAACTGTTACCTATATTTTGCTGATAGTTTTTAACCGTCACGAATGATGACGAGCCAGGTAGTGAAGCAGGCATGCTGGAGTGACCGACATGCACGGGGAAAGAAGCTGCATCATGGTCATGTGTTGGAACAAATAATTAACTTAGGTAGCATGTTGTAATTGTTTCTCCTTGTCGATCGATATATCTATCATTTGTTAGACTAACGGGTAGACGCGCAAATGCACACACCACTACAGGTGTGCACACGTAGACGATTGTGTGCATTAGCATGCACCTAGAGTTGTGGAGTTCGGAGAGGATAAATTTGTAACCTCGTAGAGTATGGACATATATTTTTCACTTAAACGTACTTGTGTATAAGGATAAAAATAGATCGGGTAGTTTCCGATCGATCCGGACAATTTTCAAATACGAATTATGTCAACTCAGATATTTGTCGGATAGTATCGGATCGAAAATGAATACGAATTTTCTCTGTCAGATACGAATACAGATTTTATAGCTCACTATACATCGAATATGAATACGGATCCAGATTATCTGGATATATATTCAAGAGCTGGATATCCGCAACCTATATCCTTTATTTCAGCCCAACCTATTTACAAGATACTTTAGTAACTCATTATACATTAATATATGGAGTTAGAGAAGGAATCTTAGTCTATATAAAGAATTCATAAATGTTCTTCGTGAATATTTAGATCAAATAAACTAGTTATGTTTTTTGTTCGTTTTGTGTATACAATTTAAAGGGTTTTCTTGTTCCGAGAAATATTCGTTATTGTATTCGATTATATTCATATTCGCTCCATATTTATATTCGACATTATTCATATTTGGGATATCCGTATTCGTATTCGCATCCGAGAAAAATATAAAAATAAATATGGCAGAACTATGATCTATTTGTATTCAATCTATTTTTATCTCTACTTGTGTATACATAATAATATATATCCTGGAATTAAATTCTAGTAGATGGACTCTCACGTCTCCACCAACCGACACAACAAGTGGATTAATCTGTCCTCCCGATTGATCAATGATTTCGGATCAGACATGAAAAGATCATGCAAGATGCTTTTTGAATATGTACCACAGCGTCACTCGAGCGTGTGTAGGGACGGAGTTTTCTAGGGCCAAAGTGTTCCATAACCCGTCTATCCCTAGAAAAGTTTTAGTTAGTCATACTACCATTTAAATGATAAGCTAATACCTCAAAAAATGCAAAGATAATACCAACGAAGACATCACTATTATCAAGACTTCATCTATATAATTATCGTCTCTATCATCATATTCAAGTATACACTTTTCATGTATATGTTTTTCTTGTATGCGCTTTTCATATATATGCCTTCCATATATATGCTTTCCTTGTATGTCTACACCAAGTCAATATATATACGAGTTACCTTAACCCTTTAGTTGTGTGGTGTCTATCAATCTCTCTCTACCTTTCTACAGAGAGAGCTGTATGTAACGTGATGTATTACTGTAACTCTTCTCTAGGTCTTTGATGGTTAATCTGAGGGTAATGCAGGCTGCTAATGTACTACGTACCGTAGGTTATACTCAAGTAGTTGAGTGGTGCATTATACGCATCAGCTCATCATCATGCTTCCTAAATTTCCTTCTGAGCTGATGCATCTGTAGTTCTGCGGCTGGATCTTTCCTTGTTTATGCACATGACTTCAAGCGGGCACCAGAACTAAATGAGCGAGAATATAAAGGTGTGCTAGTCTCCTTGGTAAACAGGAAGGCAGCAATGTCCTGATCTCCTTTGCCAAAGAACAGAGGAATCAACCTGCAATTCATTCTTCCACTGTTTTCAATTTTGAAAAAAAAAAAGGAACTTCAGTCACAAACAGTGAAAACAGCACATCCAAATACATTCACTGAAGGAAATGCGCTGAGTACGTCGAAATGATAGTAACAGACGGTACAAATGACATGGAACCACCAACCACAGTAAGCAGCAATCGCTCTAATGCCCCGGATCCAAATATATACACATTTTTTAAGCAAGCATACACGAAGAGAAATCAGAAATAGTCGTTAGCAAAGTACACAAACAGAGTGATGGACACATCATACATTTGCCAGCTAGAGTCACTGCATTTAGGGTAGAGTCATGAACGTCAAGTCCCATGGTCGAAACATAGCCTGAGAAAAGCAGAGGATAATACATTAGTCAATATGAGCACTACCATTTTACTCAAACAAATTGAGTGCCATGAAGATAGTAGCACCAGATAACATACCTAATGGCCACCAACAAGAGAAAGAAGGAATGTTCGGTAATTTCCTGATGTTTCGGAATTGATAGCATCGGCTAATGGCTTTTTGTATTTCTTGTAATACTCTGCCTTGATATATTGCATATCAATCTCAGTCCTTGTTACCACAACCCTTATAAGTGTTTTGTCATCAGTACCTATACCTTTCATGGACTTTCTTAAGACCTGAATTCACATTGTTCAGAGAAAAATGGTCAGGATAAGTACCAAACAAAGAAAACAGAAACCTTCAATGAACAATTAGATGTCCTGATAAAAGACTTAATAATGATGACACAACTGATAGGGTAATCAGTTGATTTTTGGATGCTATCTGGAATCTCAGCATAAACAGATAATCGCATTCATAGGGGGAAAACTACCATATGAATTGGAGTTAACAGCATAATCCGATAGCTACATTCCCAAATTAATGATACTAGTGTACAGCCTAAAAGGAAAATGTAGCTAGCCTAGTCCAGAAGGAGTGTAATGGGCACCAAACATACCAGAGCAATCTAGTCATGTGCCTATTTGAAAGCGTTTGCAGAAAATGACACCTTGGGATTGTAACTAAGTATGCATTGAGTGATGTTTGTTCTGAGAGCAGCATGGGTGAGATACCTTAGCAAAATACTTTGCTGGAGTCTCAGCACATCTGAGGATAGTTAGCAAAGCAAGTTCAAAGTTTCCAGATGTTTCACTTTTCACAACCTACAGTGAATAAAGGAAACTTTGATTACATTCCATGAGAGCACCAAAATGTATATGGGAAAAGAAAATTGAACAAAAGTGTTACCTTCTCTAAAGATCGATCATACATATGATGGTAAGCGGAAGCAACAGATGCCAAGTGTGACCAACTGCGTTCGGTGAAAATGCGGATGAAGGTCTTCTCATCTGTGCCCAGCCTTTTCTCACCAGCTTTATACAGGTCCTTTGCATCATGTGTCACTATAGTAGGATCAACCTCAGGGCCTTCATAGCGTGGAATCCCCACATAGGCAAGCAAGAGCTGAAATAAACATTATATCATTCATTAGGCAAGCAAGAGCTGAAATAAACATTATATCATTCATTACTTCCAGCAGAAAAAGTGCAGCCGAAATTTGAACATATATAACTTCTTGAGAAAATACTGGTTCTAGATACTGTACAGGAAACCCATGCTGCAGATCTCCTTATGCATCAACACATAAAGTGAATGTACAAAATAGCACCACGATAGCGTCTCACTAGTCGTTGCAATATGTATGAAAAAAAAAATGTAGCCAAATATCCGTGTTTCAAAAAATGCTATGTAAGACTACATGTTCTGAATAGAATGTAAGCAATTCAAGTGCCTTTCCACTCAAAAAAAAAGTTGAACAAACGAAAGGCAGATACTCTAATAAGAAACAGAACCTTCTGATGATCGCCGGATGTGTGCTGGCCAATGTCGTGCTCAAGATAAGTACCAAATTTTGCATAATATGTTTGTTTCATTATTTGCAGCTGTGATGGTGTCCTGGAACATATTATCTCAGTGGCTGCTCTCAGATCAATAGTGTCACCACTGAGAGCTTCTCTCAAAACAGTTGCATCACGTCCAGCAGGATCAAGAATCCAGAGCAACATTGCTTTCTGGAATCATATGCAACAAAGTTAGCCAAATCTAGCACAATAATTTTGAGTAGTTCAACTAAACTCAGGATTGAAGTAACACAGATTTGGCTAACATTTATAGAAGTAACTTATGTAGATCATCACTTCTACTCTGTGAATCTATAGTCCCTTTGATTAAGCATACCGCTTCAGTTAGCGTAACAGGTTGAATTATTATTCGATAAAGAAAAAGAATTTTTCTAGATTTTTTCATGCCTTGTGGTGTCCACTGAGTTCAGATGATATACGATGGGAAAGATCCTCGGAATACATAGTCCTGTATTCCTGTTGAATGAGTGTGCGTTGCATTGAGTCGCGGTGAGTAAGTATATTTATAACTGCTGTACTGTCACAGCCAAACCCTGTAAGACCATCAACCAAGTCAAAATAAAGAAACAATATCAGCATGTAAATAAATACTAAAAAGGAAGTCAGACAATGAAGTTTAAAATGGATAAACAATGAATTTTTGTAATTTCAAGTAAAAGCATTGAAAATGTGCAAATAAATAAATTGTCGAAATCCAACTTTCAAGTTTGATAATTAGTTCTCACTTGCTCAGAGAAACCAGACATTACTAGAGCATAGTTATTAAGCCCCAACCAATCTAAAGAACTTAGTTTATAGAAACATTAATAATTGATAAAGGTACCACAAAAAAACCAGACTTAGTTTCATGTTGATAAACCATAATAGTCATTGACTAATAATGGTATCTTTGGCTTCTCAAATGGAAGTACAGCTTTATTGTCGTTGCACAAGGCACCTTTGTGAAACAGCAAACTTGCTGACTAAACATGCACATGTTTGCCACTAAATTGCAGATTGCTGCATGATTGCAGGAAAATTATATAATTAAATGTATGGTACTAGGGAGCCCAACTCTAATAATCACAAGTTCCACTGCTAAGGGAACTCCTATGGCACCATTAGGACATAGGTAGTAGGCATGAAGAATTTGCAGCCCAAGTCTCTTCATGTTTGCACACAAGTTTCATAACTAAATCGTACAACAGTTATAAAGTTGCCCTTAAATTCTTGGAAGCACCTTGACCCGATGTTGAGCCTTTATCGGGGGCGCTTAGCAGTTGGCACTTTTAAACTATTCTGAACATATGGGACGGTTAGGATGGTTGACGGAAGGGGGTGCATAAATGGAAGGGATAAGAACAAAACAAATTATAAGAAAAAGGAATGCGCGAGGCAGGCAACATATCAACTTGTGAACCAGATACAGGGTACTCTAATCACAAATATTGTACAGAACATCAGTCGATAAATATTGCCTACAATCGAATTCTCATTTCTGTGAACCTTAAATTTATAAAATTTCTCTTAGCAATCTTGCAAAAATTTATACACTACGTATTTCCTAACCATAATCTCCATGCCACCCACATCCACAAGCAATTACAGAGTTGTGCCCTTTGACCCCGAGAACTGACCTCTCGAGAGGGGAACCCCCACTTTCCTTGTCCTAATATCGATTCACTTGACTCCAAATTATATTCAGACCAGGTAAAAACAAGCCCTAATCGACGCAATTACCATCACTCCACCCTTGAAAGATATCCCAATCCCTGACCTCGGACCATTCCAACTTCCCAGGTAATTGAATATCTCTTGTTCTAAGCCTCTAAAAACAACAAAATTCCAACCGGTCGCCCTCCTTTCTGACTCCCGAATTCAATCCGACCAGCAGCAGGCACAACAATTTTGAGCTGAAACGTTCCTCCAGCCCTTCCACACGCCTAAGCCACACGCGCACGAACAACGGCTAAGTAGGGCAAATCCCAACAGGTAGAAGATATCAATAGCTTATTACACCCAAACTACGATCGTTCAGTACCGTACTCTACGTCAACCGCGTCGGCTCTAACCTCTAACTGAATCGATCAAACGGCGCGCCGAACCGCGGCAACGGAGCAGGGAATCGGAGGAAATTTGAGGGGAAAGTGCCGACCTTTGAAGGCCTTGTGGAGGTCGATGGCGTCCTGGCGAGGATTGGTGGGCGCCGGCGGCACGGTGAGGCTCGCCATTACCGCCCGATCGCTGCGCGCTTCCGCCTACCGGCGATCGATTCGATTCGTTTGTTTTGGGAGCTAGCTAATTGCAAATGGGAACCGACGGTGCAAGTGGCGGTGGACCGGGTCTAGCGGTGTTGGGCGAAGGTCGCAAGCGCCGCTTGCAGCGGAGGCACGCCTCCTCGATTGCCGCATTTTGGGCTGGAAGGTTGGTGGACCGCGTCCGTCGCCGTGCTGGTGATCCGAGTGCCCGCACGTGGCAAATGCGAAAGATGCAATTGCCGAACTGGATGGCGTAAAGCAGGCTGTGAAGGCGGAAACGCTTAGAGGCAGTCAACGGTCACGTTTCAAATGGAGGGCGCCGGTGGGAGGAACACTCTAGCGTCATGTTCTTTTGCGGTTTTTAAAAATTATTTTTAATTTTTACTATAGTAATTAACTTTTAAACAAAGTATTTTTTTAAGATAGGGTCTACAAGTTAATTGTAGTACACGTTAAAAAACTAATATCTATACTATCAAAAATCGCAAGCGAGTATCTCTGTTTTCACAATCTCTGTCGCAAACAGCTAAAAAGCCATCAGCCGCAGCCAAAAAGAACAGGCCCTCTGACTTGTTTGGATCCAACGTAGCAGAGATAATGAAGCTGTACGACCGGTGCAAGCAAAATTACCATGCTTAGCAACAGTGATGGAACCAGAATTTGACTATGCCTCAGGCTGAACTCTAACAACATAAAATAAATGTCAATTTATACTTATACCATGATATAATGAAAGTACATCATAATTGCATTATTGATATGAAACATAAGTTCAATACTAAAACATGAAGTATAATAAGGAAAATATGGTATGATGTCAAAATATAAACAATGTAACTTGCTAAAGATATAATTTGAATACCTAAATCACGAAGATTTGCTAAGACCAGCTGTCAGGATCCTGGGAAGATTGGGGAATTTCTCGATCGATTTCAGAACTGATCAAGAAGAGACAAGTAGGAAATCGTGGTACGGAAGAGTAAAATACATAAC
The DNA here is from genome assembly GCA_036346265.1 of Melocanna baccifera. NCBI lineage: Eukaryota > Viridiplantae > Streptophyta > Magnoliopsida > Poales > Poaceae > Melocanna > Melocanna baccifera. The sequence continues at coordinate 17,380,497 of CM070700.1, read as the reverse complement.
TAAAATCTATGAACTACAAAAACTACAGATACTAGTATGACGGCTAGGGTTTTTCATTTTTCGATGATTTCCCAAAAGAGTCTTATAAGCCTTTTTATACCGATTGGAGTATTAAACAAAAGTAAAAGATAGTTGACGATGAATAGTACCTACAATAAGATAAAAGTACATAGTAATCGCTACTGAATAGATTTTCAGCCGTGGGATGCAACTAAAATATTTTGCTGTAATCCTTGTCATTGGTTCTCCATAACTCCAGTGCCGATCTGATCAGACTGAGCGAAAGGGTATCAAAGAATCTCCACCGTTCGATAAGCATCGTCTGAATAGTAGGAGATGACTCTTCAGATTGTCTGAACATCACCACCCCTTTCGGCTATTAGATCTAGATCAGACTATCAGTAAAGTGTATTTCTTCGGATGGTCCGAACATCACCAATAATCTTTCGAGCATTAGATGTACATCGGACGATCAGTAGAGCGTGACTCTTCAGACTGAATGATCGACTGAGTAACTCTTGGTCGTTGGATCTAGATCAAATGACTATCAACCTATACTCCTTTGTTAATTGAAGTCAGCAGCGACTTCCATAACTCAGACGACCGTCCAATCAACATCGTGCGAACTGTTTCAGTCTTGACGTTCGGATTATCCGAACGTCAAATCACTTCATCCAAATGTCAAATCACTCTCAGCCGCTAGATCTACATCGAACGCACATAGATGATAACCCTTCAGTTAGTCCGAACATTCTCTGAACGCTGAGTCGCTCGATTCCATTTACCACTTCAACTTCGCATCTCAGTCGTCCAAAATATATCGCTTCAATTAATCATCAGATCTATGGCAAGAGTAGGCAATATGGCTGCATGTCTGCATGGGCTACTTGGGCTTAACCTTGACAATACTAACTGGACTGGACTGAATACACTTGGGCTATACACTACTAATATTCTCATACCCCGAACTGAAGTCTACTTTGCTATAGGCCTAAATTCGCCCCTGCTTAGCAACATAGTTCTTTCTCTCTCTCTTTTAGATGTGACGGGATGAAACTTATCTCCCAAACTTCAAATTGAAGCAACATAGTTCTACCTCCACAAATTTCACAATATAGGTCTGGTTCATGATCTTTTCCGTTTAATCCATCATATATACTCCCATATAGTACCAACACAATGTGTTAAGTGATATTTATTAGTTGTGCTCATCGTAATCCATTTGATGGTTATTCGTTTATTGTCGCTGAATAGATTTTGTATTCTTTTTTATATAGATTTTCGGTAAGGGGTTTTGGCATTCACTTTTAGAAGAGGACGAGTACCAGTGCCGTGTCGAGGCTTGTATAGAGATGGAAAACGGTAAAGAATAATTTATTTTATCTAACAGTAGTATATGAAAAAGCATGAATGTGATAAGCAAAATTCGTATTCGAGAATGATCGTATTTATATTCGAGAAAATTCGTATCCATATTTGAGAATATTTGTATTCGTTGTCGAGAATATTCGTATTCGAAACTATTCGATTTGTATTCGATCCGTTTCTATCCTTAGCAACCTCCCTGGGGATGATTGTAGGAAATAATTTTCTGATAAATCAATATTCACAAGTAAGAAGTGAAAATTACTTTGCATAATTTTTAATTCTATACACTGCACTGCTAACTCGTATAGACATTTAGTCATGTTATATAAATTTGTTCTATCGAAATTTGTTATAAAAGCTTTAGGATATTCGTATTTGACTGAATTAAATACATATTCAATTCGAAATCGCATTCGTTACGACATTGAATTCGTATTTGTTTTAAAAATATAAATTTGTATCTGTATTTATTTTAAAACTATAGATTCATATTCATATTAGAAACTATTTGATTGTATTTGTTCCATTTCTGTCTCTAGGCTTGAATGCTTGCGTGCGAGCACCAATCGAACTAACCAAGGTCAGTTCTCAAGTAGGGTTCTATAGGGCATGTTTTTTTTCCTATAGTTTATAGTTTTTTAACGTTTGTAAGAGAAAGTATGGAGTAATATAAATTCACATATAATTTTAGTCGATATAAATAAAATTATTATAGTATATAATATAACTAACTTATAGATTCTATTTTAAAAAATACTTTACTTAAAAGTTAGATATTGTTGAAAAGCTAAAAAGAAGATGCTTATACGGAGACAAGGATTTTGTGCATATTGGTGCGGTTGCATTTTTTCCCATTAATCTGTGCACATGATTCTCTACTAGGAAACATAAGAATCCATTAATGTTGTCTAGTGTCTATTCATCCGCTACTACGACTATCTAAGGACGAATCGAAGGATGCTAATACGATGTTACGAGCTAACCAGTCTCGTTTTAAATGATTTTAGTTTCTGAATATTTTAGTTTTCAGTTATTTAAATTAGAAAGTTATTTGAAACATGTTAACTTTTAATTTTAGATTATTTATGCTTTTTTGGTTTTTTATTTTTATGTTTTTCTCCTTATTTTTTTACATTTTATATGATGATATAATAGTTTTTTTTTCTTATTTTTTAAATTTCTTTTGATTGAATTATCTAGAAAAACTAATAACCGCTACAGTATAATTTTAACTAAAAACCAATAGACAAAGTTATAAGTAAAAACTTAAACTCTTTAACAAAGTAGAGGTGAGAGATGGACCATATTTTTCCGAACCAGTCCAAGGCATGACCATCTTAGCATAACCCAACCCGACACATGACATACCATGCTGGCACGATACAAATAGTAGACCAGACCTAGAAAATTGGCCCATCGGGCAGCACGTCACAGCCTAACGAATCGTATCGTGTTCAGACTGGCTCCACGCAGGAAGCACGACGGATATGTCGACGCCGGCGGCCGCCTGGGCCTCGCCTCCCGACCCGCCGCTCTAACTCTACGCCTCCAGCCTCCTGCGTCATCGCTCCGCCTCCCGCCCGCACGCCCCTGCCTTCTGCGCGCCGCTCAGGCCGCGGGCCAAACCGGGGGAGAGACAGAATGACTATGAGAGAGAGAGAGAGAGAGAGAGAGAGAGAGAGGAGAGTGGATGCCCCTAGCTTGTTTTATTTTAGCTGAACGCTCGCTTTCAGAAGTAAAGCAAAACAACGCCTGAAAGAATTATACTGCGAATCATCTAGTATATATAAGGCATATACTTTCCGTTCGGATAATAATTAAATAAACCCAATTCCACTATAGTTGACGCGGGCAAGTACAGTGAGATCAGAGACGTATAGATCACTCGCGCATTGATCGTAATTAAGGATTAGCATTTCTAAACGCTTAATTAACAAGTGGTGTGTGTTCGTCGAGACAAAAAAAGGGGGGTGGTGTGTTTTGGATTATGAAATCCGGGGCTGGAAACATGCAACTGCAAGCGATGGATGTAAATGCTTAATTAGTTGCAGAATTTGTCAAATTAAGAAGAGAAAATTAAGTTGGCTAGCTCGCTTTTCAGATTGGTAATGCCGGCCCAATGACGAGAAACCCGTGCATGCATGGGCCTATATATATATCCATGCCACTGATCTTCACAAAACTTGATCGCGCGTGTCCAATTCTTTGTGCTCCGTCCGCTGGTAACAGTTAATATCTTGTACCGTTTTGCCATGTAAAGTTACCAAACACCGCGCCATGAATTGGAAAGCACAAAACCTTTAGTTAGACTACCTAGGAGTAGCAAGTGGGGTAAGTACAATATGTTACGAGATCTAGAAGGTTTTGATATAGATAAATATTAGAATTATCTCTTATGAACTTAGACTATAAATAGAGAGGCTCTTATATCATGTAATCAGATCTAAGAATTAATAAAGATTGCTTTTTCTAGTGTTCTATCTCAATTGGTGTCTTCTCTGTAATTAATCTACTTCGTTTGTGGTGATTGATTGATTACGTGATTGCGTTGCCGTTCATCTGTTCTACATCAATTTCTTAATACGTTATCGGTATGAATCGCTCTCCAAGGTGAAAGGTATATGAATCACAAATCAATCTATCATGCATTTCAAGTTATGTTTTAATCTAGATTGATACTAGATTCGTTTGCAATACCATGATTAGATTTGTCCTGGTTAATTCTAATCATAGATTGGGCTATGATCTATTAGTAGAGTTATTCACATTAATGATCTAGTAGATTAATGACTAGATAATCGATCTGTTACTTGATTACAGAAGTCAGTCAGTATCTAAATCAATCCCAGAAAATAGATTAGAAAATTGCTTGGATAAAATCAATTTTCTAGATCAATGGATGGAACCACTATCGGCTACACGCCGAGCCCAACCATCAAATTCATGCTCGGCCTCATCGCCGCCCGAAGCCACGCATTGAGCCATCAAAGCCATACTCGGCCTCACCGTCGCCCAAAGCCGCAAATGGAGCCGTCGAAGCCACGCTCAGCCGCCACCCGAAGTCACCCGACCTCCTACGCTTGAAGTCGCCACCGGCCTTCTCGGAGTTGCTTGAGCTCGCGCGCTTAAAGCCGCCCACCGCTAGCCTTCCCGACGCTACCCAGCCCCACACGCTCAAAGACTGCCCGCCGTCGGCTCTCCTGGCGCCGCATCCCGCTTGGTCGGTCACTTGCCAGAAGCAGATGAGCCATCGCACGCCATGCTGCACCGTGCTCGGGAGCTCACGCCGCTGCTGGCTCTCATGGCGCTGCATCCTGCCAGACCGGTTGCCCGCCAGAAGCATATAAGCCGCTGTACTCAGGGTCTTATGCCGCCGCCACGCTCGGGCGCTTGCCGCTGCTCGGGGGTTGTTGTCCACCACTGCTCGGTTGGGTGCCCGCTTCTGCGACGGATAGATGAGGTGGCTAGGGTATAACCCTAGCCACTGGATGTTAATCGGGCATGCCACTGGATTGGGCCAATTGGGCCGATCTCGACCCGATAAGAAAGGGAGGGTGAACAAAGGAGAAAAAAGGCCAACTGGTGGTAGTTTTGCAAACAAGTCCCTATATGTTTGGTAAATTAAGTAAGTCTTGCATAAAATTAAAAATATTTATAAATTTGACCATAAAGTTTGTTATAATAACAATTAAGTGTTGTAGATCGAAATTTCTTTCCACATATTTTACTTACTAGATTATTTAAGCTTTATTATGATCTAGTTAACTTGTGGTATTATTGTTTATGTTTCTAAAATTATTTTATTTAGTATATTATTTCTACTTATTTAGTAATTCTAAAATTTGTTTATTAATTAGCAAAAAAATCTTAAAATTGCTAGATAATTCTAGAAAATCCTAGATAATATCTACTGAATAGATAAAATCCACACCTTACTAATTTAGCAATATTCATGTTGTTTATATGTAATAAATTTAGAATTATGAATGAATAATGTAGGAAATGTCTAACATTGCTAAAGAGTTACCGAGCTTGCCCTGGATGGTAGCAACTACCTCACATGGGCAATGGATGCTAAGATTGACCTGACAGCCAGATCACTCGGCGCCGACATAACCCCACCTGTAGCTGGGGCTCCCGCCATTCTTGATGCCACCAAATGTATAGCACTACACTTTTTGAGGCACCACATGCACCCAGACTTGAAGTTTGACTATCTTCTAGAAGAAGACCCGCTGGCATTGTGGACCTCCCTGAAGTAGAGGTATGACCAACAGAGATCCATCATGCTGCCTAAAGCACAGTGTGATCGGACCAACGTTAGGTTCAGGATTTCAAAAAGGTGTCTACATACGATTATGCCATTCATAAGTTTGTTGCTAAACTTAGATTCTATAACCAGAAGATTATAGATGCTAAGATGATTTATAAGACTTTGAGCACCTTCCACCCTACTCATAGAACAATCTAGCAGCAGTATCATCAGGTCAAGTATAAGAAGTACTCGAAACTGATTACCACTCTTCCCGAGGCAGAGAAGAATAATGAGTTACTGATGAACTATCAGACTCATCCCACTGGGTCACACTCACTGCCAGAAGCACATGCTAATTCCCAGAGGACTAGTGGTATCCAGGAATGCGAAAAGGGCCCCATGCAAAGGGGGTAGATAGTGGAAGAAACTGAATGTGTGAAAGGAAAATGGCAAACCTTGCTGGATGAGGCAAGGGAGAGGAAAACAATAGAAACCAGACTCAGGTAGTAAGAAGACCTACCCTCCTTCGCCTTGTTATAGGTGTGGTTGTATGGACCATTGGTCCCGCAATTGCCACACCTCGAAACATCTGGTGGAACTCTACCAAGAGTCAGTTGTTAAGAGCAAGAAGGCGCCAGTGAAGAAGGCTGTAGAGACACACTTTGCTGATAAGCCTGATGCTGATAAGAGTGATGCCTCAAGTGTAGTGATGGGGCTCGACACTACATCAGGGGGTGATCACATAGAGATTGACATATATAGCGACTTGCAGTAAGACGTAGGCTGTCTCTCTAGACAACTCTAGATGTCATAGTTTCTTTAAGTTTGCTTTATCAGTTTAGGTTATTTCAGAATAGCGGATTATTCATGCTCTTGTGAAGTATTAATTATTTAAGATTTAAATATTATTTCTTAATAAATAAAATAAGTTGCTTGTTCTTTTAGAGCTTAAATCCTGTTGAATTATTGTTTGATTGTATTATGCTCTATATAAAACAACTCATTAAATCCAATGGCGAGGGAAGAGATTTGTCTGATAGATAGAGGAACCATCATCTCAATACTAAGAAAAACCAAGTATTTCCATATGTTAATAAAGAAAACAAAAAATATCATGACCATTGTCGGAAGCGATGCTCTAATTGTTGGCACCGAATGAGCCACAGTTATTCTCCCTATAGGTACCCGAATAGAAATTAGGAATGCTATCTTGTATCTTAAATCAAAGTGTACCCTATTAAATTTTAAGGATATTTGCTTGAATGATATCCATATCTAGACGAAAAATAAGGGTGGTACTAAATACCACATATTAACAAAATCTAACGGCGATCAGAAAAGAGTAGTTGAAAAACTTCCCTTCTTCTGCTCCGGGTTATAATACACCTACATAAAACCTGAAGAATATATATAGCAAGGAAGATAGAGTATAAAGCCTTGGAGCCTTTTAATATTTGGCATGATCAATTAGGGCATCCTAGGGTAGGTATGATAAGAAAAATAATAAACAACTCTATTGGTCATAGTTTAAAGACTCTATTCTTTCTTAAACCTAAAGATTTATTGTGCCCAGCCTGTGCTAAAGGAAAGCTCGTCACTAGGCCCTCTTACCTGAAAGTAGAGGTGGAATCACCTATTTTCCTAGAGAGAATACAAGGTGGACCTATTCAACCCCTGTCGGGCCTCTTTAGATATTTTATGGCATTATTAGATTCTTCTACTAAGTGATCCTATGTATGCCTACTGTCTACTAGGAACCACACCTTTGTTAAACTAATAGCTTAAATTATCAGATTAAGGGCCAACTTTTCAGATAAAAGAATTAAGTCTATTAGAATGAACAATGCTGGTGAGTTCACCTCTAAGGCATTTAATGACTATTGGTTAGCTTTAGGCATTAAGATAGAACATTCTGTACCACACACACACGCACACTCAGAATGGCCTTACAAAGTCATTTATTAAAAGAATCAAACTGATTACTAGACCCCTACTGCAGAATAGTAGGCTCCCCACCAGCTGTTGGGGTCATGTAGTGTTGCATGCAGTAGCACTAATAAATTTAAAACCGACTGCATACCATCAGGTTTTCCCCTTACAACTAGTGCATAAAAAAACCAAGTATTTTTCATCTACAAAAATTTGGTTGTGCTATATATGTGCTAATTTCACCACCACAACAAACAACCATAGGCCCCCACTGGAAGTTGGGAGTATATGTTGATTGTGAGTCCCTGTAGATTATTAAATACCTTGAGCCTGCCACGAGAGACATGTTTACGGCCCGACACGCCGATTGTATCTTCGCTGAAGATAATTTCCTGGCATTAGGGGGAGAAAAGTACCTTAATGATGATAAATGCTGAGAAATAGATTGAATGCCTCTGGCATCCAGGCCCTAGATCCACGCACTACAGAAAATGAACTAAAAGCTCAGCAAATAATAAACCTACAATAAATTACAAATAATTTGTTAGATGCTTTCACTGATCAAAAGAGAGTAAGAAAGTCTTACATACGAGCAGTAAATGCTCCGAAGAGAGTAGAAGTACCCTAGAAGGATAATCGTACCACTGCAACCCCTCATGTGAAGAAGAGGGAGAGAGGACCAAAGAAGGACTCCTCAATTCCGTGGAGATGTCTGCAGAAAATGAAGCTCGATGAAAATAAGACATCTCTCGTATCAATTGAAGAGACTTAACCTGAAGTTGAGAAAACACCTAAAAGGAATGATCCTAAAGATCGTAACCCTAGTATTGCAAATGACTGTAGGAGTAAAGATTCTAGATCAAAATAAATTGAAATGAAACTTGTATAGCGTCAAGCTGGAAAAGTCATTGTATGGATTAAAACAATCCAGAAGAATGTGGTACAACCGGTTTAGTGAATTCATCCAAAAGAAGGGATATATTAATAGTGAAGATTGTCCCTATGTGTTCATAAAAAATCTCAGAATAGATTTTGTATTATTTTAGTATATGTCGATGATATGAATATCATCAGGACGACAAAAGGACATAAAGGAAGCAAATTCCTATCTTGTTAAAGAGTTTGAAATGAAGAACTTAGGTCAACCAAGTTTTGTTTAGGTATGCAGCTGAAGCACCTTCCTGAAGGAGTTTTAGTACACCAATCCTCTTATACTAAGAAGGTATAAGAGAAATTTGACATGGATAAGTCATATCCAGTAAAAATTCTGATGGTGGTTCGATCCCTAGAAGTGGATAAAGACTCTTTTAGACTAAGGATAGAAAATAAGAAAATTCTTGGACCAGAAATTCCATACTTAAGTGCCATTGGGGCAGTAATGTATTTGACTAACCGCATGAGACCGGATATTACCTTTGCAGTAAACTTGCTAGTTAGACACAGCGCAGCTCTAACCCGAAGACATTGGGTTGGCATTAAAATCCTACTTAGGTATCTTTAGGATATATAAGATCTTAGATTATTTTACCAAAAGAACCAAGACTTATCTATGATTGGATATACAGATGTTGGATATATGTCTGATCCACATAATGTGAAATCTCAGATAGGATTTGTATTTTTTTGTGGTGGTATAGCCATTTCTTAGCGATCATTCAAGTAGACCTTGATAGCTACATCTACCAATCACTCAAAAATAATCGCATTATATGAAACCTCACGAGAATGTGTTTGGTTTAGATGGATGGTTAGCCATATCCAGAAGTCATGTGGCATGAATACCGTTGATATCCCCACTATTATCTATGAAGATAATGTTGCTTGTGTTGCACAGGTGCAAATGAGTTATGTTAAGAGTAATATCATAAAGTATATTGTTCCTAAATTCTTTTATCCTCATGAGCACCAAAAGAACAGAGAGATAAAAGTATTAAAAGTTAAGTCTTATGATAATCTAGCAAATTTATTCACAAAATTTCTTCTAGCCTCTAGTTTACATAAATGTGTTCGAGGTATAGATATGAAACAACTTAGAAGGTTACAAGGTTCAGGAGAAGTGAATCTCTGAACCATAGCCCGTATGTAATGCCAAAAGATTTACATGATCCTGAAGATCTAAATATTATACCTTTTCCCTTTATGAGTTTTTTCTGGAGTTTTTCTCATGTAAAGGTTTTTAATGAGGTAACAAGTGTGTCACAAGAAATGGATGTGATGTATTCTTTTGCGTCCAAAGGGCTCGGCAACATGGCTTCGGCCTGTGAAGCTCTTCACCATGAGAGACTCCTGTTGTAGGGGTGACCCCCACATAAACCCAGCTAGCCTGTTGAGAAGATTGTAAATCATATAGATGACGTAGCCTGTCCTCGATCGTAGGCTCTGTGTAAGGTTACGATGGTAAAGTCGCTACTTATGAGGGAATACTTATGTATCATACTGGCTCTGGGGAAAGACCCAAGAGGTCATTTGCTCACCTAACTCTCCACTACCATACCCCCTCTCTCTGTTTGGTCTGTAGCCACAGCAGTACCTTTTCCCTTTATGAGTTTTTTCTGAAGTTTTTCTCATATAAAGGTTTTTAATGAGGTAACAAGTGCGTCACAAGAAATGGATGTGATGTATTCTTTTCTCCATCGCTTTTTTCCCACAAGGGTTTTAGGAGGAGTTTTTAACGAGGTATGTGCATGCTGTAGTATTTGCCTAAGACAGAGTGTTACGAAACCTAGAAGGTGTGGACAAATACCAGAATTGCTACTGGTGGACTTCGACTATAAATAGAGAGGCTTTTGTACCATATAATTAGATGTGAGAATTAATAAAGATTGCTTTTCCTGATGTTCTCTCTCAATTGGTATCTCCTGTATAATTGATCTACTTCGTTCGTGATTATTGATTGATTGTGTGATTACATTGCTATTCATCTGTTCTACGTTAATTTCTTAACACAATATAATGCTGGATCAATTACTCATCCTAGCTAGCATGTACTCTTAGTCGATCGTTAGCTTGCCATGAATGTATCAGAGTGATATCTCTATTTATGTGACCTACGTTAAGTTTATTAGTTTTGAATATCCATTTGCATAATTATGAGGCATCAGCAAACTAATTTGTATGGCTAATAAACACCTACTCTGAGTTGGATAGAAAATGTGTACTTCTATATATGCGGAGCATATCATGAGAATTCACTTTTCCTCAAATATTTACGTCATTATATACTTATATTTTTATGCAACAAATTTAATCTTTAATTAGTTTTTAATGAGGCGGGTACAAGAGAAATAAAGATGGCTGCCGCCACCACTATTATCGCTGCCGTCTTCGTCATGTATAGTTATTTCGGGTTAGGTTTGGACTAGCATGACCGAACGCCGACATGATGAGTTTTGGGCTATGCTAGGTCTGGCTAGAGACGAGGCGGATCAACACGATATGGTGGGGTGACTGGGCTGAGCTGATACGGTACGAAGTGATCCGAAGCATGATGAACCTGGACCGTACCGATACAGTACGGCCTAATGCCCACCTCTAGAGCAGGGCCTAAAGAGACCTTTCTTCTAGCCTCTTCAGTTGTCGTCAACATCCAAAAAAGCATCTCGGGTCAACGTAACCAATCCCTAATTACATGTCCATGTTCACAATGAACGACCCTCGCCTCAACCGTCCATAATTTATTATGTTGGACAAAGCCCTCGAGCTACAATTATTGAACCAAACGTAGAATACAAAATCCATCAAATTTGCATGCACTTAATTAATTTGGTGGTTGCCATTAGATACTAGAGGACTAATCGTTTTTTTTCTGAAGCCACACGCGATCCACGACTATCTTCGGGTCCTTCCATAAGGCGAGGTCGGTCCGACCCACGGCGCCCAACACCGACCAGTCGAGTCGACAACCTCGTAAACGCGAAACCGACGGATACCCGCCACCCTCTGACACCTGGGGTCCACCGCCGCTGCTCATGAACCAGAGTCCATACGACCGGCTCACGCCTGACCCCGTGCACCGCCAACGTGCGGCCTCCACGCTTCCACTGGCACGTGCCAACCGCACCGCCGAGAACCAACGGCGTACCTTGCACCCACCCACCTGTGCAACTGATATGTGGGACCAGACCGTTCAACGCCGTTACTAGTCCCAAGTTTCATAGGCTCCCTGCGACACGCCTTCCCCTGCAGCCGTCGTGGGCCCCACTATCCCCACCACCGCGTTAGACCAGCGCCACGAAAAATCTAACCAATCCGAATATATAAAGCCCGAGCGGAAGAAGAGGGATTTCTTAACCATCGGAGGAGGGAAGCTTCAATTCCGAGATCTCTTGCCCTCCCTTTGTTCCATTCAAACCAAACGTTTCTTTCCCATTCATATTTTTTTCCTCCTCGGAGAGACCTAGCCGCCGCCTCTGCCCCCCGACATGTGGGCCCCCGCGGCCTCGCCGGCGGGGAAGACGCTCCCCTTGCTCCGGCTGCCACCGCCGCGGTCTTCCGCGGCGGTACGGATCGTCGTGGTACGTTTCGCGGCGAGGGCGCGGCCCCCGAGGCGGCTCTGCCTCGCGGTGCCTCCCGCGTCGGAGATGGCAGCCGCGGCGGCGGCGGAGGCGGCCGGGGAGGATGGGGAGGAGGAGAGGGGGAGGAGGGCGGTGGAGATGGACGCTGCGGTGAGGCGGGAGATGGCGATCCGGAGGCTGCAGGAGGAGGTGGAGGCGGAGGCAGCGGGGGAGGCGGGGACGGGGAGGAGCAGGAGGGAGTTCGCCGTGTTCGAGACGGCCAGGGGGGACACGCTCTTCACCCAGTCGTGGACCCCGGCCGCCGCTGCCGCCGATCGCGTCAAGTATTCCCACTTCCTTACCCCCACAGCTTCGCAATTTTTTAGTTCCATTTTAGCATCTACAATTTGCTCAGTTGCGGCGCTTGTTGTTGCTATATGGCGGGCTTGTGCCATCGCGCGTGTCTGTTTTGGCAAGTCTGTCGTTGGAACTGACGAGCTTGGCACAAGTTTAATTCTCGTAACGACATGACTCCTGCGTTGCTAATAGTGCCAACAATTTGGCGAATCGCTGTTACTGTTGTTACGTGATGAATTCGAGCGGTTTGACATTGAAATCTATGGATCCATAGATAGATAGGCCTGTGTTAATTTGGTCGGATCTGGTTTGATTCGTGTTGGTAGCATCGAGCAGTGGCATAAGACCGGTGGATTTTTGTTTTTTCGTGGGTTTTTTTTTTTTGGGGGGGGGGGGGGTGCATCCGTTGTCTTCTAGTAGGGAAGCATCGGAGAATACCAGAATATTCTACTAAGGGCGGGCGCTTGCCCGTTCCTTGCATGTGGTGTTTTTGTGGGGATTAGACCATGCAAAGATGAGGGACTACATCATGACAAATATGTTGGTTCACCAATCATAAGGCTAGCTAACGTTAAGGTTTGTATGTGGGTGGACTACATTACAAGGTCTAATCATTCTGTTGGAGTGTTGGACCAACATACAGCATTCAGGGATGGCCTCCGTACTGTGCTGTAACAGTGCGGTTACTTGTGGCCGAACCTTTTTACTGCTCCTAGGACTTCTTGGCCGACCTGATAATCTCAGGGAAGCATGCTCCTTTTTGAATCGGGAGCATTGTTGGTGGTGGGTATTGCAAGTTACAACATCTGTTCTTTGATTCATGGAACTGCAGCCATGCACAGAAGCACTAGCCAATGGGATTTTCAGTTTATTTTTCTCAAAAAGTAGAAAACAGGGTGGACTGTTTTAACAAATCATAAATGGGGCTATGCCTACATAAATGTAGAAATCTACATGTGAAGATACACAAAAAAACTTTCTAGATCATGTAGCATTGTAGCCTATCCAATATCTAGTGTTTTTAAAAAATTGTCATATTATTAAAGTATGAAACAAGTGACTCCTGCAGAGTAATAGAAGTGATAGTACTTGCCAAGTTGCAGACACGCTACAAAAATTTTTTGTTGGCTCAGACAAACTTTTATGTATCTCTCCAAAAAAGAAGACAGACTTTTATGGAAAGTAAAGGCAACAACCTGAACATAGCCACAATTACTGCTAACAGCAGTTTTCAGCCTTTTCCTGTCATTGTCTCCTAGAATGGAAAAATATTCTATCCGGGAAGAAACTAATTTTGCATGGTTGGCAGTACCTTTCTGGGTAATGCTGCTTCTGAATCGTTAGGTACTTGGGTGGACACATAAATTCAAATGTACATTAGTTAACAAAAGTTTTCAGTTATATTTCGACATTAAGTACTGCATCCTTTACATCATTAACTTATATGCTGTGGTAAACCTTCAATTTACTGGCTGCATTATATTTTGGACTGTACATGCATGGTGTAATGGTTACTGATTCATAACATGAGATGGTATACTGGTACTGCTTGATGTACTGCATAATTTTCGTCATGTTTTCTGTAGACAAATTATCCTGACATTTTTTGCTTTTCAAATCCTGTAGGGGCATCGTTGTTCTGTTACATGGTCTAAATGAGCATAGGTATATATGTCGATACATCAAGATGGGTTTTCATAGTGGTTTTGCTGACAGCAGTTAGTGTCCCGCAGTGGGAGATACAACCATTTCGCAAAGCTGTTGAATGATCACGGGCTTAAAGTTTATGCAATGGACTGGGTTGGTGAGTTACTGTCACATACTAGTGCTCAAATCTTGATTCTTGATTAGATTTGATCTGCTCACTACTTTTAGTGATTAATTAAGATTCCATATATCAGTCTCTACTCTCACTAACTACAAAGTTCACCTGAGATTTGAGATTTTAAGATCTTCAAACTAGAGGCAAAAGTATTAGGTACTACTTCTAACAAAGATTATTAGGTCAACAACACCACAGTCCACAGGTATGCACTATGCAGTCGATAGTCTAATAATTTAGATGGCTTTCATCTTGTTCAAGTTAAGCTACAATGAATTTAGGAGTCATGCTCTCATGGGGTAGTTGCTGCCGTATCATCCATGTATGTGATCATTCAGTATAAATAGCCCCTTTAATGTCACATGTACATAGCACGGTACGAACTTATGCTTGGTATTAGTGATAAACGAGTACTTGAGTCGCTTGAGTGTGAGTTTAGTTTTTTTATTAGTTGCTATAAGCATCATGTTGATACAAGTATAGTGAGAAGAAAAGCCCTCTTATATACTAACCTTCTCATTAATAATATATTCCTTGCCTTATGGTGAGGAAACTGGTTTTCAGTTGCTTTTGTTCTCCTTTTTCTGCACGTGTTTGGATTCTTTCTGATTTTCACTTTGTTGTATTTTGTGTTTTCTCCTAAGGACATGGTGGAAGTGATGGGGTGCATGGTTATGTTTCATCACTTGATCATGCTATTGGTGACTTGGTACTGTTTCTTGACACGGACTGACTGCTGAGATATAGAATCAAGTTGCCTATTCTTTTATAGCTGGATTTCCTTGAACTTTTGAATGTTTCTTTGTACGCAGAAAGAATTTCTAGAGGATGTTGTGTTGGAGGAAAACTACGGTTTGCCATGCTTCTTATTTGGCCACTCCACAGGTGGAGCTATTGTTTTGAAGGTACACTGGTACAGCAAAGCAGTTAGATTGGATTGTTTCACTCTCTTGGTATTAGTGAGACCACAGGGCTACATAACTGGAATACTAACTTTGATTCCTTTTGTTTACCGAACATTCAAAGGCAGCACTAGATCCTTGTGTAGAAGTTCATATAGAAGGTGTGATCTTGACCTCACCAGCTATTCATGTTCAAACATCTCATCCGATTATCAAAGTAAGCACATTTTTTTAGTATGCCTTTCTTTTTAGTGGTTTCTGGAGGGGCATTGCAGTTTATTTTCTATGAACAATATCCTTCATATCTTTATTTTCTGCATCCTGCAATCCTTTCACACACTTTGTTAGTGTGTTGCGTGATTTGCCGACTTTGACAGGCAACACATTGCAAGCAAATAGAGCAATAGCTGACCCTTTGTTTCTATTAGAGTCGCGAGCTTGTTGTAGTTGGTCCTAAAGGTGATGTCAGTGGAATCTTCTGAGTCAACTAGTGTCTGAATACACATAAGATTATTTTAACTTGTGAGAGTGGCTATACAGCTTTTGTACAGTTTAAATTGCAATATTCCAACAAGAAGGCCCCTGTTTGTATTTTTTTTATATAATTGAGTATCCCATTTCTATTAAGAAAGAATCACTGCTTGACTCCAACATACTACTCCGTAATTTTAATGTGTTCTCTGTCATATTTGTATGAAGAATTGCCTTTGGCTTGGTGAATTCCGACCTGGGATGTAATCATTTGATTATTAATGACTGCAATAGGAACCTAAGTAGAAATGACTTTATTGTTTCCAAATGCTTATATTTTGTCATTCTCAACACCAGGTTGTTGCTCCAATCTTCTCCATGCTAGCTCCAAAATACCGAGTTGGTGCTTTGCATAGGAGAGGACCTCCTGTTTCCCGTGATCCTGAGGCTCTGAAGATCAAGTATGCAGATCCGCTTGTGTATACTGGACCCATTAGAGTTAGAACTGGCAACGAAATTCTCCGGATATCATCATACTTGCAGAGAAACTTAAGCAGAGTTACTGTCCCTTTTCTAGTTCTTCATGGCACAGCTGACACGATAACTGACCCAAAAGCATCCCAACGACTATACCAATCATCAATGTCAACACATAAATCTATAAAACTATACGATGGATACTTACATGATCTTCTCTTTGAACCTGAAAGAGATGATATAGCAAATGACATCATCAATTGGTTAAGCTCAAGACTTGATGCTCTCCAGAGATGGTGAGGTGAAACAGCTACAAGGTGCTCCCACTTAATTATGCCAGTTACTGGAACATGGTATGGAAGAGGCTAGTTGTAATACGTGATGTTTTAGCATGGTGCCTGTGTCTTCGTAGACATTTTTGTCTAGTTATTTTGATAAAGGGTAGGGAAGGAGCCTACTTGAGATGTAAGTAATGCAAGATATAGAGTCATGTTGAAAATGATGTACTTTCATTCTACAGCAATTCAATACTTCTAAAAGTAGAGCACAAGTTCAATATGTTATGAATAGCACTTGTATTCATCATGAGGCCAATGGGCTAGTATATATACATGTATAGGTGTAGCATATATGCAGATAACCCTTTATACAATGGAGAAAATACACAGGTATAATACACATCTAATACAATATTGGTTTCTGAATTGCATTTGGATATTCTTATTGGTTTTGGTTTCTAGTTTATCTTGATCATCCATGTGATAGCACAGCATACTAATTTAGGGAGTGATGGTGCAGGCATAGAGCCAGGCGATATGCTGCTGATGTGAACATTATCTGATAATGTTGTGCAGTTTGAGCTATGTAATCACAATTGACTCTTCTTTGATATGTTTCCTGTAACATAGTCCAATCTCCAATGCCAGTTATTTCGTATGGTGAAAGCTACCCTGGTTATTTTGGCTGCAGATGTTGCAAATCCAGTAACATTTCATGGGCTTGTAACATGTCACTATATGCTTCGATAGTCTCAAACTCTCAATACCATGATAGTATTATTGCCTCTTTGCTACGATGGCATTAGTTGTAAAAAGAACCTTATAATTTTTTCCTGTATTTCTTTTTCCTGAAGTGAAGAATCGTAATGTTAGTATACGACAACATGCTGTAGCCTATAGGTAGTTGGTTATTTCATCTAATCACGAGATAAACTAATGCTACAGAATTTATCACTTCTGAATGTTTTTTTAAATTGTATTTTAAACAGGGCATGGGAGGTGGAAAACATATTTGCAGATGTCACTTGCTTATTTGTAACATTTTAGTGTAAGAAGGCTGTTTCTGAAGCTGAACGATAATGTAGAATAGATATGACATTGAAAGGTGATAAGTTTTTATTTCTAAGACCATGACTAATCATATGTTATTATTATTCTTTTGTCTGTACAACAAGTTGTTTTACTCTTTGTGTAAGTTAAGCACTTAAGCCACTGCTTACTTGCATGCCTGTGCACATATTCAGTATGATGTGCATCTCTTTAAGTTCTTGTTTTATGCATTTGTGCTGTTGGGGGCAAAGATGATATAAAACCCTTTTTTTTAATGTTAATTGTGCTTTTTTTAGTGTCACAATAATTTGAACTTCCTCCTTTGTTATCGACTGTCCTGACATAGCTGAATTGTTTCTTTTACAATTTCTGCAAATTGGTGAAGTTCGACATTTTTATTGCTAGCAAATATGATGGTATTGTGCACATCTTGCAGGTAGTGTTGATCACAGTTTGTTCCGTAGTCAGTCTATCAGATATAACACAGTATGAGGTACTCGCTCTGTTTCACAACAGTATGTCATATCCTTGGAACCAAAATTTTATACATCCTTTGTCTGTGCACACATGGTGGTTGGATGGGTATTGTGAAACGGAGGCAGTACATGTTCAACACAATTCAGCTCATTTCCAGTAAATAATAATATTGGCAAGATATGATAGAAATACTGCAACTGTAACTAGATGAAAAGAATGTGTAGAATGGTTCAGTGATCCAACTTCTTGTCAATTATTGCTATTTTTAGTAAAAAAAGGTGTATCAACTTGCAAGTATACTTAATTGCTCATGACCGATTATTGATTGGCACACATTAATTTATGGTAGGTGGATATTGATATGTAATCACACTAGATATTGTCTCTCTTAATTACATGCTTGCATGGTGCCGTTGTGGCCTCTGCACTGCCGCTCATGCAGAAAAATATTGACGGAAATATCTGACAAAGGAAAGTATTACGCACTAAAGAGACAAACTGTCCTATGACGGCACTGGTTTATTCCATTCTCTCTATGCTTAAGATTTTGTGATATGGTTTACCAAGTGCCAAGATGAGGTGCATGAGGTGAATCAGCATAACAGAAAAACGTACTATTGTATGTAAGTCCTTTTTGTTAATAGGCAGCCAGCCATTCTTATTTCTCACTGACCACAGAAACCCTGATCACTTCTTTTGCGTATATTACAAAACATACACAGCTTCTATCCTTTTTTAAAAAATATTCTAGACCTCCTTTGCTAACCTCTGATTTTTCAATAGTATGAAAATGGGTTCCCAACTTCACCACCGTTGCCATAAGAGTGAAAACACTATGGTATCTGGCAAAGCTCAGATGGACTCTGTCAGTTGAATAACCCAAGTAATCTACCGGATTATGAGATGCCATGATCACATATTCACATCTATCATCTAGTAGTCGACTAAGCTTTTTGGTTATCTATTTCTAAATTAATTCATCGTCATAAACATCCACCGAGAATAACATCATTAATCGGATCAATATTTCAATAACCATTATCACATCCATCGAGAGCAACATTACTAATCAAATTACAAACATTACTAATCAAATTTGTAATCCAATACTCGCTGTTACTAACATCCGCCGAAAATATTATCATTGTTCAGGCCTAAAATCCAATCATTATCATATTCCCTGTTTCTCCAAAACTCATCTTATCCATTCATCTAATTAATCTAATCTTTCATATTCCATCGATTTAACCAATCAAATCTCACACTACACATCCGTATGATCAAGTATAAATCCATCCAAATCGTTGATTATTTATCATTTCATATTTCAATCCCTTATGAGTTTATTTACTTTCTCCACTTATGGTTTATATAGGTGTAATTTAACCTATTTATTGCAATAAAAAATTTACATTTAATTTCTTTAAGATTTAGAATCTGATAGGTAAGGGAAGGACAAAATAGACGAAATATAGGGAAAATCTGAGATGAAATGGGGTAGGAGTAGAAAGCTTTTTAACATAGTCGTATTTAAAATCAGAAATTAGTTTTACACAAATTGCTTATATAGCAACCTGACTAGCCAATAGTGCAATTTGGCTATTAATACAATCAGAAAAATTCAACTACTTGGAATGGTCTTCACCCATTGCATCGTGGACATCAAACAGGTATTATTTACTAACTACTTGTACGGTGACCTTATAACTTTTCAAAAGGAAGAGCTTTGGTCAGGGTATTCGTACTATTCTTCGCAACACCATCCTTAACGCTTCTTCAACAAAAGTTAGCTTTCGTTCAGTTTGGTCAATACCTACAACAAGATTAGTCTAGGCGACTACACATGTTTCGGGATTTTGACAAGCTCAAAAGAAAAACTTTTTAATGCATGTCTACGAGTGATGAGATAGAGGTAGGGAAGGTGGGATAGCAATAATACTTATAGTTTTTAAAATTCTTTTCTATAGAAAAGTAGGATTTTATTAAACTCGATTCTTATCGTAACCAAATCTATATCTAGAGTTACAACCTACAATCAAGCCTGCTCTGATACCATTCTGTAATGCCCCTGTTTTTGGGAATAGGGTTGTCATACATCCCACATCAGCTTAGGAGTTCAGTTGCGGATAAAAGGGGTATCATGCTTGCTCACGAACATTTAAAATGATTAATTTAACAGAAATAAAATGTAGCAGTCAATTTTAATAGCTTTATGGGCGTTCAAACCCAAAACTTAACTTACAATCAGAAGAACCGAAGAAGACTCCCACAGGAACGCTTGAGTGCGGTCGTAACCCTAACACGAAAATTTGATATATGCTTTCTTCTTCTGGTATCTATGGTGGTAGAAAATATAGCAAGATTGAGTAGAATCAATAGTACTCAGCAAGTCCCCATAGCAGAATGCATTTTTAGGGCTATTATCTATATGTAGGGTCGATTCAAAGGATGGTTCTATGTTTATTTTGCGTAAAGCAAGAATTTCAATATTATATTATAATTAGATTTTAAACCTATGACTTAGCCACTTTAACTGAAATAAAATAAATAAGTAAAATGTCCTTAAGCATTAGATTATGTGGGAGCAACTCTCCTCACAAGTATTTCATGTCTGGTCCATGGCCTCAGCACATGTCCGTTACCAAATTCCCATACCGTTTTGTGAAAACTACACACTGTGGTATTTCAACACGTTGCCTATAACCGAGGGCACAGCTATTCGAATAGATCATTTGTTAGACCATGTGATGAATACATGGACAATATTTGTGATGGTGATTACGGATTTACGTACGTGTGTGTTGCGTGTGTGCGGATTGATGTTGGTCAAGTTCGGACGAACTTGTGCCGAAAAAATATTCTTTGGTTTTTGGATGTGCAGGTTGAGTATGGAGGCGATCGTGGTCGATGACGAGGTGGACCGGGATTAGGATATGGAGATCCGAGGTCAAGCGGTCGAGAGAGTCACGAGATGGTTGAGTTCATGCTTGGGCACGTGAAGATCAAAGGTGGATGATGCGTGGAGAAGATACAGAAGGTGCGGTCCTGGAGGCTTCGACACGTGATAAACTGAAAAAATCGGAAGCGTGAAAATGATTAAAAAATCCGTGTTAGGAAGGATTTTGGGTCTCTTGAAAAGTAGTGGGCTAAAAAGCCTGGGTGAGGTAAAAAAATCCAAAATAAATTGTATTAGGGTTTCTAGTGGTGGCTAGAGATATATATAAATTGAGGGTATAGAACGGCGGCTGGGTAAGCCGTGATTTTTAGAAGACAAAAAGGTGGCGGCGGCTGTTTGGTTTCGAAGCAGGGCCGTGATTTTCTGGAGAAATAACAGGAGGCCGGCGGCGCTGTGTTGGTCTCTTGGATAGAGACGGCGCTGTGTGATTCCGGGCATAAAAGAATAAGGCGACGCGGTGAGGTTTCGGGAGAAAAAGGCAGCGCCGTGGTCGTGAGGTAATTTGCTGTGGGCTGCATGTTTTTGCTTGGCATGAAGCTTTGTGCTGAGAGTACGTGATCTGATTTGTGAATTTTGTAATACAAACTTTTGCTTGTTTTGGCTAAGTATATTGAAAAGGAGTTGATGAAGGCTTCTCTGGTTCTTTTCTTGTGCATGCATGATGATATGTTTGCTTGATCCGTAGAGGTGCATGGTGGCTATTGATTAGGGACAAGGTATTTAGGAAAGGTGATTAGGTGAGTGGCTGCTATTGAGGACTAGCAAATAGAAAAATAAAAATCATTACGTGGAGAGGCTTGAATGCTATTGAGCACAAAGTAGAGCTAACAGAAGAGATAAAAGCAAGGTAGTAGTACTATTTCCTCACATGAAGATAGCAGATCGGTAGCAAGCAAATCCATGTCGTGGTGCTGATTTTTGGTGCATTTTCGTTGCATAGCCATCAAGTAAATGAACAGAGAGAAGCATCATATTAAAATAAAAATATTACATACATATATATATTCCTTTTGCTATCTGTGTTATTGCGGAGATTGACAGGTTAAAAGAATAGAAGATAGTAGATTTTGAAAAAGGTCTTTCGCTACGCACTGCAATCATTCACCCCCTCTCTGATTGTCATCGACGATCCTACAAGTGGTATTAGAGCAGGTTGCTATGGCTTCAGAGAGGTATGTGAATCGTCCCCCCATGCTAGATGATACTGATTTTGCTTTTTGGAAGTGTCGTATGCAAGCTTACATTGAGGCTCAAGGTAGTGATGTTTGGAGAATAGTTTCTACACCATATGAGGTGTACAATTATACCCATAAGATATGATTATAGAGGTGTACAATTTTACCCATACGATATGATTATCTTATCATGTTGGCCTTTACATGTTTCCGTAGATGTGCGATTGGGTAATCATAATAAGGTTTTTACAATGCATGTTTCGATATTTTCTCTTGCTCCGGAGTTATTGGCCCTCAGCGCGAAGGGACTCTGTTATTATCTTACTGCGAGTGCATTCTCACTTAGGGTAGAAATCTTTCGGGTCTTCCCCGGGCAGTGACCCCTTTAGGCTTACTTCCAAACATATCATTTCCCAGGTAATGACCCGCTGGTTACCCCCAATTGGCACAGGAGATCATATCGAACAAAACAAATTAGTCGGTCAGGTTCGTCCCATATCAGACTTGTGGTTGTACGGTGGGTGTAGAAATGAGCGCACACGGATTCGATCCTTAATCAACTCAGGCGAGACAAACCCAATAATTTAGACCTCGGGTAGTATCTACACCAGTCTCAAGATAACTTCTCGCCCGGGTCTCCCATCATTTTATAAAAATTTCCCTGTTTCTAGTGGTAACCCATGTTACCACTACCATTATCATGTTTCAACTTTCAGTTGGCAATATTTTTGTCATATTTACTATTATCTCTAAAGCATGTCTAAGCACAATCCTTATTTAACAATATTATTATTATTGTGATAATCCTATGGTGACAAGAGTGAGGTAATATCAAAAGGAATCATAAAGGGTATTGTTGTATGGTGTAGCTAGGTAGTCTATACACACAATAAAGGCAAGCATGTATTTGTATTTGAAATAAAAATATTACATTTGAAAATTAGGTTCAACATGATCAATATAAGAACTTGCCTCCTTGTCCAGAGGACATTGACGTCTTTATTTGCTCTTGTAGATCTTCTAGTGATCGGCTCGCCAGGTTTGAATACTAGCGCAGAAGACGAACGAGTTCCTTGCTTTGTGGAATGCCAGCTGGGAACAAAAGAAAAATAAATAACCAAAAGACAAAAAGAAAATAGGATCAGATGATTAGGGTTTAAGTGGCGAGTGGTTTGGTTGTTCGGTGTTGGAACTGGGTTAGGCGGGGTCAAGATGATCAGGACGGTCGTACATGTATTGTTTGGGTTTCGATAGATGGTTATGGTTGCAAACAATATTAGGTTTGGGATCAGGACAACATCCCAGTGGTTTTTAATTTTTTTTTTCAGGGTTTAAAAGGGTGAAGCGAAGCTAAGAATGGTGTAGTTGGGCTTTACATGATTAAAAGGGTCGTAATTATATTTTTAGGGTTTCGATGGGTAGTGACAGTGAAAATAGTATTGGATAGGTTCGGACTGGCTTCGGGGTGGGTTAAGGTTTCATTGGTGTCTAAGATGATGAAACGAAGTAAGGAATGGCAATGACAGATTCGGGGTGATCAAAAGAGTATAAGCATCTTTAGGGTTTTCGGTGAACAGTATATGTTCGGGTCGCAACGGGTTTTAGGTTTAGAGCAGTGTTTTGGTGGTTTTGAGTTTTGCCGGTGCCTGATATGGGAAAACGGATCTAGGAAATAGGTAGGTGGGCTCAAAACGATCAAAATGGGTATATTTTGTATTTTCGGGTATGGATGAACAATAACGGGCGAAAACATTGTTCATTGCGGGTCGGGTACTGTTCGCTAACGGGTGTCCACTGTTCATCTTCCCCCTTCGCGCTGGCACTGTAGCAACCGAACAGAGGGTTCTTGCGATGACGATTCCTATGGCTACGGTGACTCTTGACAAAAACCGAGGGCATGGTTGGGTTGTTAGGGTCGAGGGGAATCCATTTTTGGGCTCGGTTGC
This sequence comes from Melocanna baccifera, assembly GCA_036346265.1. Classification (NCBI taxonomy): domain Eukaryota; kingdom Viridiplantae; phylum Streptophyta; class Magnoliopsida; order Poales; family Poaceae; genus Melocanna; species Melocanna baccifera. The sequence continues at coordinate 17,356,541 of CM070700.1, read as the reverse complement.
AGTCGAGGGTGGTCGAGGTTTCTCCGCCACAGTTTTTAATAGCGTATCGGGCATAGCTTCGTTTATAGGATGGTAGCATTTGCGTTTGGGCATCACTGGAGGTGGAGAAGGCTCGAGGAGGTGGTGGCTCGGGTAAGGGATGGTTGTGCAGGGCTGTCCACGGCGAGGTACTTTGCCCAGGCGGTGGTGCTAGGCACCAGGGGGCTAGGGGACTCGGGAGCTGAGGGCGGTACTTCGGTAGGAACGCAATCGAAGTGTAATCGACTGAACGGTAAGAATTGGAAATTGGCTTACTTTGAGAGCTTCCGGTAATCAGCGATGATGCAGCAGCTGCCGGTGCAGTTGGAGTGTGTGGTTGGCTTCTTGGATACCAGTGCGACACTAGGGAGGAGTTCAGAGGCTTTTATAGGCACCGAAGGTGGTTTTGGCCATTGGGCAGCGCCGTCGGTTCCAGTGGGGAGGTGTGCGAGAAGGTGCGGGAGGCTTCAGTCAAGATGGTGGGGCTGTCGGCAAGCTAGGTGGCACTTCAAGCACAATGCTTCCTCAGGCGAGACATACTGTGGTAGTCAAAACTTGCGGCTCATGGGAGATCGGCTAAGATAGGGCGGGAGGCGGTGGCGAGCTTCCGTCTGGCTGAGCTGACGTGCGGGAGATATGGTAGTCAGAGGTCGTCAGATGTTTGCAGGGTAGCAAATGATGTTGAGGTTGACTAGGGAGGGCGGCAACAGCGGGGAATGAACGAGAGGGAGCTGCGGCAAAAATATCAGGCGGAGGGGAGATTTTTCGGATGATGAATAGTACCAACAGGCTGTGCTGTGTCCAGGCGGATGGCGTGAAGGCCATGGAGGGGAATTGATCACTTGGTTGGTGGAGATTTGAGGAGAATTAGAGGAAGAATCAAATGAAGCCGAAATCCAATTGAATTTAGAATCCTTTGAAATTTTGAAGTCATTTCAGTGTTGTAGTGGTTCATGCTGCAATAGTTATCGGAAGATCAAACGTTTGATCCTGGAGAATTACTAGTAGTACGTCAGAGGCTTTAGACAAGTGAAGATCCGGAAAAATACTTGATGAGGCCACCAGAAGTATAGGTCCATTTTCACACTACAGTCACTTTCAGCCGAGCAAGAGCTCCTTGCAATCGGTTGGGCTCACCAAACCCCAACCGTTCTGGTCTAGATCTATCGTGTTTCAGCTTGTAATCGCCAGAACAACGCAGTTCAAACTTGCTTAGGGTTTTCAATGGAAATGAAGGAATCCAGTTAGTGAAGATCAGAAAATGCAAGTTGTCACGAGCTAATTAAAGCCGAAGCTAAGGCAAGCAACTAAACAACCTCTATCTTATCTCAATATCCAGTTTTGCTGTTTGGTAAATCAATAGGACAATGGCTTAGTTGTTTTGAGTTTATGCTTAGAGTTCTATTCTACAGTAACTTACTGTTAAATTGTGTTTTTTTAAAAAATAGAATATATAAGCAAACTGTAGTACAAACTATACCGAATTCAGCTATACCGGTTAAAATCACATACGACTTTTTTCCTCTATATACTACTTCTCACGAACAGATCAGAATTTAAAAACCACAGCTATAAACTTAAGCCTAAAAGAACCTACCCAATAGCTTCTTGCCATTGTTTGTAACGGAGGAATTGCGTTGGAATTATGTAGGAAAGCAGTACGATTTCTTTAAAAAATCATGTGAAATCCTGCGTACTTCCTACGTTTCAAACACAGCAAAAATCTGAGCCTTTAGTTGAAGCTTTCCTAAATATGGTCATAGAAGATTCCGTGATTCAAAAAAAAAGTGTTGGATAAATATTATTTACCTCTTCATATACTTTAAAATTAGTGCTATCTTTTTTAGAGAAGAAAGCACAAAAACACTCCTAGATTCTCTTTCACTGTTACGTGAAAGATCTGAAATTTTGATAGGGTCTAGTTTCTCAATTCCATCGAGGGAAATCTCAACTTGTATTTTTTTTCCCCTTCTAGTCATCTGTCCATAATTCATTTGGTGGATTTGTGGCCTTTGGTTGAATTCTACATGAGCCCAATCCGAAATCAAGAATGTTGGGCTGTCAAACTAGTGGGGTTTGTTTACATTCCACTGTCCTCTCGGGCTGTGCTTGAAAAATAAGTCGGAATTTCACCGGAATGTTGTATCGAATAAATCAAGGAATGCCCCCACTGTTCATCCATCGCTGCTGCTACGTGTTTCTTGCATGCTAACCAACTCGCAGGGCCCCTGCAAAACCCTAACAAACCGTTCCGATTCCCAGTTAAATTGTCAGAATGAACTCTGATCTGATGAGAACCACCGTATATGGGCCTGTTCTTTTCGGCTGCGGCTGATGGTTTTTGGCTGCGGCTGATGGCTTTTTGGCTGTTTGCGATAGAGATTGCGGAAAGAGAGATACTCGTTTACGATTTTTGATGGTACAGATATTAGTTTTTTAACGTGTACTACAATTAACTTATTGATCTTATCTTAAAAAAATACTCTGTTTAAAAGTTAGTTACTGTAATAAAAGTCAAAAGTGACTTTTAGAAGCCGTAAAGAACGATCGATCGCACGATTATGCCCTTTGATCGCATTAATCTCTGCTGCTTCTCGCCGCCAATATATAGATTTGCAACGCATGAGGAGCCCCTTGTATCGACGTTTCTTCTAAAAATATATGGTGCTAACCTAAGACAGCATCTTAGACGACCATTCGATCGTGTAATCAGCTCGATCTCGTTGCATGTAGGACGTGACTTTGCATCTGCAGTTAGGCGGCAGCAGGGTTATGCGACGACATATATAACGAGAAATAGCCGACACAAATCTAATCTTGATATATTAGATCTACGTGTTTTATTCCCTAGCTCGATTGTAAATCTTTTCTGGAGAAAAATCAGGCATACATACGGCCTCCCATAATACAACATGAGACGGCTTTTAATAATTGAGATGTCACTTGATTCTCTAAGCGACACTTCTTCCCTTGATCGTATTTGCGTACGCTAGTTGAGAACATGCGCACACAAAAAGTTTGCGAAAACAAACCAAAGCCTAGCGTTTGTCGGTTTGATCGATCGGTCGTAGGCTCGTTTTTTTTTTTTTTGCTGTTCTTGAGGGATATCAACCTCCCAACGCATAATTCTAGGCTCTCGAAGAAAGTGACGTGTCACCAAACTATGGTACTGCTGTAGCGTGCATACGTGACACGTCGCGTCACCTTTACATGTAGCATGCATGCAATGCAAGTGAGCACTCATCACCTAGTGCCTAATCTGTACACAGTTAATTAATTCCATGCAGAGTAATTAGTGAGATCAACACAAAGATGAAAGGAAAACAGGTTGATTTAATGGAAAGACGGCTACTTATTGTTGCCGCGCATGCATGTGAATGGGTTGAAAAAAAAGCTGTTAGTGAGGCTGGTTGACTCGGTTCAACATTATTTCAATTGCACTCGTTAATTAGTTAAATATTGAAAGAGTCAATTTTGGATGAAATTAAATTTTCCTTCGACTTAGCTCGGCTCAGCTTATTAGCTCGATTCTAAAACTAATTGTAAACTATTAATAAAATAATATTAAATTAAACTATATTAATTTAAAAAAACTTAATAAGACAAAGAGTTAACCCGATATACACCTCTACCTGCGGTGGACGGGTTAATGCAAACATCGTTTTCTCCTAGCCGTGGCGCCGGTGTTGATCGGTCGAGTACCGGCCGGCGACATGATGCGACTATTCGAGAGTCGGATTTGACGCATTTTGATTGATTTTTGTCCATCTCTCAAGTGGTTTGGTGCCTACGGCACAGGGACTCCGCCCGGTGACACTGGCATAGTGACATACACCCAACCAAACGTTTGTTAGCATCAACTCTGCATGAAAACCTGTATGGAAACTAGCTGTCGGTACACTGTACTAGTACCACGAACTCTTTATTGCGATGCGTACGTGTGTATATAATTGGATACGTCCGAGTCCAACACGGTGAGTGATCTCTGCATGGAAACTAGCTCAGTACAATATATACTAGTAGTACGAACTCTTTGCTGCGATGCGTACGTGTGTATATACGGGCCCTGTACGTACTCGTGGACCTACGTAGACTACATGATGGTAGGTAGGTAGGTAGGTAGGCAGCATGGCCCATTTACGTAGCTAGCTAGTTCGGCTTCGTCAACACTGTGTGGGCCCCTGAGATGGGCCAGGAACCACGTGGCCGGCCCACGACGCCTGTCGCTGAGGGACTCCTCTGCAAAGGCGGCTGCCTGTGCTCGCTACTAAGGCCCCTGTTTGTTGGTCTCCGCAAATTCCTAGCTTTTTAAAGTTATTATTTTTTTACTTCTCTCACTCTCATTTCCTTTAATAATAAGTTTGAATGTCACAAATATATCAAGTATCTATTTCTCTCACTCGCGCACGTATCTTTCTCTCACTTTTTGTACTACTCGTCACCTCTTTCTAAAAACTACTTTCAACTGATGCTATTCATTTTCAGCCAAAAATTATCATCAAAAGTAAATATGAACATCCCTTATGCCTGCTTACATTAGCCACCAATTAACAACCAATCAATCATCCATGGCTAAGGGGGTGTTTCTATTATCTATAGTGGATGGATTTTTGGCTAGGACTGATATCATTTTGCTGAAAATGAATACTAATAACTGAAAGAAGTGATTTTAAAAGGAGGGGGTGAGCAATAAAAAAAGTAAGGAAGAGATACGTGATCGAGACATAAGTAAGAGAAAGCGATGTGCGTGATTCACCTGTGACTTCCTATCTTATACTCAAAGCAAGATGGAAGCTAGAAAAGTAGAGAAGCTACTTCAAGAAGCCATACATTTATATTGGTTTCTGATTTTTTTAAGCAAAAATTAGAAACAGAAAACAATATGAACACACTAAGCTTCAACGATACTCCACATTGCCCTGTAGTACAGTATTAGGAAGTGCAGTAGCGGTAGTGGCAATGGCAAGGCGTTCGATTGCTGCATGCATGGATGCTTGTGTCGACTGTCGAGAGTAGATATACAGGAAAGTGCTGAATTAAGGTCCCGCTCAGGAAGGTTTCGCGTTGGGCGGCAGCGTTCGGTGACGGCTTCTTTAGGTACTGTAGCAGTTTGTCTTTTTCCTTTTTTGTGTTTTTGGAATTTTTGTATTTTATTTTTTTTCTGTATTTCTTTGCATTGTCTATGACAGGTTAGCATGTAACTCCTTTGCATTGTCTATGACAGGTTGGTATGTAACTTTTATTTTTTATATTTTTTTAAATTTAATTATGCCTAATAAGCCAACTCAGCTACAGTAAAAAATCAGCCAGTTACAATAGAATTTCAACTAAAAATCATAAATCATTGCTATTTGAAACACCCTAAGTATATACTTTTGCTACGATCTCTTATCCAAAATAGTATAGATGCCATGACGGTAGTAGCTGGCTGGGATCAACATTTTTCCACAAGATTGACTGGATGGAATAATGACACGAGTAGATTTGTTGTCAGTAATGTACTTTTGATGCGTGTATTAATTATAGTTTTTTTTACAAACATATGTACTCTATTGATAGCTATAGCGGTCAGAGTGGTTACGGTAGTATCTCTAGCATGTTAGAGAGACTAAAAACATTTCTCTACACTTGCTCAAGACATCAAGTTGATGCATACATGCTACCAAACATGCTCTCAGGTCCAGGCCAACCTTCACGATCAGAACATAAAGTCTCGTCTCCTCTAACAACCCATACATGCCAAATATATGGGGTCGGGTGATTTAAATTATATGAATGACTAAAGCTAAACAAAAGAAGCATCTACTTCGTTTTAATTCGCTCCTACTTCCTACCCCTTTCAATTATGGATCCAACTTGTGACCCAAATTGACTGGTCCATTTAAAGTATCAGTGCATCTATCTCTAATGGGAAAATTTTATATGCCGTTGCAAAGTTTTCGAATCCCCAATGCAAAACACACCATCTCTTACATGCCACTGTATTTATGAAACATAACCTTTATTTGTCATTGTTGACCTGTTAAGCCGTGAAGTGCCTGTGCAAATACCGTTTCGCCCTTGCCTTGTCTTCTTCCTTCTTCATTCAACCTAGGCACAGTCACTGTGCAACCGTCGCTCGGCATCCGCAAGCTATGGGGCATCCTCGCAGACTGGAGACTGCATGGGCGTCACGCCACAGCAGATCTCGGTGTTCCTCGTGCCGCCCCATGGCGCCCACATCCGCCTCGATCCACGCTACTGCAGCGCTCCTCGCCGCGCACTACTTCTCCATCGCCTCCACGCGCTCCCGCCGCGCCTTCTCCACGTCCAGCAACTCTCCTTCAGCGCCGAGAGGAACCAGGGGAGGGTGTGGCGCCTGCAATAGAGGAGGTGGAGCTGACGCTGACGCTGAGGAGAGGTGTTGAAGTATGATACGAATTCACACATACACACACACACACACACATATATATATATATATATATATATATATATATATATATATATATATGTATATGTGTGTGTAAGTAGATATATATGTTGATCACGTCTTGGCTTCATAGTATATATATGTATTTCTATAGTTATATGGTCGAAATATACTAAAGTTTTTTATTTTTATAATATCTTCTTATATAGTGAATTTCACCTTTGTACATCTATAGTTTTTTCTACAAAAAAATTTTACATTTCATATTTCATATAGTGAATTATGCATTCGTATGCTAGCATATGATATTTTAAGGCTTGAATTCATATTTCATATATAGTGAGACATGAATGAATTAACAATTTATCATACGATTTGATCTTGACCATGAATAAACAATTTATCATGCATATGCTTATAGCACTAGAGACGAACCTTTCTAATAGTAAATCATTTTTTAACTATTTTATACTATTTTTTATCATAACTTTCTACCATACTCTCTCACTATTTACGTTGATTTACAGACTCAAGTCGTCTCTTACATAAGAGATAGCATATTATCTCTTTTTATCTCTTTTATATAAGATTTTATTTATTTAATATATCTAATAAATAGTCAAGGTGACACTATCGAAAATTCTCCAAGTAATCGGCACAACTAAAAGCCGAAAGAGTCGTGCCGCGCGAGGACACGTCGTGCAAGCGACGCGCGGCGTTTTCCCGTAGCCGGCCGCCGCGGCGAGTTACGGGAAGCACGCAGCGTCATCGTGATTGCGCCGAAGTTAGCTGTCGCGTTAGTGGATCTAGAATAAAGACGCGCATGCATGCTAGCTCACCGGCCGGTGAAAGAATCAATCGATCGTGCGCGTAAAATCTCCGTTCGCGAGAGCGCGCCGAGCGTGCGAGGCCGTCTCGACCCGATCCACTAACGCGTCTACGCGCGACGTCACTAGCTTCGCTTGTTTGCTTGCCAGTTCACTTCCGGACGGATACCGACACGGCGTATAGCTGTTGCATGTCGCAGTAGTGGCCTCTGCTCCATGCCCCTTTTCGTCCGCATCTGCTCGTCCGCGTTTGAACGGCGCACCGAGCTTCTTCGGTCCTAACGCGCGAGATTGCCCCCTGGCTAGCAGAGATGCTGTTGCTGCACATGTATACGTCCAGCCACCACGTAACGCGCACGTCACGAACCCAGCTCATCCGTCCGATCCGTCCGAGGCCGCGCCCATCCCACACGTGTACGTACGTACGTACGCCGGCCGGGCCGATCGATCCAGGGCTTGCCAGCCTTCTGACCAACTTAAATAACTTCCTTTTGTATCCATCCTCGGCTGCGGCATTGATTGAGGCCCGACGAGGGTCACCAGCTAACATGGAGTGTGGACCGACTGGGCGGGCGTGGGCTCAAAACATGGCACGTTTCGTTCGCTGCCTGCGCTGCTGCGCTGCACAGCCGGTCAAAACCACTCGCTAATCACTCCGCCCCATTAACGTCGCTCACCCACAAATCAAGCAGGGCTTGTTATTTTAGACTGCTATTTACGGTTTAATAGCTATATTTTATAATTTTTTAGGATGTTTACAAAAGAGAGTATAAAGTAATAGTAACTTATATATGATTTTGATCTATATAAATAAAATCATTACAGTATATATTATAATAAATTTATAGACTTTACTTTTTAAAATACGGACGCGAGCAGGTCCGCCCAACCGCTGAACTAACCCATCCGCGCCCAAAACCCCGCCTCCATTCCCTCCGCGCGCCGAATCAACGATCACCGGCCGCGCCGATCGCGCGAAATGTCCCGTGCCGCCCCAAATCTGCCCGCGAGAACGGACACGTAACCAGCGCGCGCGTACGTGTCGGGGGCGCGCGCACCTGGAAATACTTTTACGCTTGCTCGCGCAAATCGCCGGTTGCTTGGCGCAGACAGCCATCCCGGATCAGACACAAGAATAAAGAGGAGAAAGAGAGGGGAGAGGGAGAGGAAGGGAGCAGAAAGAAAGGAAGCAGATACTAGTCCTACTAATAGAGCGGCGAGCGCGGCCGTTGGGAAGCGTGAGCCGGACGGGGGGAGGGAGCAAGCGTGAGCCTTCGCCTCCTCACCGCGACACGCCGCTGAGGCCGTCGCGCGCTCGCGCGCGGGCGTGCATGCCATGAGTCGGGGCCGCGCCCGGCCGGCAGGTGGTAGCTCCGCCGCGCTGGTGCTGCTGGCCGCCGTATTCCTGGTAGTGTCCCTCGGCGGCCGCGGGTGCGATGCCGCCGCGGTGGAGGAGGCGAAGGCGGAGCTGGACTACGGGGAGGCGCTGTCCAAGAGCCTGCTCTACTTCGAGGCGCAGCGGTCGGGGCGGCTGCCGTACAACCAGCGCGTGGGGTGGCGCGGCCACTCGGGGCTCACCGACGGGCTGCAGCAGGGGGTGGACCTGGTGGGCGGGTACTACGACGCCGGCGACCACGTTAAGTTCGGCCTGCCCATGGCCTTCACCGTCACCATGCTCTCCTGGGGCGCCATCGAGTTCGGCGACGATATCGCCACCGCCGGCGAGTGGCACCACGCCCTCGAGGCCATCAAGTGGGGCACCGACTACTTCGTCAAGGCGCACACCGAGCCCTTCGTCTACTGGGCCGAGGTACGCACGCACACCATTTTTACCGCAACGTACGTGCACACGGCGACTGATCGATCGATCGATTGCGCGCTCACTTCAAGACGACGGGAAGAGCGAAAGCCCGAGGCACTCATTAATTTAGTGATGCGAATGATGGCCATTATGGCGAGCTGTCCGGTGAGCCACTGACCAGGGGTCCTGCATGCGGCGCGCAGGTGGGGGACGGCGACACGGACCACTACTGCTGGCAGCGGCCGGAGGACATGACGACGTCGCGGCAGGCCTACCGCGTCGACAAGGACAACCCCGGCTCCGACCTCGCCGGCGAGACCGCCGCCGCGCTCGCGGCCGCCTCCATCGTCTTCCGCCGCTCCAACCCGCAGTACTCTCACCTCCTCCTCCACCATGCTCAGCAGGTACGCACTACGCACTGTAGGCACATCAGTACACGTACATGTACGTACGTTAAGTAGTTGTATTCGTATCTAACTCAACAGTACGTACGTACGTGTAGCTGTTCGAGTTCGGGGATAGGTACAGGGGCACCTACGACAGCAGCATCGAGGAGGTGCGGAGCTATTACGCGTCGGTGAGCGGTTACCGCGACGAGCTGCTGTGGGCGGCGCTGTGGCTGCACCGGGCCACGGGCAGGGAGGAGTACCTCCGCTACGCCGTCGACAAGGCCGACTGCTTCGGCGGCATCGGGTGGGCCATGACCGAGTTCAGCTGGGACGTCAAGTACGCCGGCCTCCAAGTGCTCGCCGCCAAGGTCAGTAAAAACCTCAACCACACTCACGCATCCTCTCCCTCCCTCTCCACTCTTTAATTTGCATGGTTAATCTCCGGGCTCTTATCCTCTGCCATGGTACGTACGTATATGGTACCGTTCGTGCTTCGTGATCCATCCAAGTAGCGGCAAACGTGAATTAATTGAGTTGGTCAAACTTTGTTTTCCAATCTAATCTTGACCTGACGGTAGATGCACATTGGTTTCTGATTGGATGGGTTGCTGTTTACGCCCGTTTGTACCGAACAGCAGAGGATACGATTCCCTTACATGTCTGCATAGCACATACCTCCTTGCTTTTTATTTGTTTAGTTCCCTTTGGTACCCTAAAAGGACCATAGATTTTTCTTTTGCTTTAAAAAATAAAAAGGTACACATCAATCTATCCCCCAACACGCTTGATCACTCCATGGATGATTAGTAAATCCATTTGGTGCTGGTGGATGAGCCGGTACGACCAAGAGCTAGCTAGAGTATGACCCGGCCGTGCCTGCACCCTACTACCGTACAAAAAATTTACTGCACTACCATGCTACCTAGTAGCTAGCTTAATGTGTTGGTTTCACTTTCACCTGAGGATTCCTTTCACTTTTACCACGACAGGTAGTTAGATACGCACACATGCGCGTTTTATACTTTCTTGCTCTCCAAAGGAAGCGTCTAGGATCCACACCTCTGCGTATGCTCAATGATCATGCCTAGAGCCGAAACTAGGTGTCATAAGTTGAAAAAGTGAGTTGATAAACATCACCGACGTTTTCTTTCAATCTATTATCTAACCGGCATGAATTTCTTTCTAAAAAAAATCCCTCTAAAAAAACATCCAGATGTTAGCTACACACTCCCATTGAAAAATTGTACAAATTTATACTTCACCTAGCTAGTTGCCAAGTTCTGATCCATGAAACTGTTAGAGTGGACTGGAATTTTCATATAGCTCCAAACGATGGCACTTCTCATGAACTAGGTCCACTTGTTAGCCTCAAGTGAATGTCCTAGGTAGTTAAGCTTCTTGCAACGATGATGGTTGGAGAAGCGAGCGTCCTGTGTACTGGCTGACATGGCCGAGCATCTCGGCAGAGCCTTTTCCTCCTGAAAGCTGCAGTTTTATGCTAACTAAGCATGGGCTTTCCAGTCCACATCAGAGGCTTTGCCCTGCTTTTGGATTAGTTTCCTTGTCAGAATTTCGAGCTACGCAGACCTCCGGTAGGGTTTGAACTCGCAACCTCTTTTCGCAGTGGTAAAAGCAGACTTAGCTACAAAAGTATGGCTATGTATGGCTTGATCCTGTCGTCTTAGTTTTTTAAGAGAAGAATACCCTTTTGTCTTACATTAGTAAAAAGTACTTTGTCCGAGTCTCACTTCTTCGTCAAATCCTCTGCCCTGTTGGGAGGACTCGAACTGAGAACTTCTACCGGCAGTGAAAGCAACATTGCGAGATGATGCAAAGCGAGAAAAGTTGCCCCTGCCTGCCTTAGCCCCTCCAGGAATCTCAACTCGCCTCTGCTCCTCCCCTTCCTAAACATGTCACGTGCCCCCCAGACAATCTACAGGTTCACCCGCATGATTTTGTTCGTGAATTATATGGCCCGTTCTCGTCGTGTACAGATCATGATTGGGTGCGTAGTAGTATGTACATGATCGGTGACGGACCACACACAGTCATATGTGCCTGCCATCATGCTACCGCTCGAGCGAGCGCAGCTAACGTACTAACAAACGGCCCATTTTACGGAATCGCTTCCAACGTTCACTAGTGTGTGGATCTGATGAGCCAGACGGTTCATCGGATCCATACACGGGTGACCGTTGGTAACGATTTTGTAAGGGATTGCCTTCCTCACCTCACCATCATGTGGCGATGGGGGGAGCAGAAGCTGCTGTAGCACATTACCTAAACATGTAAGGGCATCTATAATGTAAGAAAAAGGGGATCTTAAACCACCTTAAGGTCGACCTTATACATTACAGGGTTGACCTTAAACAGATCATAAGCAAAAAAGGTTTAAGACCAGTCCTCAAGCTAAAGATCTGATCATAAGCATTAAAATACAATTTTTTTTGTGAATTATGTCTTTCTCTCTCCTAAGTGGGACCTTTCGTTACAGCCCAATGGTGATCTTAAACATAACAGAGTTGATCTTAAGAATTAGGTAAGGTTTATCTTAAAATCTATTGTGGTCTTATACACTGCTGAAGTCTTTAAGGGCACAACGCCGTAGGACAGGCAGCAGGGAGAAGGGAGGAATTATGAGCGCGTAGAGAAACCGGCCGATCCGGAGGCTAGCCAGCCTCTCTGCCTGCTTGCTCACACCACGCTGCAGAATTCTTCGGACTGAGCTAAGCAGCTCGCATGGATGGACGGACACCAAAGAAATGTCTGATGAGTTTTTGAATATGTTCATATTAGTGGTTTTTAGTTATAGTTAATTATTTTTGGTTGAAAATAATAATAATAATTAAAAAAGTGGTATTTAGAAGAAAGGGTTAAGCGGTGGAGAAAGTGAGATATATGTGTGAGATAGGAGTGAGGAGTGGGGTGTATGATATATAATTGATCCATATCTTATTTCTAGAACGATCCTAAAGCGGCTATTATAAAGGAACTGTTTTGAAAAATTGAATGTTTATATTAGCTTATAAATTTAAATGAAAGTCAATATAAATATGCGGTACAGCAATGGCCCGACGACACATGGTGGTGACACGATGAGTTGACGTGTCACCGCTAGCTGCCGACCTAGATCACCATTTCCCTGTTTGTCCTTGCGTACGACTTTGCTGATACGAGCACACAGAAAAGAGGGGAGTTTTCTTCTTGCAAACCGGACAAAAAAACGCAAGAAATTTGGGAGGCGTAGCTTCGTTTGCTTCTGATGGGGCTGCTCGCTCAATTAGGGTCCCAACCAACTCCAAGTTGAGGCCAAAATAGACGACCGAAAATGCTCCATTATTGTGGCGGGAACCTGCTGGCACATCGGAGCCTCGCATACACCTACACACAAAGCAACGGTGGATTAAGCCGGTCTACTTCCTTTCATGTATCCATCTGTGTTTCTATACCTCTGTACGCGCCGACTACAGAGGTATACGTAGGACACCACGTGTTATCGAGAAGAAAACACACGGTCTTTGTCCCCGACAAAACGCACATCCATCCACAGCTAGGCCTAGGCATCAACGAAAGTGAAATTTGGACTTGACGGTTTGCATGTGGCAGAAATTTCATTGTGTAACTCAGAACTGTTCACAATGTAGATTTATTTTTTCAAATTTGGTCTCAATGGCCGTTTTTTGTAAATCTAACAATCTCTTCAAGTTCGACAGCTGTGGTAAGCAATATGTGTCGACTATTGCACTACAGCAGCTCGACAGGTTCTACTGAACAACATAGCTCGGCAACACTTATTGAGCAACTGCAACGACCTGCCGATAGGGCAGATTAGCACTAAGTAAACATTATATTGCATGATTAGCACTATTTAATTACTGGCACGGCTGGCCGCGTGTCCCGCTAAGAGCTCGGCGGGTATCTGCGTCGAGTATAAAGAGAATGTTAGATTTACAAAAATAAATACCTTAATATTAAATCTGAAAAAGTGATTATTATGCTATTTGTGTGCACAGTTCTACGACTCATGCCACTATGTAAGTTCATGGAGATTAGAGAGACACGCGCACACTTACACGTGGTGCAATGCATGAAGTGACCGTCACTGTGGCCCCGAGAGTGCAAGTGCCTGCCCTAGGTCGCTGTGGCCGACTTGAGGGCCCCACGTTGCTCTCAGAATTCTACACGTCGACAGAGGTACGAGTAGGACGGGCGACCTGGCTTGATTTCGATCTCACTGTCGTGAGAGAGTACGTATAACATAGATCCAGAAGCATTGTTTTCTGATCGATCAGTCCCTGTTCTTGGTCTTCACGGTGCAGTAGCGATCTTTGCCTTTTTCCGAGATGAGCTGCACATCACAATTTTTAGTGGAAAGATTGTGTAGCACATTCTTGGTCAAAAATAGTAATTAAAGGAGCTGCCAATTAAACATTGGTCGAGCTTGCAGAATACAAGCTTAACCTCTTCATCTCTTATTTAGAATTATTTCAAATTTTCTTGCGACGAATTACTTCAAAATTTTGATTTCGGAGCTGGGTTTATAAAAGAATTTTAAGAATTTTTTAATGAGATGCTAGTTGCTTTGAAGGCATCTGCCACATGAGTAACCAGTTCTAAGATGTTGACATTTAATTTGGACATGATCGACAACATGCTCAAAATATATTAATTGCGTGCTTCTTTTCTTCTTTCTGAGCAGCCGGATGGCTTTTCGTTGTTACATGCCGTGAAGAAAGGAAGAGATGTAGAAAATACTTGTTATCTGCTACAAGTAACTAGTGATCGATATGCTTCATTTGCAAGCAATTAGCTAGCTAGGGATTCTTGGTAGTACAATTCCATGACGGTCCAAGCAAATATCGCAATCAAAGTGGTAGTTAGACTGAATAACATTTTCCTGGTCTAGGTTTTGCTTCGTGCTGTCATATAGGAGCATCGTGTCAACTCCCATCCATAATTGATCTTAGGAAGGAAAGGAGAAAACTCATTCACAATTAAGTGTTCACTTCATGGCATACAGCTAATCCCTACTGTAGCCGTCGCCTTTTGCTGTGGTAGCTAGACTGGTGGTGGTGGTGACGTTCTCATTTATTTATTGAGTCCTGACTTATACCCAAGCATGCATTATTTTCTGCCATACCACACATTAATTGCTAGGTGCACAGGTACATAGAAGATCGCTGTAGAAAGTTTGACAAGCTGGCCTACTCGTTAGACTCACACCTAGGAGGAAATTAACGAAAGGTGTCAGAAATAGGCGATCGAGTATATCAACTACTGTGATGCATCTTATAACTTATGATTTTTGATGAATAAGCAAATTGGTAACTTCTTTGTTACTTTTTTTTGAAACGATTTATTAGGATAATTTTTTTAATATATAATTTTCTATAAACAAGTAAATTAATAGTTTCTTTGTTGTTTTTTTGAAATGATTTATCAGGATAATTTTTTTGAAAGGGGCTTATCGATTTTATTGATATTCGGTTCGTTCGTATAAGGACTAATACTAGAGCTAAAAGCTATCAGCTGCAGTCGAAAAGAACCCACTCTTAGCAACATACAAAAATACCTGATACTCCTGTGCGATTGTGCGAGCTAGTTTAGAAAAGAAAATTAAATGGAGTATCGTTTGGACCCAAAAATTTAAAATGGATAAAAAATATCACTACACTACGTATAAAAATGCAATCCCCTTTATTTCTTCTGCCAAATTCCCCAATCATTTTTGTGAGCAATTGCTTGGGCAGAAGGCGGCTTCAAGGTCTTTTTTTTTATTTATGATTTATAACTTATAGTTTTCTTCTGAATAAACAAACGTATCAGTTCGTCTCTATTTCAAAGAGACATATTAACATTCAGTTCGTTTTTATAAGTAATTATATTAGTACTAAAAACTATTTACTGCAGTTATAAATCATCCGCTGTAGGCCTGTAGCTGAAAAAAAGATATCTTAAATCAGAGGGCAGCGTGTCGGATGCCCCCGTAGCCATACCATCGCGTCGCCCGGTCCCCACCGGTCGGTAAGTGAGTGCCCACGGAGTCGGAGGTCACACAGGAAAGCGACTCCGGTCAGTCAGGTCGAGTGAGTCCATGTGGCCCGTATAGCCTCGCTCACCGACACCAGCAGTGCGCCGAATTGAAGACGGGTTCACTTGTTATCGACCCAGCGAGCTGGATCCCGATTTCGCTCTCCTTTAATTATCTCTTCTTTCATTCAAGTTTATGCGCCAGCATCGCACTAATTAACTCTGGTCTACATTAAAATCTGTACTTGCACGAGTCTGTCTGAAATTTGATGCGTCCGATTCATAGGCCAGCAAGAGACGTCAGTGTGGCTCACACATTGATTAGCCATTCTTGTATCATTGTATGCTATACAGCACATTGATTAGCAATCCTAATGCTTGATTCAGTCTACATAATTCGTCAACAGTGTTAACGAGTAATTAATTATGATGGTTTCTAAAGAGCATTCAAGTATTTTTAGGGTTGGTAATACTTAGATTTTTTAAATGTTGGATGGAGATCCAACATTTTATATTTGGAACACTCATTTTAGAGGGGGTATAGCGGATTCGTTGGATAGAGATCTAATGTCTCAAATTTATGTTTTTAGAGAAATAGAGGTATAGGGATCCATTAGATAAAGATATAACATTTTAAAATCTGAGTGCTATCAATCGAAAAAAAATTTAAGTGCTTCTTTAGTGTTTCCCATTAATTATTGCAGACTTAGGGGGTGATCGTTTCGGCTTTTTTTGGCTTCAGTTTCTAGCTTCAGCTTCTTTTTCACTATTCACTACACTATCCACTAACTCAGTTACAGTGTTTTTTCAGCCAGATACAGTGTTTTTTCAACTAAAAACCAAAAACCATCGCTATTCCGATCACCCTCTTAATTACGAAGTGGTTTTTCCGAGTGCTAATTTGTGGAATTGACGTCTTGTCGTTGGTTTCAGTTGCTGCTTGACGGCGATCCGCAGGCGGCGAAGCACCGGGGCGTGCTAGAGCAGTACAGGGCAAAGGCGGAGCACTACCTGTGCGCGTGCCTGGGCAGGAACAACGGTAGCAACGTCGACCGGAGCCCCGGCGGCATGCTCTACGTCCGCCAATGGAACAACCTCCAGTACGTCTCCAGCGCCGCCTTCCTCCTAACCGTCTACTCCCACTACCTTGCCGGCGCCGGTGAGCACCTCCTCCGCTGCCCCGACGGGCCGCCGACGCTGTCGGGGGAGCTGCTGGCCATGGCGCGGTCGCAGGCCGACTACATCCTCGGCCGCAACCCGCTGCGAGTGAGCTACATGGTCGGCTACGGCAGGCGGTTCCCCGTGCGCGTGCACCATCGCGGCGCCTCCATCGTGTCGCACAAGGAGAACAACCGCTTCATCGGGTGCATGCAGGGGTTCGACGACTGGTTCGGCCGGGGCCGGGCCAACCCCAACGTGCTCGTCGGTGCCATCGTCGGCGGGCCCAACTGCCGCGACGAGTTCCGGGATGACCGTGGGAACTACATGCAGACCGAGGCCTGCACATACAACACCGCGCCCATGGTCGGCGTCTTCGCGAGGCTGCATCGCCTGGCCACGGCGACCGGTTCTGACGGTAGCTCGCTGGAGGGGTGCCGCCAGGGGACGACGGCGCTGCGGCTCGCGGCGGAGTGTAGATAAATTAAGGTGCTAGTTTGGGCGGGAAATTCTTTTTTCTTCTCGTATAGTTAATTACTTCCATATAAGAATTTTTTTTGAAGTGTTAATATGAGAGAGATAGAGAGAGAGATTGATTTTATTAATGAAAGAAATGAACAAGGGTAGTGAATGGGCTATAAGGATTAAGGAGGTCAGAAGGGTGAAAAATAGTTACTTGTATTTTAAATCAAAGTTAGGTATCTCAGAATTGAAGAAAGCAAACAATCTTCACTAGAACACTAGTAAATAGACTGTTACATGCATCTTATATGTGCTTGTGCATTTTGTTACAAGTTTCCTCTTGAGTGCTTATTCAGTATAAGTTCTTTTTTATATAGGAAATGTACATTGATTCATCCTTATGCATGTCCACATGAGATCATAGAATTGTAGCTGTTTTGCTTGTCTTCCTGACCCCATCAGCAGATGAGCTTGTGCTTGTTGTTCTACTACTAGCATTGAGGCAATTAATAGACATTACACAGAGTTCACTGTACACTCCCATGATTTATATGGACCGAATCTACATTGTATTGGGCCGACATATAATTTCTGGGCTGCTATACCGTGGGAGCTGGGACCAACTTGTGCTCTGAGTCCTAGAAGTCTCTCAACTCCGTTGCAAAATAATCAGTACCATTGGCTCCGGATTCGAAAGTTAATTTTGTGGGAGTTGCATGTTCAAGAGCGGTCCAATCGAAAATCAACGAGTTCACGAGTTCAATTGAGACGGACCGTGATTCTAGGTGCTCCAAATTCTTTGCTTACATTGCATTGCAGATTGCAAGACAACATGGTAGTAACCCATGAGTGTGATAGGTATTTGATATGGCTTGAGCTTTGCATTTATTAATTAAGTTTGATTTTATACAAATTTGCAATGTAAGATGTGATCGCTATAGCACCGGTCAGACCGGCCTGGAATGGCGGTCTGAGCATTGAGGGGTTGTGGTCAGACTGGCAATACCTGGCGGTATGACCGGTGGGACTTGATGGTCTAACCGTCTTACTAGCCATGGTCAGACTAGCCCTTTATCTAGTTCTGAGTTGGTACTGTGATTTTGGTTGTGAGTAATGGCTAGTGAGGGAATTGAAATAGAAAAGACACCTCTTTTTGATGGTTCAGATTAATCGTATTAGAAAATTAGAATGTCTATTTATCTTAAAGCCATAAGTCTAAACATATGAAAAATTGTAAATTAGAGTTATGTCATACCTCTTGATCCACTACATCCCACAGAGTAAGAGAGACGTAACGCTCATTTAGATGCTCAAGCTATGAATGCTCTATTTGACGCTTTAAACACGGATAAATTCAATAGAGTGAGCAATTTAGAAATCACTCATAATATTTGGACTACCCTCTTGGAAATACATGAGGAAACATCCATAGTTAAAGAAGCCAAATTGCATAGGCTTTGGATCAAATATGAGACATTCACAATGTTACCTCATTCTCATCTCAACAACATTGTGAATGATATCAAGAGTCTTGGCACATCACTAACGGATGTTGATATTATAAGAAAGATGCTTATAGTGTTACCGGAGAAGTATGAAACATTGGTAACACTCTTCCTCAACTTTCTTGAGTTGAGACGAATGACGCAAACACAACTCTTGGAAAATCTGATCACCAACGAGTTGTACAAGGATAAGTAGAAACTCTTAGAGCAATCCTCTTACAAGGCAAAAAGGATCACTGCTTTCAAGGCCAAAACGGTATCTAGTGATGAATCCGGGGTTGATGAAGAGGATTCCAAGGAGAAGTTGGTTTTTCTTGTGAGAAAGATGAAGAAATTCATGAAGAGACGCTCATATCGAAGCGCTAGTCATACGAAAAGCAAGAAAGAGCGATCCTATAACAACAAGCGCTATAGTAACATTCGTTGCTATGAGTGCGATGAGAAAGGACACATTACCTCTCAATACCCCACGAAGAAGGATGACAAGAGCAGGACATTCAAGAAGAAGGATTTCAACAGTAAGAAGAAACCTTTCAAGAAACTTCACAAAGAGGGCAAGAATAAAGTCCACATTGGAGAATAGAACTACGATGAGAAGTACACGGACTTCGATTCCGAAGAGGAGTCCTCCAAGAAGAAGGGACTAATTGGTATTGTTATCAAAGAAGCTCCATCCCTCTTCTCATCTGTAACATGTCTTATGGCAAAATAAGAGAAGGTAAAATATTTGGATGATGATGAGCCTTTTTATGATGAACTTATCGATATACCAATTGAATTAAATGAATTTCTTTGAAAAAAGTTAAAATTTAAGAGCTTGAGGAGGGAGCATCTTTCTCTTAAATATTCTTATGAGGAGCTAAAGAAAGCTCATGACTTGCTTATTCAAGAAAAATTTAAGTAAATTTAGTACTATCATCGGAATTACATGTGACATTTATAATGCCATGTCTAATGTAGAAATATCTAGAACTAGCATTTTTATTTCATGTGATGATTTACTTGATATGCTATGTTGCTCTAAAATTGCCTCAAATTAAGTAAATGATAAATCATGTGTTGCCAATCTCATTATTGAGAATAATGAGTTAAAAGAACAAGTGACTAAGCTAAATAAAAACTTGAAAATGTGCTTCAAGGGTAAGGATACTCTTGACAAATTATTGAGTGAGCAAATGTATTCATTCAATAAGGTCTTGGGTATGTACTCAAGAAAGATAAGAAACCAGCAAATAAGTTGACAAGATTTGTGAGGTAAAATAGTAAGTATTGCCAAAAGTGTCGGGAAATAGGACATGAACAAAAAAATTATCCAATGAGTAAGACTTCTTCAATTGGATTGTTTAATTCATATTATATCCTTAAAAAAATCTGAGAATGGTAGCATTATCGCTAAATTTATTAGCACTTCAATCTTAGGTGCTAAAAGGAATGCTATTTGGGTACCCAAATCTTTAGTCACTAACATTTAAGGATCCAAACAAATTTAGGTACCTAAAAGAACTTAATTTCCTTTTGTAGGTAAACTACAAGACCAGTAGAAGGCATTGGGTGCTTGATAGTGGGTGTACTCAATACATGATCGGAGACCAAAAAATGTTTACCATATTTGAGAATGGAAGCAATGAGAAGATCACATTTAGGGACAATAGCAAATAAAATGTATTAGGATTATGTAAAATCGCTATCTCAAATGACCTTTCTATTTCCAATATATTTTTAGTAGAAACATTAAAATATGTATTAGGATTAGGTAAAATCGCTATGTTCAATGAGCTTTCTATTTATAATATATTTTTAGTAGAAACATGAAATTTTAACTTGCTATCTATTGCTCAATTGTGTGATCTAGATTAAATAAGCTCATTCTCTAAAAAAATGATGCTACCATTTCAAAAGAAATGGAAAATGAACTTGTTTTCAAAAGCTTTAGCTTTGGAAATATTTGTTTAGTAGATTTCTTCTTTAGTGATTCATATTTGAAAACTTGTTTAATAGCAAAAATTTCTTTGGGTTGATTATGGTGTAGAAAGTTGGGTCATGGAGATATGATTCAACTTAAAAATCTTTTCAAATATGATTTAGTTGTTGGCTTAAAAGATGTCAAGTTTGAGAAAAATAAATTATATAGCGTTTGCCAAGCAAGTGGCAAATTCTCATTTTTTTCAAAAGTATCATGTCAACTTCTAGATTATTGGAGCTCTTACATATGAATTTGTTTGGACCAACAACCTATAAGAGCATCAGGGGCGATAGCTATTGTTTAGTCATTGTAGATTATTACTCTAGATATACATGAGTTTTCTTCTTAAATGACAAATGTGAAACCTCCGGTATTTTTAAAAGTTTTGCCAAAAGGTTTCAAAATGAGTTTGATTTTAAAATAAAGAACATTAGAAGTGACAATGGTTCCAAGTTCGAAAAAGCTAAAATTGAAAATTTTTTGTGATGAATTTGGAATAAAGTATGAACTTTCCACTACATACACTCCGGAACAAAATAGGGTTGTAGAAAGGAAAAATCAAACATTAATTGAAATGGCTAGAACAATGCTTGATGAATATAATACTTCTGATATTTTTTAGACGGAAGCTATTAATATCACTTGTCATGTCATAAATTGCTTTTGTTTGCATCGTCTTTTGAAAAAGACTTTCTCTGAACTTCTCATTGGAAGAAGGTCGAACATTTCCTACTTCAGAGTATTTAGATGCGAATGCTACATCTTAAGAAAAGATGTTCGACTCTCTAAGTTTCAAAGCCGATGTGATAATGGTTTCTTGCTAGGTATTCTTTAAATAGTAAAGCATATAGAGTCTTCAATAAAAACTCTAGTCTAGTTTAAGAATCTTGTGATATTCAATTTGATAAAACTAATAGCTCTTAAGAAGAGTAAGAAAACTTGGATGATGTAGGTGATGAAGAACTAAGGCGTGCAATAAAAAACATACAAATCAGTGATATCAAGGCAAAGGAGGATACAAGCATTTCACCTCCATCAAAGCAAGTTGAACCCCCCACTTCCTCCACAATAAGCAACATTTAAGCCATAAACATGAAAAAAAAGGAAGAACATCTACCACCAAAGATCCACAATGCTATCACCAAGGACCATCTAATAGATCAAATATTAGGTAATATGAGTAAAGGTGTTCAAACTCGTTCAAGAGTAGCTTCATTTTACGAATATTATTCGTTTATGTCTACTCTTGAGTTAAAGATTGTAGATGATATTTATAAAGATCCAGATTGCGTGAATGCAATCTATGAAGAACTCAACAACTTTGTCCGAAATGACATTTGGACTATGGTATAAAGACCCAAGGAGCATGATGTAATTAGAATAAAATGGGTCTTCCAAAACGAACAAGATAAGAATGAAATTATGGTAAAAAACAAGATAAGATTAGTTGCTCAAGATTATACTCAAGTAGAGGGTTTAGACTATAATGAAACATTTGCACTGGTAGCTAGACTTGAGTCAATTCGAATTTTACTTACCTTTGCTTCAAGCTTTGATATTAAGTTATATCAAATAGATGTGAAAAATGTATTCTTAAATAGCAAAATCACTGAACTTATGTATATTGAACAACCTCTTGGAATTAAAGATCCTAAAAATCCAAATCATGTGTATAAACTCTAAGGCGCTATATAGCTTAAAACAAGCTCCTAAAGTATGGTATAAGCGTCTTTGAGATTTTCTACTCTCTAAAGGATTCAAAATTGGAAATGTTGATACAACATTGTTCATTAAAATCATTGATAATGATTTCTTTTTATGTCAAATATATGTTGATGATATTATATTTTGTTCTACTAATCAAGATTTTTGCAATAAATTTGGTGATATAATGTCTAGAGAGTTTAAGATGTCCGTGATTAGAGAATTGAGCTATTTCCTTGGACTTCAAATTAAACAACCTAAGGATAGGGCTTTCATAAACCAAACAAAGTACGCGAGAGATTAACTCAAGAGATTTAACAAACGGGCATCTTGTTCTTAATGAAGGAGGTAAACCTGTCGATTTAAAGCTTTATAGATCCATAATAGATAGTTTATTTTATCTTACCGCATCTAGACCCGATATCATCTTTAGTATTTGTATGTGTGCAATGTTTCAAGCATCTCCAAAATAGTGCCATTTGACGGCCGTAAAGAGAATTCTAAGATATTTAAAACATTCATCTAACATAGGCTTGTGGTATCCTAAAGGTGCAAATTTTGATTTAATTAGATATTCAGATTTTGATTATGCGGGTTGCAAAGTGGATAGAAAAAGCACTTCGGGTAGCTGTCAATTGTTAGTAAGATCATTAGTGTTATGGTCTTTCAAGTAATAAAATTCTGTAGCACTTTCCAGCGCCGAAGCCGAATATATTTCTGTGGGTAGTTGTTGTGCTCAATTACTATGGATGAGACAAATTTTGATGGATTATGTAATAAAATTTGACAAAATACCTCTTTTGTGTGATAATGATAGTGCATGAAAAAAGCAGATAACTCATTCCAACACTCAAGAACCAAACACATAGATATACGCCACCATTTCTTGAGAGATCATGTGAACAAAGAGGATGTTGTAATTAGCTACATCCAGACCGAAGACCAATTAGCGGATATTTTCACTAAACCATTAGATGACAGATATTTTTGCAAATTGAGGAATGAATTAAATGTCATAGACTACTCAAATATTACTTGAACTTTTGTCTCATGTTTTCATATTCATTTGGTGTTATTTAAGGTATTTTTGAAGGTTATTTTTAATTTTTTGCAAAAATCCTTTATGTTCATAAAAACTATGTTCATAGGCTTCTCCTTGTCTTAGTAATGCATAATGATCCTGAATGATTCTCTTTTAAGTGCAAAACTAGAGATCATTTGCATGTTCTCTCAGATCTTATTCTGTCCTGAAAAGTTCCAGAAAAATTAGAACTATCGTTGTAAATTGTGCGGTACTACCGACTTCTGGTACTACTGACGTTAAAATAGTGGTACTTCTAATTTCCGAAACTACTGGAGTTTTATTTGTGAAACTACCGATTTCAGTTGGTTTACGCATTAACTTCAGGGCATGAGCCTTCTTCTCTCTCTCTCTCTCTCTCTCTCGCTTTCTCTCTAAGTGCATCAACACAACCGAACGGCTCCCTCTTTCTCGCTCTCTCTCAAGAAAGCACCAAAAATCCACTCTTTGATCTCCAAATCCTGTAGGAATTTCTTCACTTATTTATGATTTCTCACATCCAAAGGGTTCAATTCCTTCAATTCACAAGGTAAATAGGATCAAAACTCTTATTTCATCTTATTTCTAAGAACCCTATGTCGAAGTAGCTTTGATTTGAAATGCAAATGATTTAGAGGTGTTTTCTTGGGCAAATGACCATATGTGGTGGTGTGTGATGTCTACTTATATATTTCGTGGATTCAATCCAAGAAAAATACCATTTAAATTCATACATTGTCTGCCCTAGAAAATATCAGGAAAAACGGAACTACCACTTGACAAGCACGGTACTACCGCAGAACGGTACTATCGGAGTTTACGCGTCAGTACTACCGCATCTCGATACTACTGCACTTTGAACGTCAGTACTTTTGATTTTCCTAATAAAACAGCAGTGTCATTTCATTCATTTCAAACTAAATTTCCTTGATCCATACCTCATCCTTGATATCATTTCTTCCTTTTTGAAGATACAAAGGATTAGAAATGCTGCAAAGAACGTGTATGCTAGGAACGACAACCTATTTGGACAAGCTTCTCAACAAGGGTCTCATGCCATTTCGGCTCCACCTTCAGTTCAGATGCCACCAGGTGCTCAAGAAGAATCCACACAGAAGGCAAGAGAGGACAGAGGAAAGGCAATAGCCTCTGACTCTGAAACTGAACAGGAAGATAGTCCATCTCATGAGTCCTCAGATGAAGAGATGCCTGAGCCAATGGAGCAGCAAATTGATCTCAGAACCATCTCCATCGATGATTATGCTATTCTAGGACATAGAAGCCAATTTGTGCTTCCTTGAAATAGCCAAAATCCCAGATTCTATACAAAATTTCAGGAGAAAGTGTATAAGCAAATATATGGTCCTTCCAACCAGTTTGCTGATCATAAATGCTGATCACAAGTGTATCCATCACATTGTACCATTAAAGTCTGACTATGATGACAAGATCATTAGATAATTCTATGCTACACTGTACATTTCTTCAAACTATAAGCATATATCTTGATGACTGAACATCAATAACTGAACTCCAATAAACATGAATTTGAGCAAGCCCTTCATACTGAGTCCAGTACTTTTGAGAAAGTGTATGATAGACCCACTCTTTAGCTTGCTACATGCACAAAGTATTATGATCAAAATGTCAGATATATGCCAGGCAAGCTCCCAGGCCTCCTCCCTATTCCAAGTCTTATGAATAGAATCATCAAATACATTATTCTTTCTAAGAGTGAAAACTTTGATGCTATTTGTGGTCATGCGTGGAACTTGATAAATTACGTAATGATTGGTTGAAGATTTGATGTGGTTGATCTTATTATCAGGGAGATTGCTTCTTCCAAAAATGACAGAGTCAAAAGGATAAATTATGTCCCCTATATTATGGCTCTCATCATTAGAAAGACAAGGTACCGAGGCAGATTAGGCTCAGTTCATAAGCCATACAAGCCTAGAGAAGGTCTCCTATTCCTGCACCTCCTTATCCTAGAGCTTAACAAGAAGAGGCTGCGGCAAAACATCAAGGAGAGGAAGAGATCACTCTTTCTCAGGTCTACTCCGTAGTCCTCAAAATTGAAGGATAAGTCACCTCTTTGGCTCCCACAGTGTCCACCATCAGTGACCGAGTATCTTCTCTTGAGCGGGCAGTCACTTGTCCTCTATCTGCCATTCGTTTCGGACGCCGTCGCTGTCGTGCCTCATCTACTCAAGAGCCACAGGACTAACCTTTTTGGTACTTTGATACCAAAGGGGGAGAAGAAAAATTAATGAACAAGGAAGGATTAATAAAGAAAAGAAGAATGAAAGGATAAAGGAGGAGATGCCAAGTTTATCATTTAATATTATAGATGCCAAGTTTATCGTTCAATATTATGTATTCTTGTTATGGTTAATGAATCATGTGATGTTTGGTTATTTTCAAGTGTTGTTGAACTTAAAGTTGTTGTTATTATAAAATTTGAAGTTGAACCTCAAGTGCAACTTGTGCTTCTTTCATAATTTGTATCATTGCAATTATCAATTTCCTTAAAGTTCAAAAAAACAAAGAAAACTCCGCAAAAATTTTCTCTTAACATGTGTCTACAATGTATTTTGTCATCTCTATATGTACATATTTATGGGGAGTTCTCCTAAATTGATCTTTGAAAGTAATTAATTCTTTAACCTCATCTAAGTTCATTGCAAGAATTGATTATTTTTTTAAATTCACAAAAGAATAGACAACTTGTTATCAAACTAGTGGTATATTCAAAACTAAATTCCTCTCAAATAAATTGGTATTGTCATCAATTACCAAAAAGGGGGAGGTTGAAAGCATCTAGGCTCGTAAAAATTATTTTGGTAATTAATGATAATATGTGAATATGGGATTAATGTGTTTGCTAAGTATCACATAGGTTCAATCCCTAATGATGAAAGTAACAAATGAAAATGTATGATAAAGGTCAACATGAGGATTAAGATGGTTCAAGACAAAGGTATAAGTAGTCTAGAATCCCTTTTGTTTTTATCGGTTTTTGAAGAAAGGTTGAAAAATCGGATTATAGGATAGTTGCTGTACTATTAAGAAGGTTCATAGGAAGTAACTTGAAAGAATGTTCTTGTGCCATTTGGATTAATTTAAGATCATACGTGCACTTAGAATTAAATTTGAAAGCCAACTGTACTATATTAGAAAAATCAGAAGTACCGGAATATATTTAGCAGAAGTACCAGACTCCAGAAGTATCGGCATGTACACGACGGTACTACTGGAAATCGGAAGCACTGGTACTTTGAGCAGTATGTTTTTTCAAAGTGCACCCCACTTGAACACTTAGGCTCCCTGATATTGGTAGTACCAAAAAATGAACGACGGAACTACCACAAAGCGGTATGACCACACTCTAAAATGGAACTATCAAACCTCAAAAGTACTAAAAATTTGGGTGGTATGTTTTTTCGGAGAGAACCAACTTTTGGTCTCAAAGAAATCGAAAGTACCGACCATAAATCGGAACTACTGATCATTGAAACTACCGTGATTTCAACGACGGTAGTATCACGCTAATTTTTAAATGGCTAGTTCCGACACTCTAACATAGCCATTACTACTTGCTATAGTACAATACGGTAGTTTCATAATTTGCACAGCGGTACTGCCGATTTTTCTAATTTTTCAGGATTATTTTATGCAACGGCTATATTTGGTTGGCGGGAGTATAAATACCCCCTACTAGCTCAAGAACGTAAGAAGAGATTTCATTGAACATCCTTGAGCATTGAGCATTCTTCCCACACCTCAATTTCTTATTATGCATTCATTTGAGATAGTTGAGCCACATCAAGTGCATTTGATCTCTAGATTGATCATTTGGCACTTGATCGCCGTGAAGCAAAGTTATGATCTGTTACTCTTGGTGCTTGCTGACACCTAGACGGTTTGGTGGGAGATTGCGAGGTGATCTCTTCAAGAAAATTGTAAGGAGGCCCAGCACCAAATTGTGAGTAGTTTGGTGTCCACCATCTTTGGAGCGGAGGAAGGACAATCAATAGTATATTGAGGAGTTGAGGCTTAACTTGTGGAGTCGGTTCAAGTCGCTTGGGTTTTCCTCAACGTGGATTAGAGGAAATCGATAAGTTTCCGAATACCACGGTAAAATATCGTGTGCTAATTGGTTATTTTCTTGTCTCTCTTTTCGCACTTATATTTCTAGCATTTTTGTGGTAATTGTGATAATTTAAATTTGCTTGTGTTAGAAATATTTGTAGAGACTAGTTCTTGTGGTGCCTTAGATTTACTAGAATTGTGTAGGTTTTATTTTCATTGAAATATTACCTAGCTAAAAATTGTGATAATCAGATTTAGAAGGTAAGAATTTTTATAACCTCCTATTCATCCTCTCTAGTCGATTATCCTTGATATTACAGCGGCTGGCGTAGGAGGCGCACACACTATGTTGGCGGCATGTGCGCAGCTGACGCAGAGGGAGGAGCCCACACGCGTGCAGCAGAAGGTGAACGTTGTCTTGGCGCATGGGTCTTGAGGAGGTGGGAGAAAGCACAGCGTGGAGGGTAGAACCATGGTGCTTCTTCGCGTGTGTGTCCCGTGGGCATCCATCATCATGGTCACAAGGTGTCGAAGCAGTCAGGCGGGCCCAAGGGGTGTCATGAAGCAGGAGCAGTTGGCTCGGGTGGTCAAGCCCATGGACATGCAGTTGATAGGTCCCATGCGTAGTAGAACATTGCGAGTAGCAACCAGTGTGAGGGACGCATGCATGCAGGTAGTGAAATTGTGGTGGGAGGCAGTGGCCTAGCAAGTAGCGGTGCGGATAGTCAAGGTGGTAGGACTCGGTTGCATGCAGGACAAAGAAGTGGCATAGTTGGCCAAGGTAGGCCCCACGCTGGTGCAAGGAGGCAAATAGGCCATGCATAACAAGACACACAGGAAGTTCATGGTCAACATGGCACGTCACCTCATGTGCAAGCAGCTGGCGTAGTAGTAGGCATGCCCCACATGAAATTTGGTGCGCATGCGCAGGCATGAGTAGCTCGGGGCACAAGCAAGTGCGCACGCAGTCGATCGCATGCATGCACTAGGAGGTCAAGGCGTGGACTCCACGCAGATGCCAGTGTGGCAGCAGTGGAAGATGATAAGGCAAGTGGAAGCGCAACAGAAAGCGGCCGAGTAGGAGGTGTTAAATCGAGTTGCGATGCACGTGAGGGAACGAGAGAAGATCGGTATGATCAAGATGAAGAAACAAGATTAAGGGGTACTTATTGGAATTAATCTTTTTTCTTTTGTTGCTTAGTCGTATCTGAGTCCGTACGAGTCAAGTCTGTGTAAGAGGTTGTGTGAGTAGCCTTTAAATAGGCATGCCGAGTCATGTAACGAATCGAACGAGAGGGAGAGAAGCAATAAAAAAATAGAGTGCTTTGTGCCCCGGGAAAAAACCATGTACGTTCATGTTGAGTTCTTCTCTCCAGCAGCAGCAACAGGGTGCTACTTTATCTCGTAATGAGTAGAGGCAAGGTGCTGCCTATCACGTCGCCGGGCCCCATGGAGGTCACGTCCAGCAAGGGTTGCTTCTCATCATCACATGAAGTCCAGGGAGGCAAGGCAAGGGCCAAAGCATTGCTTCACGTTAAGAGCAGGATAGCAAATCTCTAGGGTGCAGGCATCTCATCATCAGGGGTGCAAGGACCAGTGGGTCCCACCGGAGAAAAAGGAGCTCTTCTCGAGAGAGCACTTCTGGAGACCTACAAGAAGCGGTGACCAAAGCAAAGAATTAAAAAAATCCATCGATCCATGCATATATTTTGCTAATTGAGAGTTAAGTGTGTGTCATTTGTGCTCAGATCAATTGCTTTGTCTTTAGTGTGCAGGTGTTTTAATGATGGATTGTTGCTAGTGGCAAGATCGAGTCTTGGTGGTCATAGAGTGTCATGCAAGTACAGGTGGAGCATCATCTCAAGCCGAGAGCATGAGAGAAAGGCAAGTATCGTGAGGAGGCAATGCATACATATGGTGTGACAATTGGACTTGTGCGTTTCAAGTTGTGACGGTTCTCAGAGTAGACATATGATCTTGGCATCAAACATTAGGCATCATGGACTATAGTGTGATGTTGGTGTGCTATGGGACCTGGATATTTCAAGTGGTGATGGCCTCGGCGCGGGCATACGATCTTGGCAACAAGTCATGGGCGTCGCATCGTCTTGAAGATCGATGGTGGCAATTATGAAAATTATCCAATACTAGATGGAGTGGAGGTTTGCAAAACCGCGGCACTGGCCTAAGTGGTTTTAGGTCACATCTTTATGGATGGAATATCGGGCTATTGGAGCTTTTGGAAAGTCATGCTTTAAAAATGTGCAAGTAAGTGTAATGTAAAACCCATTTGTGTGTTGGTTATCGAGTTTCTTCATATGTAAGTAGTGTGATTCACTAAGGAATGTTGATTGTTAAGGTTAAATAAGAGGTGTGTAGTCTCCACTATATAAGCCTTGTGTTGAGTTTAGTCATATGAGACTCCAAAATTAGGGTTAAGGTTTACTTGTGTTAGAACCTTGTATGTGTTCTAGGCTTAGAGCTCTGATATCATGAGGGATTAGTTGTAAAATATTTCCCTCTAAGTGAAATGAATATCCAAAGTTTTTCCAAATGAGTTATGCCATGGATCCTCTCTTGTGCTTTTGATTTTCTTGGCTTTCTTGTTTTGATTTCTCTCTTCTTGATCTTTTCTAGTGCCAAGAACGTGTATGAGGTGAAGATATCTCCTAGAGATAAGATTTCATCCATCTAGGCATGATCTAGGGGAGGTTCTTGAGTTTGCCCGGTTTTCCTCAAGAGAGAGGTGATATGGGGGGTTTTACTCTTGTGGGTGCTTTAGGTTGCATTTGTGCTGTGATCTAGTTTGCTATGACATATGAGAATCTATGCAAGATCAATTAGATCATCTAGGACTCATGAGTAAGAGCATATTGAGGTTTTCCTCTTTTGCCTATTTTTGGTGCAATGTTCCTTTAATTGGAAAAAGATCACAACATTAGCAATGATTCTTTCAGTTGTTGATTGGAATAGCTTCGAACATCCTACAGAAGGTAAATGACATACTTCATTTAGAACATCAGATCAAAAGTTACATGGATTCTTAGTTTTGAAATCGTGATGATTTTACTGTTCATCACCTAGTGTTTGACCGCTAGCAATTTCTGGTCTAACCGCTAGCAATTGGAGGTTAGTCCAGTGAGGGTTTGCTTTTCTGAAGTTTTGCTTTCTTTGGCTCAGACCTTTGGAGAGTTTATGATTTTATGTTTCTGCTACATATTGTTATTGATAGTTAGGGAAAGATTTTGAAAAGTTATTCACCCCCTCTGACTCACCATACTCGATACTACACAAATTTTATTGTTAGACGTTTTTCTATTTTGTGTTTAAGTAAGTGGAAGAATTTGTGCTGAAATTGTGATGAGAAACTGATTCATGACCATTTGAATGTATTCTACTCTTGTAAAAATAAAAACATAGTTATAATATTGTGGTGATTGCTCATAATTTTAGAGGGGAGGGGAGGGGTGGCATTTCTTCAAAGGAATGCAAAGAAGAGCATTATTCTGTCAAGCTCTATTAGGATGAGATACCACTTGTTACGAAACTGACAAGACAAAGGACGAAACCAACGAAGAATAATCAAGAATATGAGATAAAGATTTTAACATAAAAAACTATTGTGGGAAAAAACTACAGATGCACAATCGGTGAAATTTCTATATGAGAAGAAGTTACTAGCACAAAAAACTTTGGTGTGTTTTAGCATTTATTAACCATGTGACTATAGGGGTATATATATAAGCTAGGGATCAGAGTTCCTAATGAAGAAAGGAACATGGTACTAGTCGGTAATAAAACAAAGATCTATTGGAATCTAGAACAGTAGCTTTGTCAGAGACGGGAACAACACCACGCTTGGAGAGTCTCATAAGATAATGGTGCAAGTTGTAGTCAGAAGCATCTCGAGTAGCCACGTTTGACTATAGTCGGTGACACACCTTAGAGCATCATGTCTGATGCAAGTCGGTGCAGAGTCTATTATGGTATCAAAAATGATTTAACTTCAGTGTGCTTTGTTCTCTCATGGAATGTCTAGTCTTTTATAAGACAAATAGCACTTTGACCATCATAGAAAATCTTAGTGCAAGATATATACTTCCACAAAGCTTAGTGTAGAGACTTCTTAGCCAAACAACTTCTTTACAGGCTTTTGAAATATCCATATATTCGGCTTCAATGGTGGAGAGAGTAATGGTAGCTTGTAAACTGGCTTTCCAACTCACAACACAGCCTCTGACCTTGAAAACATAACCAATACCATTGAGAAGTCATAAAGGAGTCAAATATCTTGTACCATTATCTGGGTAATTGTTTCATCCCATAAAGAGACTTCTTTAACTTACACACAAAAAACTACTTTCCCGAAACGACGAAACCTTCCAATTGCTCCATATAGAAGTCTTATTTCAATTCTCCATTTAATAATGCGGTCTTAACATCCAGTTGCTCAATCAGAAAATCACGTATAGCCACAATGCTGAGTAGAGTACGAATGGAACTATGCTTTATTACAGGGGAAAAAACATCTGTGAAATCAATACTTGGGATTTGGCTATATCCCTTTGTAACGAGCCTCACCTTATACCAGACCTGGTTGGTTGGTGATGTGTCTTCCTTTTTATAAATCTACTTACAGCGTACATGTTTCTTTTCAATCGGGAGCTCGACCAGCTTCCAAGTGGAGTTCTTATCGAGAGATCCCATATCCTCATGTATGGCAGCTATCCACCTCTCTGACTCATCAAAATAGATGGCTTCTGAACATGTTGAAGGCTTAGCAGTTCCTTCAATATCTTCTTTCATATTTAAACAATAAACCATAACATTGGGTTCTTCAATTAACCTCATCGAAAGTTGAATAGTTCTCTTTACCTGATTAGATATAATGGATTGTTGGTTCTAACCAATTCCTATTGGATGACTACTAGTCGAAGCTTGAACATGGACTTTATGTAAATTTTCTTTGTTAGCATCTAGTGAGAATTCTGAATCAATAAAGTGCTCTACCTACGTGCTGGCCTTCTACTGCTTCTTAGTAGCAGGACTAGTCGTATTGTTTTTCATTAAAGCAGACTCATCAAATGTAATACTTCTACTCATGACCACTTTTCTAGTTTAAGGATTCCACAACTTGTAACCTTAGCAAGGAAGATGTAATTAATAGCTCTTGGCTCTAATTTCTCATTATTGACATGGGCACAAGCAAGACAGCAAAAAATCCTCAAATTCAAGTAGTCGCAGGAAGAACCCGACCACTTCTCAATTGGAGTTTTTCTATCTATGGCAGTGTTCGGTGATCGGTTGATCAAATGACATGCAGTGGAAAAGGTTTCAGCCCAAAAACTCCTTGACAGACCTAATGTCGACAACATACAGTGCACATTTTCTATGATAATTCTACTCATGTACTCACCCACACCATTCTGCTGTGGTGTACCCGAAGCAGTATAGTGCCTCATGATGCCTTTCGATCGGCACAATGCTTCAAATCTCCCAAGCAAAACTCCATGCCATTATCTGTTCAGAGATTTTTGACATACTTATCAGTCTATTTCTCTATCATAATTTTTCATTCTTTGAATGTCTTGAACATATATGACTTGTGCTTGATGAAGTATGTCTAAACTTTTCTCAAGAGTCATCAATGATAGTCAGCATGTAGTTTTCACTTCCGAGGGATCGAACACAAGATCTATCCATAAATCAGAGTGAACATAATCCAATATGTCTTTTGAAAAATGAGTAGCTGTGTTGAAATTTACACTCTTCTACTTATCAAAGACACAATGTTCACAGACTTCAATTGGTCGACACCTTGACCATCAAGTACTTCTTTTGCACTACTTCTTCACACCAACTTTACTCATGTGTCCTAGACGCATGTGCCATTGATTAGTTCAATCGGTGTTTGAAGAAACAATAGCAGTTTCAACTATAGTAGTGCCTTGAATATGTTATAAATTTACTGCCTTTATATCACCTTTTATCACAATAAGAACACCTTTAGAGACCTTAAGGACTCTACCTCCACCTAAAGACTTGTACCCTCTGACATCAAGAGTGCTTAATAAGATAAGACTCTTTTTCAAGTTTGGAATATGTCAAACTTCTGACAGGGTTCTAATGGTATCATCAAACATCATAATCTAGACAGAACCAATGTCTGCGGTCCTACATGGAGTATCATGACCTGGACAGAACCAATATCTGCACTCTTGCATGGAATATCATGATCTGGACAGAACCAATACCTGTAATCTTGCATAGAGTATTATCTCCAATCAATAATGATCCACTTGGAGTCGCTTTATAGTTAACAAATCAATCACGATTCAAACTCATGTGGAAAGTGCAGACTGAATTAAGAATCCACTCATCACTGGTTTTGGAATCACTGACAAAGACAACAAAGACATCTCCTTCGGAACCTCCTTTAGTAACAATGGTAGCTGTCTTCTTCATCTTGTTGGTCTTTCTTGGAACTGTTATTCCTTTTCTCTTTGTTTTGGAGTTTCTAGCACTCAGATATATTGTGGCCTCAAAAAATAGGTATGATGTCGGATATTCAATGCTAGAACACAATTCATGCTGGTTAGTTGGGTAGTATCAGGGTGGGGATTATCAATGGCACTCGACAAGCGACTGCAAATTGATAGCAGAGGCATTTCAATGACCTGACTACCATGATGGCTTTATGTTGCTTTTGGGATTTGGAATTGGACTTCAGTTCGATCTGTAAGGTAATTCCATTGGCTCCTGTTCTTTGTTGCAAGACATACAATTTCTCTTTTTAGTTGTTTTAGTTTTGTTGGATTGTAGTGTAGCTCGACAACTTTAGAGGTTACTTGAATCTTTTGTTCTTCTTGTTTCTTCAAATTTGGCTCTTGTTTCTCGATATTGTTCCATCTATCTTGTTTCTTGTCTTTAATCTAAAACTCTAATTTCTAGATGTGCTTTTCTCTTTAAAGTAATTTAGATTGTGTTTTTTTGTCTAAAAGAGTGCTAAACAAGATCTACAATGATAATTGTACAATATGAAAACCAATAATCTTAGATCAAATCTGGATTGTTTATGATCTCCTACTCTTTTCACCTTCTAATAAAATAAAATTTTTCTAGATTCCTACCTTTTCTCACCTTCTAATAAAAGAGATGATAAACCCTTGTCCAAAATAGATGTCGTTCTAGTTCTGTGTGTGTAGAACAAGTAAAGACTAGGTGATTTAGTTTTCACATAGTTTGGCTTTATCAATTATTTACAGTACTTAATAGATGTTAATAAAAGGTTCCACTTTGCTTGTATGGATAGGTGGAGATTAGAATTAATCCCTTCAGTTTGTCGGGGATTTTAGTTCAATTTCCTTATCTATCCGAAGGGTATTGGGTATCCCCACCCATCCAAACAAGCTCTTATAAGGTGTATTCGATCTAACTGTGCATAGAGGTCAAGAAAGTTCCACATGAAAATTCACAAGAGAAAAATAATCTACATGATTGACATAAAATAGTATAAGTTTCCAAAAATCGTGTTTATTCAACTCACTCTACCTATATGTAAAATTTTAAGTTCGAACTAGGATGAGGTATTAAAATGAGAATATTTAGACAAATTAAAAATCAAAAGGAAAGAGAAATAAAAAGATTAAAATCATTCTTCATATCAAAACTTTTTTTTGTTTCATTACACATTGATTTGAATTTGA
The DNA here is from genome assembly GCA_036346265.1 of Melocanna baccifera. Taxonomy (NCBI): domain Eukaryota; kingdom Viridiplantae; phylum Streptophyta; class Magnoliopsida; order Poales; family Poaceae; genus Melocanna; species Melocanna baccifera. The sequence continues at coordinate 17,321,414 of CM070700.1, read as the reverse complement.
AATTCTGAAGGATGCTACACATTCCATAGTCTACATCATCAATTTTTTATTTTGTAAATATTGATTTAGCGCCCAAACCAAAATGACTTTCGTGGTTGCACCAAATTGTTGACTACGTATATGCATAGCTGTCCCCGTATTATTTATCCCTTTTTTTTATAATAGGTCAATCGATCTGAGAATTTAAAATTCTTTCATTTCCATTATCGAGCTCAACTGTCTCTACGTAGTACACAATTTGCATAATCTACCCTTTTCTCAGTTTATTCTTCCAAAGAGCTATTGACAGCACTGTACATTTTAGCGAACACCATTGTCATCAACTTACTTCAATTTACTCTCGCAGAAACCTTTTCGAAACAATGTCAGCCAGCAATGGGGGAGGGGCAACTCTCTTTCAGAATCTTCACGGCATGATCGACAGCATAGATGATCATCTTCTTCACCTGCATCCAACAAGAGGTAAGATTGCTAGTAACAGTTCACAATTCTCAAGGCAAATCCTTTGCAGGTAAAACAGATGAGTGAAGGTAAAGATGAAACGATGCTAGAATTATGCGGTTTCATTGTTTGCACTTTGGAACCTAACAGAGTTTAGGAGGGGCCCCACGATGCATTATTTAGTATGGGCCATGATAGGTCAGCTGCTTCGTGGCGGAGACTCGCTACCTCGGTACTCGAAAAAGGGGAACAAGTTACAACGTGTTCTATTTTTCAGTAGAGCTAGGAGTCGGACCGAGCTTATCTTTGTCAGCCCGAGGTCTGGTTGGCTCGGCATGGGTACGTCATATGGTGGGCTATACCAGCATGACACGAATGGTGGGTCAGTCTGAGCCTAAAAAGTTGGCCTGTCGGACGGTACAGCATGACATATCGAGCTGAGGACCTCCTCTACTGGATTTTCTTCCATGAGTGGAGGCAGTACGTCATAAAAAAGGCGAGGTGCATCTTGAGAGGTACATTATATGATGGAGGATGCCCCACAAAGGAGACGTCGTAGAGAATGTTTTTGTCAATTTAATAGTTTACTTTGTACATGCAATTTCAGAATAAATTATTTTCATCGCCCATTTCCACTTATATTTCTGCTATGTTAAATTTACTTAGTTTTGTAATCGTGTTCAACCACAAAATTAACATTTGTTGAGTTCCATTAATTTCACTAAACGGGGATGTCTAGCCATATAAGCAAAACGAATGGAATGAGTGTTGAAGGAATAATTTTACTCATCTGCTAACGGGATCCGTTCTACGGAAGATGCCTACATATAGATAGTTGAACCACAGGTATGCTTGGAAAGGACAACAGTACCTCTCACTTATACTCATAGGCTAGCTATCTTCTAGACTGGTATTCCAGTCATTTGTATAGACCCAAGAGACTATAAATACTATGTATCCCTTATTTGTAAGAGAGCTCTCAAGAGTAAGAAAAAAACATATTCATGTTAGATATGTATATAGTCTAGTTTTTTTTTTTTGCATATTGTACATGGGCATATATTGACCTGTTGAGTCCTTTGGTAATATAAGATCTCTTTCTTACATGGTATCAGAGCAAGGTTACGGTTAGGGTTGGCTGGACACCGCCAGACCGCCCTCTCCCTCTCCTCCTCACTTTTCCCGCACGCACGCACCCCCGAGCCGACCTCCAGGCCCGACACCGCCCGTGTGAACCTAGGCCGGCACTCGCGTCTGCGCCCATGTGTGCCCGTGTGCGCTTCTTAGTATCGGCGCCTTCCACGCTGGCGCACACCCATGCCAGCGACCGCCCGCCCTTCTCCTCACCGTCGGCGACTTCCATTCCAGCCAACGTCACCTGCTTTGGCCAGCCCTGGCTGGCTCCTACCCCAGGCTGTCTCCAACGCTCTGGTTGGCCCCGCCCCAGCTGTCTCCAGCCCTGGCCGCTACTACCCCAGCCAGCCTCAGTCGTCGCCGCCACCGCTTGTCGCTGCCACCGAAAAAATGATTTGATCTGCTTTGGATGGTGACCATCGGTGGCTCCTTCGCTATCCCAGTTCCCGCTGTTCATTTTGACGGGACGAACTTCCAGAGTGTGCGGTTCACCTAATGATTCTCCTCAATAGCCAGCGTCTATGGGGTTATGTCACTGCAAGCACACCTGCCCACCTTGTCCTACACCACCCATCTAGCTTGTTCTCCATGTGATGCGGATCAGGCTGCTTGGGACGAGGCCAATGCTGCATTGGAGGAGGCCCTAGAGCTATATCAGTCTACCCTGCATGCCTACGAGCGGTGGTAGGAAACTGAGGCTTGTGCTACTGCCATCCTGGTAGGTAGTATGATAGTAGCTATCTCTATAGATGTGGCGAAGCTGCCAACGACATAACTTATGTGGGAGTGCCTCCGAGCTCACTATCAGTTGATGAGTGATGATATGTATCTCTTAGTCGTGCATCAGGTGCATTCCCTTCAGCAGCTTGATGCCACCATTGATAACTTATACCAGCAGATGTCTGAGGTGTGGCGTTAGTTTGACTCTCTAGGGCTGGATGTTTGCCAGGCCTGTCCCTGCTGTGTGTGGCTCTCTGCTCACCAAGAGACTCACCATCTCTATAACTTCCTGGCGCATCTTTGGCCTGAGTTCGAGACTGTGCGGGCTCAGCTCCTGACTCGTCACCCGCGCTTGAGCTTAATGGAGGCTCTCACAGCTATGTTTGTCGAGGAGACTCGTCTCTGTGGCACAGTTTAGATGCAGACTGTCTTGTCTACCTCAACGTCTGTCTCTTCAGCACCGGTCGAGATCCCTTCCCCAGCTCCCAGCACCCCTGTAGCTTTTGCTTCTACTATGGACTTCCACTACACCTACTGCCAGCGTGAGGGTCACAAGTATCAGGATTGCTACAAGCGGAGGAGGGACCAGGCGCCGGGGTGGACATCCCCCGAAGGGCTCTGGCGGTTTCTCCACCCCAGGAGCTGGTGCCTCTAGCCAGGGCTCCTCCGGTGATGCCGCACAACAGTTACTCTCGCTCCTCCAGTGCCTCGGTGTCGGCTCGTCCTCAAACTCCTTGGGTTCAACTCGTCTGGTTTTCGCTTCTCAGCAGTCTTGCATGTCTTCGCCTCCTCCCTCATTAGGTATCTTGTCTCCGTGGGTTTTAGACTCTGGTGCTTCTTTTCCAATGACTCTAGATTCCACACATCTCACTTCCATGCAGCCCACGGTCTTTCCTTCCACTGTTCAGGCTGCAGATGGTATCTCTCTGTCTGTTGTAGGTCAAGGCACGCTTTCTACCTCATCCTTTCATGTTCCTGTAGTCTCTCATGTTCCTCAGCTTACAATGCAGCTTATGTCGGCTGGTCAGACCACTGATCACGACTGTCGTGTTGTTCTTGAGTCTGACTCTTGTTCTATTCAGGATCACCGCACGGGGAGTCTGCTTGGTACTGCCCCTCACCGCCATGATTCACAGTGTCTTTGGGAACTAGACTAGCTTCATCTGTCTTCCGCTGTCCCCACCAGCCAGTCAACCACTACCACTCCCTCTGGTCTTGCTCCGTCCTCCACTACTTCCTTCGCTCAGTGGCATCATCATCTCGGTTATTTTTGTGGATCACATCTTTCATCACTTGTCGGTCGTGGTGCTCTTGGGTCTGTTTCTGCGGACACCTCTTTACATTGTATGGGTTGTAAGCTTGAAAAGCAACTACAGCTCCCCTATCCCTCTAGTGACTCTATTTCTACTCTTCCTTTTGATCTTGTACACTCTAATGTTTGGGGTCCCCTTCGTTTTGAAAGGAAGTCATTGTTATTATGTAATTTTTATTGATGATTATTCTCATCACACTTGACTCTATTTTATGTTCTCTCACAGTTAGGTTCTCTCTATTTATCAGAGTTTCGCCACTATGGTTCGCACTCAGTTTGATTTGGCTATCTGTGTGTTTCGTGCTGACTCTAATGGCGAGTATCTCTCTGTTACCTTCCGTTGTTTTCTCGCTAAACAGGGCACTCTTCCCTAGTACTCTTATCCTGGTGCTCATGCTCAGAACGGTATCTCTAAGTGTAAGCATCGTCACTTACTTGAGACCGCTCAAGCTCTCATGCTTGTCTCATCTGTTCCCTCTCATTTTTGGGCTGAGACTATCTCCACTGCTGCTTTTCTTATCAACATGCAGCCTGCCATCGCCCTTCAGGGTTCTACTCTTGTCGAGCGATTTTTGGTCGATCCCCAGAGTACGGTCACCTTCGCAGTTTCAGCTATCTACTTTGTCCTTCTTCTACCTCGTGAGCGCACTAAGCTGACTGCTTAGTCAGTTGAGTGTGTTTTTCTTGGCTATAGTCTTGAGCATAAGGGTTATCGCTGCTACGACTTTGTTGCTCGTCGGATGAGGATTTTCCGAGATATCACTTTCGACGAGTCCCGACCTTACTACCCTCATTCTCCCATAGTCAGGTCTGATTCACTTGTTGAGTCAATCTCCTTTCTGACTTTTCCTCACTCTCTACCACCCACTATTGTTTCGCCTACTCTACCTACTTCCACTATTGCTTCGCCTCATCCACCTCCTTCGTCTCCCTCTCCTCCGGTTGCTTCTCTTCCACCTCCGTTGAAGGTTCCTTCCCACTCTCTTGTTGAGGTTTCACCTTTTCCTCTACACTACTCTCGTCGTCCTCAGCCTCCTCCCTCTCCAGTTGGCTCTTCCTCCTTACTGGGCCCTGTTCCCAGTTCTTCTTCTCCGTCCTTGTTAGGTCCTTCTCCACCCTCTCTTTCTAGATATGATCTTCGTGATCACCACACTGTTAGGCAACCTGAGCGCTATGGCTTTGCGGCCGCTGCCTTTTCTATGCCTCTGACTTATTATGAGGCTGCTGCTTACCCTAAGTGGCAGCTCGCGATGTCTGAGATTGCTGCTTTGGAAAGTACTCACACTTAGGATCTTGTATCTTTAACCACACGGTTCCCTTGAGCGCTACAAGGCTCGTCTTGTGATGTGTGGCTTTCAACAGGAGCATGATCATGACTACGATAAAACTTTCACTCCTGTTGCTCACATGATCACTGTTCGCACTCTTCTTGCCGTGGCCTTTGTTCAACAGTGGCCCATCTCTCAGTTAGACGTCAAGAATGCCTTTTTCAATGGAGAGCTACGTGAGGAGGTCTACATGCAGCCGCCCTCTGGGTATTCTGTTCTTGCTAGTACGGTCTGTCGCCTTCGTCGCTCTCTCTATGAGCTTAAACAAGCCCTCTCGTGCTTGGTTTGACCGCTTTTCCTCTGTTGTCACTGCTGCTGGCTTTTCCGCCTGTGATCATGATCCCGTTTTCTTTGTTCACATCTCTCCCCGAGATCGGACGCTTCTCCTTCTCTATGTAGATGATATGATCATTACTGGCGATGACTCTCAATACATCGCTTTTGTGAAGAAGTGTCTCAGTGCACAGTTCTTGATGTCTGATTTGGGTCCTCTTCGTTACTTCCTTGGGATTGAGATCACTTCTACACCCGAGGGCTACCATATCTCCCAAAGCGTTACATTCAGGACATCTTTACTCGCGCTTGTCTCACTGATCAGCATGTGGTGGATACTCTTATGAAGTTTGCTGTTCACCTTTGGCCCACCGATGGTGAGCCTCTTAAGAATCCCACTCGATATCGCCATCTTGTCAGGAGCCTTGTCTATCTTAGGATCACTCGCCGTGACATTTCTCACCTAGTTCACATCCTGAGTAGTTTGTCTCTACTCCTACTCAGCTCCACTACAATCACCTTCCCCGTGTTCTACGATATCTTCGTGAGACCATCACCTGTCACCTTTTCTTTCCTCGCTCTAGTTCCTTGCTGCTTCAGCCATACTCTGATGCGACCTGAGCTAGCGATCACTCTAATCGCCGGTTTCTTTCTGTCTATTGTGTTTTTCTTGGTTTATCTTTGATTGCCTGAAAGACCAAGAAGCAGACGGTCATTTCCTGATCGAGTATTGATGTTGAGTTGAGAGTCATGACGTCGCTGACAGCTGAGATCATTTGACTTAGGTGGTTACTTGAGGATTTCGGTATCTCCGCTTCTGCCCCAACTCCTCTCCGAAGGTAATCCCCGTTGGTGAGCCCCCAGGGATCCGCTTCCCAAAGGTAATCCTCGTTGGCTTATCGACAGGAGTAGAGTGGTCCTCTCGGACTTCCGAATCTGTATAAATCCCCGTGTCATTTTTACCCTTGTGGATGATGGCCCGTCAAATGGCCAACGTCCACTCCCTCACTTGTGTTTGGGTTTCACACCTACAACAAGGAACAAATATATACAAGGTAGCAATCATACTTGTCTAACGGTATCAAAGTATGTTCTATGTGGAGTCAAGAAAAAATGATCTAAAAAATGATAAAATTTAGTTAAAACAAAAATAATTAAAAAAATAAATAGCAGGGCAGAAGGAAGAATGTTTGAGAAACTAAACCTAAAATAAAACTGCACAAAAATTAATGAAATAAAGTAAAATAATAAAACCGGCACTAATTTCCTTGGTGAGTTGTTCAAATCATTTATGGGGATGAGCAGCGAGTCCTCTTAATTATGTGTGTGCTTCTGTTTTTGTGCGAGCTATACAATGAAAAGTATTGCTCACAATTGTTCATAGTGTTTTTCAGTAAACGACCCACACAAGAGAATGCATACTTGGCATTTTACTAGGATGTATGGCCTCTTCGGTGTTTTTTCATCTACAATATATGGGCTCATAAGCTGAAGCTAGGACCAAGCATGTGGGAGCTCATCAGCATGATAATATATATCCTATAATGCTAAGTCCCAAGCTCATAACAAGTTGAATGATGATGGGAAGGGGCGTGTGGGCTTATAAGCAAACAAAGCACTAGCAGGACCAAACAAGTCCGATCCTTTGTAATGTTGTATTGCAGTTGGAAATGCGTATTTCATGCAGGATGGTTCAAAATGGGTGTGCATTGAAAAGGTCTTACTTACCTCTAGTTTATCCTCTTTCGCCCTGTGGTTCTTAGGAAGCATGCGAAAATCCTCGGTTAAGCAGAGACACTCCTTAACATTCTCTGCTGACACAAAATCTAGAGCAATCTTGGTGCAAGACTACAACGATAACAATAATACACAGTCAATAACATAACATGTGTGAAACTTGAATAGCATTTCTCCCAGTTCTCCTCTATATAGTGGAGCTATGAAATTGCAGCATTGCAAGAGTACACTGAGGAATTTACCTTAAGATTCCGTACTTGATGAGGACACCCAGCAGGTATAAAGACTGCCTCTCCAAGTTTTTGTACGAATGTCCAAGGTTCGATTCCTAAACAAGCATATCAGGATTTCAAGTAACTATCAACGGAACACTGCCACCATTTGCTGTCAAGAATGTCACATATCACATAAACAGATAAAACAGAACTCACCATACTCCTCCTTGAGCTTTCTTTTATGTTCCTTGGTTAGATAAAATGTTTCATCATGTACAGGGTTAAATATCTGCATTAAAACATAAGATGACAGAGATTTAACTATGATGGCCATAAGTACAAAGTTGTTCACAAATCACACCTGTACTAACCTTTTCAACTGGAGAACAGTATATATGGCGAAATTCCTTAGAATGTTTTGTGAGGTACAATTTCAGATTGTTGACATCCTCCCTCCTGAAAATATCCCATAACGCACCCCCCTCGTCATCCTCACTGTAATTAGGAGATGATACATCATTTGCATCTTCCCAGCTTTTGTGGCATGTATCACTTCCATCTACTGAAACATTCCCAAAACAATCCTTTTCATCCTGCGCTGTATGTCTTCTTTTCAAGTTTTTTATTGCATCTTCTTGTTCCTCCGAAGGGTCAACTTTGACAGTATGCATCAAAACATTAACCTAACAATAGACAAAATAACATAAGAGAAAAAAAAGCAGAAAAGGAAACAGGGTGCCAGTGAGATGTCAACCATTTTCTCTGTGGCAAGCAGAACAGTACACTAAATCTCTCATCAAAAGTTTGTAAAAGGTGAGAGATAGCATCCATCAAGGCTTCTATTGGTTTAATAAAATACATTGGTATGAGTTACCAGCTAAAAAAATGTACTCACGTAAATAAGGGTGAAGGTTTTCATTTCATATGTAGAAGGAAATGTAGAAACATTGCTTTTATAGTCTTTAACAGAGAAATGGAACAGACAAGGACTCTCAACGAACTAAGTATAGAAAGATTTGATCATCATATTGGTGTCATGGTGTGAAATGCTCTCAATTGCCAAAGCAGTATAAGTATTTACTTACTGCATCAGACAAATCACAATGAAGCTTTGTAACAGAATCTCCTCTGCCGAGCTCCTGTGCATAGCCATAAGCTATATATGATTTTGGGCCCATATCAAGCTTCAAGATATCATCAGGAAGCAATGTAGAGATATTCAGCAAGCCAGATTTCAAGTTTGTGTATGGTTGGAAAGGCAACGAATTGATGTATTTAACTCCATGCGAAGGCAAAAGCTCTTCAAAATGATTTGATGTAGGCCAGTCCTTCAATTTAAGCATTTCAGGCCAGAGATTTGGATACATTCGTCCTTCATAATACCCATTGAAGAAATCCTGAGTGCGTATCTCAACCTAGAATATGTAAACATAAAAGATTATTTTTTTCTTTCTATATCATGTTAAATGAAAAATGTAATAAATCCACCGATAGGGGTCGCAGATGCACTCGACCTCCTTAGCCACTCTAGAACAAAGCTGTCTGAAGAAGGTGAAAGTATAATCTATGTTCCCTCAGAACTTCGCACTTAGCATTGAATTTCACATTCAGATAGAGTAGTGATAGACAACTACGAGTAACTACCTTCATGAAGTATACTTTCCATAAGCAAAGAAAATTACAGCTCAATACAGTAAAAACTGTTAAGGATAGAATAGATTAGGATTAGGACTCTTATTTGTTTCCTAATATGCTACTTCCTTTTATACTGTGTTGTATTCCTTTTGTACATCCCCTTGTACCTGTATATATATTGCCCCTTGGGCCTCATGAATAGACGCACACAATATTCATAACATGGTATCAGAGCATACCTAGGGTTTGCCTCGGTTCGCTCGCCGCCGCTCCGTGCCTCTCCCGACGTCGCCGGCGCTCTCGCCGCCTCTCGCGGCGCTGCCGTCTCTCTCGCGCTGGCGCTGTTGCTCGCGCCGCCGCGCGCCGCCTCGCCGGCGAGCCATGCGTCGCCGCCGCGCCGCCTCGCCGGCAGCCACTCCGCCGCCGCTCCTGCGCCTCCACGCGCGCCGGTACTCCGCCGCCGCTCGCGCTTCCGCGCGCGCCGGTACTCCGCCGGCGCTCCGCGCCTCCGCGCGCGCGCGCGCGTACGCCGCCACCAGCGACCGCGCGCTGCGCCGGCCGCTCCGCGCCTCCACGCGCGCCGCTCTTCTCGCGCCGCCCGCGCGCGCGCGCCGCCGCCGCCGCGCGCCGCCCGCCGCCGCCCCGCTGCTGCCTCGCCTCCGCGCCCGGCCCGCGCGCGCCGGCCGCCGCCGCCGCCTCCGCCCGCCGGTCACCGCGCCGCCTCACCCACCGCCTCCTCTGTTCGCGCGTGTGTGCGTGTGCGGTGTAATCGGCCAAGGCCCATATTAGTTAGGGTTTTCCGCAAAAAAAAAAAAAAACGCCGATCTAACCGCCGCGCTGCTCGCGCCGCTGTTAGACCGTTGCATTGGTCGCCGCGCCGCCCGGCGCCGCCTACCAATGGGCACCGCTTCTCCTCGCCGCCGGTGGTCTTTGATGGTGTTAATTACACCGACCGTGTCTCACATGCGCATTCACATGCGTGGTTTACGTCTCGGGCGTCCTCTCGCGATGTCACCGCCCGCCTTGCCCTATTCCTCCGACGGAGCCCACGCTGTTGCATTGCCCCGATACCGACAAGATTGCTACCGAGGCGCCGATTGTTGATGATGAAGCGCCTCGCCTACCAGAGGCTCGATCTCTACAAGGACCGTCGACCACCTACACTCGGTGGTGCGATGACGACGCCGAGCCGCTGCTTGTCTTCATCGCGATCTCGGCCTCGATTCTCTTACGAGGTTGTGGGACTCTTCGCTTCCCGGATGTGGACTCATCTTCGTCGGCGCCACGAGCCCTCCGGTGATGCCCTGCACTGTCCGTGGTTCGCCAAGAGCACTCTCTTCAGCAGGTGATGCTCTGTTGATGCCTTTACGCTCGAGCTCTGCATCGGCGCCGCTTGGACTCTCTCCGCTTCTTGCCGCTGCGTTCGTCCGTCTTTGCTTGGATATACGTGTTGACTTGGAGTTTCAGCGGGTCTCACGAGTTCCTTACTCGCCGCCCCGAGTTCGAGCAACGGCGTGCTCGGCTTCTTGCACGCCACCCTCGTGTCACTCTCCGGAGGCTCTCACCGAGATACGCGCAGAGGAGACTCGTCGAGTGGTGCTGGTCCGATGCCACTCCCTCGTGCTCGCCGCTCGTCTACCGCTACTGCGCCTTCTTCGGCCGCCACGGTGGTGGTGGCCGTCATCCGTCGAGGTGGCCGCCTCACTGCCCTCCGCGACAAGGCGGCCACATTGAGTCAGTGCTATAAGAAGAAGCGGCATCTTTCACGCCGTTCTTCTATTGGCACCGGTGCTTCTACGACGACGTCGCATCGACTTCTTCAGCAGCCTTCTTTCACCGAGCGGGAGATAGCCGGATTTCGCCGCTTGCTTGCCGCCGAGTTCTCCTCGATGTGTTCTGCGCAGTTCGCGCATCGACTCTTCAGCAATCGAGAAACCACCTCTACGATCAGTACCTCCCGTGGATTCTTGATTCGGAGCATCTTTTCACATGACTCCGATGCTTCTACTGTCTTCTATTACACCTCTTGATTCTCCCGCTGTTCTTACTGCGATGGTACATCTCTTCTCGTCTCGGTCGAGGATCTCTTAGCAACTCATCCTTTCATGTTCCTTCATTGCTCATATTCCTCGCCTCACTATGCGACTTATTCTGTGGGGATGACATCGACCTTGGTTATCGTGTCATTCTCGACTCGACTCTTGTTGTGTTCGGGACCGCCACACGGAGCTCGGTTGGTTCGGCCCTCGGCGCCGTGACTCACGGCGTCTCGGGAGCTTGACTGGCTTCACCTTCCTTCCGCGCCACCATCGCCGCCGCCTCTCTTCGCCACGCCGTCTCACCGGCTCTTTTCAGCAGTGGCATCACCGTCTTGGTCATCTGTGTGGATCTCGCTTTGTCATCCTTAGTTCGTCGTGGTCTTTCGGGTCCGCTCTCAGAGACGTGTCTTTAGATTGTCGTAGTGTAAGTTAGGTAAACAAATTCAGCTTCCCTATCCTCACAAAGTGAGTCTGTGTGTGTCGGCGTCCTTTTAATCTTGTTCATTCGGATGTTTGGGGTCCGCTCCTTCGTTTGAAAGGGGTCATCGTTATTATATCATATTTATAGATGATTTCTCTCGCCACACTTGGATATATTTCATGTCTTCTCGTAGTGAGGTCTTGTCTATCTATAAACAATTTGCCACTATGATCCACACACAGTTCTCCACTCCTATTCGTGTTTTTCGTGCTGATTCTGCTGGCGAGTACCTTTCTCGTTACCTGCGCAGTTTCCTTGCTGCGCAGGGGACTCTCGCTCAGTTCTCTTGTCCTGGTGCTCATGCTCAGAATGGTGTCGCTGAGCGCAAGCATCGTCACCTCCTTGAGACGGCTCGTACTCTGATGATCGCCGCCTCTACCCCACCTCACTTTTGGGCCGAGGTCGTTTCCATCGCCACCTATCTCATCAACATCCACCATCTTACGCTCTTGGTGCGATCCCCGTTGAGCGCCTCGTGGTCTTCGCCTGACTACTCTGCCCTTCATATGTTTGGCTGCGTTTGCTACGTTCTCCTCGCCCCTCGCGAACGTACCAAACTAACCGCTCAGTCTGTTGAGTGTGTCTTTTTGGGATACAGTGCCGAGCACAAGGGCTATCGGTGCTGGGATCCGGTTGGTCGAAGGATGCGGGTTTCTCGGGATGTGACTTTCGATGAGTCTCGTCCATTCTACCCACGCATCGCCTCTCCTTCGACTCCTCTGCGAGTCTCTGTCTTTCTTGACCTTTCCGGATACACCTATATCCGCTTTGCCTCGCCCACTTGTCCCACCGAGTCTCCACATATTCCCCTGTGGCCTCTCCACCGTTGTCACCGCTGCGTCGTCTCCTCCGACTCCCGTGCTCCTCTCTCTCTGATACCTCCCCTTCTCTTTTACACTCGTCGACCTCGTATTGAGGCTTCTCCGGTGAGTCATCTTCTCCGATGATCCACCTTCTTCGATGCTCCATCATCCCCGATGGGTCATCTTCTCTCGCTACGCTCTCCGCGATCGCCGGTCGATTCGCCTCCGCCCGCTTTGCCTTTCTTTGGCGCGACTACTCGTGAGCCTGTCTCCTCACGGATGTTACTCACCCCGAGTGGCAGCTTGCCATGGCCGAGGAGATTGCTGCCTCGAGCGCATCGGGTACTTGGGATCTTGTTCCTTTGCCATCTCATTCTCGCCCCATCACGTGTAAGTGGGTCTATAAAATTAAGACTCGCTCGATGGCTCTCTTGAGCGCTACAAGGCGCGTCTTGTTGCTCGTGGCTTCCAGCAGAGCATGGCGTTGACTATGACGAGACTTTTGCTCCGTGGCCCACATGACCACCGTTCGCACTCTTACGCCGGTGGCGCCTGTCGCCACCGGTCTGCTTCTCGGCTTGATGTCAAGAATGCCTTTCTTAATGGTGAGTTGCGTGAGGAGGTCTACATGCATCCGCCACCGGGTATTCATTCTCGAGGGCATGGTCCGCCGCCTTCGCCGCTCTCTCTATGGCCTTAAGCAAGCCCCTCGTGCTTGGTTTGAGCGCTTCTCCTCGTGGTCACCGCTGCTGGCTTTTCCGCTAGTGATCATGATCCTGCGCTCTTTGTCCACACTTCGCCCCGTAGTCGGACTCTTCTTCTTACGTATGTTGATGATATGATCATTACGGGAGATGATTTCGAGTACATTGCCTTTGTCAAGGCTCGTCTTAGTGAGCGATTCCTTATGTCGGATCTTGGTCCTCTCGATTATTTCCTTGGGATTGAGGTTACTTCCACTCCGGATGGTTTCTTTATGTCCCAAGAGAAATATATTCAGATCTTCTTGATCGCGCCTCTCTCATCGATCAACAGATCGTTGAGACTCCCATGGAGCTCAATGTCCACCTCCGACCCTCGGATGGCGAGCCTCTTTACGATCCGACTCGCTATCGTCACCTTGTTGGGAGTCTTGTTTATCTTGTCGTTACTCGTCCGGATATCACCTATCCCGCTCATATTTCGAGTCGGTTTGTTTCAGCTCCCACTCAGTCCACTACACCACCTTCTTCGAGTTCTGCGATACCTTCGTGGGACTATCTCTCGCCGTCTCTTCTTTCCACGTTCGATTCATTCTGACTTGAGCCTATTCGGATGCTACTTGGGCGGCGATCCTCCGATCGCGGTCTCTCTCTCGCCTCTCGTGTTTTTCTTGGTGGTTCTCTTATTGCACGGAAGACGAAGAAGCATCGCAGTGTCCCGCTCGAGTGCAGAGGCCGAGTTGCGAGCTATGGCTCTCTTGATGCAGAGATTACTTGGCTACGGTGGTTACTTGAGGATTTTGGTGTTTTGTCACTACACCGACTCCTCTCTTGTCGACGAGACAGTGCTATCGGTATTGCTCGTGATCCCGTGAAGCATGAGCTCACCAAGCATATTGGTGTTGATGCTTCCTTCATGAGGTCTTGTGTGCAAGATCGGTGATTACTCTTCGATATGTGCCTTGAGCTTGGATAGCGGATTTCTTCACGAAGGCCGGACTCGAGCACAAACATGACTTTTACCTCTCCAAACTCAGTGTTGTTGATCCACCATGAGTTTGAGGGGGGGTGTTAAGGATAGAATAGATTAGGATTAGGACTCTTATTTGTTTCCTAATATGCTACTTCCTTTTATGCTGTGTTGTATTCCTTTTGTACATCCCCTTGTACCTGTATATATATTGCCCCTTGGGCCTCATGAATAGACGCACACAATATTCATAACAAAAACTTCCCAGCAAATGAAGAACACATGGGACTATATAAGTTTTTGGTGTGATGGTGAATGTGTATTCATATCCTTTTGTCTTGGTCATTGGCTGCGATTCCTCCATGTTATGATCATCAGGACCTTATTAGTGTTAAGAATACATTGCTGAAATCCTGGGTTCTAATTACATTGAACCCATGGGAAAGCATGGAATGCTAATAGCAAGTATCAAGATTTGGCAAGTGCACAACACGACCAGTTGCAAAATACCCTTTATAGAAATTCTGAAGATCTTCTTTATAAACCACAAAGTGGTTTCTTTTAACATATCTAGCACACAATTTTTGCCTTTGGCATGTCAGGCTTGCGTAAGACAAACAAAAATGCAGTGCATACTTCTGTTGTCTAACAATTTCCAGCTAACAAAAAAACCTCATCAATATTACAGAATGAGCTTTTGCACAAGAAAACAGCACTGTAATTGCTAATTGATTGCATTAAAGACTACAGTCTACAGCATTCGAGGAATAAATAGTGTAACATAGATTTGTAGATGTAGCATAGGAATGTATCGCACTAACCTCACAGCAAGACAAACAATCGATAGCCTTCACAATTTTCATCTCAGGACTAGTGCTAGCACCATGTACTTCAGACCACATGTCTGGTGGTTCCCAGCTCAAATGGGACATTTTCTTGAGTACCCCTTGAACAATTACAGGCTCTCCTTTCACCCAGTGCCTCTGGAAGTGCTCGAGATCATCTGGCTTCCCGTTATCTGATGTTGGACAGTATATGTAGTTATCTGTGGAATTCTCTCTTGCGGCAGCATGCCTTGAACTTTCATGATTAGTAGTACACGGGCATTCACATGTATCTCTACTGATAATATCAGAAGTTTCGAACTTCTTGCTCGTTTCTAAAGCATCCATTTCGAGCTTATTTAACCAATCTTTTGGAAACATTTGTCTCAACTTAAGAACATGATTACCACATCCACCAACTTCAGTTGGAGGGCAATGAATACTCCCGTCAGCGTTAGCTACCCACTTGGTAGTCTTAGATTGGCAACCAGATAAACCTGTTTCTTTGTAATTTATCAACCCCGGCAATGGATCACCACCATGCATATAGTCAACTCCTCTATCAGGATAAGACACCAGTACCTCCTGACAAGAGCCCTCTAGAGGGCATTTGCGAAGCTCCTTACAGCATACAATGCATAATTCATACGAACAGTTTGGGCAGCTTCGATGCAGATCAAAGATTGAAGTTCTGCAATTGTCACTGGTTCACATGGAAAATAAATGTCTGTAAGATTTAAAAGAATAACAGAAAGCAAAAAAATGCTACAATATTCGATAAATGGAGCACAAAGTACCAGAACACCCTCTCATCATTCCGACAGACAGCCTGCTCTACACTCATTTCAGACAATTCCAATCCTGTTTGGGGAAAGGGGGGAGTACTAAGAAACAGTTGCTGGTCACAACTAGTTGTTAAATTGTTCCAGATTTTCTGAATAATCTAGTTTACCTTGAATTTTGGCCTCTATTACTCTCTCTTCCATCTGCTCCTTGTTCAGGTCTGTCAAACTTGGCATCAGGTAGTGCAGCAGATAGCTGGCATATTTACTTTTAGTTTCAGCATCAACCTCATCGGATTTCATATCTAATGTGTCTATCGTATCTGATACGACAGATGCATTATGAACCTCGGCTGACTTTACACCTGAGGCATCAGCCTTTTGTTTCCTTGTAACTGATCTACTGCTCTGACATTCTCTCGGAACTGAGCCCTACAAGGGGAGAAAGTACACATCTTTAGAACTCGGCAAGTTATGATTTATGGCTATCTTTGTAATGCTCGTAGATTAAAGATTAAACAAGTTGTATGACATGGAAATTTGAGATTTTTTTTACAACTCTCTTATGACTTAACGAATCAAGTAAGTATGTCAAGCTCTCCAGACGATTTCGCCCACTAACTCTTGACTAAAGTTCTTTATCAGAGTCTGACAGCAATCCACTACAAGTCACAGCATTGCCACGACAAAGTACATTCTTTTTAAACAAGAAACCGTATGAAATTAAGAAAGTCTAGTTTCTTCATATCATGCTGAATTGATTATGTACTAGGGAAAATTCAAAATCTCAACAAGCCATAGGATCATCACCTTGGATTCATCCTGCTTGGCCTTGCCATTGCAACGCGTACAGTTGCAGATTCCACGGCAGAACGGGCACTCTGCTCTAACCACAGCCAACGACATCGCCGGGTACCTGAAAAATCACAAGCTTTCCTCAGAATTCCCATGATCTTCCCACAAAAAACCGGACAGAGCGAGCTGTGGGACGATCAGTGCCGTACTTGTTCCTGACGCAGACGGCGCAATAGATCTTCTCGCTGCACCTCGCGCACTTGATCATCTCCTCCGGCCGCTGCCTCACCCTCTTGCACTGGTGGCACGACCTTTCCCCCCTCCAGTGGCCCTGCTTCTTGCCGCCAGCGCAGCTAGTGCTCGGTGCTCTGTCCGCCGACGGCGGCGCCACGTCGTCCTCCAGCAACAGGAAGCCGAAGCCGCGAGGCGTCTTCCCCCTCCCGCCGCTCTCCGCCTTGTCCTCCGCCACCACCTCCAGGAGCTGCGTCACCGTGCCGCTGCGCGGCCTCCTCGGCACGGGCTTCCACGGGCCCGACACCCCGGAGGTGGACGGCCACCCGGACAACGCCGGCGAGGGCGAGGCCGTCGCCTCGCGCCGCCGCTTGGACGACGACGGCGCGGAGCCCGGCCTCCTCCTCTTCCTCCTCGCGCTCTCCAACTCGACCCCCCACTCCTCATCCGCCGCATCCTCCCCGTCCGCCCCCTCCTCCTGCTGCTCCTCCTCCACATCGCCGTACGACCAGCCCACCATCCGGATCCGGAAATCCACCGCCGCCATGGCAGGCAACCGGAGACAGCAGCGCAAACCACAACAACCAACCAAAGCAGGGAAGGCAAGGGACGCGAACAGGATGGGAATCAATCCAAGGCTGCGGTGTCGACCAAAATCAAAGCCCCGGATCTTCGAGGATCGAGAGATTAAACGGATCCTTCTACCAATCTATTCGCCGGCCATGATCTGGAGAGATCGATCGGGTGGTGGAGTCGTCGGGATCGGATGAGATTTCTACCGATCTATCCGCGGCGGTGGCGCGGGGAGGGAGAGGAGTGCACGTGGAACGCGCGCGGGAGGGAGGCAGGGATTGGTTTGGTTTCAGTTTAGTCGAGTTAGTTGGCTGCAGGATTTATTTAAGGGAGGGGTGGACTCGCGTCGCGTCCTCGAGATAACGACAAGAACGAAAGATACCGTGAGCCTCCGCGGTGACTTGACCTCGCCGTATCGGCTGGGTTCTCGGGTAGGTTTTTTGGTATTGGTTTTGATTTTTAGTTTAGGGTTTTTAAATTATAATTATTTATAAGAGATAGTATATAAAAAAATAGTTATATATAATTTTAACTGATATAGCTGAATTCGATATATTGTCTATTATAATCTACCTATAGACCACACCTTTAAAAAATACACCATTTAAAAACTAGTTATTGGAGCAACAGAAGCTAAAGTCTAAGCGTAAGCCTAATCGAAGGCACCTTTTGACTTTAGCTTATCACTTTCTACTACAGTAACTAGTTTTTAAACGGTGTATCTTTTTAAGACTTCGCTCGTTTCAACTTTTTTTTAACTTCAGCTTCTAGTTTCAGCTTTTTTTCACTATTCAGTAATTCTTTTTTAAAAATTTTTTTTAGATTTTTTTGGGCTTTTTTTTTTGTTTTCCGTGTTCCTTTGCATTGTCCGTGATGGGCTAACATATTTTTTATTTCTACATTTTTTAAATTTAATTATACCTAAAAAGTCAAATCAGTTACAGTAAAAAAGCCAGCTACAGTGAAATTTCAGCCAAAAGCCAGAAGCCATCGCTAAAACGAACGCCCCGGCAGAGTCTACAGGTAGATTGTAGTAAACAACGTACCGAGTTCAACTATACTGACCAAAATCGTATGCGACTGTTTCTCTCTGCTACTGTCTCTCGCGAATAGCTAGAACTCAAAAACCATAAGCCAAAATCTAAAACCACAGCTCAAAAGAACCCACCCATCATCTCATCGTGCTGCACGGGGATGTGACACGATGGGGACCAACGTGAAGCTGACAGGTGGGGTCAATTATTTGGCCCAAACTGCAAACTTTAGGAGCCTACTTCGCTCTCTTGAGTAAACTTGCAAGTTTGGCCGGGTTTTTTCAGGCCAGTCCGAGGCCTAGCTGGCATGGCATGGTCCAAACACAATACAGACACGACACGTGATGGGTCGGGCTAATACGGCACAAACAACGGGTTGTGCTGGGCCTGGAAAGATGGCCTGTCGGGATGGCACGGAGGCATGGCGACGGCACAATGACGTGATGCGGCTGGGCATGTGGTGTGGACGCTCAAGGACGGGGGGACGTGTGAGTAGTCATAAAGGAGTGAGAGCAAGACTATTGTGTCATACCTGTGGCTATGTGGACTATGTGGGACCAGCTGGAAAGACCACCACAGTTATTGACGCCGCGCACACGCCGACAGCACCACCAATAAACGTCGTGTGCACGGCAATGACAGACCATAGGCACACGCATAGCGCCACCTCCATCGCTACACCCACCCCCAATCCATCACCTACCTTTGCTCATCACCCATGGTCACAGCGTCACTGGCCACATCCCCACCTCACCATCATCACTCTCCTCCACCACCCTTACCTCTACGCTCACCATCCGTGCCAAGTTCGATGCCCTACCTCCATGCTCGAGCCTTAGCGCTCTGCATCTACGCTTGCTGCGCGCACCACCCAACACCAAAAATGGGCAATGACGATGGGGTGGAACCTGAGGAGGCAATGAAGAGGGAGAGAATGGAGAGGGAGAGGAAGGTTGGTGAGGTGCGGGAGAGGCGGTCAGGAGGCAAAGAGGGAGAAGGTGAGAGGCCACCAGGGAGGCAAACAGGGAGAGAGGTGACGGGGGTCAGGAGACTGGAGTGGAGTGGAGGTGTTATAGAGGCATGGAGGGGATTAGGCAGTAGTCAACACTCAACATAGTAGGGGCGTCGGGCAACGGTTGCCTAAGCATCCTAGTAACTAGTATGCTACTAGTGCTAAGACGGAGTTGAGACTAGAGAAACAATGGGTTGAGAGCGTGTAAGTTCAAGCTCTATTCAGTTGGTTTTGTTGATAATGACAAATACAATTACGAGACTATCTTGCTTATCAACTATAATATTGTCTAGTCTTATTTTGCACGTAATTAATGGCAAACTATTTTGGATATAATAATAAATACAATTATGAGACCAATATGCTTATTAGTTATGATATTGTCTAGTCTCATTTAGATGTAATGAATGACAAATGCTATTGTGAGACTAACGTGTTTGATTAATTATGATCTCGTAAGTCTCACTTGAAAGAAAAGATGAAGTCACAGAGGTATGCATTCGATATTTCATTCTTATAATTTAGTACATTCCTTGAATCCAAAATATAGATTAAATTCCACCAAAAAGGTTAAGATGAATATGTGTATATGTTTTGCACTATATTCTTGTATGCACACATTTAGAGGGGTTCACTCTATGTTTTATGGTTTCATTAGTATTGATCCATATTTCTCTTTTCACATATTAAATACCTTTACTTTGAAATATATCCCTTGAGTATATATATAGCTTGTATAGTTTATATATACTTATAAGCGGGTTATCATATAGTTCCTCCATTATGTATTAATGGTTGGATGATTAATGACAACCAGATGTGTAAGCTTTGCTAGTAATTAATATCAAAGACAAACACTTTTATTCAAATGAGTTAGTTGCGTAGAAAGTTCATCCTAGAGTATACAAGTGTTGTGCACATTTTATATATTCGCAATTAAATTCTTATCTCATTATTTATTGAGATTATCATGAATTACCAAGAAGGGAAGATTATAGAATCTAGTCCTCCCATTATATGTTAATGGTGAAGTTTTGGTAATTGATGGTAATTGGTTTGTGGACTAATATTTTTCATGAGTTGGATGAATAGGTTAGATTCTACAAGTGAGGATGACTTAGAATAACTTCAAGTTTTGAAGATCATCAAGTTAAGATGATGGAGGATGACTTCATGTGTTGAAGATCATCAAGTCAAGATGATGAAAGATGTCTTCATGTGTTGAAGGCCGTCAAGAAGAGAAGATGATTATGAGTTAATCATCGAGTGAATATAACATCCATCATATGTTGATGGAGCTAAGAAAAAGATGTATCATGAGTTGATGTATGTCCAGGAGAAGATGATCATGTGTTAACCATCAAGTCAAATAAAAATTCTTCATGTGTTGATGGAGATTAACTGAAAGATGCATAATTGGTTGATGTACATCAAGACGAAGACCTAGACTTGAAGTGAGAATATGTGTCATCAAGCTTAAAGAGGTTATTCAATGTAAAGGTATGACTAGTTAGAGCTAATGATGTGTTTCTAATCTTTTACTGATTTTGATGTTTGGTTAGAAGACCGAGTTGCTATTATAGGTTACTGTACTATTAAGAGAGACCATGTTTAATAGCTTGAGTCTCATCATATATTGATAGCTCAACTTCACTTGCTCTAACTCTCTGTGGCATGATGTTTATATTTGCGGATGTGTTTTGCAAATAGTTAAAACTCATGTGTTGAATCCTTGTAACATGTGACTATACATTGCAAATGTATTTTGAATGTGTTTAAAGTCCATATTTCCTATTCTTTGTAGTATGAACCTTGTTTTTGTAAATGTGTTTTACAAATAGTTGAAACCCATACATAATACTTGTAGCATACGACTTAGATTTACGAATGTATTAAGTTTATGTACCAATTCCTTGTGTCATGATTTCAAAAATATGCAAATATATTTTGCAACTTGTTGGGAATCATTGTTGATCCTTGTGTGCTTCATACTATAACATGCAAATATATTTTACAAGATTTATTGAAGTATATGCACTTGTCAGGATAATTGGAACTAGCGACGTATATTGCGCGGTACATCCGAAGATCGGAAGTACCGGCATGTGTTGCGTGACATGTGTGGCGCTGTACTTCTGATGATCGGAAGTACCGAAAAATGAATGGTGGAACTTCCAATTTTGCTGATAACAGCTAGTTTTCTAACCGTTATGAGGGGAGCGGTAGTTCTAGTTTTATAATAGCAAAACAACCAGAAATCTTGATTTTTCAGGGGTTTTATTTCCAAAAGCTAGTTTTTTTTTGTGTGGGTATATATATTCCCTTGTGGCCGGTTAGGGTAAGACTTTTAGTACTTTATTTTACTCTCTTGAACTAGTATGAGGTCCTCCTCTCAATTGTGCATATATTGCACTTTGTGAGCAAGGAGAAGGCTCTAGATTGCATGTGTTGTATCTAGAGGTGGATTGAGTATCCACTTGAACTTATGTATTCATTGCACGTGGTGAGAGTCAAACGAGTGGCTTCACTTATTACTCTTGGAGTTTGCCGACTCCTAAATAGCGTTAGAGGCATCTTCTCAAAAAATATTGTGAGAAGACCCAACAATGTTGTGAAGATTGGAGCTCACCTACCCAGAGCGAGAAAGAGCTACCAATAGTGGATTTGAGGTAGATGGCTTAATTCATAAAGCCGATCTAATTCGTTTAGACTTATCTCAATATGGACTAGGGCGTACCGGGAAGTCTCCGAACACTACGGTAAAAAGAAACCGTGTCTTTGAGGTTTGTTTCCTTGTGCTTAATTTACAATCATGCAACTTACATTTTTTGAATTAAAATGATTGCTTGTTATCCTAATATTGCAAACCTAGAATTAGGTTGTTGGTATAGTTAGGTGAATATAATTGATTTAGGCGTTATTTGTGCTAAACCAATTTGAGTTAAGTTTTCGCATTATATTCTTGATTTGAACTAAATAGAGAAATCATAATTAGTGAAGAGAATTTTAAAACCAACTATTCATCTCCCCTCTAGTCGGCTTCCTCGATCCTATAGAGCGAGAGAGAGGTGCAATGACCCTATTTTAAGAATAGGGTCGTGATGTTTTCCACAATAGCCTAGGAGTTTAGTTATGGATAGAAAGAGTATCATGTCTGTTCACGAGCATTTAAAAAGGATTAGCTTGATTAAAATATGACCTAATAGTTAAGTTATAACAATTTTATGGGCATCCAAGCTCAAAACTTAACTTACATTCAGAAGAACCAATAAAATTCTATAAGAATACTTAAGTGCGGTTGTAACCCTAACACGTTAGCTGATGCATCCTTTCTTCTTCAAGTAATATTCTGATGAAAATAAGCAAGATTGAGTACACTAGGTATCCAACAAGCCACATGAAAAAGGCTATTTAGCTAATATGCAAGCAGTTCAACTAGATAGAGTCACAAGTTATAATATGGTAAGAATAGATGCAAGTTTACTAGTAAACAACTTTCCCCTTAAAACAATAAAATATTATTTAATTAACAAGGGTTTTTTCATCCACAATTTCCACATTAAACATCATCTAAATTGTACTTATGCCTTATTATTGGAACCACCTATGAAAGATGGCTCCATTGACTGGAAGCACGATGTATTTAAATACCATTTATTATACTCTTCTAAGTTACCTAATTTTACCCACAAGATATCTCATACTCATAATGTCAAGCTATAGACACACAACATAATAACATGCAATTGAGCTGAGGTACATGGTTGTTTCACTGCTTATTTTGTTCTAGTGAAGCATTTGATTTCTGGGTTATATTGGATGCTTGGGTTCAAAAAAGCAGCTGTTGAATGAAGAGGCGAATGTTGCTTGCTGTCTTGTGATGTGCCATGTGCGGATCAGGGGAGTGGGCGAGTGGCTGAGTCACTGAGTTGGATGGGTCGTTGAGCAGCCAAGTCAACACGACTTGCCTTGGTTATACTCAGTGAGGTACTCGGGGTCTTCGGGCGTAACTCCTGCTCCTCCGGAATCGGAATCTAACGAGAGAGAAAACGACTAAAACAACAAAAACACATAACATAATAAGCAAATGAACTCCAAAAATATTGAAACCAAAACCAAAAGCTAGATCTCGATTTTAGATGAATTTAGAAAAAAGAACGGGGTCAATCGGAGCTAGGACGGAGGAGAACGGGCTCTCAAAAAATCAGATCTACTGGAAAATGCTAAAATTTGGAAAATGCACTATGCTGTGGACCTGACGCACGGTGGAACGAGTCCACGGTGGACCCGGTCCATAAAACAGTGTGCACAGAGGGGCGGTGCTGACGTGGCGGCCTAGGGCTGATGTGGCACGGTGTGGGGCTGACACGTGTCACTGGTGACGTGGCGTGCTGACGTTGCACACGGGGTCGGTTTTGGGCTGACGTGGCATGACATGTGGCCTACCACGTGGCACTAGGGCTGACGTGGCTACCATGTGGGCTCGGGCTGATGTGGCACTCGGGTGCGGCGGCGGCGCGACTAGATCCAACGGTTGAGACGGTGACACGCGGATGCATCTGGTACGTTTGTTTGGATCTGGATCTATGGTTGAGATTGATCGAGCGGGGCGACGGATCGATGACGCGTGGCACAGGCGCATCGATCGAGGCGGGGCGCGACGTGGGTTGGCGTGGGGACCGAGGGCGACGAGCGCGAACGATGGCTGGGGTGATGCGGACGGCGGAGGGTCCAGCGGTGGCGGCGGGTTCCAACGGCGGTGGAGGTCGTCCGGCGGCGGTGGCTTACCGGCAGGACGGGGACGACGGCGGAGGCTCCGGTCGGCGGGGTCTCGACGGTGTGTTCGAACGACGGTGAGGTCCGAGAGTGCGGCGGCGCTCGGAGAGACGGCGCGGACGGCAGGTAGCTAGACAACGAGGTCCGACGGAGGGCGGTGGCAGGGGCGGAGGTGCTCGACGGTGGCGACAGGGTGAGGGAGGCGGCAGAGGCGGCGACACGCTTTAAAGCACGCACCACGAGGTATCCGACTCGGAGACGGGCAGCGGGGATGGGTCCTGATCAGGGACGAAGAACGTGCTCATGACACGTGGCCTGGTGGGGTGATCGGACGGCAGGAGCGGAGTACGGGCGCGAGCCGTGCGGGTATAGGGCGCGGGCGCACGGGATGGCCGACGCATGGCGAATCGGGCAGCCGAGGTTTGGCACGGGGCGAGTGGGCGCGCGGAGGCGAGCGGCGTGGATGGAGCAGGGGTACGCGGATGCCTGGCACGTGGCACGGGGCCGGGAATCGGGCGACAGGCGCGGACGCGAACGCGAGGGAATGGGGGCGGGTGTGCGCGGGTGCGGGCCTGCTGACACGCGGCAAGGGGAGGCGGCGGAGGCGGGCGGGGGGGAAATGAGCCGAGGGAAGCAGGAGTGGGCTGGGAAGTCCGGCACAAGGTTTTTAGGGTTTGGGGGATAATTTCAAAAGATTTTTTCTTTTTAATAAATTTGAACAAAATCAAATGAGCTCCAGAAAATAGCAAATAAATTCCAAAAATTTATCAAAAATACCAGAAAATTTCTTGTGATACAAGAAACTTAAATAAAATATTTTTAGCTTATGTTAAAGTTTATTTTAATCATATTAAATTCTTTTAAATTCTAAAAATTCCATTTAAGCTTGATTAAAAATTCAGAAAAATTCCAAAAATTAATTTTTAAAAATAAGGTTTTAAAAACTCCAAAAATCAGGATGTTACAAAAGACCAGTGAGGTTCGGTCGCATAACACACGAGCACAGATCAGCAGAGAAGAAAGTATACGATGGATGGAGGTGGAATATTCTATGTTTTTCTAGATGTCTTCAGGCTCTTTTAAGGGCGCTGCAGTTATTCGCTAATAACTGCTGCGATTAAATATAATTATTCACAACTATTCATGATCAGATTTCACTTGAAATATCAACTGGTACTAGGCTGCTAATGAATAACGCCTAAATGGAGCGTTATATGGTCATGCTCTCTTATTTGCTCATGAGTTTTCTAGAGAATTCTATGTTCCCGTGAACTATGACCATATAGTTAGATTCGAGTAGGTGTATTCTTTCTAGATATCTTGCAAGTTAATACATTTTCCTCATTTGGACAACTGAATATATTAAGAATTTATGCCAACCTTCCATACAATCGAGAGTACTTTATTTATTAGGATATGGCTACAATGAATATGTACTATCTTCTTATAACACCAACTTATTTTTCCCACTACCTAAATCACGGGATCTCCGATCAAAAAGGTATGAGATACCATTATGATGTAACTCAGATAAGCCTTCTTTTTATGTCCATAGATGTAACAAAAATGGCTTTTCATGCTAACTCCTTTGTAAAAGAGTCTGCCATATTTTTCTTAATGTGAATATAGTTCACAGCAGTCACTCCAAAGTTTCTCAACTTTTTGACAGATTTAAGCCTACGCTTCACATGTCTGGAAGACTTTATATTATTCTTTGTACTTATGACTTTGATCAACACTGTTTGATTATCACAGTGTATCAGGATTGTTGGTATTGGTTTCTCAACCAATGGCAAGTTTAACAGAATCTCTCTCAGCCATTCAGCCTCAACAGTGGCGGTGTCAAGTACTACAAGTTCTGCTTCCATAGTTGATCTCTTCAATATAGTCTGTTTGCAATACCTCCATGAAACTGTAGCACCAACTAAGGTAAACACATAGCAACTTATAGCTTTGATTTTATCCGCATCAGATATCCAATTGGAATCACTGTATCCTTCTAATAAATTCCTAAAGATGTTGTGTCTCTCAAGTAACACAACACTCTTTCAAGTTCCTCCTAGTAATCATTTCTTAGATTAGAAGTAAACCAATTTAATTTGCTCATAACAAATAAAATATCAGGTCATATAGCACCAACTAAATACATTAGTGACCCAATAATGTGCAAATATCTCAATTGTTCTTTTCCTAACCCCTGATCCTTTCGAAGGTTAATGCTTGCATCATAGGGCGTTGGAGAAACTTTACAATTTTCAAAGCCACTCAAAATTTCTCAGTATAATGGAATTAGTTCAAAGTGATCTCATCCTCATTCTTGATTAATTTAATATTCAAAATTACATCAGCCTCTCTCAAGTTTTTTATATCAAAGCATCAAGATAAAAAAGATTTAACCTCGTCAATTATGGTAGTGTTTATTCCGAATATAAGTACATCATTCACATACAAATATAAGATTACTCCTTGATCCTACCATAACTGTAATATATATATTTATCAGCTTCATTCACAACAAAGCCAACGAATGTCAAATTTTATCAAACTTCTTGTGCCATTGTTTAGGTGCTTGCTTTAGGCCATACATGGATTTCAATAATCTGGATATCTTTTTTGTCTAGAAATCACAAAACCATTTGTTGTTCTATATACATTTCTTCCTCCAACTCGTCATTAAGGAAAGCTATCATGTTTATTTGATGGACATGTAGACCATAGGAAGATGCAAATGCAAAGCGTCAGCGAGGAGGTGGAAGATGGTCGTGGTGTCGGGGGTGGCGTCCCGTGGAATGGCGTGGAGGAGGAGAGCTCGCAAGGCATAGGCAACGACTAGCAGCGCAGACGTGGTCGGAGTCAACGTTGGGGAGGAGGCATGAGAGCTCTAGGATGTTGGTCTAGAGCTTCCTCCATCAATGGTAGACGTGGTATAGTGCAAAGTGACAACCATGAGATCGTCTCATCAGTGGAAACAATACAAGGGGTCGAATATCGATAGTAGAAAGGTCGAGATTCGTCAAAAACAATGTCTCTTGAGATCCTGATCCATCAAGCAGAAGGATCATAGCAATGATAATCCTTATACTTAGAACTATAACGAAGAAATACACACTCAATTGACTAAACCGACAGTTTGGTGCGCTCATAATGTTGCAGCAGAACAAAGCAAGTGCAGCCAAAAACACTAAGGGGAGTGTACTGGGACCAGCCAAACCCATCGAGTAGCCGTAGATTCAGTGAGTAGCCACCAGATCCGGCCGGTAGCCACCAGATCCGACGACAGGGAGTAGCGACAGCCTTAGATCCAGTGAGGAGCGACCCGAGGAGAGGCAAATTGACCGGATTTGAGCTGCAAGGAGGGAGCACACCAGGTAGTTAGGCGAGGAAGAGCACCAGGCCTCGGAGAGAAGGGAGGAGGAAGTGAGCACCGGCACCGAAGAGGACGAGAGCAAGGTAAGGAGAGTGGCACCAGGAGTCGGAGCGTCAGCCGAATAGAGGAGGGGACGCTTTCGTCGGCTGAGCGAAACCGAGTGTTTTAGACCAAAGAGGGGGGCGTGAGTGGAGCATTAACCGAATAGAGGAGGCGTTGTGTTTTATCGGCTGAGCAAGGCCAAGTGGCCGAGAGTAATTAGGTCGGGCCAAAGGCCTAGGCCTATAAGGTCATTTAAATAGTTGAATCAGCAAGCAAATAAATGGATTCTAACACTGTAGGTAGAATAGAAAATCCACCAAAGTGGGGAAGGAAAAATTTCCAATCTAATAGACATTTTCTTATAGTGGAGCACCTGCTTGTAATGCAAAAATCGAGCCAGTTTGGGCCGAGGTAGCAAATTAGGCTGCTGTTGATCCCAACACTTACCACTACTCAGACAAGTTATTCTTAATCACAAATATAGTTATGTTAAATGTACAAATTACATTCTATATCATTATGGTATATTTGCATCAGAAAATGTATTTGAAAAATTAAATCGATTAAGAAGCTGAATGAGAAATGAGAGAAGAAAAGAAAAGAGAGAAAAAGAAAGAGAAGAAAGAGAAAGAGGCATGAGATAAGAATTGTGATCTAGCTGAGAGGAGCAGCAGGATTACAAAAGTATGTAATTAGAAGAGTAAAGGGGACTCTAAAAAGGTAGAGAGAGGGAAGGAGGGTCCCCTTTACATATGGCTAGAATATAAGAATTCACCAAACTCTCACTCGGATCAGGGATCGTAACTTAAGTCTTGACCATTTTTTCATCTCAGATGGACAGTAAATATTACCCTGTTATGTTATTCATCTCTCCATATTGCGTAAGTATATATGTGTGAGTAGAGATCGATGAAGCTCAGGACTAGTAACGCCAGTCTGGAAGTGAGTAAGTCCCAAGACGCTATATGTGCAGGTGGAGTGTTGGGCCGAGAGCTAGTACCAACCAAATGCTATTAGAGGCTGATGGAGCTAGTGTAAGTGACCCCGTACACCGGTGGAAAATAGATGGGCTAGGGATTTGAGCAATGTAACTTGGGAAACATTGCTAAATGAAATTATGAATTCATCCCAGTCTCTTGGAATAGGGGACTACCGTGATCACTAGGGGTCTTTTTTCACCCAAGTGAAAAGTAGAAATTTTATAAACTGAAAGATTGCCACTTAGTTTGATAAGACTATTTTCTAGAAGCAATGACTAGAAACTTTAATAAACCTGAAGAGATCCATGCAATGCATTTTGCTATTATAACACTTGTTGAGTACATTAGTATTCACCTTTGATATTATTTCCTTTGTTAGACCCTACTCTGACTGGAGAGTACTCCAAGCTGGATGAAAGGGTAGCAATCACAGTTGAGTTCACTGGAATGGAGGGTGACGATTACGAGGAGTCAGGAGAGGTGGACCCCCTATGCTATAACTAGGACGAGTAGGCGTCCCGTTGAGCCGAGCATGAGAGCCATAGGGTATCAGCTTGTATCTTTTGCCATCTATGTTTTGTACTAAAGACCATAGCTCTCATGGCAAATACTGCAATAAAAATACAGTTTGTATATTATTATTCTGCTGCGTGACTCTGGTAAAGACTTATTGTTCGTTGAAACATTGTTTTACTGATTAGACGAATAATAATTCATTGCTTAAGTGTGATTATCTTCGGGATAATTACATTGGGCGTGATAGGTACTAAAGAAAAGATGCCAATTTGATGCACAGCTGAAAGTTTTTGTTGCTAGCGATTCTACGGAGATGATGCACGAGTTCTTAATATTGCTAAAGTATTACAAACTCGGTGCGTGCACTGCAGGTTCTCCTAGCACGTAAATAGATAGCAAATTTGCTGGAAGGCCAACTTGTGATTTGTGAGTACGGAGTGCCCGAGCAATTCTTCCGGTTCGCGACATCGTGGTCGTATTTGTTCATGTTGGCCACTGCATCAAGTATTAACCATCCACGCTTGATCAAACATGAGATGCGAACTTGAGTCGAAACGAATGCAGCATTGGTGCTCGATCAAACTTCGATCTGTCCTGGCCGTGTCCTACTGTCGTTCTCTCAACTCGACTCCCTGTTTTCTCAATTTGTTGTGCTATCGTTTTGCTTGTTTTTCATGACAAGAGTATTTCTGTTGGTTACCATAAGAACTGCATGTTTTCTGCATACGGAGAGCTAAATGATGTATGTTTCCTGGACTAAAATCATGGGGCGCTCGATGTGAGATCCTACAAGCGTTTACCACAGAGGCGATCGGAGCATCCATTTGTATTGTGTCGAGCTTGATTGTAATTTTTCCTTCACAGAAAAAAAAAACAGTCTTCTTCAGGTTTCAAAGCAACTTCAGCTCTGAAGAAAAGTAGAAACCTCGTTCTCCTCCTTTTTACTCAAAAGACTTGCTAGCAAATGCTTGATCTTCGTCTCCTAAAATTACATCTTCCAATGAACTGAAAGGTACGACCGCAGAGCGCAGAAAAAGAACAGGATATTGCATTCTTCTTTTTCAGGTGCTCTCTCCAGGGGTCCAGAGGGGAAGATGTAAAACGCATGGGGTGTTCGGCCTGATTGAAACCTGTAATGCTTCCTGTCCAACAACGAAATCTGTACAGCGCTTATCAATTTCTGAATTCATCAGAGAGAGGAGAGAACAAAATGTTTGTGAGTTTGTTTGTTTGGATTCTTTATACATGCGCAATTTTCATCAGGATCCAGATTGATCATCATCGTCATCATCAGATCGTCGTACTTGATCCCTGATGATGAGCTGATGCTGATCCCTGATGATGAGCTGATGCTGTGGCTAGGCCGTAACAATCATTCCATCCGATCTGGTCTTGAGTGACACAAGCGCCAGTAGGTCATACATACACTCCGGCCTGCATCTTTATTTGATCCCGGACAAGGTGGTGCCCATGACAATCTCGGCGGATACGCATCCAATACAGCAAGAAAGCGAAAAAAGGTTCGAATCTCTAGTTCCTCCTGCTGCTGAGCCCTGGCCATGGCCAGGACACAAATCTAAATCTAAACAGAAAAAAGAAGGAAGAAAAGAAAGGAATGGGCGGTGGGTGCTCGTGGTGTATTCAGTATTCTACTCGGAGGAGCGCTGCCTCTTGTGCCCCTTGGCGGCGGCGGAGCCGGCGGCGGTGACCGAGCGGGAGAAGGAGCAGGAAAGGTCGGCGTAGAGGTCAACGACGCGGGCGATGTTGGTGTTGAGCTCGCGGATGAGGGCGACGTTGCGGGTGAGGCCGTCGGCGTCGCGGGCCTCGTGGTTCTGGCTGATCTCCTGGATCAGCACCCGGTTCTGCTCCAGGATCCCCTGCACCTCGCCAAAGCTCCGCTGCAGCACCTGCACCGCCTTCCCGTTCGCGCCGCCCCCGCCGTTGCCCATCCCCACGACTCCCCCGTCGAACAACACCTCCCCGAAGCCGCCGCCAACGCCGTTGCTGATGCCACCGTCCTCCTCCATCCCTCTCCCCCCTGATCTAGGACACCACGGTTCTTGAGGCCGCCTGCTCTGCCCTGTCCAGACACCGCGCAGAAATTCAAGAAAAATATTCGAAAAGATTGCTCTGCTCTGCTCAGGCAGCGCCCAAGAATTCAAGAAAAGAGTCGGAGATATCGGGGGACAGGGGAAGGTGGAAATGTACCTCGGAGGCGTCGAAGATCTGCTGCCGCGGGCGAATACCGCGTACGGGAGGATTTCCAGAGGGGTGGTCACGCAGAGACAGAGATCTTTATTTGCGAGGTGGACGGGACGGGAGAGGGAGGATTGGGGGAGAAGGGGAATCGGGGTTAGGGCGAGAGACGTGTTACGGTTGTCGTGCGTGGGGGCGTTTCCTTCCCGTAAAGCGCTGGATAAATAGGGGGAAAGCGCCGAGATTGCTTTTCGCTTTGGGAGCACCTAGCCTTCCCCCTTAGACCTGGCCAAACGAGGACCAGGCTTAAAAGTGCCAGTCCGAGGTAAGGTTACAGTGGTCTGGTCGAGTTACGGCATGAACAGCAAATAAGTCGTACTAGTCAAGCTCGATCATGTATGTTATATTTGGATTGGCACCTCAACATGACTGATCAGTCTAGCATAGCACGTACGATAATTTTTTTATGGCTGTGCAATAAAATTGATTGTGATTGATAGTAAAATTACTTATGTTAATGGTATTGTACTCTTCTAAGTACATACAGGTGATTTGACAGTAAAATTACTTGTGATTGATGTAAAAAATACTTACGACTCAGTGACTAGCGGTAGAATTACTTATGACTGTCAGTAAAATCAACAGGTCATCGATGGACCGTTTGGCTAAGCATGCCCAAGCCGACCCCTCTCCGTGTCATGCCTAGGTCGGAGGGTAAGCATATGAACCAACACGTCATAGCACAATAACTTGCTCGGACCAACCATGCCAGGCCTAATCGGGACGTGCCCTCACTGGGCCTATGTTATGTCGTGCTAGGCGGCCTGTTTGGCCAGGTCTACTTCCCTTCGCCTCCCTCCCTGCCGGCACGCTTCCCTCTCTCTCCCTTGCTGCGCCCAGTCCCCTCCCTCTTCTTTGGCACCGGTAGCAGATTCGCACCCCTCCTCCTCCTCCCATGCTCCCTCCTCTACCACCGGTGGTCAGCGGCGACCTCTCCCCTTCTTCGCTGCCCTATCCTACCTAACCTAATATTTAGTATGCCGCCACCTCATTGTGCCTCCCTCCACTATTGTCCACCACCCTCCATAGCTGCCCACCGCCTCTCTGGTCTCCCTCTACATATATGGGGCGCAATAAAACTAGCAGTAGTGGTGGCGCCCCGTGGACCGTTATACCGTCAGAACAAGAATGCGCATTGTCGATAGAGAACATGCGCGAGAAAGAGAGAGAGAGCAATGAGTGGTGCTAGAGATGAAGTCACGGATGAGGGGATTGAACAGTTAGATGCTATGTCGTTACAACTATATAGCATTGTATAGTATTTCTCTTTCACTCTTCTGTCGGGAGCGTCAGCTAATTTTGGCAATGGTTTGGGATTAAGATCTTTAGGGATTTTTTTTCCCGCAGGGGCCTCCTCTCCAGCTCCTAGCCATGCCAATCATGACTTGTGGTTCAATCCATGGTGCAGGCATGTTAGCATGCATGTTACTTGCAAGAATCTCCAACGATTCCTTTTTACATGGAAGAAATACATTGGAAAGGAGGGTGCTCGAGTGAGGAAACTACGGCATTGGCGACATGAGGGAGTGAGTGAATCGTCGTGTGCTGTCGTAGTGGTTTGTTGTCACCAGAAGCCTTGTGACTTTGATCAGGATCAAATCATGTGCCCTGTTGCGATCTGTCTCTTGCCACCACCATGGCTTGTGCCCGACCTTGCCATTGGTAGCTGGAGTTGTCGCTTACAACGACATGGATCGAAATGGGTTTTGTCGATGAGGGGGGCGTTCAAATAGTTTCAACTGACGTTGCCACGCTGATTTGGTTTTGTCGTTGGTATAAATGCAGACAGTAAACTTAGAAGCACTTCTGGTCGGATATGGAGACCGCCGAGGATACAAAGGGGCTCAGGGAGAAACACACCAACATGTAGTGAGCGTCTTATCGATCAGGAATGATGATGCTACTCGAATCTTATGCGCCAGGAAGTAGTGCTGGAGCTTCCTTGAGGCCATGAGGACAGTGTAGGTGAGATTCTTTAGCTCGGTGTACCTCACTTTAGCCCTTTGCAAAGCTCCAGATACATAGTACATAGGGTGTTGCTTCTTCTCTTCTTCTTGGACTAACACAACACTCACTACGACAGGAGTTGCCACGACGTAAGCGAGGAGACTCTCCTTGGGTTACGGGCTATGCAATAGCAAAGGGGACTCCATCTATCTCTTTAGGTTGTCAAGGGTGGCTTGACTCTCGATGTTTTACTTGAAGGTGCCCAAGCCTTGTAGGATTTTGAAGAAGGGGAGCTCCTTTTAGCCAAGTGAGAGACAAATCGCCCTAACACAGCCAGACGTCTGGCTAACTTCTACATCTCACGGACATTTTGGAGAGGCTTCATGTCAAGGATGGCTTGGATCTTCACGGGGTTCAGCTTGATCCCACGCTTCGATACCAGGAAGCCTAGGAGCTTCCCTGCTTGTACGAAGACACACTTCTCTGGATTGAGTTTCATGCTGGTTCGATGTAGGTTGTCGAAAGTTTCTTAGAGCTTGGCGGCATGCGCCTGTGCAAGAACACTTTTCATAAGAATGTCATTCACGTAAGCTTCCACGTTGAGGCCGATCTGGGAACCAAGCGAATTGTACACGAGCCTGGCAAAGGTGGCGCTAACATTCTTCAGCCCGAATGCCATTCGAACATAGTAGAACATCCTAGAAGGTGTAATGAAGCTGGTCTTCTCTTTGTTTTCCCTTGCCATCCACACCTGGTGCTGCCCCGAGTATGCGTCAAGGAAGCTCATGAGCTCATACCCTAAAGTGGCATTGACCAGCAGGTCAATCTTGGGGAGCGAGAAGTTGTCCTTTGACCATGCATGGTTCAGGTTGGTGTAGTCCACGCACATGTGCCATTGCCTGTTGGACGTTTCGATGAGAATCAGGTTAGCAAGCCACTTGGGGTGCATCACCTCCTGGATTACACCGGCATTCTAGAGTTTCTCCACCTCCTGCCTCGCCATGGCCTCGACATGGGGCAATGGCGACGTTGCCGTCTTTTGAAAGCCTCAGGGTCGGGCGAGTGCATGAGGGCTGTGGCAGCCGACGTTTTCGCCTCCCTGTGAGCTCGCCCCTCGTTGAACTTAGAGTATTTCTCCATGATAGAAAGTGGCTTCGCCACTGTCTTTGGTTCCTTTTAGTCCAGCTTGTCAGCCAATTCCCCCTTATGGAGAGCTCGGCGTGCGGTCTCCGTAGCATTGGTGTCTAAAATGCCCTGGACTTGGCAATGGATGTGGACGAACTGGCGCATGAAGTTTCAGATGGACTTGCTCGACATCTGTTTGAGTGTGTACAGGTTGGAGGACGTCACCGACTTGGTTTGGCTTTCCTTGGAAGTGCTTGCTCAACTTCTTCCTAAGTTGTTCCCA
Source organism: Melocanna baccifera (assembly GCA_036346265.1). Taxonomy (NCBI): domain Eukaryota; kingdom Viridiplantae; phylum Streptophyta; class Magnoliopsida; order Poales; family Poaceae; genus Melocanna; species Melocanna baccifera. Next base: position 17,287,082 of record CM070700.1, on the reverse strand, counting down.
TAAGTACACCGAGCACGGTGTGAGGGAGAGATACCAGGATTGAACAACCCCTGAGAGGGCCAAGGGCAAGCTTTTTGCCATGGTGACCTCACCCCCTCTCGCTATGCTATGGCAGTTTCGTACACACAAATGAACTCAACTGGGTCGGAGTTCCCCAAGTACTTTGTAAATTCAGGCATCCGGAACCACGCCGACCATGGTGTGGCTTGTAAGGTCAGACTCGGTGGGTTGGAATGGTCAATGAGATGGACAACCTCATGGGTGGAAGCCCCTTGAGGTGGGGGCATGAGGGAGGTTCGACACAAGGTTGGGTGCGAGATCTTGCACTTGGTTGACCTGAAGTAGGCCAGCCCCTTGGTGTCTGCAACTTGTCCCTGCGCCCCCCGTCGAGGCTAGAGCTTCTCTCCGCACTTGGTCGAGTTGTGCTTGGAGGTTGTGGGTTTCTTGGACTCTGGCGAATGTTGTAGGTTCATTCGGGCATGGACTTCGGCCAGCTCGGCCCGAAGGGCTTCGACCTCAAAGGTCTCGAAGCGCATCGTCTCTTATGCCATGCACGTGCTTCCTCCAGCTGATTTCTTAGCTCCTCGGCTTCCTAGGCTTCCACGGGCGATGAGGGCCGTGCTTCGGCTCACACCCTCTCGAGTTGCGCCCAGAGTTGCCCCAATTGGCAAGCCTCGGCCTATGACTCCCTCAACTACCTGTGAAGGTCCTCCAACTCTCGCTCCACTTCCTTGCAAGCATTCGGAGGGTCGCCCTCCTAGGAAGCCGCGGTCTAGCCAGTGACCTAGGCCTCCGTGGAGATGTTCGGCTACGCCTCCAGCCTTAGGGTGACACGGGCCACAATTCAACTTGACTTCGGCCTTGGAGGGGGTTCGCACCCCCACCTCGGCGACCTTCCATGCTTTCCCCTCCTTAGGTGGCATGGCTTCTAGCCAAATCATTTTTATGCTTCTCCCGTTACAACAGGCACTGCCCTTTATGTAGTTTTGTTAGGGTATTTTCAATGGTGACATTGCAAAGCAATATCTATAAGGTTCCACATCACTTAGAAATAGTATTAGATATAACCTCTTCAACGCATAATATCTATTGATAAGCCCAGATAATAAATATTCCTTCTCTCTCAATCTTCTCTGTCTCCCTCACACATATATATTGGGTGTGTTTAATATTAGACACTACTCCTCATGATGTTATAGCCATGTCTTCTTGTTGGTTTTTATGCTTATATAATATCTTATACAAGACGTTACTTTTCTCTATCTCTTCCTTAACTCTTTATCACATCATATATCATTCTGTATAGATAGTTAATTAATTTTATAGACATTATAGATGATGGAGCATTGAAAGTGTCCTTAAGCCACTTATTAAGTAATTCAGTGAAGAAACCAGATAACAGCAAGAATTAACGCAGGATTGCAACGACATAAATACACCATGCAGCAGCTGCAGATAACCAGTTCATAAAACTCCGCGGCACATCGAAATTATGAAGCTACAACAGTCAAGCTATCATCATCATCGTTCACACGGGGAACCGTTTCCTGCAGGGAACAGGTTAACGCACGCTGACACACCACACTCTAGTTCCCGACTGCCTTCCCCACCTCAAGCACCAGATCAAGACGGCGAGCGGCAGGGAATTCATGTCACACTGACGTCTAAAATGCAAGAAACGCTCCCAAAATACAGCAGGATGATAAGTTAAAACACAATTTTGTGTCCTACAGATAGCCTAGCTCTTCTCTTGCGCTGTACATCTCACCTCTTCCGCCTTTTTGGTTCAACCTACAGTTGGTGAGTCAACATAGAAAAAATTATATGGAAAGATTCTGTTCAAAGAAGCTAGATGTTTTCAAGATCATATTCACTGCAAGAAACACAGTGAAAATACTAATGGGTGGCAAAGCAAAACCTTGTGTTCATTCATTGGCCTGATAATCTACTCACTGACTGGTCATAGGATCATAGCTTTAGGGTATCTAGCAGGTCGCAAATTTTCTAGAGTTTCTATATGCTTCACTTGTAGGGCTTTACTGATTGTATCAAAATGAAGAAAAACCCGGAAAATCACTTAGGTCTATACTTGCTTTGCCAACCAAAGATCAATGACCAATAACAGCATATATAAGATGATAGGCAAGAAAATAACTAGTGTTCTGTAAAGGCAATATAAATAATCTTCTTGTGAATACAGGGATCCATGGAAATTGAAAATAAGGTGCACAGCAACTTATCAGTGCAACTTCGAAATAAGCATAAAAAATCACATCAAAGAAGAAGAAATGGATGTCACATCAAAGACTCATGAGCGAGTTCTGATCAGACTAAGATGATAATGTAGCACACTCCAAATGCATGCATAGATTCATGGAGTTCTTGACAGCAAAGTTTAACAAAGATGAGCACTTGTTTAGTCAACACTTAACATTGACCATGAAATAGTTGAGGAACAAAGGTAAGAACCAGTAGTTTCGAAAATGCAATTCTTAAGAATCAGATCTCTAACAGCCTTAAAAGATGGAAATGATAAGTTATCTGCAAGCAGAACGTCAACAAACAGTCCAGTCTAGACAAAGAAAGAAAAATCACCAACCTTCGAATCAGAATTTGGTGAAGCTGGGTATGAATTCGAAGGTCTCTTTGTGCCATTTTCTTTAACACAATCTGAGCACAGGAAATGATCTGACTTTTTTGCCTGCTCGATGGTCATTCCCATACAGGATGGATGAAACCTGCACAAGTTAGAAGGTGGATATTCAATAAACTTGAAAATAAATAAGAATAGCAGCTTACAGATAATGGAAACAATGCAGCACAAAACTATATAGGCATTCACAAAAGAACATTAAGTTGCTAAATATCTTTTATGCATGATAGAAAAGATACAGGCCATATGTCCATATCCTATTGGTGGCACTAGGAAGTAGGAATCGAAGTGCTAGAGACATTGAAGCTGGGTGGTGAAATAAGATTGCAAATCGCAATAAAGAACTAGTCACAGCAGACAATCTCAAGGGAAACGAAGGAATCATCCATTCAAAACAGGCGTCCTTACAGCAAGAAAGTAGAAGAAAAAGAATACAAATTGTTCAATCTGACATCCTCTACAAAAAAAAAGTAACAAGTTTACTTTGTGTCTTTATGTAGAATTAAATGTCATACAGTTCGTGTGCAATAGTGTGTTCCTTGACATCATACTCTGTAGGTTAGGTGCTTCTTGCCACAGACAAATGGATGAGATGGCAATGCTTTACCCACAGATACTGCCCATCCATTTAGTATTAAACATGAGCATACGTTATCCAATCTTGCACTTGTGTCAAATACTGATTTCCAAACTCTCAGCGCATATTGAAGCTAGAGATAGCTGACAGGGATATGATTTCTAGAAGTTCCAGTAAATTCTCATATTATCTAGATCGAACACCTTCAGAGTTAAAAAAACGTAAAAACATCCAACTTCTATAAACACTGAAGAAACCTTCAGTTCCGGGTAGGGCTGTACAAATACAGTTTCTTCAAACCGTGTCAACCCGTTTGCGTGCATGCATCAGTTCTGACAGTAACTCATGTACACCTCATGCTGATGGATGGTAGTTCAATACAATAGTTTTGCAAACCTGCCTAACCTAAGTCTGTACAGCCCGGCCTATTCACATTTTCTGCAGCTGATAGCTTGTAGCTACAGCTGATGGAACCTGCCTAACCTAAGTCTGTACAGCCCGGCCTATTCATATTGACTGCGGTTGATAGCTTGTTGCTACAGCTGATGGCTTTTAGTTAAAAATAAATAGTAGTGAATGAAACAAATGACTTTTAAAAGGAGATGACGAGTCGTAGGGAAAGCAATGGAGAGATGCGTGCACGAGACGGAAGAGAGAGGAGTGGAGTTGAAGGACCATGTGAGACGGTCCAGTATTATGTTATGATGAACCATTACTATTTTAGAGGAGTGAACAGGCTAATCGGTCTAGTCGGCCAAAGGTGGTGGTCAGACCGGCCGGCCCTAGTGGTCTGACCAGCCACCATCAGTGGTCAGACCAGCTGGGGTTGGCGGTCTAACCAGTCGTGCTATGTTGCTTCGGCTAGTTCGAGGTTTTGGGGAATTTGAGTCGCAAGTGATTTGGTTTGACCTAAATCAGTGCATACGTGTTGCATGATGCATATTTTAGCTAACGTGGGTCAAGATGTGAAGAATTTATGCCTGAAAATGATTTCTCTGTCTTTGGATATGCAGAGTCGCTTGGAGTCAACCATGGTTAACAGTAAGGATCGGAGCTACACTCATGCAGAAGCCGAGGCCCAGAACGATCAAGAATGCCAAGTGAGATGACTGAGCTCAAGCATAGAACAAAGAATGCGGAAAATATTGAAAGGAAGTTCAAGCGACGGGTTGCATCATGTGGCTTGATCGGTCTAAGTGATATGTGGCCCGGTGAAACCAGAATGAGAGAGACTTACCGACACGTAGCAAGTCACTAGTGCATCTACATATAGCAAGCATGATGATTGCTTGCAAGGGAAGATGAAGACCGGGTCAAGAAAGTGTATTTTAGTAAATTAACCAAAATACCAAAAACTATCTTGGATAAAAATCGCGGCACTTGAGCAGCGCATGGGAGAGCGGTTTAGGTCATGGAGAAACTGAGAAGATCAAGTTACACCAAAGTCTAAAGACTTAGCAGATTCGGGCTTATGTGCTTTGAAAAACATACATAAGTGTAGTGCGTGAGTAAAATCTATAATGTGTGGGTTTAACGGCTTTTCCTTATATGTGCTAAGTGGATAGTATCCATTAAGATTATATAGGGCTAGTTGGCATGTCTATTTAACAGGTTGGGATGGAGACTTTACTAGTTAATTATTCAACCATTCTAGGTTTACTTATTGAAACCAAGTGTTATAAGGTTAGGATTCGAGAAGTGTGAGTGTTATTGTATGCTCTCTTGTCCTCCAGGTGGAGTAACTGCAAAACTTTCATGTTCATCTCTCATGGATCCCTCTTGTTTTGGTTGATTTGCTTTTGATCTTGCTGGTTTTGATCTCTTCTCTCCCCTTCTTAATCTTGTTGGATGCCAAGAATAAGTAAGTATGGAGATATCTCATAGAAATCAATCCCCATCATCCAGGCATCAGGTTTTGTAAGTTCTTGAAGTTGCCCATTTTTGCTTGATTTGGCCTCTTCGAGTGATTTATTGATCCGAGTATTTTTGCCTCGATTTCTTTGGTGTTATATCTTGCTATAACATGTGAAAATACATCTAAAACTATCTTGACCATCATTCACTCATGAGCAAGTCATATTCACCTTTTTTGTTTTTTGCCTGGCTTTGGTGCAATCTTCTTTCAAATGGAAAAAGATTATAACTTTGACAACGATTCTCTCGATGGTTCGTTGAAATAGGTTTGTAACATCCGACAAGGGACATACCAAGTTTCAAGTGGATCTACGAATCAAAAGTTTCATGGATTCTTGGTTTGAAATAGCGTTGTTTATACTGTTCATGTGCTGATGCTACTGTTTTGGTCTGACCGTTACTGTTCATCCGGTCTGATCGGTACTGTTCATTCGGTCTGACCGACTGGGCTTGTCAAGGCTTGTTTTGCTTAGTTTCGATTGAATCTTTTCTTGTAGTGATTAGTCTCTGATCTTCATAGTTTCTCATAACTATTAGAGTGAAGATCGATGAATATTTGAGAGAAAATTTTGAAGGCACCGTTCACCCCATCTCTGTTGCCATACCGGTCCTACAAGTGGTATCAAAGCCCGGTTAGGTTTTCTCATAAATCTTAACCGGTCTTAAGAGCCATGCTATCAGACAAGTATTAAACCAAACCACTCGTTTTTTATAGAGTTGATTTCTCTTATTAGAAGAGTCGTATGCAATCCTACATCAAAGCTCAAGGGCACGCAATTTGGATCAAAGTCAAGAATCCTTATGTTGTGCTGGTCGGTAATTAGGTTACACCGGATGTAAAGGCAAATAATAAGGCTCGCAATTTTCTGATTCAAGAGTTTAATCGATCTAAGTTTGAGCGAGTTGCTCATTTCAAGTCTACTCATAAGATCTGAAAGACCTTTACTGACTACCATGAGAGCTCTACTGCGATTAAGGTGGTGAGATAGAACCAATTGAAAAAAGAATACTCAAAAATCAAACAAAAGCCTGGTGAATCCTTAGATGTGTTGTGGAGAAGGTTCAACAAGATTCTTCATATGTTGGTTTAACATTTTCTGATTTTGAGAATGCATGCCAAATGTTAGTTGCACTTGATGTGAAGTTTTGAGGAATAAAGATTACTTTCATCAATGACAATACTGCTATAAGTGAGCTTACCATAGAGCTCTAATTGAGGTTGAAGACGCATGAGATCGACTTTACCTTACGTCACCCAAGACAGAGTTGATGGCTTTTGTGGTTGACCCTTCTCAGAGCAGTTCTTCAAGTTCTTTGGATTTGGGCTCTTCTGAATTTTTATTGTCAACTTTGCATTCTCTGAGTGATAAGAAGCTAGAGAAACTTCTTGTGGATGATGTAGCCCTCCTATCCACAAAATTCATGAGAGCATACAACAAGATGAAGAACAAGAGAATGGGTGGCCTTGTGACTTGCTTTGCGTATGGTGAGCCAAACCACATTCAGGCCAAATATCCCAAACTGAAGGGCAAGGAGGAGAAGGACTTCCGAAGGAGTCCTCAAGCTCATGACATGAAGTCCAAGAAACCCAATTACCACAAGTTCGTCAACCAGATCCTTACCGCTCTTGAGAATGTCGACATGAGAGATATAGACTCGGGGATAGAGGATGATGAGGACGATTCCTATGGCAAGAAGAAAACCGAAGACTTCATGGCATGTGCTATATATAAAGGCCAAGGGTAGCATCGACATCAACTCCTCCAACGAGCCCTTCAATGAGCTTGACGAGGTATGCCCCTCTAAAAAAATGAATTGTGATCTTGTTGCTGCTAAACAAAAACTGGAAAAAAAAAGCTAAAATGATTAAAAATTAGAATATTATGATTGACAACTTGAACCTAAAAGTTGTTAGCTCAAATCCTTAAATCCTGATGATAACTACGAATCTTACTTTTGCTGATATGATCAATAGGATAATATGAAAACTACCCATTCTTCTGTTGCTAGTCAACTTAAAGACGCTCTAGATGAACTAGAACCTCTTAAGTCTAGTGATGATCATGAGTGCTTGAATGCTATTGTTTTGGATGTGATTTTTTTAGATGTTATTATTGAGTTGCATGCACCAACCAGTTCACCCAAAAGCTTAAGCTTATGAGGAAAGGTGGGCAATTCACTTATACTTCAACACTCCCCCTCACGTGTAGGTTCCCTCAGACCTAAGACGTGGAATAGAAGTGGACTGCAATTATTTTTATTTAATTGCGCCAACCAGGTCTCGAACTCAAGACCTCTTAGCTCTGATACCATGTTATGAATATTGTGTGCATCTATTCATGAGGCCCAAGGGGCAATATATATACAGGTACAAGGGGATGTACAAAAGGAATACAACACAGCATAATAGGAAATAGCATATTAGGAAACAAATAAGAGTCCTAATCTATTCTATCCTTAACAGTTATTCCTTCATCATACTCAAATTGTGCTTTGCTTGAATTGAAATTGAATAGTACTACTAAGGAATTGCTCAAATTTAATCTTGATCACACATGCTCTCATTATGAGAATGGTAAAATTAAAATGAAAGAAATTACTAAAATACTTCTTCATTCTACGACTGAATCTTATGAAAATTGTCTTAGCCTCTCAATTGAGATTAATGCTCTTAACAAGATACTTCAGAAGAAATGTAAAATCTTCATCCTCATTATCCCTCTTATTCTGGTTGATTTGTTCTTGATCTTGTTGGTTTAGATCTTTTCTCTCCTCTTTTTGTTCTTGTTGGATGTCAAGGACGAGTAAGTGATGAAGATATCTCATAAAAATCAGATTTTGCAAGTTCTTTAAGTTGCCCATCTGTGCTTTATTTGGCCTCTCCGGGTGATTTCTTGATTCAAGTGTTTTTGCCTCAATTCTTTTGGTGTTCTAGCTTGCTATGACATGCCAGAATACATCTAGAGTTATCTTAACATCATTCACCCACAAGTAAGTCATATTCACCGTTTTTGGTTTTTGCCCGGTTTTAGTGAAACAATCATTCAAATGTTAAAAAGTTACAGGTTTGACAATGATTCTCTCGATCGTTGGTTGGAATAGTTCCGTGACATCCTAGAGAAGGTGCATGCCAAGTGGCAAGTGCAAATCATTTGGATCTATAGATCAAAAGATTCATGGATTCTTGATTTTGAAATAATGCTGTTTTTAGTTTTTACTATTCCCGTCTTTGATTTTATCGTTTCTATCTAATCGCCATCGCTGTTGGCCCGATCGCCATCGTTTTTTCCGTCCGACCTTCTGTGACGTCAAGGCTTATTTTGCTCGGTTTCGTTTAGACCTTTTCTTGCAGTGATTGTTCTATGATCTCCATAGCTTTTCATAACTATTAGAGTGAAGATTGACGAATACTTGAAGAAAAATTTCGAAAGCACCATTCACCCCCCCTTTTGTTACCATACCGGTCCTACAGGGGTGTGTAATGAGCTCATGACCCCCTAGCCGCTTCAAAAAGCCGAGTGCATGGGGCCTGTTTTTTTCAGTTTCTCAAAACGGCTTTTAGCTTTTATTAAAGTATCTAACTTTCAAACGGAGCATTTTTTTAAGATAGAGTCTACAAGTTAATTATAGTACATGTTAAAAACCCAACATCTGTACCATCTAAGGTTGTCAAGGCGTCGCCTAGGCTTCCAGGCGGCCCGGAGGAGACGCCATGCACGCTCGCCTCGCCTTGGGGGGGAGGAAGCCGCGACTTGGGGGGGTTGGAGGCTGCGTGGGGAGGCGGCGGCGGTGGGGGGAGGCGGCGGGAGGAGGAGGGGCAGGGAGGGGAAGCGGCCAGGGGAGGAGACAGCGGGGAGGAGGCAACCGGGAGGGGAGGAGGCTGCGTGGGAGGAGGTGGCGGGGAGGGGGGGATGCACCTGGGAGAGTAGGCGGCCGAGGGAGGCGAGGCGGCGGGGAGAGGACCGGAGGAGGCGACGAGAAGGGGGCTGGAGGAGGCGGCGGGTCTGCGACTCTGCGGGAGATGGCACTCACAGCTCGCTAGGTCGCAGACTTCACTTGCAGCTCGCTCGGTTGCAGACTCGGCGGGAACTAGATCCGATCGCAGACTTCACGCGCTTCGCTCGCAGACTCGGCGGGAACGACTTCGCGCGCTTCGCTCACTCGCGCAGCTCGCCGCGGCGACGCCGCGGCGTCGCCTAGGCGTCCAGGCGCTTCTTGCTCGCCGTGGTCACCGACTCCGCCGTGACAACCATGGTACCATCCAAAATCACAAGCGAGTATCTCTCTCTCCGTAATCTCTGTCGCAAACAGCTAAAATTCAAAATTTTCAGCCAAAAGTCATAAGCCACAGCCAAAAAGAACAGACCTATGCATATTGGCTTATGGCTTCTCCAAGCAGAAGCCAAAAGCTTGGAGAAACCATAAGCAGAAGCTAATATGAACAAGCCCCTAGCTCTGACTTCATAAGACGCGGCCAAAAAGAACAGATCCATGCATATTGGCTTATGGCTTCTCCAAGCAGAAGCCAAAAGCTTGGAGAAACCATAAGCAGAAGCTAATATGAACAAGCCCCTAGCTTTGACTTCAAACCAATATTTTGTTTCCCAAATATCCCACAGGGAAATGGCACCAGGGCCAGCTCTATCCAGTCAGGAAAGCTATTTCTCAAAGAACCAAGCAAAAGCACAATATACATGCTAAAACAGAGCATGAGTACACAACAAAGAAAGAACTGCTACAAAATTAAGAGAAAACCAGCCTTTCCTTGACATATGAGATTTAAAACCTTCTTTGAATTATATATCTTCAGAAGATCATGCAAGTGACATCGGTGTATACTATAGATCTTTGAAAAAGGGCAAAGAAAAAATAGGGAGCAGAGCACCAGGCTCTAAGGAACCAGAGATCTTTAGTCTTGACCAAAAATGATGTTGACCAACGGTTCATATTTGGCCCTCCAATGAAAAAGAAACTGAAGACAAGATAAAGTTATGGGAGAGGTGCATTCCGCACAGCAAATTAGACATATGGCCAGAAAGCAGCTCAATGGCAGCATGTGAATGGAAGTTGGCTCCTCAGCTGTAATGCTTCCTACAGGCCATGTGACCACCACATAGAAACCACTCAGAGACATGCATTCAGCATTCCTACAGGAAAGTGGCATTTTTCTCAGTGATTTACCAGTCCTTGCATCCCTCGCACTGCACCATGAGGTCATCCGGGTTGTACGGCATCTCGCACTTGCAGTACCTTCACACAAACCCCAGACCAAACCACCATAAGACAATCGATCCCACAATGCCGCATCGCAAGCAAACGCAGAACAAATCGATCGATCGACGACTGACAAAGAAAATGGAAGAGCATGTTTTACGTACACGGCGACGCGGTCGGGGGTGAACGCGCCGGTGGCGGCCTTGTACTCGAAGCGGCAGAAGAAGTCCTCCAGGCCGACGTTGTTGAGCTTGGTGTAGTTCTTGAAGGAGTGGACGACGCACTTTCCCTCGATGGTGTGGGCGCTCTGCGTGTCGAAGTGGTCGGAGAGGAACAGCTCCTTGGCGCCGTGGAACTGCCGCCGGCCGCCCTTGGACTCCTCCGGCCGGTAGTACCACAGCACCCGCACCCGCACGCTGCCCCGGCCATCCGCCTCCAGCCGCTCCACCCGCGCCACGTACGGCGGCTCGTCCGTGTCCGACGGCCGCATCAGCACGCAGTCGCCCACTTGGCACCGAGAAACCAACACCGTCAGAGATCAAATCTTGGCGCACAAATGGCGCGACACGACGCGGCACCATCCACCCACCCATCAAGAGCGAGCGAGCGCACGTACCTCGGACGACCTTGTTGGTGCCCTTGATGGTGTAGGAGTCGACGTCTTTCTTGCCCTGCTTGGTCTTGGCCATGGAGGTGGGGTTGGACCGGGAGAAAACCCTAGGAGGAAGGAGGCGGGGGAAGGGGAGCAGCCACGGGCTCCGTCCCGACAAGGGAGGAGGAGGCTGGGGAGGGAGGGGCAGTTTGGGGATTTCGCGGGTGAGCAGTGAAGGTGAAAGGTTTGAATCCAAGTGGCGTACTGCCGTCCTCCGCCGTTCGATCACGCCGGTTTGGCGTCTACGTCTTTTGGACGGTGGTTTTTCGTTCTTGATACTTCTCTGCGCCTTGACGCCACGGGGACGATGAGCTGCCCGGTTTTACCAGCCGACTTACGGCATATATTTTTAAACAAATAAATAAGGTAGTTTTTTAAAAAAACAACTTGATAAATTTTTTAAAATTATTTATCGGTATTTGATTGATTCATATAAATATTTATGTTAGAGTTAAAAACTATCAGTTATAACTATAAATTATCAGTTGTAATAAAAAAACGTACTCATTATGTTCTTTGCTTAATTGGTTGGTTGTGACTGTGAATCCATCAATGTCTTTCTATTTTTCTCTCTTTTTGTTTGGTTATGTGATGTGATCTTTGAATAAATTGATTTGACGCCCATTCTGGCACACAAAAAAGGGTTGGTGAATAAATATTTGGTGACTTTTGGTGGAAAAACTGGTTTAGCATTGACTTAAAGGACTTTCACGCTTTAATTGCATTTATCATGCAATCGGTAAATTTGCGTATTGAAACTCTTGATTTTAATTTTTACAAATTTTACCCTAACTACTTGGTTCATTGTACATCAAGTTCAGATGATGCTTCCTCGTCAAATAGACGGTCGCTCATGCATAGAATTTATCTGCTAATCCTAATTGTACAATCATGTATGCCTTTAATATTAAAATTTTGCACATTAGAATTTTGTGAGTGAATCAAGTTAGATCCTTCCTATTAATTGGGCAACATCATCGTGCTCAATCTTCGTTTGGGTTTTGCCATATGGTCTTATCTCAGTAACAATCATGGTGTGAACATATAGGGGGTGATCGGAACAGCGATGGTTTTTACTTTTCTTTGAAAAAACATCAGTAGTGGTGAAAAAACATCAGAATGAGTTGTATGTTAGGCATAATTAAATTTTAAAAAATATAAAAATAAAAACGGCTCGCTAGTCTAGTGCGGACAATGCAAAGGAATATGAGAAAAAAAAATGGAACGCAAAAAAACCAAAAAAACAAAAAAAATTTCGCTACGTGACAAAAGTGCTACAGTGTTTCCGTCGCTAAACAGTAAAAAAACGCTAAACTGATCGGGGCCATAGTTCGTCTCAACAAGACCCTTTTTAAGGGTACAAAACAGACGTATACATATAACTCATACCCACTCACACCATCACACACGGATGCACATCCCCTAATACACATTTAGAAATTTTGCGAAAGCATCAAGGTCTTACGGAACATGGATATGCACTTTTTCACTAAACGCGCATGCGTTTATGCATCATATTCTAATTATTTATACTAATATAAAAAGCATCAGTTTGATTAAACCTTTTATCACCCAACCATGTTAATACCCCCTCTTTTGACGGTTAGATCAATAAAATCCAATTACTACTATTGCAAATTGGTTCTACCATCTAAACATCTACACTGTTCATTTAGCTCATCCAACGTCTTCCAAGTTAGGGCCTGTTCTGGGCCTGTTCTTTTTAGCTATGGTTTATAGTTTTTGGCTAAAATTTTTGAATTTTAGCTGTTTGCAACAGAGATTACGGAGAGAGATACTCGTTTACAATTTTGGATGGTATAGATGTTGGGCTTTTAATATGTACTATAATTAACGTGTAGACTCTATCTAAAAAAAATACTCCGTTTGAAAGTTAGATACTGTAACAAAAGCCAAAAACCATTTTGAGAAGCTGAAAAGAACATACCTCTTTTTGGCTGTGGCTTTTGGTTTTTAGCTGAAATTTTTGAATTTTAGCTGTTTGCGACAGAGATTACGGAGAGAGAGATACTCGCTTGCGATTTTGGATGGTACAGATGTTAGGGTTTTAACGTGTACTATAATTAACTTGTAAATTTTATCTTAAAAAAATAATTCATTTGAAAGTTAGATACTATAACAAAAATTAAAAATTATTTTAAAAAACTGAAAAAAAACAGACGCCTCTCTCCCATCCCAACCCCGTGCGCCTCCCCGCGTTCCCCGCCCGAATCCCGTGCGTTCTACGGTATCCCCACAATCCCCACCCCAATGCCGTGCGTCGCCTCGCTTCTCCGCCGTTCTGCCCCAGTCTACCCTTGCTCCGCCCCAGTCCCCACCCCCCACCCTCCCCCACTTCTTCGCCACTTCACCCTTCTCTCCGGCCTAGCTCGCCCCCGTGTCGCCCCCCTATGACGCCGCTCCGTCCCCCCCGTGCCCACAGCCGCAGCTGGCCCCAAACCCTCGCGCCGCCCGCTGCGCCGCCGCTTCGACCCCCACCCCCCCACCCCACTCTTGCGCTACAGCCGCAGTCGGCCTAAACCCTTGCGCCGTCCACCTGCTCCAACCCGATTGCGCCGCCCTACTGCTACGCCACTCCGCCCACTCCACCCCGCACCGCCGCTTCGCCCCCTCCGCCACCACAGGCAGGACCCACACCTAAGTCTCCACCACCCATCCTTGCACCCACCACCAGAGCGGTGGTGGCATTTGGTGACAATGCAGAAGACAATGATGGCTTGAGAGATGACATGATAGGGGAAGCAAGGTATCAGGCTCGGGAGCAGTAGAGGTGATGATGCGGTTCGTCCCCAAAGAGCAATTTCTGGTTCGATCTCTCCTCCCATCCGTGTTATTCTAATTAATTCTCTTCGTTGGGGCAATTGCCTTTTTTTTATCTAAAGAGCAATTTGTGTGGATTAAGAATTGTAGGGCTCCAATATTCCTTCCGTCGCTCGTCCAATCTGTTACTCAAGATGAATTTTGTTGGAAGCGATTTGATCTTTCCTATATTCTACTCACACAACCAATTTATCATTGTTGAGGTACCATCCCTTAGTTTGTCCTTTCCATTTTCTTGTTACAGTTTCTGTTGATATGAATTAGCTTGAATTGTTTTGCTATCTATATAGAGCTTAAAAGGTAGTCATAAAAGGTGTGCTTTGTTATCTCATTTCTTCATGTACTCTTGAATCTCGATAGATGGATCTCCCCGTAACACAGCCTGATGCAAGATGTATTTCATAACCATAGTGTAAGCTGTGTCAATATTTGGTTTTCTGGTTTCACCTTCAGACTGAAGTTAGCCAAAATACATTTGTTTTCTAGGTATCACTAGCTCCAGGGAATAATTTCCTCTTTTTGAAACAAGAGATGAGTATTCTCGGTTTTTTCCTTTTTTATTGCTACATATTTGTCCCTTTGATCCTTTCTACATTCAGTTAGATAATGTGTTACCACACATTGCACCATATGTTTACCTCTAAGATTGTGATTGTCTCATTTGCAAACTGCGGCGGTGCATCACCAGGACTAAGCTCTCTCAAAATTTTAGGAGGAAATGGTGAAGGCATGTTTAAAAGTTGCCAATTCTTGATAGTGTCATTTTGAATGGTGAGGTTTACACTCTCAGTTCATTTAAAAGGAAGAAAGAATTCATTTGCTGAACTTCAAGTACACTTCTAATTATTGCCGTGTATACTCTTTTCATTTCACTGGCTAATTATTGCTGTGTATAATGAATGGAGCTTTCTTGAGTTTGTCTATATAATTGAGGTATATTGCATATGGATGTCATTTGTCATGCATATTTACAATACGCATCATCTACTGGTATGTTTTGTGTGCCTTGCGACTAATCATTGAATTATTCCATGTGTGAGAGTATTTGAATAAGCTGATTATGAATTGCTAAATAATCAGGGAAATAATCTGATACTCTCTAATATGTAGTTGAGGAAAATCTATAGGCCGCACTTGGATACTCTTCAAGACAACAACAATCTTCCTTCAAATGTAAAATTTTCTTTTTTGCCTTTTTGTTCCATTTTGGTTGTAATGCTACAACTTTTCTTATGACTCTTATTATTATATAGCTGGCTAGCTTTCTCTTCACAAACTATCAGCTAGTTAGCATCTTCTTATTTATTAATTGTTCTCTCCAACAGTCTAGACATATAGAGGACTACAAAATGAAGGGTTAAAATACATGTGATTCTCTCAACACATCAAAAGCCATGTCAAGTGGTCCCTAATTATTATTATTATTTCATTTTCTGAAAAATTGACAAATCTATATTGAATCAGCTATTTGCCATTTGATAATATTGAAGTAGTTGATAGATAACCTTGCCAACATCCCCTACACCAGCTGTGTTAGTGAGCACCTCCTTTATTTGTTTCTTTTGGATGATTTTCCACTAGAACACAACAATAATGCATTGTATAATCTGAATCCGTACGTATGGATAAAGTGCAACATGTAGTGGGTAAATGTTGTGACGCATCCTGCATTAGAAGGAAATTAAATTGATTTGTGGTCAAGTGACTTTGATTCTTTTAAAAAAAACACTAGTTTTGATTTCTTTTGTTGAAATTTTTAGTTTTTGCTTTTCTTTGCAGGTCCAGTTCCTTATATGTTGTTATGGCTAATATTGTACATATCAAAAGATAAACATATCCTATGCATATTTTAAGATCGATGACATTCCACAAATGAATGGAGTACTTTTCTTCCAATTTGCCTCTTTATTGTATTGCTATGTTTTGCACTTTCCAATCTAAAGTTGTAAAAATGATCCGTTTGGCAGCAATCGCTTATAATTTGCTTGGCTTGAAAGCAATCCTTTTGATGTACTCTTCCCATCTGTAACACATGATGCTCCTATCTTCCCCATCTGTTAGAGATATCCAAAATGGGTTATTTAATTATTTTGACCATCATTAATGGATAATCACATTATTATTGTTGTTGTTGTTGTTGTTTCTAGAATGTCCCTCAGTTAGGTTACATAATGCATGCATGAATGTGTTTTGCTTCTTTGGTAAAAAGAATATTCTCTGACTGGGAGGCTATTGTTAAAATTTCAGTTCATCTTCATAAATTCAATTTTTTTAGTAACACAATAATTTATGATTCTCTCTGAAATGACAGAAAAAACATGTATTAATGTTATTTTTCTTTACTTTTTTCAGCAAAGTGGGTTCTGCGTGCACACTAACTGTTTGTATGGAGCACGTAATTTGAGTTCCAGAGTAGAGGTAGATGAAGTGCTTCTGCTTCTTAAGAAAATGTATCATGTGCCAAAATAAAAGATTGCATAGATTGTGTTGAGTCCAATGTTTAGAGTTGTATTCAATATGTAACTATGACTGATTGTATATACTATCCGTCATACCAGTCATGGTGTTGGATATGAGACTTTTTTTTTTCTTTTTTGAAACATGTGAGAGATTAATATGCTCTTTACTGAAAGTTTCGAGGTAGGGTGTTCTTAAATTTGGATGATGTACTATACCATGATGAATATGGTTTTAAAAGAAAATAGATTATTGTCCTTGCAATGTGTTTCATTTAATTAGTATTGACCAATACGTGCTTTGCACGTGCACGATTACTAGTTTTAATAAAACACAGTGGATTCGGCCCCAGGGATCAAACTCGAATGGGCTATGTACACAACAACAGAACCATTAGCCACCCCTCGGGTCTGTTCTTTTTAGCTTCTCAAAACGGTTTTTGGTTATTGTTACAGTACTTAATTTTCAAATGGAGTATTTTTTTAGATGGAGTCTACAAGTTAATTATAATACACGTTAAAAGTCCAACATCTGTATCATCTAAAATCGGAAGCGAGTATCTCTCTTTCCGTAATCTCTGTCGCAAACAACTAAAATTCAAAATTTTTAGTTAAAAGCTAAAGCCAAATGAGGGATATATTTTTGAATGTGTTTCAAATATCTTTAGTTGATTTAAGTGGTATCATTTTTGGTTATATATATTTTTGCTCATACTTTTATGACCGCATTAAGATGAATTAATTGGTATCACACTTCATGTGTTGGATAACATGCCAAATGAGGGAGAAATATGCTATCTATTTAATCTTTTGATATCAAGCTCCATATGTTGAAAGCCTTCATTTTGGTAAAATTTGTTCTTTTCCTTACTTTTTGATGATAAATGCCAAAATGGGGAGAAATATTGAATAATAGCATTGATATAAAGAGGGGGAAACTTGAATTGATAAAAGAAAAATAGAGAAATAGGGAGAAATATGCTTCAAACTTGAATAATGCCAAAAGAAGGATTTCACCGATAGTCTTTAATTTACTATCATATGGTCATGTTTATCCAAATGCTATTATTGTTAATGGGTTTGTCATTCATCACCAAAAAGGGGGAGATTGTAAGTTCAAGCTCCATTATGTTGGTTTTGGTGATAATGACAAATACAATTATGAGACTAATAAGTTTGATTGATTATGATATGGTTTAGTCTCATTTGGATGAAAAGGTGAAATCAAAGATGTTTACATTCGACACTTACATTCATTTACATCTTAGTGCATTCATTGGATCCAAAATATAGATTAAACTCAACCAAAAGTCTAAGATGAATATGTGCATAAGATTTTATTATATATTCTTGTATGCACATATTTAGGGGGAGTTCACTCTATGTTTTGTGACTTCATTAGTATTGATCCATGTTTCCTTTTCCACATACATTGGGATCTCTACTTTAAAATATATCATCTGAGTAAATAAAACTTGTGTAGTTCATATATACTCACATTGAATCATATTGCTTTATACTCAATTGTTTGTGTTTGTAAAAAGGGATTAACATGTATGTCAAGTGATGGAAAGGTTTAGTCCCAGAATTCGTTTGAATATTTGGAGATGCATGCAAAGATTGATAAAAAGATCAATATAATTCGAGACAAAGGTCAACATGCATTTGAATTTAAAGTCTAAAGTCAACTGTGCTCTCTTAGGAAAATCGGTAGCACCGCACCCACCTGCGGTATTACAGCAGTGCGGTAGTACCGGCGTGTAAATAGCGGTAGTACCGGGATTTTATGCGGTACGTTTTTTTCAGAGAGCATTCTTGGTGGGACTTGGACTCACCGAAAGTGCGGTAGTACCGCACCGATCAGCGAAACTACCGATGCTCGGTAGTACCGGCATCCTGAGCGGTACTACCGGAGAGCGATAATACCGCACTTACAACAGCGGTAGTAACGCACTTTGGGTTTAAAGTTGTATATTCAATTATTTATAATTGTGGTGGTTATCATCAATTACCAAAGGAAAGAGCTTGTTCTTTTCTGTCTTAACTCCGATTGATCTAATTTTTTTCCTAAATTAATCTAAAATTGAGTTTTATCTTTTGGTTCTAATTTTAAAGTTTTTGGATTTTATTTGAATTTTTAGTTGATTTTATTTGTCTTATTTTGATTTCTCTCTAGTTAGATAACATCTTCAATAGAGCTGAAGTAACATCGAAAGATTAAGAGTTGTTAACTAAGTAAGGCCAAGGCAAGTAATGTCCCTTGATTATGTTAAAATTAATCTTTAAATCTATTTATTTATTTTAAAATATGATGCATTGCTATTTTAATACAAACCTTTGTACCTGGTAGTCCAATTTGATTTATTATAGTTATCACATGGGTTGTACATCAAGGATACTAAGCCATGTGTATAGTCATGTTGGGTTTATCATCACATGTGATTAATTATTTAATTTTGACTCAATGAGATATTGAATCATAGTTATAGCCATAATTATAAAATTTATGTGCCATAGTATAGGTGTGTCATTGGTGTTGGTTATACAAAACTGATTTTTACTTAGGCGAGTGATCGTGCAGTAAAGAGAAAAGTGTGGTTAGCACTTCACGGGATATGGATGTCTCGCATGGATAGTGTTTAAAGACTTAACTTTGTATGCTATTGATCTGAATCTTATCGTGCAACCACATACCCAGTATAGGATAGATCTGATTGATTAATTTGTGATAGATGAACGTGGGTGTTTGTTAGATATTTCCACAAGGCACAAGAGGGGGGCAATTATGGACTCGGTGGTTAACCTACTCGACGATGAAATCTTAGCGAGCGAAATTAGGTTGAGATTGAACATTGTAAAAGCCTTGTTATAATTTTCTTTTACGTAGAGATGATTACATCGTGGGGGTAAAGTTGTGTAACTTCTACAGAGTGTAAAACTATCCGAATAGCCGTGTCCACGGTTTTGGACAATGCTCGGTGATTTCACACAAGGGGTGTAGATTTCATAAAACTTAGTTGGGATAACTTTGGGAAGTAAATGGTAAGTTCACTAGTGGTTCACTACATAAATGGTTAGTTTATAGGTGGTTCATTGGGTGAATGATCAATTCACTTACGGTTTATTCAGTTTCTTTGATTATTTACTTATTATCATTTTTAAAGTTCGATTTCAATCTATTTATTGTATTTACGTTAAGTTATTGCTTTCTGCAAAATAACTACTCAGCTGTCATTTGGTAAGCCTTGCATACTATATTGTATTCTTATTACAAACGACTTGTGAAGTACTCTATGTACTCATAGCTATATCCACATTTGCTCAGTTGAAGAAGAGAAACCACATCAACTAGAGATACGTAAATGAGGATACTTCGATGACTTCTTGGATTAGGTCTCACTTCCCAATCAATTGCCTGTGGGTATGTCGAATGGCCAATTCGTTTCATTGTGTTTCTGCTGCTAGTTTTGTTAAACCCTTCAGGCTATAATTTATAAGCTTAGCCATAAGGTCGCAACTCTGATAATTAATAATATTTGAGCCTTTTTCTTTAGTTAATTGTGATGTGGTTGATATTTCATCTATATTTATACTGTGTGCACTAGCGTGATTCTAGACTAGTGCAGTATACATAGAAAGTCTATATTTTCATATTTGGGTCTCGACATTAAGGCGGCATGGCGGGTTACTGGCAATGAGCAGTGGCGGCCTAGGAACCAACGGAGGGGTGGAGCTAGGCGCATGAACATTGACGTACGCGTGTGTGAGAGGGGAAGCAACGATTGGCTGGGAGGACCAGGTTGCTGCGTACGACCAAAGAGAGCAGGGGAGGTGGAGCTAGCTCAGAGGGAGGGAGCTAGGCGGGGAAGAAGAGGACTAGCTCAGCACGCGGGTATGGCCACAGGGAAGAGCTAGCACAGAGGGAAGGGGAAGAGCTAGTGATCGGCACTCACACCGGGCGTGACACAGGGGAGAACAGGGGAAGGGGAGAAAAAGAGAAAACATGGGAGAGGAGGGAGGAGTCGGGTGGGCTGAGGGATAGGGGAGGAGAAATGGGCTAGAGGCCCAAGGAGCTTTAAATTCTTTTTTTTGAAAATTTGAAAATTCCAACCGATTTTGAAAAGCCAAAATTGAAATTTAAACTTAGGTTTGAAATTTTTATACAAGCTCAAAAGCATCCCAAAATTGGGATGTTATAGAAATACTCTTCCTATATACTCTATACCTCACAAAATCAGCATAAAAATATCCTGAATGGAGAGTGTAGAATCAGAAGAATACCAGAGTTCAAAGTGAAAAGTGTCTTGAAGGTACCAAAAGATGCAATGCACTATTTGACGATCTGAGGCATGAGAGGAAGCCTAAAATTGAGCACTGCTTGACGATGTGAGGCACGAGAGGAAGCCTAAAATTGAGTGTACAAATACACAGCAAACTGTATGTCTGAACTCGACGCTGTGAGATAGAGAAGGGAGCTGATCATGCTGCAGTACTTCTTCTGGTCCACGGGCTATTCATCCTCATTAGGATTTGGCACAGTAGAAGTGGCAATGTGAGTAGACCTTAGCTTACTGCTTTTCATGTCGAAGCACCGAAGAAGGTCCTTTGTGTACTTGGTTTGATGAATGAAGTTCCCTTCTTTTAGTTGCCTAATTTGAAGACCAAGAAAGAAAATCAACTCGTCCATCATACTTATCTCGAATTCCCTACTCATAGAATCTAAAAATCTAGATACCAAAGTATGAGAAGAATCACCGAATATGATGTCATTCACATATCTAAACAAGTAAAAAGTCATTACCATGTCTGAGAGCAAACAAGATTTCATCTACCATTTCTATTTTGAAATCATTCTTAAGTAAGAAACTTTTAAGTCTATCATACCAAGCTCTAGGGGCTTGCTTCAATCTATACAAAGCTTCGAAAATATTACAAATATGGTTTGAGAACTTGGGATTTTTAAAACCAGATGGTTGCTTGACATATATCTCTTTTTCTATGAAACCATTAAGAAAAACACTCTTGACATCCATTTGAAAAAGCTTAAAGCCCTTGGAAACAAAGGTCTCTAATCTAGCTACAGGAACAAATGTCTCTTCAAAGTATAAGCCCCCTGCCTAGGAATACTCTTGAGCTACAAGTCTAGTCTTGTTATGAACTGCCAATCCATCCACACTTTGCTTATTTTTAAAAATCTATTTCGTTCCAATTATATTATGAATACTTGAAGGTTCAAGTAATGTCTAGATTTAGTTTCTTTCAAAATTTTTAAGTTCTTTATACATGGTATTGACCCAAGAGGAATCAGATAAAGCATGTGTAACATCTCGGAGTACAAAAGATGCAACAAAAATAGAATATGCATGAGAATCTAGGCAGATAAACCTAAAGTAAGTAACTCGCTTATGGAGTCCCCAATCATCTGCTCCGAATGGTGTCGTCGCTAAATATGAAGGGAAGGTCCTAGTGCAGACGTGGTCTCTATCACATGGGCTATAGAGGTAGGAGTAGAACCACTTGAAGCGTCGTTGAATGTGGGAGGAGGATGCTCCACTGAAGCTAAAGAAATAGAAGCAACTCTCCAACCAACTCAGGAATGACTAGAGGATGGATTGCTTCCTCATCCTCTATGTTAGAGTCGTCATCGACGAAGATACTCTCCCTATCACCGTACACCTATGTACCAGCACCGTTTGGTCTAGCCTCATTAAAAGTTATTTCACAAGTCTCTGCAATTTTATTAGTATCCAAATTAAATAAATGATAGCCACAAGAATGAGTAAGATATCCAAGGAAAATACTATCATAACATCTTGATTAGAACTTATCTAGGTTGCCATATTTAAGAATGAATCACTTGCAACGAAAAAAATCTTAAAATGAGATATGCTAGGTCTATGACCAAAGCTAAGCTCAAAAGAAGTCTTATCTATAGCTGATCTCAAGAAAACCCTATTAGACACATAGCAAGAGGTAGAGATCGTCTCAGCCTAAAACCTCGTAGGAGTGTTGGGCTCATCTAGTATGGTTCTAGCTATCTCTATAAGAGTTTTATTCTTTCTCTCAACAATCCCATTGTGCTGGGGATTCTAGGTGAGAGGAACTAGTGTTGTAATCCTTTCTCAATGCAGAAAGTGGCAAAGGATGAGTTTTTAAATTATGTACTATTGTCACTCCTAATGGCTTTTAAGGCTTCTGGGAGATTAACTGCTAGTCTAAGGGCCAACTCTCTAAAGCAGGTGGTCGCCTCCACAGGTGGAACATCCCTGTGAACGAGAGCGGCTGCGACTAGCTCTCTGTGGGGGACTAGCAGTGTAGGAGCTGGAGCTAGCCGGTGACCGAGAGCGACGTAAACCCCTGCTGGATCCTCTAGCATCAGTAGTGGTGAATCCCAGGGGTGGGCGCACGCTCTTCCGAGCTATGAGCCTGACACGAGGCCCCCGAGAGCTGGAAGGTGCAAAGCCTCTCGCGGTAGGGGCAGGTAGGGGAAGAAGCCGACTGAAGATCGCTGCAACAGTCGGGGTCAGTACCATGGCTGATGGTACAGATCCTGCCACCGAGGCTACGAGTGTTGGTGCTGGTACTGGTGCTGCTGGTACTGGTGCTGGTGTTGGTACTACTGCTGGTGCTGGTACTTGTGCTGGTACTAGCGGTGGGGGTGGTGCAGAGACCTGGGCAGGTGAGGATGGTGTGTAGGAGGGCGAGGACGGCATGTAGTCCACCCGAGATCGGAGCTACTCTAGCTCAGTCTTAGAGGCAATCCACTCTCTCTCTGCAAAGGTAAGGGCGGCGTCCACCCCTGCTAGTTGGGCCTGAAGGGTATCGGCACTCCTGTAACTGGACGTCAAGAGGGCCTACGTAATCAGGGCCTACGTAAGCAGCACCTGATGTGAGAGCCGTGGGTCATCGATCGGCTCTCCCAGAGGCTCAAGATCAATCTCCCCGATGCGAAGAATGGGGAAGAAGCAGAATGGGGACTAGATCAGCTCCTCCCCATGCACCTGCATCAGGCGAGCTGAGGCATAGTGCGCTGCGTCCTACACCGCATCAGCGCAGTGACTCCGGGGGTATACCGTGGGGGTGATGAGGGGCACCATTCCCCCATCTCGGGCGTATATAAAGACGTCCATAGTCCAAGCATCGCGATCCTAGACTCTCGTCCGTCGCCCCCGAAAGATGGGCTGATAATCGTATCGTAGATACTGCATCAGTTGACGTAGCAAATCCACGAATCCCCCTTCTATCTCGAAATGAGACAGTACATCCCAAGCGGGGGTAGAAGGGCTCGCCATCTACAATTTTGAAACAAACGGTTATGTATAGATAAAACTTTTAATGAAACTCGTAGAAGAGTAAGAACTAAGAGTGGTAAGTTAAGCAATTAGCAGTTATACAGTTTTAGGAAATTCTCGTTGATATCTCAAATTAAGATCATATCCTAGTTGCGGCCATTCTAACTAAGGCTTCCTACAGTCGTATGCTCTGATACCAACTCTATCGGACCCGGATTTTGCCATTCTGAATCTCTTGTGATTACGCTGCACTGTTTTCTGGATCAATAGATAGTGCTCATAGAAACATGATTGGATCATTTCATACACAATACATTATTATTACAATAATGGAGTTTAGGTAGATCCCTGCAAGGATCAGTCCTTACATAAGGTCGTCAAACCAAATAGTTACAATATAAAAATGCAAGGGAAAACATAAAGCAGGAAGGCACACTACTTCACAGGCAGTGACTGGGGATAGCCCAAGTGAATTCGATATTGGTTAAGGTCGAACTAATATTGAACTCACTTGATAGCTAGAATGGTCGATTGAACTGTGAGAGGAGATGGAGCGAGGATACTATTAGCTAAGCTTAGTTATCGTCGTTTTCTCCTCCGTCGTGGCCTTACTCTTCGTAGAAAGCATATTGTTCTTGATGCGCAAACTCTGGGGAAGGATTGAGAGTAAGGGTGAGCACACACAACCATACTCCGCAAGCACACAGAACGCAGTAATATAAAATGCATGGCTCATCAAATAGTGGCTCGGGTTTCTTTAGTTGCAGAAAGCGACTTTAGCAAATACTCCTAGTACAATAACAATCCTATGACCTAGCAGTTTTAATAAACACAAGTAGGATTTGAATTTGTGCAGTAGGTATATTGTAGACGGTTCTATCCACCGATTACATGGTTCTGTCACTAATGCTAGGTTTTTGTTTACTAGATTACATCTACCCTATTTAGCCATCACTGGAGTACGCCCCTCCAGGTAAAATCAAAAGTGAAGTACATCCCTTCACTTATTTTGCTCCCACCCGTAAAAGATTTTTTTGTAAATAGAACTAACTCGAGGAAGTTTCCATATATGCCCTTGACCATGGGCATGACTGTTTAAACAGTTTATACTCTGCAGAGATTATACATCTTTACCCATAAGAGATAACCCTGTTGCTATATTCCACATGCTTCTTTAGACATGCAGATCAAGAGGATTATCATATGACCTTTATAATGCACCTAATAAAGGATTACACTCGCTAAGGTTTCGTCTGTGGGATAGCTATTTTGCTTCACCCAGACCCACTCTTGCACCACACGGTGGCTTAAACGTAGTGACACAACCCGTGTCCACGACGGCTTAAACTAGCACCACGACCCGTGGGTCACTCTGAAGTGCTTTCCTTTACTGGCGATGCAAATTATTTAATCATGCCTACACTTTGCCAGCTTATGGTTTGTACTGTTTTACATGAAGAGATCAACACATGATTAAGTCCTTAATTTATCTAGGCGACGCGTACCGTAAACCACAAATTCTCATGTTACATCCATAACATCCTCTCTTACCAACCGCCCAGATACGTGAAGCAAATTTTTAGTGTTTTGAGAAGCATAAGATAAGCTTGTACCAAATTATCAGTCATGTACATCAAATGACTACCAGGAAATAACTTTGTGTGTTTGAAGAATGATGAACAAGGCAATTTAATGCCCTGGACTTAACTGGACTTGCTTGGCCTTATGTATGACTTATCCAGTATAGTCAATATTATCATCTAGGGCAACAATGGTGGTAGTTTATCAATTGACAAGGAGGGTGTAGCTAGATATTGCTGCTAGAATAATTTGGGTATTAGTTAATGTATAAGTAACAGATCATTATACATAAAATAATGCATGCATGTTGGATACATTTAAATAAACATGAGTTGCATAAATCATAGGCTCAAAATGATCAAAATGTTGACTCTCCTAGGTCTCTAGCGGGGAGGTCTTGCGGATCTAGAGGTGCGTCGAATTATTGGTTGGGGACGTCCTCGAATTCTACCCGAACGGAAAAAATACCAGAAAGAAGACAATAGGCAAGAAGCAATAAATATCCAAATAAAATTTTAACTGAACTCCAAATTAAGCAAAACCCACATTAACAGAAAGGTCTCGAATTTAGAAAAATTTATAAACAAGTTTCATTCAAATTGGAGTTACGGTGAGGAAGAATGAGCTCTCCAAAATTTATTTTCAGGAAAAAAATCTCAAAAATAAAAAGAGGAGAGAGTCTTCTCTCTGACATGTGGGTTCCACTGGCTTTATTTTAAATTTATTTTAAATTTTACTTTTAATTACTGAGAGTATGACCTGTGGGGCCCACTAATTTAATTAAATTTTGGAAATCCAATAATTGTTAGAGACTGACATGTGGGCCATAGTACGGGTTAACAGTAAAGTGGGGTCCACCGGTCAGCGTGACAACATTTAAATCCAACAGGTTATTATTTGGGGTCAGGCCCGATTGTCAGCCGTACATAACGGATAAACCGTTACGGGGCCCACCTGTCAGTGACTTATTAAGATTAACTAATCCCAATCATTAGCATTTAATGTGAGATTAAGTCTTAATGGTATCGAAAGAGGGCACGATTGCGGCCGAGCGGCGGCGCAAGCGGTCGGCGGCGAAGGGAGGCCGAACCTCGCCGAAGCATGCTGAAAATGAGTCCACGGGGCCCGCGCGCACCTTGAGGTGGGGTGGTTGAAAGCATCTAGGCCCCTAATTTAGTGTTTTGGTAATTAATGACAAATTACGAATATGAGACTAACATGTGTGTTAAGAATGTATAGCTAAGGTCACACATGTGCAAAAGTGAAGAACAAGCTACAAATGAAATTTGAAGCACAAGAGGCATCAAGATTGAGGTACATAAATTTTTAGGGTCTCTTTTTCGGTTTACCGGTCTTAGGAGAAAAGTTGGAAGATCGGATTATAAGTTAGATGCCGTACTATTAAGAGGGATCATTGAAAGTAGCTTGATAGCATGTTTGGATGCACACTGGATCAATCTAGAATCATACATGCATTTGAAAATGTGTTTGAAAACTCACTGTGCTCTCTCAGGAAAATCGGTAGCACCAAGATTCTCCAATGCACTACTACCGTAGTGCGGTAGTACCGGCGTATAAACAGCGGTACTACCGCACCACGGTAGTACCGATTTATCTGTGGTACCTTTTTTTCCAGAAAGCATCTCCTTGAGGACTTCATCTAAAATAAATCGGTAGTACCGGAATATGAACGGCGGTAGTACCGCATGGTAAAGCGGTAGTACCGATTGTCGGAACCATTTTTCCAGAAAGCTCCCCAAGAAGAACTTAGCCGAAAAGAAATCGGTAGTACCGATTTATGCATGGTAATACATCCATGATCGCGGTAGTACCGCACCTCCTTGCGGTAGTACCGCACTTTCAACGGCGGTAATACCGCACTAAAATCCAACGGCTAGTTCTGACCGCCTGACATAGCTGTTACTGTTTGCTACAGTAATAAATCGGTAGTACCGCACTTTCAACGGCGGTAGTACCGATTTTCTTGATTTTTCAGGATTAATTTTATCCAACGGCTAGTTTTGGTTGGTGAGACTATAAATACACCTCCACCTGCACTTGGGCAGGTTGCTGATGTTCATTGAACTCATTTGAGCCCTAGAGCATTCACTCCACTCTCTTTGCATACTTGAGCATTCAATTTGAGCTAGTGGAGAGATTTTCGAGTGCATTCAATTCTAGTTGATCCATTGTGCACTTGAGAGCCGTCAAGTGAAATCAAGGTCTATTCTCTTGGTGCTTGCCGGCACCTAGATGGCGGGAAGATCGATTGCCGGTGATTTCTTCAAAGAAGCTTGTGAAGAAACCCGGGCAAGTTTGTGAGTGGTGTGGAGCTCGCCATCTCCGGAGTGGAGGAAGAGCTACCAAGAGTGATCGAGGTGTTTCGGCTTAATTCGTGGAGCCGGTCCGATTAGTTCGGGCTAACCTCAACGTGGATTAGTGGAAACCAGCAAGTTTCCGATACCACGGTAAAAACATAAAGTGTCTCCAAGATTGTCTCTTGTTTTTATATTAATTTATCTTGCTCATTATTGCTTATTGTCAATTGTTTAGATTATTTATCATTGTGTAGAATTGCTCTTAGGTTAATTGATTGCTTAGTGTCATCTAGCCCTTAATTGTTAAATTTAGTAAAGAATTTTTAAAACCTCCTATTCGCCCCCCTCTAGTCGGTTATCCTTGATCCTACAGTGGTGCGATCTTAAATGGCACGGGCGGTTGCCGGAGGCAATTCCGGCGACGGCAAAAACAGGGCAGAAGGTGCAACGGCCGAGGCATCAACGGGAGTTCAATCAATAGCTAAGGGAGCTTCTAGGGGTTGGCAGCAGCTCACCGAGAGAGGTAGACGAGCTCAGGGTGGTCGGGGTAGAGCTGGCGATGGTAATGGCCGGCGACCAAAAGGGGTGTTCGGTGTCGGAGGAGAGGTGTCAGCGAGCTTCTCAATTGGTGTCGGGGTTGACTTTGCCTAACCCTGGTAAAGCTTCTGGCGAATGGAATTGGCCTGAGGTGGTCGGATTCGCCGGGACTTGGAGAACAAGATCGGGCTAGCGAGCTGCACGAGAAGAGAACCCAATTAGGCTTTATAGGAGCATCAGGGAGGTCCAAGAAGCATATTGGAGGGGTCAAAGTGGCTTGCGGGGTTCCTGGGGCAGTTGGTGTTGGAGATGGCCAAGGAGGGCAGAGCAATGATGAGTTCGTGCGTTAGGCGATGCAAGCAAGCACAGAGTGGGTTGAAGTGGGGAAAATTTGGTTGTGAGTTTATAGTGAATCTGCGGGTGGGGAGCGTTGGCCCTATTTATGGCGGGTGACTTCAGGGCGGCGCGCTTGAGTGCCCCCTATGGCGACTAGGCGGGCGAGGGGGGAAAAGGGGGGCGCGCGGGGTGGACACGGAAGCTTCAATGCTTCACAGTGCAAGGGGTGGCGCTGAGACGACGGATGCTCGTACTGGTAGGCGGCGGCGTCACCACGAAGCGGAGCTACGAGCCGGGGAGGGGTGAGGCCAGTGCAGGCGGTGCAATTGCGGGGGAAGAATCAAGGCATTGCCTAGAGCACGGCAGCTCCGTTGCGACGGCGAGTCTCGAAAGGCGAGGCGGCGACCGTGACAGAGGTACAGTGGGGCGCTCAGGTGGCGAGGCTAAGAAGGGGAGGGGAGGATCTAGCTTGGTGAAGTAGTATGGGAAGGCTGCGGAGGCGCCACGGGGAAGTCTCGTGCCGGTGTAGGGAGGAGGAGGCCGGAAGGGTGATGCTGGTGACGTTAGCGGCATGCGCGAAGGGAGAAAAACCGGGGGCACGCAAGACTGGCACCGACAAAGAGAAGAAAGAAGGGAGGGGAAAAGATGGGGAGGCAGGCAAGCCGGCTGGGCCGCTGGGCCACTCGCTGAGGGGGGGAAGGAAGGGGTTTTTCCTTTTTCTTTTTTTAAACTTTTGGGCAAAAAGAAGAGAAGAAGATTTAACAAGACACAAAATTCCAACAATTCCAAGCTGAAATTTTTGAAAATACCAAAATGTTTCACATTTTTAATTTTTTGAAATAAGCACAACAAGAAAATAAATAAAAGCCAAAAATCGGGATGTTACAGTCAGAGATGGATGAGAAGAAGAAACCATCTTACCATGCCAAAAATCCAAACATTCTTGGTGCTTCAACCTGTGAATAGTGAAAACAACACTATTTTAGATACGAAAAACCATAAAATTTTTGATCTATCAATCTAAAAGACTTAAAATTTGAACAAAAACTAGTTCATGACCTTAAAAACCTATCCCAACCAAAAAGCTGAAAGAACCTAAGATAATTAGGATCTTTTGATTTTGTGAAGCTCTCCTGCACCAAATTGGACCAAAACCTAAAAATGAGAAAACTCTCAAACAAAAACTCTAAATCACTTCAAATTTGGTATGCACCTTCTTTAGGATGTCAGGAACTTATTTCAATTAATACTCAAGACAATTGTTGAAAAAGTTCTTATCTTTTTTTCGTTTGAAGGCAGATTCCACCACAAATGGGTCAATCACCACAAACAGTGAATATAACTTGCTCGTGATGACTGATGGCTAATATGGATCTAGATATATTTCCATATACCCTAGAAAGCAAGAACACCAAAGAAATTGAGATAGAAACAATTAGATCAAAAAACACTCGGAGAGGCTAAAAAGAACAAAAATCAGATTTCTTCATAAACTTACCAACCAAATGCCTAAATAGGTGGAGATTGATTTTCAGATGTTATCTCTATCTCTTGCACGTCCTTGACATAACAAAATCAAGAAGGGGAGAGAATAGGAGAAATAAACCAAATAAAGAGCAAATCAATCAACACAAAAGAGATTCATAGATATGGAACAAAGATTGATTATTGCTACTTATGGATGAATGTTTTATAGCCACTTCACTTGAAGGACAAGAGAACACACCACAACTCTCAACTTCCCTCAAACCTTAAATCTAGAACTCCTGAATACTTGATCTTAAGAAAGGATGGTTGGATGATTAGTCACAGGTCTCCATCCTAACCCCTTGAATAGATGGGCGAGCCAGCCACATCTAACCCATAGTAGATACTATCTACTTAGCACAATGGGAGAAACCCGATAATCCCACTTACACAGGTTTTAACACACACTACGCTTACGCATGTTTTTCAAAGCGTATAAGCCCGAATCTGCTAAGTCCTTAGCCTTGATCCAATTTGATCTTCTCAGTTTCTCCTTGACCTAAACCACTTGCCGAAGCACCGCAATTTTGTTTCAAGGTAGTTTTTTTGGTAATTTGGTCAAACTACCAAAATACTTTTTCTGGACCCAGTCATCTCCTTCCATTGCAAGCAATAATCATGCTTGCCACGTGCAGGTGCACTACTAGATTTCCTTGCGTCGGTAAGTTTCTCTTGGTCCGGTTCCACCAGACCATGTCTCACTTGGACCGATCAAGCCACATGGTGCAAACCCACTGTTCAAATTTTTCTTCAATATTTTCCACCTTTCTCGTACCATGCTTAAGCTCACCATCTCATCTGGCATCCTTAATTTTTCTAAGCCTCAACTCCTCTATGAACTAGCCACGCTCCTCACAATTAACTATGGTTGACTTCAAGCGATACTGCATATCCAAAGATAAAGAAATCATTTTTGGATACAAATTCTTCATAACTTGACCTACATTAGTAATAACATGTCTCATACAACCTATAACTCTCTGACCTAGGTCACCAAATCATCCTATGACTCAAAATTTCTAAAACCATCAATTTCTATAAGCTGTCAAGAAAAACCTAAGAATTTGCAAATTCTAAAATTTCACTTTTCAAAAATAACAATGGTTCATTACAATAAAACTATGGACCTTCTCACATGGTCCTTTAGTCTACCTCGAGGTTTGTTTATCCTACAATTGCTTTTTATCGTAGATGTCATGATATGGTCAAATGACATTTTATGCTTATGAGTTGATTCTTTTTTGCTACGACTTACGATTTATGGTTGCGGTTTATGGTTTTTAGTCTTAGTGCGAGTACTTGTGTGAATGAACTAAATGCCAATAAACCAATAAGTCACTTTAAAAAGATTGTCCTGATAAGCCACTTCAAAATGACAATGGAGAAACCATCCTGTTTTTTTGGGATTATTTCAAATACTAGTCTGGAATAGAGTTTTGTCCCATCTTCTTTTGTTACTTCTATGAAATTGATACCCTCAGTTGCGGTACTTCTCTAAGACCTTGTCACCTTCTAAAGAAATAGTACCAAAATCTTTCATGTATAATAAAATTAAAATTTGAGAATTGCAAGGTCTTGCCACAGGTGATCAACTCTTTGACATATGATTTAAACCCAGACCTGGCTAAATGGAGCGTCCGATACATCAAGATATGAATCTGGATAGGGCACGATCTGATTAAGCTCGGCACAGCTGATCTGAATAAGTTACCATACTGCGTCGTGTCGTCCCATGTTCCTGCCCTCCGATCCTGGCATGATATGGAGAGGGGTTGGACCATGCTAGGCGGCTTAGGCACACTTAGCCAAATGGGCCACCGATGGCCCGTTTGATTTTACTGTCAGTCGCAAGTATTTTTACAGCTAGTCACAAGTAATTTTACTACCAGTCACAAGTAATTTTACTACTAGTCTCAAGTAATTTTACTGCAAAATCACATGTTCGCACGCAGAAGAGTACAACTCTAACACAAATAAGTTTACTGTCAACCATAAGTAATTTTACTGTATTTCCATATGAGAGTTACTATGCATGTTGTGCCGACCCAACCCACCGTGCTGAGGTGTCAACCCAAACACGATACGTCTAATCGGGCCAAACTAGTATGGCCAGTTTACTGTTCATGCTATGTTGTACCTAGACTAGACCAATAGTACCTCGACCGGCATAGTAACAAATAGTCCCTTAGCCACTTTTTTTATTTTGGCACTTGAATGTCCTTTTTTCAAAAATAGCTTCCTATGTGGACCTATCGCGCCCGATAGACACTTGTCGAGACAGGGGAGCTTGACAGGTGACCTGCCGAGCCATAATGGCTCGACAGCAGTGTAGCTCTGTCGAACTACTGTGGTTCGGTAAGTGTTTACCGTGCGTGATAGGTCCATGTACAGGTTATTTTGAGAAAAAAAAGTGTTTGGATGCTAAAACCGAAAAAAAAAAAGTGGCTAAGGGGCTGTTTTCATACTGACTTCCATAATATCAAGCATCGATTTCTCACTCGACGGCGAGGATTGGCGGTCGTCACCACCCTTCAGAAATCGGAACTGCTCCACAACACATACCGATTCTTCCAGTCTGGTCCGACGCCGCCCCCGCCGCCGACCTCCAATCCCCAAACCCCAACACCCTCGCCGCCGCCGCCGCGCCGGAGATGGCGGCGTACCTGAGCATGGGCGAGGCGCACCGCCGCATCTCCGACTACCTCTCCCGTGTGGCCGATTCTATCTCCCAGTCCGACGGCCTGACCCTCGCCTCCCTCCTCGCCGTCTCCTCCGCGCCCGCCTCCACCCCGCTCTCCGACGCACTCGCCGCCTTTCCGGACTTCGCTCGCCTCGCCACTGACCGCTTCCCCCACCTCTCCGACCTCCTCCCGCCTCTCCTCCGCGCCATCCACTCCCACTCCCTCCGCCGCTTCGCCGACGCCTACTCCTCCTTCGAGAAGGCCGCTAAGTTCGTTCCACCAACCCCTCCACACTCTTTTCCAACAATTTGGTTCAATTTGCTTGGATTTTTGGAGGATTTGATGTGGTTTTGGTCGCAGTGCGTTCCTGCAGGAATTCCGGAACTGGGAGACGCCGTGGGCGATGAAGGCGATGCACACGGTGGCGCTCGAGATCAGGCTACTCGCCGAGAAGGTGAGCGGGGATGGTGGTTTGAGTGGAGGTTTTGGGGCTCATGGGTGTTTTTTTTGTTTCACGGTGTAGGCAGATAAGGAGCTTGTGATGAGCGGGAAGAACCCTGACAAGCTGCAGGCGGCTGGGTCCTTCCTGATGAAGGTTTTCGGCGCACTTGCGGTATGTAATTCTGAAAGCTTTGTTTGGTGTGCTTTCTTGGATGGCAATAATAAGCACTATCAAGAATCTGAATCGAGCTGATGGAAGTTGCTGGTGCACTAGTACTGCACTAATTTTAATTGTTATGTTAATAGGCTAGGTTCGAACAGTTGATATTGCCAGTTGAGGAGAATCTTTTGCCTTTATTGAGCGTCGATGCATTTATGTTACAGGCAACAACAACCTAAAGTGTAGTGTTTTGCATAGAAGCTACTCTAAACTTTTAGTGTGTGTGTGTGTCACGGATTGTGTTCTGAACTTCTGATAGCTATTTTGTGTGTATATGCAAGACATATTGCACTTGCAATGTGACCGCTGATACTGAAAATGTGGCAATTGTTAGTTTTTCGATGCATGGTGTTTCTTTTGGGTTTTATTGTCATTGACGTGGAAAATGATTTTTGTTGTCTTAAACGGATATATTTTGAAGATTCTGACTCTAGGTTGTTGGTGAATCTCCAACGTGACAGGTGAAAGGACCTAAACGCATTGGAGCACTGTATGTTACCTGCCAGCTTTTTAAAATTTACTTCAGGGTAGGTTTTTTCACTGTAAAGTTTTTGCCCTTCAATCTGTAACTTGTATAATATAATTTTCGTAATCTAACACAATATAATACGTACAGTATGTAGAGAGCACTTAAATGTAGCTAAAAGGAACAGTAAAGTGCAGTATGCACTAGCATACCACTAATACTTATTCTCAAATTATGCAGCTTGGCACAGTTCACCTTTGTCGTAGTGTCATAAGAAGTATCGAAACTGCCAGGAATTTTGATTTCGAAGATTTCCCGGTGAAAGACAAGGTATGATAGCAAAATTTGGGACTTGCTTTCTATTGAAGACATAACCAGTTACATTGACGTGTATTTTGATCCCATCAAATACTGATTATACATGATGGTGCAGGTCACTTACATGTATTATACTGGTCGCTTGGAGGTGTTTAATGAGAATTTCCTTGTTGTAAGCTCTCTCTTTCTCTCTCTAGCGCGTGCGTGTGTGCAGGTTCATTTTTTTTATATTCTGCTATTCTAAGATGCTTTGACCTACAAAACAACGATTTTGCTAATATAAACTTTTGTTTTGGTTTCATGTAATTGAATCAGGCAGATCAGAAGCTAACTTATGCTTTGATGCATTGTAATCCTCAAAACGAATTAAATTTGAGGTATTTGTATTACATGGGGGTTTTATAGCTTGTGATTTATGATACCCATGAGTTGGAACTCTAATTTATGTTCTATTTTCTAGGAAAATTTTGAAGTTCCTCATTCCAGTAAAGCTTTCAATTGGTGTTTTGCCAAGGAGGACCCTCCTAGAGAAGTACAATTTGCTTGAGGTATATATGCTCGTACTCTTGATTAATTTGAAGGAAACTATGCAACACAGTACATGTAGCTGTATTGGACAATCCACCTTTTTCAATTACAAAAACATGCATCTTGATTGTTCTCAAATTACTCACATGAACATAAGTTGTTGCTTTTGTTACATTTTGAAGTAATTTAAACTTAATGCTCAACATGTCAATGATTAGGCCAGAACATAGACCTTAGTGGTATTTCAATGTGGCTCTGATGCCATTTCAATGTGTTGAGTGGTATTTTGCAAGAAGCAAGATTTAGTGGCATTTGGGTGGGATTGGGCAAATTTCTAATTGATAGATGACAGAGAAGAACAATTTAGCTGCTTATTGAGCACCTTTGGATATACTATTGGTGCAGCTACATTTCATCAACAGTAGGTAATCTTGTGAGATATGTGATCTTTGTATGTTTAATTTAGTGATTATCTTTACTATTATAAAAGAAGGAGTTGGTGGTTGGTACGGCCTCCCTCCTCTCTTCTCAGCCATCCGATTTGATTTAGATCATTCGTCTCTCTCCTCCTCCTCTCTCTCTAAGGATACAACCGCCCACCTCCTCCACTTTTCCTATCTCCTCGCGTATTCTGGCCACCTTTCTCTCTCTGTCGCTTGCTCTCTAATGTTTTGATGTGTGAAGTTGGCCAGACAGTAAGTTCTGTCTCATTATTTTTATGACCCCGTTGCAACGCACGGATCTCTAACTAGTTTAAGATAATTCACAAGTTTATCTAGAGATGGCAGCTTCTTAGTTTGTCGTTTACCCTAATTCTATAACTCTATATGGGATTGGTTAAAAAAAGTTTGGGAAATCTATAGTACACATAAGATTTGTGAACCCTGTGAGAACCATGATTAACTTTATCATAATCTTATTCACATTCATCAGAACTTTATCCCACCCTCCCATGAGAACCATGATTGATGACAGGTTGTGATAAGTACACTTTGACTAGTCATCATTCATCAATGATAAGGCCATGTCTGTTATATGAATTGCTGTCATGATTAGCAGTTGGGTTTTTAAATCATGGTCAATTCTATTAATAGACCTTAGAGAAAAACAAGCCAAAGTATACAACAACAACAACAAAGCCTTTTGTCCCAAGCAAGTTGGGGTAGGCTAAGAAAAACAAGCCAAAGTATAGAGAGGACAACTATGTTTTAATGTGGCACCAAAGGCTGATGTTGCTTAGCGACTGCTATTCTTAAATATTCTTTTTGTTTAGCAATTACTGCTGTTTTACATGATATAGGGTAACTCCCAATTCTATTTGTAAGCTCTGTTTTGGTGAAAAGGCATAGTCTGATGTCACACATGCTTCAGTGCTTGATTTATGTTGTTGTACTATTTACTTTTGCAAAAATATGCTTTTCCCTTGGATTGTTTATTCGGTTTCATAAAGATGTATGCGACTTCTTTTTGTTGAGTTCATAGTTCCTTATCCATGCTCCAACTTCAGAGATATCCCCTAATTCTTCATTTTGATTTGCACAAGTGGTAATTTAACCTTTCAGTATGCAGATATAGTGACCTCGCTTAAGAGTGGAGATCTCAGGCTTCTCAGGCAAGCTCTAGAAAGGCATGAAGACCAGTAAGCTCACATATTTCTCTGCTGAAAAAGTTTCTAACCCTTTCACTGTCACTGATAGCTCATTTGTTTTGCAAGATTCTTAAAATCTGGTGTCTACCTTGTGTTGGAGAAACTTGAACTCCAGGTCTACCAGAGATTAGTGAAGAAAATGTGAGTGCTAACCTGAAGGTGCCATTGTCATGCTTTACATTCCATTGTGACCTTTGGCTTTGCTATTCTTTTGCAGCCATATCATTCAGAGGCAGAAGGAACCAGCTAAGGCACATCAAATTAAGCTAGAAACCGTGGTAAAAGCTCTGAAATGGCTTGAAATTGACATGGATGTGGATGAGGTGCTTTGAGAATGCAATGTTTTTTTTTTGTAGTTAGTATCTCGGCTTACTATGATATATTTAACCTAATTTCCCCCCTTGCTATCAGGTGGAATGCATCATGGCTTGCCTAATATACAAGAATCTCATAAAAGGATACTTTGCTCACAAAAGCAAAGTTCTTGTCCTCAGCAAACAAGACCCCTTTCCAAAGTTGAATGGGAAGCCTGTTTAGTTAATAGGTCACACCTAATAAGCTTGCGAGCTAATGAAAATTTCTCATATTTCTGATGTATTGACGAGCTTATGAAAATTTTCTCATGTTTCTGGTGTATTGAACACACAGATTTATGTATAGCTGCTGCAGCTCTGTCCTGAATAGAACATTTGAATTTTAGCTGTCGTGGTTGTAACATGTACGATTATCGGCCTCCATTTTCCCACACTAATTCTCAATGTGTGCGCTTTTGAGATTTGGCCTCTGTCATTCACTTGGGAAAAAGGTTGGCGCCCGGGCGAATCCCAGGATCGAGCAACACAATTATCGCAACAAAGAAATTGTAGGACATGAAAACCTAGAACATTATTGATACCCGACTGCTTGGTACTTCTCATGTAATGCACGTCCATGTCAGGGTACATCGTCATCTACCGTAGCCAGTACATCAGCTACCATCGATCTGTACACACAAATCAGCAGTGCGGACGATCAATTCACCACTGACCCTGGTGTTGGATGGTGCATCACACCTGTATCTTGGGTGAAGTGAATGACATGTCTGTACCCTGGGATGTACACACTACAACACCTGGAATTGCTTCTTTCGTGGATTGCCCTGGTAGGGACATGGACCACGAAAAAGAAGAGGCATGGGCCACAAAAATGTACTCTGCCAAGTACGGCGTGTGAATCATTATATCGAATAAAAGCCCTATTTAAGATTGCGTAATGGGAACTAGCAGCCATAGTTGTTGGGTTAGATCTCGACGAGAAGTCAGATTTGATAGTGTTTATAACTGAAATTATAAAAATAATCGTATAAAAATAGTATTGGTAAAATTAACGTTTTCGTCGTCTGGTGATCAGACGGTAGCGACGTAGAGGTGATGCGTAACCCCTGTCATCCTGCGGGCGGAGTCAATCACAACTGTTACTATCTACTATAGGTTCGAGTAAATGATCGAGCTATCATAAGATGACATACTTCTCACCTTGAGTTTGAGTTTGATATGGTATCATGAAACAAAGAGATCGGTACATAAACATTATATATGTTCGTCCGATACGATCTTTATGTATATTTGTGAGTTGTTATGTTCTGCTAGGAATTGCTACCAACTTAATGGGATGGAACGATAAGGATCCGAATGATAGTTTTTGAATGAGATTCGATCTCTACTTGTATCAGATAAGGATACGATTGGATACTATATAAAGAGAGATACGAGACTGAGGGAGGTATCCTGAAAACACACCCATCGAAACCCTATCCGCCACCTCTCCTAACTCCTGTTGTGTGCGCTAGTGCTAACACGCCGATGCACGGTGTTGCATCCTTGTATGTGTGGACCTGGTAGAGGCACTGCTGCAACTACAGCGCTGATTAGGACGATCGCAAGGAGGAGACGGTTGGTCGGGGGACGATCGACTATTTCCACTACACCGACACATTTTTCATTGAATTGACCGCTTCAACTTTATTTTCACTGCAGTGCGCGTCTAGTGGTAATGATCTATGATCTTTTCTTGTATGGCTTCCTGCTTTACGTGGTAGAATATTTTAATTTGCGCTAGTGCGGTCTATCCGTATCCTAACACCTATGACCATCTGCCTTATTTTTAAAACGAGACAAAAGCGAGAGGAGTGAAGAAATTTCCTCAAAAAACTAGACGTTTGTATTACCTTTTATCTTTTGTAAATAGGACCTAAAAGTACTAGACAATACGAGGATGACTCTATTATCTTCTGACGTTACATTTCAGTCGAAAAATCCAGAACTTGAAAGAGAAATAGTACGATGCAGCGCGCGAGGTCCATGGCTAATGAATCAGCACGAGAAAAGTGACCGACGTGTACGAGGACACATGGCATGGCGCATCGCTGAGCCCAGCCATCCCAATTACGCCGGCGTCCCGCACTGGCCACCACGCCGCTCGGCTAATCCCCACGCGCGGCGCTGTGCGCGCACGGAGCTAGCTACACGGTAACGTGGCACGCTCGGCCGACTTCAAGGTTGGCACGTGACGTGCAGATCGAACCCGAGCGGCAGAGCACGAACCAACGGTCGGCGCAGGCTTGCTGCGGCGGGACTGTTCCGTGCCCGCCGCGCGCGTTTGCCTGCGGTGGAGATCAGCATGCTAGTCTAGTAGCCTGCCACTGCACTGAGCATTCCTGCACGTAACGTACGTGCTTAGGTTCAATTCTCCGGATACAGCAACACACAATCGTGGAGGCTCCCACGTTTTTGCGGGGTCCACATGTGAAATACAAACGGTCCCAAAAACATATTCCAAAATGACTTGATTAGAAAATCGAGAAGCTTTTGTGGTAGCTCAATTAGACTGAAATTTAATAGTTTATAACTGAAATTGTACTGTATCTGTTTGAAATTATACTGTAACTGATAGTGGTTTATTTGACGTAATTAATTTTAAAAAAAATCTAAAATTAAAAAAAAGAGTTAACCTATCACATATAATGCAAACGAATACGAAAAAAGTAAAAAAAAACTCAAAAAAATACTAAAAAGTCAAAAAAAGACAAAAACTATAAATAGTAAAAAAATAAGTCAGAATCCAAAAACTCAATTCCAAATGACCGGAGCATTTGTTCCATTAAATCACAACCAGCAAGATAGGAAAAAAAAAACTCTCTTGTAGAGCGGAGCGAGCCACTAGCAAATGATAGATAAACCAAACTGGAAAGTAGGTTGTCCCAGGGTCTGTGTCGTTTGTTTAAGCTGCGCAGGAGTACGTCCAGTTGATGCCAAGCATTCCACTCCCTTCACTGTCCTCCCCGCGGGCTCGGCCTAATGCAAATTGCAAAGCAGCAGAAAAGCTCAAAGGCAGCAGAGACTTCCCGCTTGCTCCTAGACAGCTTAGCCCCGATTGAACTCCTGAAGTGCTCGCTTTCACACGGCTCGATAATATACTTTCTGTGCTGGTGTCTTTCCTTCATCGAAAAGAAATAGTTTTGCTAGAGCGAACTATCTTAATACAAAGCCAAAGATGATATGCGGCAAGAATTCAGAATTTAGGGGAAACAAAAAAGTATTCCTGCACAGCCTCTTGCGTCAATATAGTAAACAGCTATAGTAGTTACTTTTAGTGTAACAAAGGTACTGTATGTGTTTTGGACCGTCCAATAACGCATAAGTAACAAAAGGTGTTATCTATCTTTCCATGTTGATCAATTTGGTCTTTTGTTTCTTACCCAACACTTGCACGTATGAACAACGATACCCTAACTGTATATCCAGATCCAGCTCAACTCTCGAAGAAAATGTTGAGTTTTACTAAACAGCTAATTCACCAAAAAGCTTAACTTGTTTTAAAAGAAGACGTCAACATAGATCAGGCATGATTTGTCCCATGTGATGAGGTATTATGGCCGCCTGAGCTCCTCTCTGGCCGCTCAACACGCCCCAAGCCTTATAGACCTCACCATCCACTGGTGAGGGGGCTACTAAAGCCGAACAGGATGCCCAACAGGCGCCACTGCTATTTTCTTTGTTTGTGTGTTTGTCGTCTACTCCTTTTTTGAGTTGGGTTTAGCCTGGTCGGCCCAGAAGAAGGCCAGTAGGTACGATCGTAGGAGGCAGCCCACTGAGACCAAGCCAATTAGCGAACGAGCCAACAATTCCCCTTCTCTTGCCTCACGATCACGACTTCTCCCCACCTCCCAACCTTAGAGAAAGCAATGTTTGACAGCGGTGGTCGGTGGGACGACGGGAGTGGCTAGCCGGCGAAGCTAGGTGCTGATGCCGCAACGGGCAAATACATGGAGCGCGGCCAAGGCGCAAGCACGTGGTGGCCAAGGGCGCTGGCGGGGTGCAGCTGAGGGGCGAGTGTATGGTGTTGGGATACGAGTAGGATATGCTAACGTAAATTAAAATTTTCTATTGCGTAAACTAGAAAGTCATGTGAGTAAAAAATCATATATCATTACCACTAGACGCGCAACGCAGCGGAAGTAGAGTTGAAGTAATCGATTCAACGAAGAGCGTATCGATGTAGTGAAAGTAGTCGATCGTCCTCCGGTTAACCATCTCCTCCTCGAGATCGTCCCGATTAGCACCGCAGTCGTAGCAGCGACTCTATTGAGATCCACACATCCAGAGATAGAACACCATGCATTGGCGTGCTAGCACTAGCATGCACTGCAGAGATTATGAAAGGTGGCGACTAGGGTTTCGATGGGTATGTTTCGGGATATCTCCCTTAGCCCTGCACCTCTTCTTATATAGCCTTCAATCATATCCTTATCCGATATGAGTAGAGATTGTATCCCACTTTGAGACTATTATCTGAACCCTTATAATTCTAGTCCATTAAGTATGTGACTTTGTAGGTTCATGTACATTTGATCATATGCCAAAAACTCCTTTTTGGTCCATAAGTCGGTAACACTCCCTAACAGGACATAACGACTTCTAAACATACATAAAGATTATATCGAACGAACCTATATAGTGCTTTTGTACCGATCGCTTTGCCTCTTGATACCAGATCAAACTCAAGGCGAGAAGCGTGCTATCCTATGATAGCTCGATCTTTCACTCAAATCTATAGTGAATTACTCAGTTGTGATTGACTTCTCAACCATATTTGGCATAGCCACGCACTTTCTTAATCCAACTACATCGAGGGGTCCAGAGATATCTCTCCTGTTATACAGAAGAAGTAAATTTCATCTTGATCGCTCATATTTTTCTGCATATCTCATAATAAACCCGAAAGCTACCTTTATGACTATCTAGTCATGGAGTAGTGTTTGATAACCCCTAAATAAACTATTAAACATGTAGAAAATAATGACAATTTCAGGTCTAAGGATCTTGTAACTGATGACACTTAAGAATATAACAATTCCAGCAATGTCTCATAATGGGTCAATCCAATATTATATTCTCTAATATATGTCTACATTATTGATTTGATATCATATATCTATGATATGTGAAACATGATCAACAATCAATACATGTGCTGATCTATAAATCATAATTGCCCCACATAATGATATAAGATTAGGAATAATTTAGAATAACATCAAAACATAAATAAAGAGTTTCACGAATAAGTCGCATACTTGTTGATCAATATGAAAGATATTTATTCAAGAGACAAAATAACATATTATTCAAAAGATCATAAATATGAAAGTGATACCATCATCTTCATAATTGTCTCTAGAGCATATTACTAACACAAGGTGACTAGGGTAGGGGTGGAGTCGCACGGAGCCGAGGGGATGCAGGTGGATGCTAGAAACACTGATGCTTCTAATGATTTGGGTATGGTTCTTTTCTCGTTTTGCTTTGCATATTCGTGTGGATATGAATTGGTAAGTTGTTCCAATTTGGTAATCGTGTGCTTTGATAATGATATATTGCTGATATTTGATGGTAAAGTAGTAAAGCTGTGCAAGTTAGTCATATAATGATATTAAATGCTTATATCTCTTTTGTGTATTACGGGGAGAATTTTTAGGGATGTTAGCACTATTGTGTTGGATGACTTTGACTACCAAATACATGTTGCGTACTACTTGGTTAGTAGTTATGTAAGAGATTATATATTGCTTATTATCTAATTGGATGGTGACGATTTCGCCCTAGCTAAAATTTAATGCTGGTCCGTCACTGACGTAGACCAATGACAGTGCATTAGTATATCAGACACGCGCCCTTCTTTTACTGAATTTCGCACATGGTGGAAACTTTTGGCTGGATGTTCCGTGCGCGAACTGGCAGGCACACTTGGCCAACTCGTATATTCCCCTCATGCATATGTAGCGTCGCCCTTTTGGATCCATGAAACACTGAAAGATCAACCAACGTGAACCCACTAGCTATGAGGTGCATGATTAAAGTGTGCTCGGCTTTTTCGTGCACAAACGTCTAAGTAAACCCAAGAAATTGTATCTGTGGTTATACTTTGGGTTGTCGTGTTAGGAAATGCTCGCGAATCCATTTCAACAAGCTTACCTCTTCCATCTAAAGCAGATGTCACGATCTTCACTTTGCAGACAAGTCGCAGATAAATGCACTACTGCCTACAAAAGACTCTGTAGAAATCACCAGCTATGTATACCTTGTTAGATTCTTTGTTTCTCCTAGCAGCAGCCGTATACATTAACTACGGTTACATGCACCAGGGGAATGAATAATGATACCGTGGATCGATTTATGAAAGTAAAAGGGACATGCAGTAATATGTTGGTGCGAACAACTGAAACTTTGCAGGCATATCATTCAGCGTGCGTCTGGCCTGTAAAGCTCTGCCTGCTTTTCGGTCTGCTTTTTCAGCTGCCTTTTTCTGCTCAGTGCCTCGTCTGGGAGTCCGAGTTCAATACATGCAATAATCACACACTAGCGGCTGCAGAACGGCGATGCGTGGAATGATTTGTGCTGCTGCTGATGATCGGTAGTGTAAAGCTACCAACATGGCAACATAGCTTCAGTTTGATGGAATCTGACGGATCCCCCTCACCTGTACGCGCGTGTTGCGAGAAGCCAGGATGGGGATCTCTGGTCGCGATGCCGTGTTGTTCCGTCGATGTACATCGACCTCTGGGTCCTTTGCGTTTGTGCCAAGAATGGTTGGATAAGGGCATCTATAATGTATGAAAAAGGGGATCTTAAGTCATCTTAAGATCAACCTTATACATTACAGGGTTGGTCTTAAAAAGTCTATAAGCAAAAAAGGGTTAAGACCAGCCCTCAAGCTAAAAACCTGATCATAAGCATTAAAACACAATTTTTATTGAATCATGTGTTCTCTCTCCCCCCACCATAAGGTAAAGATCAGTTTTTTTATTAAGATGTAGGCCCTATCTTAGTACCCACAAAGACCTTATACATTACAGCAGATTGCAACAAGCCATGTCACCATACCTTAAAACCAACCTGGATCTTATACATTAGAGATACCCTAATGGGAATGCGTCAACGGGGAGACCTCTTGCAATGGCAGAATGTAAACTCGTGTTCAGAGCTGTCTGGTTACGCAAGGAAGAATTATCGTCTGTTTGATCTTAGGATGCTGTTGTCGACCGCATCTCAAGTTACATATGGCATGAATATAGCTCATTTTCCTCGGGAAAAAAAAATGAATGCTAACTGATGTTCTCGTGGAGCACACGCACGCATTTCATATCGAGAAAAAGAGGACACGAGGAAGCATTGAATACAGTCTCGTACTGTAAAGGATTTGTCTGAGCAGAGTATCGAACAGAACATGCGGGTATTGGGTACTCAAAAGAAAAGAGTGTACGTGTCGAACCAGGATTTGTATGATGGTTTTTGTGAGTGTTTATGCAAATGTACTAAATGCTAGTAATTTAAAAATCAATCTCAAAAAGACTATTATGATAAGTCGCATCTAAAATACATAAAGAAACCGTCTCATCTGTTTGTTCGAGAAAAACTATAAGTTATAAACTGAAAAGAAGAACCAACACCCTAAAGTAGCGAGAGATCGATGGACAAGTAGGGATGAGAAATGGTAAATGATAATCCGTTTTATCCGACATTCGTATCCGAGAAATACAAATATAATAAGTAAAATCTGTATTCGAGAATGTCCGTATCCGTATTTAAGAATGTTTATATTTGTGTTCGTATTTGAGATTATTCGATTCGTATTTGATCTGTTTCCATCCCTAACAATCTCCCTAGGAGATAATTGTAGAAAACAATTTTATAATGATCTAAGGTTTTACAAGCAAGAAGTGAAAATTACATTGCATAATTTTCAACTCAATGCGCTATACTGCTAGCCCGTGTAGACGTGTAATCATATTATATAAATTTG
The DNA here is from genome assembly GCA_036346265.1 of Melocanna baccifera. NCBI lineage: Eukaryota > Viridiplantae > Streptophyta > Magnoliopsida > Poales > Poaceae > Melocanna > Melocanna baccifera. The sequence goes on along the minus strand of CM070700.1, from coordinate 17,242,542 downwards.
TTTTACTGATATTTGTTACAAAAATTTTAGATTATTCACATTCGGCTGAATTAAGTATATATTTGATTAGAATTCGTATTCATTACGATATTCGATTCATATTCGAGAATATTTGTATTTGTATTTATTTTTTTAAAAAATATAAATTTATATTCGTATTCGATTCGTATCCTTTGGACCAAGCCCTTCAGTGGTGCTAGCAGCACTGTGCTAATGACATACTTTTAGTGTCCACTATGCTATGATATGGAATGGTGCCATTATTTTTAGAAGATTATATATAATGCTACGCTATTCACAACAAGAGGCAAGAGCTAGCCGGGAAAAGAATCCGGACGAGAACCTACTTCTGTAGTAATCGCCTAATCGGTTAGTATGAACACCTAATCGGTTAGTATGAACACCAAACTGCCACGTAGGCATGTGCTTGTATCTGATTACTCACCAAATAGCCAAAGCTAGTAATAGCTTAATACTGGGTTGGTAAATAGGGATGGATTCGGTTTAAGGTTGTAAAAAAACTCGAGATTCATAAGTAACTTAAATTTGGCTCATTCTAGGTTTAATTTAAACTCAGTTTCAACTTTAAACAAGTCGAACTCGAGTTTGATCTTGAGCTCGTGGGTTTCATCTTACCAAGCTCGAATAGTTCGCGAGTCTCGATTCGAGTTTAAATAGTGATACATATTAACTTTTACCGAGGTTACTTGAGCTCGGGCTTTTTTATTATTAAAAATTAGTATATATTTAAATTATTTTGATTGTTATCGAACTTATTTGAGCCGAGTTTAAATTCGAACTTTTTTATTATTGAAAATAAATGTATAATAAATTATTTTAATTATTATCGAGTTTCAATAAATCAAGCTTAAATATACTCAAACTTAGACCGAAATCGAGCTTAATCTAAGATCTAAACTCAAACTTGAACTCCAATTGAGTTTCTACCGAAAGTCTGAAAGACCAGGCTCACTGCAATAATACGGTCTCATTTGGCACAAAAGTGACTTAGTCAATTTTCCACGTTGATATCACACTGAACAGAGCGGACTAACGCCAAAAAAGAATTCATCTCTAAGAATTCAGAGATGACAAATGACAGTGCATTGCTAACACATCAACTGCAAGAAACAAAAACTAATCCTACCCCAGCCAACAAATGCAAACAAATCGCTGTCACATCAAATAGAAGACATGTCCACAAAAACTAGTATACGAAGGTATGTTATCGCAGCATACTACTCTTTCTATGAAAGATAACAATAATATGATTTTATTAAATATTATTTAAATAATATACCTTATAGATATAGACTGAACTTTTTTAGACTATGGATTATGATTTTACAGTGCTATAGTAATTAACTTTTAAATAGTATATTTAAAATTGAGTCTACTAATTAATTATAGTATACACTGTATCGATTTCAGCTATATCAATCAAAATTATATATGATTATTTCACTCTTCGTAATCTCACTTACAAATAATTAAAATTTAAAAATTATATACCAAAAAATCATAAGCCAAGCTCTTCAGTCTGATAGATGAGCCCACCTTATACTCTTCAGATACCCTGACGCAGAGGCGGAGGTACGCGCCAACCGCTGTTTTGACTTGCTCTTCGATTCACACATTCGGTCAATTTCCCGTCTGGTCCGCCCATTCGGGTGCAGTTGTCTGGTCCGCGGCGTAGAGGACGCCAACAAATTGCTCCAGCCTTTCATCGTTTCGAAGCTGGCAGGTGGCCGTATCAAGAAACGTTTTAAAAAGATTTTTAGCTCCTAGAACCAAAAGCATCGCAGTTTGGAACAGGTCTATTAAGATATCGCTCAAAAAAAGTTTAAAACTAGTTTCTATGTTTATCTTCTATTTTTTTCACTATTAAGTAATTTTGTTTTTTTCTAGTTTTTTTAATATTTTTTGAGTTATTTTTCTTTTTCTTTTTTCTACATTTCTTTGCATTGTTTGTGATGGGTTAACATATTTTTTCTATTTCTAATTTTTCAAAATTTAATTATATTAAATAAACTAACTCAATTATAATAAAAAAATAAACCAACTATGCGCGACACTGAAGCGCAGCCGAAAGCCCAACAAAACCGACGCAAAGCCGCAACCTGGCAGGCAGTGACACCGCGCGGGCGGGGCATTTGGCGTTTGGATCCTGCCTTCTCCGAGAAGAAAAAAAGGGAGATGCTACATTTCATGCTTGTGTTTTTTGTGATTTTAGAAAGCACACTTTTGTTGCTATTTTTTGGAGAGAGAGAGAGAGATTATGAGTGGAGTCCATCTGCTTTTTTGAGGGGAAGAGAGATTAGAAATGGAGACCTACTTTTAGAGGAAGAGAGATTGAGAGTATGGTCTACCTGTTTTTTTAGAGGTAGTTTTTGGAGTGGTGAGAGAGATTGGAAGTGGGGCTATCTGCTTTTTTAGAAAGGGTGTGTGCTCTATTTATTTATCTAACACATATAGAGGATATTTAGAATGGCATTGACTTATAATTTTTTTATTGTAGTTAATTTATTTTTTACTGTAACTAAGTTGACTTATTTGATATAATTAAATTTAAAAAAATTAAAAATAGAAAAAAAAACATATTATCCTATCACAAACAATGCAATGAAATACGAAAAAAAGATAAAAAGGTCTAAAAAATAAAAAAACAAAAAAAGATAAAATTAATAAATAGTGAAAAAATACAGAAGACAGAAGATAAAACCTAAATTGAGCGGTATCATGGAGTCAAGAGTTTTTAGATATTTTTACTATCTACTATCATTTAAAAAAAATGTAAAAAAACAATCTTAGAACAGACATATACCGTCCGTACGAAAGACGGAGGATAGGGCTCCTTCTCGCCGTCTCTCGTCCCTCTCCCGGCGGGCGGGAGGGTGGGTGCATAAAACCAAGACGAGCACGGCTCACTCCCAGCCAAGGCACAAAGCGCCCAAACCCCCAAAAGAAAGAGATAAAAAACCCAAGCCAATGGCCGCCACAGCAAAAGCAGCGTCGCTCCACCACTGCTAAATACCCCAGCGCATAGTCCGTTTCATGGGTGCGGGGCGCCCACGGCGCTGGAAGCTGCCATTCCAACGCAGCGCGCCGTCGTCGCCGCCGGCGCCGCTTCCCTGCTCGCCGGCGCGGTCGGCAGCGTCGGCGGAGGTGGGGGCCAAGCAGCAGGAGGAGGAGGCCGTGCCGCCGGAGTTTGTGTGCCCGATCTTGGGCGCGCCAATGGCCGACCCGGTGATCCTCCCGTCCGGGCAGACGTACGAGCGCGCCTGCCTCCAGGCCTGCGCGCAGCTCGCGTTCTTGCCCCCCCGCGTGGGGTCGAGTTCCGATGCGATGATACCTAATTCGGCGCTCAAGGCGGCCATCGGCACCTGGTGCGCGCGCTCCGGTCGCGCGGTGCCGGTGCCGCCGTCCGTTGAGGCTGCTCGGGAGGCCGTGCTCCGCGCGATGCCTCCGGCGGCGGCGAAGTCTGTCAGGACTAGGTGGGCCGCGTTGGCCAGCTCGTCCAATTCGTCGTATTCGTCGCCCGCTTCCGCGGGGTCGACTTCGTCGTACACGTCGTCCTCGGAGATCACCGCCGAGGAGGAGGTTGGTGTGAAGCCCGTTAAGGCGCCGAAGGAGGTTGTCCAGGTGGTGATGGCGGTTGACCCGTTGGAGGACGAGGTGGTTGCCAAGGTGATGGACGCTGACGAGGAGGGAGAGGTGGCGGCGGCGGTGGCCACCCTCCGTGAAGCCACGCGGGAGAGCGCCGAGCGTCGGCGCGCGCTCTGCACGCCGCGGCTGCTCGAGGCGCTCCGGCGCGTGCTGCTGATCCGGCGGCACGCGTCCGCGCGGGCCGATGCGACCGCGGCGCTGGTCAACCTCTCCCTCGAGCCGGCGAACAAGGTGCGCATCGTCCGCGCGGGCGCCGTGCCGGCGCTCGTCGAGGTGCTCCGCTCGGGCGCCTCCGCGCCGGAGGCCCGCGAGCACGCGGCCGGCGCACTTTTCGGCCTCGCGCTCAACGAGGACAACCGCGCCGCCATCGGCGTCCTCGGCGCGGTGCCACCCCTCCTCGACCTCCTCACCTCCCCCGCACACCCCGCGCGCGCGCGCCGCGACGCCGGGATGGCGCTGTACCACCTCTCCCTCACCGCCGTCAACCAGTCCAAGGTCGCGCGCTTCCCGGGGGCGCCGAAGGCTCTGCTCACCGTCGCGTCCAGCGCCACAGAGCCAACCCCCATCCGCAGGCTGGCGCTCATGGTCATCTGCAACGTTGTCACGTGCGCGGAGGGCCGCGCCACGCTGATGGACGCGGACGCTGTGGCGGCCGTGGCCGGCATCCTCTCGCACGACACCCGCAACGCGGAGCTGGAGGAGTGGTGCGTCGCGGCGATGTACGTGATGAGCCTCGGCAGCCTCCGGTTCCGCGGCCTCGCGCGCGCGGCCGGCGTGGACAGGGCACTCCGTCGCGTGGCCGAGGAGGGCACCACCGGCGGTGTCCGCCGCGAGATGGCGAGAAAAACGGTCCGCGCCATGCGGGGCGAGCTAGACGACGCGGACCTAACCGGCAGCAGCCTCGAGTGCGGCGACGGCGAAAATTGCGCCGGCAGCATCGTTTCGGACGGGCTCATGTCATTCCGGCGCCGGCAGCGCGAGCTCGGCGTCTCGTCCTGCGGCAACTCCGCCGAGTTCTGAACCATCCTATGATTCCCATCTTTTGTGTGTAGATTGCTTGCTTAGGTTCATACCATTAGACGCTTACTCGTGCCATGCGAAATTGCCCTTCGTTTTGGAACGGTGACAGTGTAACGAAGCAGTCGTGCGAGTTTTTCCAACTTGGGGCTATTGTCCTCCCTCAAACAAAACGATTTATCCGTCGTCATTTCAAAATGTCTTATGGAAACAAATTTTTTTAAATGATTTATCAACATTTGATTTGTTTATATACACGTTTATATTAGAATGAAAAATTATAAACCACAGCTACACAGTTGAGAAGAACTCGCGCGATATGGGACAAATCCGTGGGAAATGTTCAGCGAGTACTATTGCTGGTGTGCGAACGTATAAAGTTGCCAGCTCGCCCGTGTGCCGGACAAGCTGGTTGGGTGTTGCTTGCAAGTCAGAGCATGTCCCTACTTTGACCTGCTGGCCAGTGTCCTCGACAGGTATTGTTTAGGAAGAAGCCTGAAAGACGCATGTGTCTGCGTCTGTAAATAAATAAAATCATCTTTCTGCTCTTGATCCAATCCAATTCTCTTGTATGGTCTGATGCTTGCTTCGGGGGCCTATGCTGGTGTAGCTAGAGACGCATCATGCTCATGCCTTCTGCGTTCGGATCTTCGACAATGGCTGTGTCGCATGGGCGAATTTGTGACGCTCTGCTACTCCGTGTGCAGCGCGCTGCCTCTTTTAAGTTTTGTTTGCAAGATGGGTCGAACAGCAACAGCTTGTGTGATTTGTCGAGGGATCCAAGCTTATGTGATTTGTCCATCAATGATCAATCCATCACTCTTACGCCCCGCTCAACTGGGCTTCGGTCATCGCTAGTTGTGGCGATTTTTTCACTGTAGTAGGTACTGTAGCTACAGTATCTGCTACAGTAAAATTTATTTTTTTCGTTTTTTTCCTGTTTTTTTTTAAAATTTACTTATACTTTTTTCGTTTTTGGTTTTTTTAAATTTTTTTACATTTAATTATACTCAATAAACCAACTCAGTTACAATGTTTTTTTTAGTCAGTTACAGTATTTTTTCAGCAAAAATCAAAAGCTATCGCTATTCCGATCACCCCCTTATTCACCAGCTATGTAAATTTGCCTACTGCAATGTCAATGGACTGCGAGTCATGGCTTGATCAGTCGAGGGATATCGATCTGTGCTGTTCGTCGACGGATCTGGACATGGAATTTATCCTTTTTTAATCGTGAGATGGGGCACTGAGGCCATGCATGTCTCCCAACCGAAGGTAGTGAGTATGGTCTACATTTCCTTGTAGGTCCTGCGCAAGCATGACCTTTTGCATGGTCTGCATCGCTTGCGTGATTCTAGATGTTGCCTTCTGCCTTTTCTGAGAGTGTGGAGAGTAGAGACCAGTTCGATTTAAATAAACTGTCTTATCGTTTATTTTATCTCAGAAAAAGATAAAATATAAAAATAATAAACTAGAAGTCAGATATTGAAGCCGAAACAAACAAGGCTAACCTTTTTCATTGAAGCATTGCTCCTGAATACTCTGGATCTTAATCAGCCATTTGCTATTTGTATCAAATTTTGACATGTCAGCGATCAAAATCATTTAGTTGACAAGAGAGATAGTTTTTTTTTCAACTTATGACTTTCTTGAACAAACAAATAGGACAATTTTGCTACCGCTGTTTCGAAACGACTTATCGAGATAGCTTTTTTGAAGCGGCTTATTATCATTTGATTCGTTCACATAAATGATCACGCTTGAATAAAAAACCATAACTCGTAGCCCTAAAAACTCACCCATGTATAACTTTTGCCGGACAAGCTTTTCATTAAGAAAATGAAAGGAAAAAAATGATGACATTATTTAAGACACTGGGTTTCAGTCGTGCAATGTCAACGCCTTAGGTTGTTACCATGTGAAGAGGTCAGAGTAGGCAGGTTGAATGGGACGTGATTTTCGAATCTTTGCTTCCTCGAGGACTAGTTTGGCTGGCCGGACCCATTCGTCTTTATGCTTTGTTTGGAATGTAAGTAATGGTACGCTTACTTGGGTATATTTCGAATGGATAACTGTGCCTTGAATGTGTTATCAAGTAAGCGCTTGCAATAGGGCCGTGAGATAGAGTTGTTGGCAAAGAAACATTTTGCAGGGCTAATGTAATGTCAAGTGATACACACGGATAATACGGACCTGTTTGCATAGGAAGATTTGGATCCAAATTTTAAGTATTTTGTTCAATCCCCAAAATCCCAAAGGAATCTCACCCGTCCAAAGACCTCTTTAGAACACAGGAATAGAAACAAATGAATAGAAAAAAAATACAGAAATTAGATGTCTTGCTTTGGTAAATCATGCAGAGATTATAAAACAAAGGAACAAGTAACAAGTGCTGTTTGGTTGCACTACAGGAAAAATACAGGAATTTTGATTATTGCTATGGTTGTCACAAACTCAAAGGAAATTTTCTAAGAGGTTTGAGTGGATGTTTGTTTTTCTCTAAAATTCCTATGAAAATACATCATTGTATAGGAAATTCAAAGGAACTCCCGTGGCCATTCCTTTGAACCAAACATCTCATACAGGACTTTTTCCACAAGAATAGATTCCTTAAAATTTTCTCTGTTTTTCCTGTATCCAAAGAGAGCCTAAACACCCCCCAAAGTGTGTCGAACTTCTTTACTTGGCTAAATTTTATTTCTTTTCTTTTCTTTCGCGAGGAACTTGGTTAAATTTCAGTGAGTCCTCGATGCAGCTGACTTCTGTAACTACACTTTGCGCATGGTCAATTGCTGTACAGCTGCAAAACAAGTTACTACTGCTACCACTACCTCTGTAACCTTGGACTTGACTTACTGTAACTCAACTTCCAATCTCTTCTGTAAACTTTGGATTTGACCAAAGCGCATTCGCGTCCACGGCGCCTTCGATTGCTGCGCGCAGCGCTAGCAAATGTCGGGGCGCCAGTCGCTAGCCAGATAGCTGTTCGTACGGGCCCGGACGTGCAAAGCGACATTGGTCAGCGGATGCGTGACGCGAGGGGCGCCTCAAGGTCGTCGCTGGCACGTCACAAGACGCGAATTTTTGCTACCCTTCCAATCTCCCACTTCATGCGCGTGCTAGCTACAGGAGTCGCTAGTCCGGTGCCGAGCCGCATGCATGCTCTTGATCGAAAGATCACTGCCCAAAGTGAGCGGATGATTTGCGGTCTGCACCAACCGTCGTCGTTTTAGCTAGGTTCTGGACCTCACAATGCTGCGTCCTGACCGAATCGATAATGCTTACAGCTCTGACCGATCGATTTCGGCTTGGGCTGGAAGGGACCATGGGACTCGACATGGGGTGGTTCTTTTGGGTTGCTTGTAGCTTATAGTTTTTGGTTCAAAATTTTGAATTCTATCTGTTTGTGAGAGACAGAGTACGGAGAGAAAGGTACTCGTATGCGATTTTAGTTGATATAGATGGAGTCAGGACAGTGCCTACTACAATCGACTTGTAAACCTCGTCTTGAAAAGATATTCTGTTTAAAAACTATTTACTGTAGAAAATCAAGCCATAAGCCCGAAAGAACTCACCATCACAGAGGAGTGAAGGACTAGACGACTCCCATCGATTTGTCAAAAATGTTTAGAGCATTGTTCATTTTCGGTCTGTAGCATTTTTTTCGAATCTAACTTCCGTGCACTCGAAATTGTAAATTTGGCTCCCTTCATTAACCGCGGTAGCAGCAGAAGACACATATCACCTGCCATGCTGCCCCACCTCGACAGGAGGCAAGCACCGCAGCAGGTCACCCTAGCTCACCAGCGGACGAACGAGCATGGAAGGCGGTGGGCCCCACTATCCTGCCACACCACACGAGCTCGACAGGTCCTGCCGCATTACACTACCAATGTGTCGTTGTTTTACGAGCAGCTGGTACGTATGCGTACTAGGTGAAGGTGGTAGAACGTTGTTTTATTTTATTCTTGTGGCAACTGCTCGGATCAAACAAAAGTTACTCATGTGGAAGAGAAATAAACTGCGATGGTTCATCCATCTAGTTAACATGCTACGTCTCGTACATACGCAGACTTCAACGTTTACTCCTCCTGTCAAGGTCATGCGGCATAGCAGTACCTGCTGAGATCTTATGACGCCATGGCACCGAACAGAGCAAGTGGTGGCAATGCAAAGGAGCTCTGGTGAAGCTTCTTGGTAGCGAGCAACCATGTACATAGGGCTAATGGATGCCAAAGGTTCCATTTTTAGGCTTGACAAGGCCCGAAGAACTACAGTAAGGACTAGCGACGATGGTGGCTTGCCAGGCTACTCCCATGGCACGGTGGAGATTCGGCCGGTTTTTGGTGAAATTCAAGGGCGTCTAAGCATCTAGGATGGAAGGGAAGGCTAACGACGGCTTTGATTTTGGCTCTCTTGGCTTGTGGTGGGCTATCCTCGGTAGCATGGTTTGGACAGTGGTGGTGCTCATCGCCGGCGATCTAGGGGTTCGGGTAGGTCATGGCAAGGCCGAGGTTGGGTTCATGGGGCTTTGGTGATGCTAGGGGTCAACTAAATTTAGATATGGTGGAGACTACCTGTGAGATGGTGCTCCTCGTCGAAGGCCTAGGGACCAACGGCGACAAGCTGGAAAGAGTGGAGCTCGCCAACAGTCACTCCGGTGATGAATCCAGCCAGGCGAGGGGTCGTAAGCATAAGCTGATGAGGTGGGTTTGGTGGCGCTTCTACCAAGGGGAGAAAACAACTGAGGCGGCTTGGTGGTGGTGTTGGCGGAACAGGGCTGTCGAGCTCGGCGGCAACGACGCTCCAACGAAAATGGCCCCCAACGGAGGAGCTGATGAGCATAAGTGGGAGGTGAGGAATCTGCCCATGTGCTTATTTTTTGTTATAGATGAAACACAGTGGTCTGGCACCGTGCATGGTAAGGCGTTGGCAATGGAGCACGACGATGGGACTATTCTGGTGACCTAGACTAGGGAATATGGGTTTGTTTGAGTCTCTTTAGGGTGTATATGGATGGAGAACAACCAGTTGTGAGAGTGGGATTGAGATGGTGAGAAATTTCTTGAGGTGGCCGAGTTGGGGGTGGAGAGATGTCCTGGCCTTACTGTCACCATGGGTAAGGATGGAGCAGGCGTGGTGGGGTGCAACTTCTGGGAGTAGACGGGAATGCAGAGGGGAGTGGAAGGAGTAGAAATGTAGTGTGTGTGTGGGGGGGGGTGAAGCCTTTGCTTCCTTTTGTCAAGTGTAATGCTCTAGAGAATGTTACTACTGTGATCTTTTGAGCATTAAGTATACAAGTTGTCAGATTTCAATTGGAAAAGTTTGATTTTGTTGTGTTATAATTAATGAACTCAATATAGTGAAGGTATTTGTTAAGTTGGAGGCATTCTGATGGCGGGTGGTGAACACAAACGTCGAGGCAATGCAGCTCCGGTGTTAGATCCAAGAGCTAGAGGGGAGGCTATCGCAGTACGAGCAGCACAACACCAGGCTGGAAGTTATGCTTCTGGACAGGGAGAATGAAAACAAATCATTGAAGGAGCAGCTCGTGATGTTCCAAGCGCCACCTAAGCAGCCACATCAGCAAATTCTATTAGCAAACGGAGGAAACAACCTAAGATGCAAATAGAGACAAGTTTAGGGAACCAAGAAAGCAAAATACAAGTTCTCGAAGTAAAGTGATACAATGTCACAAGTTTAGGGATCTATAATGTAATTTTCTCTAAGATTTTCTTTACGGAGAGAGAGACAAGATAAACATGCACTTCATGAAGGTACACATGCTTCCCACATTTCCTCTATCTTCTGAGAGAGTTACCTTATTTTCCTCTTTCTTCTGACGACCGGTCTGACAAGAACAAGAATAAGGTCACTGTTGAAGAGTTGGAAGAAAAGAAGATACCATGTAGGGTGACCAAGGAAACAAAAGACGACGGAGGTGAAAACCTAAAAATTACAATCGAATCATTCTCAAATGTTGTTGAAGCTAGGGAAAACATTTTTGGGTTGAATTTCCCAAATTTTAGCGAAATTTGGGTTCAATCATGACAATGACAATAGTATGATTGAACTAGATGATGCTTTTGACGACACCGATATACAGTTTGTTTGAATGATCTAGAAATCAAAAGTAACAGATACCTTAAAAAGGATGAAAGTGGGTAAGACATTGGGGCCTAATAATATCCCTATCTAAATGTGAAAATGCCTAGAAAAAGTAGTGGTTGTTTGGCTAACTAATTTGTTTAACAATATTTTTAGGTTGAACAAGATGTCAAACGAGTGGCGAAGGAATACATTAGTACCAATTTTCAAAAATAAAGGAGATATTTAAAACTGTACTAATAATAGAGAAATTAAGTTCATGAGCCACATAATGAAGCTTTGGGAGTGAGTGATTGAGCACCGTTGAAAAGTGACTAGCGTAACGACAAATTAATTTAGTTTTATGTTTGGGTGGTCGACCACGTACTATGACAGTTTTGGCACAGAGACGATTTTCTTGCTAAGACAGTTGATGGAGAGATGTAGGGAGCAAAAGAAGGACCTTCATATGGTGTTTATTGACTTGGAGAAAGCTTATGATAAAGTGCCAAAGAAAAAAAAGTCTCAACAAAATATATTACCCTAATTAAGGGCATGTACGAAGATGTTGTGACTAATATTAGAACATGTGGTAGTGTTACTAATGATTTTCCTATTAACATAGAACTACAGTAAGGATCAGTGTTGAGTCCATACATTTTTGCCCTAGTGATGGATGAGGTCACATTGGACATGCAAAGAGATATCCCTTGCTGTTGTTTTTCGATGATGATATGGTGCTAGTTGATGAGAGTAAGATAGGCGTTGATAGAAATCTGGAGCTGTGGATGAAGATCTTAGAATTGAAGGGGTTTAGAACTTAGTAGAACTAAAACTGAGTATGTGAGGTGTGATTTCAACGGTGCTAGAGCAGATGATAGGGATGTTAGGCTAGACGGATAAGTAGTGCCTAGGAAGGACACATTTCGTTATTTAGGATCGATATTATAGTGAGATGGTGATATTGATGAGGATGTGAGCCACATGATAAGAGCATGGTAGGTAAAATAGAGCTAAGCATCTGGTGTCTTGTGTGACAAAAAATCCCTCAAAAATTAAAGGGTAAGTTCTATAAGACAACGATCAGACCCGCGATGCTATATAGAGTAGAATGTTGGGCGACTAAAAGACAACATATACAAAAGATGAGTGCAACGGAGATGAGAATGCTATGTTGGATATGTGGTCACACAAGGCGGGATCGTATCCGCAATGATGATATACGTAATAGGGTGAAGGTAGTACTAATTGAAGAGAAGCTTGTTCAACATCATTTGAGTTGGTTTGAACATCTCGAACAGAGGCCTCCTGAGGTACTGGTACGTAGTAAACTGGAGGATTGTCCATCCAACACATGACATCTTGGGTGTTTAGATTTGCTCCTACCTGAGCTAGCACATAGGCACCTGAAACAGGTCCTCATCAAAAGATTTACCTTCTCGATAGAGCTGCCGTCCTCCGATGCGGTTCCCACCTTCTTGTTCTCTTCTTGCTTCTGGAAAACATTGGTTATTATCTCTGAAATCTGTTTTGCGACGAAACAACTACTTGTTCCAAAGAGCTTCTCTGTTTTCCCTGGCATTTACATTGTTCCTTTCTTTCCACCAACAATATAGGAACGCAGCCATATGTTCAAATCACATTCCTTTTAACAGAAGGTTTGAGCTTCATGTAGTTTCTTGTAACTATTTATTGGAACAAGTCCACATTGCAACTCTTAACTATTGGATTGGTCCAAAAAAACAATCCACAACTTAGAAACCGTTCAACTTGAGACCTCAAACTCTAGAAATCGTTTACTTTACCCCCTCAACCCAAATCAAGGTGGTTTTGATCTGACATAGCAATCCAGTTGGGTTGAGTTGTCACCTAGTATCACCATTTGACCAACATGGCGTCCATCGCACCCCCTTCGTCCTCCTCTCTCTCTCTCCACAGTGGAAGAGGAGGATGGAGAGAACCAGGGATGGCAAAAATGGAATACTGAGATGACAACGAGTTCACCTGTATTGGCGTTACGGTGGGTGGTGGCACGTGGAGGCCTAGCGATGTGCAAGCAACGATGAAGTAGAAGACAAGTGTGGAGGCGATGCTCTGACGTATTGCATCTTGGATGGGGCATGGGCGGAGGAAGAGAGAGTCGTGGTGAAGTTCCGGCCACAAAGAATTGACCCACGGTTGACCGAGGAAGTGATGACATCGTGGTGGACCTCCTAGCCGACAATAGAGAAGAAGGGCCATGCTGACCTGACTACAGGGCAAATCATGAAATAAATAGATGAGAAAAGTTGCTTATGATGTGGAACATGATGTGACATAGTTTGTTGGGTGTAATTCTCGTCAGAGGAGGAGATCAGGTGGAGGATCGCGGCCGTACACCGGTGTGAAAGAAGACGACCATCTCCAGCATGTGCAATGGTGCGGTGGTGAGCATGCTATGCACACCAACGAGGTAGCAAATCTCATTCTGACCTTATCCCATTGCCGCATACATCCTCGGGGTCTTCCTGAAGTATTCTCATGGCCTTCACCATCCCAGCGTGGTGATCATAGATTACGCACACACCAGGATGAGTTCCGATAACTTCTACTCTCACATGTTGAAGGAACCACAACTAGCTGTCGTAATTCTTATTTTCCATGAATGCGATGGCTAGAGACATAATTTGATTATTGCCATCAACACCAATGGTTGTAAGGATCTGGCCATTATATTTGCTAGTCAAAAATGTCCCGTCAACTGAGATCACGGGCAGCATATGCCTGAATGCCTTGATGCACGCACCAAAGGCTAAGAATGTCCTCTGTAATTAGGGATGGCAACTGTACCCATTTACCCGCGTACCCACGGGAAAATTCCCTAATAGAGCCGGGTATGGGATGTATTCTTTATCCACGGGTATGAAAATGGGGAAAAGTTTTTACCCATCGGGTAAACGGGTACGGGTATAGGTAAGCTCCACCCGTACCCGTTTCGCCTGTTTACCCGCAAGTCTATAATCTGACAAGTGGGCCAACCCAATAATTAAAATTTAAATAATTTGTCAAAACTCAAAAGCCCACCTGCCCCAGGCCCAACCCAACCGGCCAACCCTAATCAGTAATCCCCCAACCCCAACCCCAAGCGCCGAGCCGCCGACTTCCTCCCTCCTCACTTCCTCATTCCTCATTCTCCAGCTACCCAAGCAAGCGTCGAGCCGCCAACTTCCTCCCTCCTCGTTCTCCAGTCTCCCTCCTCAATTCTCCACTCCTCCGGTGTCCGGTCCTCCCTCAGTCCCTACTCCCTACTCCCTCCCTCCTCTCTCCTTGTGACCTTCTAATCGCCGAGAGGGGACGAGCGCCACCGCTAATCCCCCACCGATCCCGCCTGCCCCTGCGCAGATCTCCCCGCTATTGCCGACATCCCGCCCAGATTCGCTTCCTCCTCGCCCAGATCCACCTCCTCGCGCCGATTTCTCGAACCGAGGCAAGAGGGGTAGGTTTTGACCGAGAGAAACGCCCATTTCTTGGCACCTGCTTGTTGTTGCGATTTTGCTGATTGAAATGGGATCTTTCTTGCCTTGCAGGTGCTGCGCGCGGTGTGATTCCGGTGACCTCGGCCTCCATCGCACGAGCACATCCTGTAGTCAAGGTATGCCTAGATCTATTTTTTTCGTGCTTTTTGTCGGCTCATTTGTGATTCCTGCGTGATTCCTTGTCGGACCCCGGAGCAACGACTTCTGGATCCTCTGTGTAAATTGCACTAGTTCAGGATCAAGCTAGTGCACATAGTGGATAACAAAGATTCATATTATGCACAATGACATTTATTCATTAACTACATATGGGCCTGATGACCAAAGTTTACATCAATGGTTTATAAACCAAAAATAAATATAAACAGCGGAAGAAAACTAATGAAGCAGCAGCCCATCCTGCTTGCCCACAGGCGAATGACTGTAAGACGTGGCCTAGTCGTCACCACCCTCACCGAAGTTGTTAACGTCATCCTTTGGCAACAATTTTAGCAAGTGAGCACACAAAGTACTCCTAAAGTAAGCACATAAAGTACTTACGCAAGTTACACCAGAAGTTTTAACAGAGTGAATGCATACATAGGGATAACAAAGGAAGGCTTATGAAGTTTATTTGTGCGAAAAACAGTACTGAATTTAAATACAATAACATAAGTGCAAAAGCTAAATTTTGTACAGTAGATAGAAATAATAATTTAACAAAATAATATCGTTAGTGCAGACTCCAACCAAACACTAACCTAGTCACAGGTACCCCACCTGGTCCATCTTTTCAAAAGGTTTCACATGGATTCCATCTATCCATATGCTTTTCAAAATCTCTTATGGATTCATTTTGTTAGTGCAGGCTCCGACCAAACACCAACTTATTCACAGGTATCTCACCTGGTCATGGATTCCATCCATCCATCCATAAGCCTTTTTCAGAAACCATTTTAAAAATCAAAGTCTAATCCATGAAAAACTTTAGCCAGCTTGCCCATGACCGTGGGCACGGCTATCCAGGATAGATTATACACTCTGCAGAGGTTGTACAGCTTTACCCACAAGATATGATTATCTCGTATTGTCGGCCATTACACGCTTCCGTAGGCGTGCGACTGAGAAAATCATAACAAGGCCTTTACAATGCTAAGCCTTCAACTTGGTCACGCCGCCGCTAAGGTTTCACCACAACTTGAATCCACAAGTTGGAGCCCCCTCTTGTGCCGTGCGAGACTTCTCATGGCCTATGCCACGCTCACATTCAACATATAGCGAGACCAAAGTTGGGACCTCATAAATTAGTCAGTCAGGACTGTCCCATACCAGTCTTGTGGTAGTACGATATGGCTTTGCAACAGTAACTCACAGACCGGTCCTTAACTTGACTTAGGCTTAAACCACATATCCTCTTGTGCCTGACAATCAACATTGTGTCACCGAACAACAATGCATGCCAGCACCCACCACCTAACCATTAGCCTAGGTCAAAACCAAATTTTATATTTTTCGTTTGAAACATTCGTATACCTTCTTGACTCACCGAAGTCAAGAATGGAGTTTACAAAATCATTGTTTTCAAGTGAAATAAGTATTCCCACTTAAAAATCATTCTAAGCATGGCTAAGCAATTCTATAAAATTTCTGGTCAATACTATTGTACTAACTAGATTTTCATCTAAGGTGACAAGGCATAAGGAAATACAATATCAAATTTGGCCATACACAAAGGATTTGGGTATAACTAGAATTTAAATCGAATTTAAACTAAATTTGAATAAAAGTACGTATGCATAATAATTTAAAATCAACATAAATAATTTAAATTACTAGGAGCAACATGATCAAAGGTGTAACTTGCCTTGCTTCGAAGTTTGCTGAGGTTCGCTGAAGTTATACTCTCCGGAATAGTCGTAGTCTACACGTGAAAAACCAGAATAAACTAAACTCAAATAAAATCCAATTAAAATCCAAAAATTATAAAATATTATCTAAGAGATAGAATATGAATTTTGGAATTTGAATTGGTCCAATGGAGTTAGGGCGACGGAGGACGACTTCTGGAAGTTTGAATTCCAAAGAAATGAATAAAAGAAATTATTGGAATTCTTTTCTTTGTGAAGAAAAAGTGGTCGGAAGCGATAACGGTCGAAGGTAGATGGAGACGGCAGTGGTTGGGAGCGACTGTGGTCGAGAGTGACTGTAGTCGGAAAAACAATTATGGTCGAAAGGATTGGAGTTTATGCAGAGTGATCGAAAGAATCAAACGGGTTGGAGAGGTAGGAGGATACGGAGGTTAAAACGGTTAAACAACCATAGTCGGTTCAAAGACGGAGGTTGAAGTCGAAGGCTCCGAGATTGAAGATCGAAGTCTAAGTCTTCGAGGTCGAATGTCAAAGGCTAGAGTCGAAGTCTCCGAAGGTCAAAGTCAAAGTCGGAGTCTAAGAAGCTTCCAAATGGTCGGATTCTAAAGAACCTTTGGACGGCGGAGTCTAAAGAACCATCGGACGTCGCGCGATAAGATCCGAGTGACTCAACGGCAGCGAAGACCGGTGGGATGTACAAAAGAGGGAGAAGAGTATAAGTCCGGTTTCATCTTGGTGCAAGGTTCAGGCCGCACAGAGTTGGCTGGCGGCGAGGGTGTAGCGGAGACGGGGTATAATTATCGACGGTGGAGACTCTCCGATGACGGCTTGCTCGGAGAAGGGGTGTCGAAGGTTCACGCGGGCCTGAGGAAGGTTACCAGTGGTGGGGGTACTCCGGTCATTCTTTGGCTCGAAAAAAAAGGGTGAAGGAGGTGCGTGCGGTCCCGTCGAAAATTTGGCAGTGGTGGCAGCGGCGGAAGAGACACTCCGGCGGTGGGATTGCTTGGCGGAGGGGTGACGAGGTAAAGAAAAGAGAGAGGGGATTGCGAGGAGTGCATTGGTGCTCTCGTGCAATACCAGAAGTGGCTGAAAGGTGGTCGGCGGCGAGGTAAAGCAGTGGCGCAACTCGGGCGGCGGTCCGACGGTGTTCCAGCGGTGAGGAGACTCAACCAAGGGCGGTCAAGAAAATCCAAAAATTATGAAATATATACTAAAAAATAGATTATGAATTTAGATAAATTTAGAAACTTGAATCACTTGATTCGGAGTTTGGACGGACGAGAACGAGCGATTGGAAGATTGGCGGATCAGAAAATGCTGAAAAAGAAAAAATCAGGAATATTCCTCCGTGAATAGTAACGGACAGCAGCCCTTTTCATTGTTTTTGGCTGTGTTGTTGGTGAGAAAAGGCACGGGAGGTGAAGCCAATGGGTTGCTAATGACCAGAGGCACATGTAGGAAGTGGCGGCACGTTAAACGGAGCACGGTGACGACGTGTACGACGAAAATGACATAGGGTGTGGAGAAAAGAATAATTTTCGGAATAGAACATGAAGAAGCAAAGTGAGCATGGCCTAGAACGCGGCGAGGTGAATCTAGGAAAAATATCTGCTAAGCCGACAACTAACCGGAGGCGACGCAATCGTCGTTTGAACGACGACGGTACCGAAATAGGAAAAAATCAATATCTTCACGCTCGGTATGGCGAATCCAAAACCGTCTGAAACGTAGCCTCCTAGGATGGTTTGGCACTTTTGACGCGAACGGATTGTTGAAAGCATTCCCGGACAGGCGGGGACGCGAAGTGCAATTTGCGGCCATGGCAAGGTATCGGGCGCAAAAATTTAGGAAATGTTTTTGAACGAATGGTGGAGAGCACGGCGTAGAACGCGTCGAGACGAACTCAACGCCGCAGACGACTCGGCCAACAAACTAGCGAAACACGGTGGATAAGATTTTATGTAGCTTACAGACTGACATCGCCGTTCCGGACAAACGGAGCGGAATTAACATGCGAGAGTTGTGGCGAATCGAAGAGTAGAGCGTGGGGATCGTGATGCTCACCTTGGTTTTGGTCGGGCATGCACGGTCGGCCGGTGGCGACGCGACGAACGCGGACCCGATTTGGCTCACGGTGTCGACGATGCTCCGACGAAGACGAGGTGAGCACTGCATAGAACGCGACGAGACAAAGCCAACGGTGTGGTCAAACGTGGTGGGGCATCACCGGACGAGGCGCAAAATGCCGAAGAACAACGCTTGAATCACAAAACTAAAACTTTGATTGCGCCCAAAAGAAGAGGAGTGGGGACTTGAGATTTTCGGGGTTGAGTGAGGATGAGGAGGGGCTCCCAGGGCTCTATTTTATAGGGGTTGAGGAGGTCCGAGAAGGGAGATCAACCATATATATCCTTGAATGGCATGAGTTAAATCCCGCAAAAATGATCATCAATGAGAGGGGAAACGGTGGGGGAATGAAAGAGTTTGATGAGGGGAGTTGATTGCAATTTATTTCATGCAAAACGGTTGAGAAAATCATGAGTTATGAAAGATTGAAAAAGCTTCAAAAATGGCCATGGCTGCGCGCTGGAGCCTCTGTGCACGCACGGGCAACTTGGAGAAGAAGAAAAGAAGGAGAGAGAAAAAGAGAAAAGAGAAAAAAAAGAAAAAGAAAAAAATATGAAAAAATTGCAGAAAAAATATTTTTAGAATCCTTGGAACTTAAAAAGATTAAAAAAATATTTTCGTAATTTATTGACATATATTTTAATTTTTAAAAATATTTTTCTTTTTCTAGCTTAAAATAATGCAATAAATAACAAATAAAGCTTAAAAATCATAGAAAAATTCATAGGAGTTTCTAAAGCTATTTTGAACTTATAAAAATATTTTTAACTAAAATTTTGGTATTTTCCTTCAAAAAATATTTTTTTATTTTAACATAAACGCTATTTTCTTTAAAGCAAAAATATAGGCTGGTGCACCTCCTAGTTTCAGTAAACTGTTGTAAACATATTATACATGAATGTGGTGGAACGAGGTCCAACAGCTATCCGTCAGTGATAACCATAAAACAAATAGGATTTTAGCCTAAAATCATCATGTTTGTTGTAGAGTTAGGAGATAATATTGCTGATCTACACTGGTGTTTGCCATGCAAGTCAGAAATGTTAGTTTCCTCTTTAATATGCATCAGATCATTGTTAGATAGGTAAGAGTGCTGCTTGTGGACTAGGGGGTCCTCTAAGCCGAAACAGGATAAAGGTTTTTGAAATTGCAATCTTCTCAAGGCTCAATACTCCGTGATCAGCAAGTAGGATCTGAATGTAAACCTCAAGTTGAAGGCATTGATGTACTCACAAAGCTGGCTTCAAAATGAGCTTAAAGGTATGCAACTAATGATGTAAATATTTTAAAATTTATGTGTGATTTGAAGCTAGTGATGTAAATGTAATACAATGTTTACTTAGGTGAAGGAGTTGAGGCTTTATGGACATACCTTGAAGACATTAAAGAAGAGCTTAAAGATTGTTGTTCAATCTCGATTGTCGACTCTGATTAGCAAACCGATTTTCAGACATGTCTTTCATCTATTTGTTGAACTGTTGAAATTGAACTATTTTCGTATGTTTCACTCTTGTTGTAAACATAATTTGTTTATATGTGAGGAAACCATGTCTGCATGTATTTTGTTATGCACTGTTGTAAACTCTTGTTAATGTTTAACATGTCTAGTTAAACATTCATAAGTCATAACTAGCAATGCATAACAAGTTTGTTATGCATTGCTAGTTATGACTTATGAATGTTTAACTAGACATGTTAAACATTTATAACAAAATGTTTCATCTATTTGTTATGAATGTTTAACACAATGTGACTGATAGTATGCATTGCTAGTTATGACTTATGAATGTTTAACTAGACATGTTAAACATTTATAACAAAATGTTTTATCTATTTGTTATGAATGTTTAACACAATGTGACTGCACTATCAGTTCGCGGGTAAACGGGCATGCCCGTGGGCGACGGGTACCCACGGCGTTCGCGGGTAAATGGGTATGCCCGCGGGCGATGGGTACCTGTGGGCGACGGGTATGGGCAAGGTTCTTTGCCCGTTGTCCTTCGCGGGTATGCCCGTGGGCGTAAATCAGGGTCGCGGGTATGGGTATGGGCGAGCATTACCCGTGCCCGTCATGCCCGATTGCCATCCCTATCTGTAATACTGCAAAACCTGGTGGACTTGTAGATAGCTTGTCCTTCATAGCAGTGTACATGCTTGGGTTCCTATCTTGCAGTGCCTGAAGCATATGAGGAAGATTGTCGTACGCCACCTCAAAAGACCCAAACCGTTTTTTCAAAGCCTTCTGTTTCATATGCCACACCTTCGCGTAGCTAATTCTGTACTTGAATTTCTTCTCAATAGCCACCATGATGTGCGTGGCCTCCATATACTTCTTTTTCACTATTTCTCCATGCATCAAATTGGCTATGAAAGTGAATGTTAGGTTACGATGCCTTAGCAAAATACTGCTGATAATGTAGGAGTGCGGCTCCGCCTTTGAGATAGTCCAATGAGTTTCATACTTCAGTCTGCGTGTGTGCACTTCGGTCTATGTGCGTGCACCCTCCAAGGACAAACGGTGTAATGCTCCTCATTAGATTTGATGACCAAAAAATCTGCTGCATGAATAGGGCCCATAGCTTGATGGCATCCTGTAATGATGCCTTGTCAGCAAACATTAAGTGCAACCGAACCTCTATATCATGATACTCGTATGGTGATTCATACTCGTCATACGCAGCAACACCCTCAGCGTCAAATTTGTTCCATTCCTGCGGGTTGGGAGCTTCGTCTTCATCGGAATTGTCATCGTCGTCCTTCTGTACAACTTTCTCTTCAGCCAAGGCCATTCAGTCATCGCTCCCCATTTGATGTACTATGTACTCCATATGCTCCACTTCATCAGCCTATCCTGTAAGCTCAGCATGCTGTGACTGTTCTCCCTCTCCTCTGTCTACTGTATCGGTCTCGTCACGTATAACTTCTTCTGCAACCTCTGTGACACCAGCCTTTAGGTCCTCCTCTTGATCAACATGCATGATAGCCGCTGGCAGGGCCTTGTACAACTTCTATTGGGTATAGTTTCACAACCAACACACACTGTATCCATAGCACCGACAACCTTTTAGAAAGCCTTTCCACAAAACAGTGCGTATCAATGTTCTCAACTTTCATTTAATGTGCGTGGGAGACTGGCTCTAAAGCTCTTGTATGATGACGCTGCATACCTCAGAGTCCAAGGAGAAGCTACGAGTGAACTAGTGCATCACATCTGCAATTCGAGCATTCTCGCCATCCGGGTGTACTAGAGTGTCTTGCGTAAAACTGCTCAAGTCAACACCGTTCTGACCTTCATGAACGATACCAACACCGTAATGCATTTTTAATGTAGTGGGTATCAATATTGCTAATGTCTACATGCAAAGATTTTCAATGTTGTAACTAATCAAATCACATCGCACAATATAGAACTACTGTTGTACTATAATTTACATTTCTACAACCGTTCGTCTATTATTAACTATTACACTACCCTCATAACGTAACCCCTCCTCATTCATACCGACACCGCTCCCTTTTCTTCACCCTAATACTCATCAACTCCCTATCTGCTCCCATGCACACCAATGCCGCTTTTCTCTCGTTGCTCAAGCTCTTTCTTACTATAAACTATTCCTGACGGGTTTTGACAATTTATATGATATACTGATTTAAATTCAAATATACTACTAGTTCTAACGATACGTGTGCATTTTCAATGTACTAAAGACATTACATTCATTCCTAATAAATCGCAAATGTTATGTAATAATACTTTACACAAAATGAACTATTTACTTCATACAAAAATGTTCACTAAATTTTCTACGATTATAATTTTTAACAGATGCTAATTTTTTATGAATGCTAATTTTGTACATAATATTGTCTAATTTTTCTACAACTAGAATTTTTTATGGATGTTTATTTTCTACGGATGCTAAACTTTACAACTATAATTTTCTACAGATGTTAATTTTCTATAACTATATTGATTAAATTTTCTACAACTATAATATTTATTAAATTTTTTACAACTATAATTTTATACGGATGCTAATTTTCTATAACTATATTGACTAAATTTTTTATAACTATTTACTTCATAGCAAAGTTCTACCACTATAATTTTCTACGGATTCTAATTTTATATGAAACAAACTATTTACTTCTTACAAAAATAATAAATAAAATATAAAAAATTTTATCTCGTAGAAATAGCGGAATCTATACTCTCCTTCCTCTCCCTCTTCTCTTCTTTCCCTCCCTCTCCTTTCTTCTTTCTCTTTCCCCCTCTCCTTTCTTCTCCTGTTTCCCCTTCTCTTCTATTTCTTTCGATCGGTGCTGCTGGTGGAATGGGGGGGGGGGAAGCGGCTGGTTATATATGCCGTGCAGTCGTTCAATGGTTCGGCAACAAGGTCCAATCACTCTACCATTAGGCGACTACAATTATATCGTCCAACGGTTCACCGACTGCTTACGTGTCATGTGGTCGTTGGGCGACAGAGTCCAGTTGCCCAACGGTTAGGCGAGTAGAATCTATTTATGTAAAAAAAAGGTATATTTGTGTAATTTTGAATTAAAAATAGATTATTTTAAAAACAATTCTTTCCTACCCTTCCCCAATCTCTTCGTCTTCGCGTTCGAACCGCCCTTTGCCCTCGTCTCACTCCCCGCCGCTTCCGCCATGGCCCAGCCCGCCTTCCTCTCCTCCCTCCGCTCCCACCTCCGGTCTCCGCAGTCTCACCTCCAGCCCCGCCGCAGCTACCACATCGAGCTCGGCGCTCGCGAGAAAGCGGTGAGCCCTCTCGTCACATCTCATTCTCCTATCTCTTTCTCGATTCGATCGCTAAGTTTTATGAGGAGTTAGGGCTTTCTTCGTTGCGGTTCCTGGCTTCGCAAGTACAGATCGTGCATGCCGTTCTGATCTGCGCGCGATCTCGGAACCCATCGATTCGATCTGAGTGAAAACAGGCGAGCTGTTGTGGTTGGGGAATTTTTCCTTAGTGTACGGGATGGATGCTAGTAATTGGCGGAACGGGAGTATCGGTAGAGTTTCGGCTTTGCTCGTATTCAGAATGGATAACGTCGAGGTCAGGGTTTACTAACTTGGTTTGCCACCTGCCATGGTGGTACTTAATCATGGTGTTTACTAACTAGCGTAGTATTACTGTAGCTAATACCACAACAGTTATTCCGTCCGTAGGAACCGTACAAGAAGCCGCAAGAGAAACAAGTCGCTAGGAGTCGCCTCCACGCGGGAGATCTGCTCCATGGCCGGGCTGGGACATATCTCGACGTGTCGGATTTCGCCTGGCTTGGATGGAAACACAGCCCCTGACTCCAGAGGTAAAAAAAAGTAGAAAAACATCTGGCCGATTGATTTGGTGGGTTGCATGGCCTAAGGTGATTTGCAAGAACGCAAGTTTGCGATTGGATAAGGGCAAGGAAGAGGTGGAAGAAATAATGACCTGATGGAGATGACGACGTGGAGATAAAGATGGGCCCACCAATTCCAAGTTGCGTAGTGGGCTGTAGACGCTTGGGGGAAGGCTTGTTCGGTGCGTCGGCTGCTCTGGTTGACCTCCTTGCCTGCGTATGCTGCAGTGACTGCAGCCCCGCCTTGGCTCCGCCCCCTCCGCCGGCTCGGCATCCATCCCCGCCGGCCCGTGCGGGTCGCTCGGTCTCTGTCGGCCCCGACTACGGCTCCGCTCCGCGCGACCACATGTCACTGGGCCTTCGCCAGCCTCGGCTTTGCTCCTCCTGACCGTGCTGGCCTCTGCTCCGCCCGGCCGCGTTATCCACGCCTTTGCCTAGGATCTACCGAGTTGTGCCTCCGTTGGCTTGGCCTCCATCTTCGCTGGACCAACCTCCACTCTGCTGAGCTCTGAGCCGCCTAGCCCCGCGTCGGCCTCCGCGCAGCTGCCTTCGTGCCAACCTCCAGCAGCACGCGCCCGCCTCCTCGCGATTCGCTTAGTACATACATGGCAGCTCGTGTGGCATCTCTCATGTGAATAACTGTGTGGCATGAGTGCATGCCTGCTTGTAGTATGTTTCTAGCTTGCCTAGGAAACCGAAAAAGTAAGCAGCATGCACGGCCATGCCTTGGACCAGTGAATGGGTATTTGCACTGTTACACCATTTAAAGCTACCATGTGGTGGCAGCGTCGCTTGTGTGTCTGGTTCCGAAATTTGCACTCTGCTTGGCCTTGCTATTCCTTTTATATGCCATTGTTTTGGTCTACTTTTTACTTAAACCGTGTGGTGGCCACCTATGATGCACGGACACGAATACATTGACACGACACGACATCGACACGGGAATTCGGCATTTCCTCAAAAATACCAATATGACGACACGGCTATATATATTAAAATAATAAATAAATTACATATATATATATATATATATATGTGTGTATTATTTTCTATGTTTTTTGATGCTTGCTAAACTGAAATTATGTAAACTATTACAAAGCAATCAAGCACTAGAATTTGCGGCTTCTATTTTTCTAGAACGATGAAAAAAGCAATCAAGCACAAGTTACTATTACAAATCTATAATCACCAAGTTCGGAATTATAAACATATCATCACACAATTCAATTGTTCAATTCAACACATATCATCAAACAATGTAAATGAAGAACCTGATTGAAATGCTATCAGCACAATACTTCAATGAAATGCTATCAGCATAATTCAATTGGCACTGAATGCTAATATATCTGCAAATAATATAGCACAATACTTCAAGGAAATGCTATCAGCCTATCAGCATAATTCAATTGTTCATGTTCAGTGCTAATATCTGCAAACAATACTTCAATGAATACCTCAGCAGTGCTGGTATTCAATTTGTTCATGAGCACAATATATCTGCAAACAATACTTCAATGAAATACTACTAATTGTTCAATATCAGCACACTTCAACAATACTTCAATTGATGAATATTGCAATGAGAGAGGAGGGAGCAGTCAGCACGGCAGTAGATGACTACCTCAGTAGTCAGCACTTCAGCACGACAGCAGCGGGAGGCAACAGTCGACGGGAGAGGCGGGAGGCGACGGGAGGCGGCGGGAGAGGCAGGAGGCACCATCGGGAGGCGACGGGAGAGGCAGGAGGCACCATCGGGAGGCGACGGGAGGCAGCAGCGGGAGGCGACGGGAGAGGCCGTGAGGCCGCGAGATGCGGGCGGCGACGGAAGGTGGCGAGATCTCGAGGAGGTGGCTGGAGGGAGATGTGGGGAGGAGGTTGGATGGAGAGGCGGCGATGCGACGAGATGCAGGGAGGCGGCTGGAGGGAGGAGAGGCGGCGACAGGAGAGGCGGGGAGGTAGCGACCGGCGAGATGCGGGCAGCGACGGGAGAGGCGGGGAAGCGGCGAGATCTGGGCGGTGGTGAGTTGCGGGAGGCGGCTGGAGGAAGGAGAGGCGGGGTGGCGGCGACGGGAGAGGCGGGGAAGCGGTGAGATCTGGGCGGCGACGAGTTGCGGGAGGCGGCTAGAGGAAGGAGAGGCAGGGAGGCGGCGACGGGACAGGTAGGGAGATGGCGAGATGCGGGCGGCGAGATATGGGGGAAGGCGATGGGGATGAGGTGCACGGGAATGGCCGAATGGATTGAGGAGTGAAGGCGCACTGGCACAACTGACAGCTCGCGTGGCCTGGGCCAGGAATGAGTAACATGGCGTGGGCCGTGTCCTTCTCTGCCTGGGCCGTGTCCGATGCATGTATTTACTGTGTTGGACACATATCGGTAATTTTAACAATTAAATTTTATTTGAAAATCAACCGATACGTCACCGACACGTGTCCGAGCTGTGTCCGTGTCCGACACGGTGCCGGACACGGATACACCAGTTTTGCCATGTGTCCGTGTATCAGAGGTGGCCACGTGCCCCAACGTACTAGGCATAGTATAATAAAGTCCTGTGGAACTCTAAACAAACAACGTGGCAGCCACGCGTCCCGGCGTACTTGACGGAGTATAACCAAGTCTTGTGGGACTCTAAACAAACCACGCGGTGGCCACACGCCCCAACGTACTCGACGGAGTATAACCAAGTCTTGCGGGACTCTAAACAAACAGTGTGGCGGCCACGCGCCCTGGCATACTCGACGGAGTATAAACAAGTCCTGTGGGACTCTAAACAAACCGAGTGGCAGCCACGCATCCGGGCGTACCTGCGGAACCCCGCGCTGTCTCGACCTACTGGGAAGTACTTGGCCTGTTTGCATAGATGTCGCTGCATGAAAAAGTTCAGTAGTAGCAATATCTTTTGCCCATTGCGTTCACAATGATGGGCTCCGCGCCATCTGTGCCCATGTCGAAGATCGGCTGAGACTGCGCTGCTCTTCCTTAACAAAACAGAAACATGCATGAGTTATTTTCTCCTAGCCTAGCATGAAGAATTCCACCACTGTGCATATCGCACATTCGCGAGCGCGCGCGCCCCACCAAGAAGTCCATCGCTCTAGTAGCGCCCTCGGTGCATATCGTGCCTCCGCGTGTGCCCCGACCTGAGAGTCTGTGGCTTTAGCAATGCCCGCGGTGCATAGAGCGGCTCCGCGTGCATCTGACCAGGGAGTCCACTGCTTTAGGAGTGCCCCTGGTGCATGGAGCACCTCCGCACGCGTCCTACTGAGGAGTCCGTTGCTTTAGCAGTTCCCCTGTGCATATTGTGCCTTCACGCGTGTTCAACCATGGAGTCTGTGGCTTCCCTGCCTTTGCATGCCATGCTGCTCACCCTCCATGGGCGCTGTTCTTGAAGGTAGGGGAACGACGGTCCAGCCTCCCTGCTTTCACGTGCGTGAGCGCCCTCCTTGTGCCACGCCACTCGCCCTCCAGGGGTGCTGTTCTTGAAGGTGGGGGAATGGTGGTCCGGCCCCCTGCCTCCATGTGTGTGAGCATCCTCGGGCCATGCCGCTTGCCCTCTGGGGGCGCTATTCTCGAAGGTGAGGGAACGACGGTCTGGCCTCCCAGCGCCCTTCTCAGGCCACGCCGTTTGCCCTCAGTGGGCATTGTTTTGGGTGAAGGCAGGGGAACGACGGTCTGTCCTCCCTACCTTCGTGTGCATGAGCGCTAACCCCCAGCCTATGCCTCATTTAGCACATAGTGAGACTCGCCTCTTCACACCATCGTGAGGGGTCTCAGACAACAACAAGGTAGATCTTACACAACGTCGGCTCAGTGGTAAGGGCATAGAGGCACAACCTCGATAGGACGGCTCTGGCTTCACCATAGGACTTCGCCGCCCGCCTGCTCCAGATCCCTCAGGACGGCTCCAGCATCGCGCGGGACTTCGCCGCCCACCTTGTAGGCATCACCTCAGCAGAGCGGCCCTACCTCCAGCTCTGCCTTTGCGCGCCGCCTACTCTGAAGGCACAGCCTCGACTGGATGGCTCCAACTTCATTGGGGGACTTCGCCACCTGTCTCATAGGCATCGCCTCAATAGGGCGGCCCTACCTTCGGCTCCGCCTCTACGTGCTGCCTACTCCAAAGGCACGGCCTCGATAGGATGGAGTGGTAAAGGCATAGAGGCACAGCCTCGATAGGACGGCTCCGGCTTCACCGCAAGACTTCGCTGCCTGCCTTGTACGGGGTGGCTCTACCTCACTGTCTCCACCTCTACGCGCCGCCTACTTCGGGGCATGGCTATGGTTTTGCCAATGAAAGTGGGACAAGTTCCAGGAGGTTTGTGGCATCTAGACCTCCGAGGGGCTGGGGTAATTGGTTGCATCGGCTTGCTCCTTGGGACCTCCATGCTTGCTGTCGAGGGAATACTATTGTGGAGGTGTCAAACCCCTTAGGCCATTGGGATGGACTAGTGGGCCTTAGAGTAGATCCCATAGCGTAGTATTGTATATATATAAAGGAATGTACCAATATATCCTCACCCCTTGTAATCATTGAGGCCCCAGTCATGTATATAAAGCCCGGTGTGTTGGGGGGGGGGGGTATGAGGGCTAAGCCCACTCTTTTTTTTTCTTACTAGCTCTCTCTCTCTCTCTCCCCCACTACTGGTAGTCTCTAGCTCTCTTGATTCCATATCCCCAGAGGAGGAAGGGTAGATCCTACCCACTGTTGTGGCCAATGCCACAACATGAAGCATTTAGTTCTTTTCTACCCTTGGTAGTCTTTTTTGGAAATAGTACTTTGTTTATAGCCCTGTAATACATGATGTAAAGTCTTGTGTTTTTGAAATGGCATTTCAGTTGGAGCTTAGTTTTTCACTTTTCAGATAAACATCCTTTTGTTTTTCACAAACCAGTTTTTGGTGTGAAGGCTAGTTATGTTCGGAAGATTCCTTGCTGTTTCTGTTATTATATAATATACAAGTCAACAACACCTTGCAACTCAGTGTTTAGTTTATTATATTTTACATTGTGCTAGTTTTGTCTTGGCATAGTTTTTGTTTTGTGAGTTTCTATCTAGTATATATTTTTTATCTGTAGAAGTGTTATCATTTCCTTTCTTTAGTTTGTTTTGACTCTTCATTATTGACAGCTTTTGGAGGAGGATACTGCTTTGAAGAGGTTCAAATCTTACAAGAACAGTGTGAAACAGGTCTCGAAAGTTGGGAATGTTCTCACTCTCGTTGTTGTCGCTGGTATGGTATCTTACTTTTGGTTTTTCTTACCGCTTCTTTTTCTTGCATCTTATACCTTTAAACCTGTATGGTGTAGTAATTAACCATTCAGCTTGTAAATGGGTGTTGACCACTTGCCCTACTGGTATATGCCTATTAGCTATTGTCTTGTTAGTTGAAAGATGTGGCTAGTAACTTCTCTACATTTTAAAAAAGAAATTTCAATAGGATTTTGATATTGGTGTGGAAATGGTAGTATGCTTTAGTGTTTCTATATCGATAATGAGTAAGATGTCTTCAATATTCAGCTCTTTTGATTGAAAGTGGTGCTGTGTAATATCCTTGTTAGTGCATGAGACCATGTTGTCTTTGTTGTTTACTGTTTATTATTGCAAGCACTGCAATATAGGCTATGATGTTTATAGACCCTGGTAAACTGTGATGTTTAATTGTCAAGCAGTAATATAGACTATATTGTTTGATCTTGTAATCTCAGTATGGTCCACAACTCCATATGGGAGCTAATTTTGACATTATTTCTTGTGGCAACCCACTACCTCTATTGTTCCTGGCATTTACATAACTTTGGACAATGTGTGCTTTTAAAGACACATTTTCTTTATATATCCATATTGTTTTCAATTGCTCACCATGACGACAGTAACTGGATTGTGTGGAAATTGCAGAAGGAACTACTTATACCTTTTAGCATTTTGCAAGGTGCTCATATCCTTGAAACATGTTTGGTCTTGAAGCCAACAGTAGGTTTCAGTAGAGTTTTGCTTTTTATACTACTTGATGAAGTGGACATAATCATTGAAACATGTTCCCAACTTCAGCAGGCAGTAGGTTTCAGCCTGTGGTTGTCCTTTATACTGCTTGATCAGGTGCACACTAGGATGCATCTTTTCAACCAGAAAAATGAATGTTCAAATTTCAAAGAGGAAATCTTGTGTAGCCACAAAATGCTAGAAGTGCGTTTTTCTCGAGTAGAGCAAATGCGAGATATCTGCTTCATTTTGTCGGCCTTGTAGCTTGTGGTAGCACTTCTTGCATCTGATTATGGCTGTTCCACTTCACGGTTGCGCTGACTGCTGTTTGTTTTATTGCGCAGCCTGCAGCTATGAGATCTTTGCACTGGCAACAAGCACAAAATGAAGGAAAACACAATCATGAGAGCGCCCAGATTTACCGGAAAGTGATTCATCAACATAAATTGGCATTTTATAAGCTCTAGCTTTGAGCCTCCTGTGTCGATGATATCATGTAAAATAAAACAAACTAGGTTAACCTTATTCGCAAAGAACATTCTGGTTTCTTGACCTAGTGTTACTTGTAAACAAAGTCATACAGGTAATATTTTGTGATGAATGATCAACGTGATTTCATTTCCCTGAGGAGTCAGTCTACTACAGATGATGTTCAATAAATGGTTGACCGCGGATCTTTCCTGATGCCTTGACGGCCTTCCACACGGAACAAGCTGTGTGGGCAGTGCCCCGTGTCTGATTACTCTGATAGATAGGGCTTATTACTGTTCAGTTTCCTTGTGTTTTATGTTTGCGAGTGCGCCTTGTCTGAGGTGTTTGCATGTTGTGCGTCTGAGCTTTGACGAGAGTAAAGCACCTGCGTGATAATATACCGGCATGTTTGAAGCTTGTGAAACATTGATGGTTTAGATATCTCCAACAAAACCTTTCGAGACATTAGTGCATAATAGAATTTTAAGATGTACTAAAAACGCAAGAAGAAACAAAGATTGATCACAACTGATATAGGAAAGAAGTAATTAAAAGATACTTAAATGATTAGAATGTATTCAACGAATTAGCTTTAGATATGAGTATATGAAAGTTAACGATCTACATACTAGAACTATGATATAAGAAGATTTAGGAGCGATGTCTTAGGCTCTCTGCTCGATAGCGGGATGTAGGTTTATGATTTTTGCTTTCTAGATTTTATTATAAGACCTTTTTTTTTAATCTTGAGAATGTGTCATTCCTAATCTACCTTAACTTGTTTAGGACAAAAGATTTTGTCGTCGTTGTTGTTTGGACGTAGGCAATTTTCTTGGTTTCTGTCGGAATTGAACCGTTTCTAGGCCCTTAGATGCTGTGCTATTTTACCAATATAGTGAATTGGTATTACTAAATTAACCGTAAAGCATTCTTTCATAGAATACAATTTCTGTAATTGGAAGTAATTTTTTCGGTGTGTTTTCTGCTCCGTCCTTCCCTCCCGGATCATAGCCTTCCATTTCAGATCGGACGGCACGCACCAGTCGAAATCGCAAACATGGAAGCCTCTTCTATCCTGCGTACTACCTCGAACCGATAGGAGAAGAGGAGGCAACCGAAAAATCCAGGAGACGAGCGCTCCGAGCAGAGATGGCGACGAGGGTGTGGGCGGCGGCGATCTTAAACCCTCCTCTCCTCGCTCTCTCCTCCTCTACTTCTCCCATCCGATCCGTCTCCTCCACGCGGCGCTCGCCGCCGAGGGGGGCCCTCCACCTGCGCAGCCGCCGGCCGTGGCCGCGGCCGGCCAAGTTCGTGTGCCGCCGCGCCAAGAACGCGGCCTACGACGACGACAAGTTTCCGGACCCCATACCCGAGTTCGCGGAGCAGGTCAAGCCCTTTCCCCCGCTTCTCGTCTCGCTGGATCTTCTGCTTCCTTCCATCTGCTGCGGCGCTTGCGTAGCTAATCCTTGTGGCTTCTGGTGTCTGTCAGGAGACGAGCAAGTTCAAGGAGCACATGACGTGGCGGCTGGAGCAGAAGAAGGAGGAGTACTTCGGGGAGCACGTAGAGGAAATCGTCGACATCTGCACCGAGGCACGTATCCAGTGTGCACAATTTACTTACTCTTATTGTAGCATTTTAGCAGTTCGGCATTTGTTTTTGTGCAATTGCCAGAGTTGGGTTGTCGGTGATGATTCTTGAATAGTAGAGTCGTAATTCAAGTTGGGAATTGATATTGCGTCAACATTGGTGAGAAAAAAATGATTGTGTTGGCAATATCATCGAGAGAGTATGGATGGACCGAAATTGACATTGTCATTAGTGGGGAAAGGAGATGTCCTGACTTAGCTGGGGAAATGAAGATTGGAAAATTACCATCTCGTCTCTTAGGAATCCAAACATTTTCATGATGGTTCAGATGCACACCTTGTATTTTGGGTTAGAGACTGGTACAGCAACCCAAATAGCCGAAGTTTATGCTAGTCATGAAGCATCTTTATAGGTTCCATTAGGATTGGTTGGAGTTACAAGGAATTTGTGTAGATCCAGAACACTATGCAAGGTATGCATGCAAACTTGAGGACAAGTTAGCCATTATGATATTCCTGCGAGAACAATCAGGCTTGTCACCAGTTACAACCCAGCTTAGCTTGAATTCTGTTACTGTGTGTTCACATGCTATTAGCTCTTCCAGTCATCAATTCAGTCCATGCTAGGCTTAGAAGAACCTTGAAGCCTGTCACTGTGGTGCAGTTAAGGCATGCACATGCACTATATTTTTTTGGATTATTTATGTAGGTGATAGTTTGATGTTAGATGTGATAACGAT
The DNA here is from genome assembly GCA_036346265.1 of Melocanna baccifera. Lineage (NCBI taxonomy): Eukaryota > Viridiplantae > Streptophyta > Magnoliopsida > Poales > Poaceae > Melocanna > Melocanna baccifera. The sequence continues at coordinate 17,210,146 of CM070700.1, read as the reverse complement.
AACATTGCACTTCTCTTTCAGCGAGCGCCTCTACAAGAGTTGAAATCTAGCAAAGCATTAACATATGATTCTCATTTTCAGATCTTAGGGACCTTCTTGGAACATGATTATTGCGGACCTGGGACGCTCCTGATTCACCCATTCTTGGACATGAAAGGCGAGATCAAAGAGAGGGGGTTTCCTGGTGCACCTCAAGCTGCACGTGCGGCGATTGCGTGGGCTGAAAAGAATATTGACAAGGACTGGAAGGCGTGGACTGGAGAATACTAGTGCTAATATCCCCACTAATTCTTCTGCCTGTTGTATTTGTATCAGCTGTTGTATCTTTAGCTTTGATGTTTCAGTATAGACTTAAATCTGGACTAGCCATGTTATCAGATCTCGAGTTCATGATATATATATTCTTCTCTTGATGAAGGTGTGATGTTTTTTCCTAGTATGTTTAACATATCGTCGCTATTCCTCGACAACTGAAACTTTTCAGACATAAGGTAAGCTTACTATTTGCCAATGTGGCAGGAAACCTTCTTTGCCTTTACCATTACCACTGTTACCACTTGATCGTTTTCTTTCTCATTTTGCAGTTACCACTTGATCGTTTTCTTTCTCATTTTGCAGTTTAATGTATACATGACATTCCTTGCTGCGACATAAGCGGCGGTACCACAATGACATGGTGTACAGAGGTGTGCACTTACTCCCTCGCAGGCAGGACGCTGACCAGGGTCAATGCCTGCGCTGGTTGTCGTCCAAGCTCGCGAAAGGGGATAGCTTCACAGTTCATTCAATGGAGAGCGGAGGAGAGATGGAGCTTCAATGTTCTTGCCACATGAGGAGGGGGTCCATGCCATTCAAGGCTGCAACATACTTCTTGAAACGCTGCCTCTCTGATGGATCATCAACGTTAGTCCGTGCATACATCGCATTGGCAGGGGCTTTGTGGATCGTGTCCTTGTGACCTTGTCATTCTCCCGATCTATGAGTTATCATGCATGATGCATGGCTCGCTTGCTGGCTGGTTTCTGCTTTCAGCTCTGCCGGTGCCACTGACTGGAGTGATGCGACCCGTGACCGCCTCTAATGGCAGCTTGGATCCATGTCTATTTAAGGTATAATAGGTATGGTCCTCTCCTTTTTCCTCTCTATTTGCCTACCACTCTGGAATACATCATGCTGCACTGTCGCTGTAGACGATTGAATGAATACTATTACTCTTCGCATAGTTGCTCAAAACTCAGGCCAGTGGTAGTGCTATGTATCTTGTTCATATGATGCTTGCTTGCGGAGATGTACTGTTATAATGGCCTACGATGATCATTCTTGGCACGTAGTGGTGTACGAGAAGTTAATATTCCTACATGGAGTGTTCATTGGATAGTCATAAATATGTACACACTATCTGGATGTCTCTCTGTGAACCACAGGAAACCCATGGGCTGTGAGCATAGGGGAAAGGCCTGTATGTATGCATGTATTGATGTATGTCAGCAAGGTCAAAGAGGGAATGTCTTGCAAAATTATACCATGGGTTTATATGTCTGTACAAGGAGGTGTTTTGCATTCTGCCTATGCAGGGGAAGTACTCACTTCTTTGGTATAACCTACAGTTGCTTGGGTAGGTGGACAGTTATAACTAGCTACTTGTTGTACTTTTTAATAGACTTTTTTTTATCGGGTACTAGTTAATAAGCATCTGCGGAGGGCCAATAACATAACTTGGGAGATTAGATCCTCCTAATTTCGGCTTTTTAGTTGGACTTTTTATTTCTAGCTTTTAATTTTGTCTTTTCTTTTTTTTTAATATTCGTTTGCATTGTTTGTGATGGGCCAAATTGTTGTTTCTATTTTTATTTTTTTAATTTAATTATGTCAAAAAACCACCAGCAGCTACAGTGAAAAATAAACTGACTACAATACCAAATAGTAAAAAATAAACCATAAGTTACAAAAAAAAGCCTAAATGAGCAGAGCGCGTCTTGATGCCTAACATTGTCACAGCTTAACTTTAATGGTCTCTTTACCAATTTTTGCCACAATTGTAGTGGATGATTTATTCGTTGCAAAAACCGTGACACGCCACACTTTGCCACAAAAAAGTTTAGCAAAGTATGACTTTCAACTAAAGAGGCCCTACATTTTTTTTAGAGAGCGACTAGAGACTAGAGAATGGTATACTGTTGCAACAAGTTTTATACAATTTTAGTAAGTTTCAAGACAACATTTGGAAAAGTTTTATGTTTTAGTGAGTTTCACATTTTCTAGAAGTTTGAAAAAGATTTTGAAGCCAAAGTTTTAACGAGTTTCAGATTTTAGAACTCAAGTTTCACCAAGTTTTAATCGATGAGTTTCAGCAAGTTTCAACTAAAAATTTCAAGAAGTTTCAGATCGATGAAGTTCAAGTTTTACCAAATTTCAATTAATGAGTTTCAACAAGTTACAACCAAAAATTTCAAGAAGTTTCAACTAAAAGTTTGAAGAAGTTTTAATAGTTTTCAAACAAGTTTCAAAAAGTTTTGGTAGTTTTGATAAGCTCACCTAACTACGATGGTACTACCATGGTACCAAGGGTTGCCCAACACTGCCTGTTGTCGACACACCGTCTTCTCCAGCTTCGACCCCGACTACCGCCGTTACCATGGAGCCGATCGATATTGTCCACTGCTGAATCGTGCTCAAGTTCCATGTCGAGCCTCCATCTCTCTCTTCCCCATCTCAGGCCTAAGCTCCGCATTGAGCCATTGCTGGATTTGTGTGTCCCGAGCCACACTATCGCCTCTCGTCGCTAGATCCAGAGCCAAAGGTGAAGCACCATGTCACCGCCTACACCAGATCTAGAGTCGAAGGTGAAGCAGAAGGGGAGGGTGACACTCATCGCAAAGAGCTAACCTTCCAAGTTGAGGATCATGTCTACCTCAAAGTGTCACCCTTTCGTGGAGTTTGAAGGTTTAAAGTGAAAAGCGAGCTTGCACCTAGATATATAGGCCCATTTCTAGTCATCGCTAAATGCGGAGAGGTCGCCTACAAGTTGGAGTGCAAGTGTGGTATATGTGCACAACGTGTTCCACGTCTCACAACTCAAGAAGTGTCTTAGAGTCTTAGAAGAGCAAGCACCAGTTGAAACTATCGATCTTCAAAAAGACCTTACCTACCCAGAGCATCCAATCAAGATTCTCAACACCATGGAGAAACAGACTAGGTGCCAAACCATCCGTCTTTGTAAGGTTTAGTGGAGTAACCACTCAGAGTGAGAAACAACCTAGTAACACGAAGACCAGCTTAGAGTAGACTTCCCTTCCTCTCAGATCAGCTCGAATCTCGGGGTCAGGATTCTATTTTAGGAGGGTAGAATTTGTAACATCCTATTTTTAGGTATGTTACCGTTGCTTGAAATTTGAGGTTTTGTTTGAATCTAAATTCAGTCTTCATTTTTATCTTGCCTACTTTTCCCTTCTTTATCCAACCAAAATTCAAATTTTCCTCGTGGGCCGGCCCTTTTTCTTTTCTAGCCCAGTTGGCCTTTTCCCTTTTCTTCCCTCGCTTTTCGATCCAGTCAGCCCAGCAGGCCCAGCCTCCGTCCCTTTCCTCCTTTTCTCCCCCTCTCCTCTATTCCACGGTGGCGAAGGCGCTCGCATGGCGATGCCGCCTGATTTTCTTTCCTCCCCGATGCTAGCCTTCTTCGTGTCAGCTCCACCACCGGCTTGTATCTTCCTTGCTAGGCTTAGATCCTTGCCTCGCCTGCCAACCTTGCCGTGCGTCGACTCTCTCCGCTTCGTGCCACGCCACCGCCGAGGCTGCATCTGGTTTTGCCATCGCATCCAGGCCAGCTTAGGGCATTGATGCCCTGCATTTGCTCCGACTGTGCCAAATCCGCACACCTCCCGTCTTAGCCCTGCCGTTTCCCCTACCTAGCTCCGCCCCGTGGCTTCGCCACTACGCCACCGTACTCGAGTGTCAATGCTACTTCAGCGTCGCCTCTTCCCTGCGCACATTGACTCCTCAGGAGCCGTTGCGTGCGCTAATGCCTTCCTTCCTCTTAGCCTTGCGCTAGCTTCGCCCCTCCCCACTCGAGTGCACACAGCATGCACACTACCGTACCTGTGCCTTAACTCCCAGCCAACGCTCCCCACTTCATCTCCTCTCCTATAAATTCTCGGTCAATTCCTGAACATACTTCACCCATCTGCCGCTCTAATTCCCGCTTTCAAATTCACTGCCACTGAGAACTCTTTCACTTGTCACCATTGCCACCCCTCTCCGAAGTATCGCAAGCAGCATTGACCCTTCTCCTAAGCTTCTCTTACTCTCCAAATGCTCCCATGAAGCCTAATTGGATTCTTCTCCTCTGCAGCTCGTCGGAGCTCGTTTCTTCCTCAACTCCAACAACTTCTCCTTGCCAATGACTCGGACTGCCGTCGCTCGATTCCATTCGCCAGTATCATCCTCGCCGCACAGTGAAGACAACCCCGATGCCAATTTGGAGTTCTGCCACCCCATTTTCTTCGGTGATGACTACCCACCTCCGCCATCCGAGCTCTCCGTCGCCAGCCCACCTCAACCTCCCCAAGCTCTCCTACCTATTCCGGTGAGCTCCTGTCATTCCCTAGTAACTCCCCTCCTGTTTAATTGAGTTCTAATCGCCAACACCGTCACTGAGCCCCTTGCCCTGTTTCCGCCACTGCTGGGCTCATCGTCGGCGGTTGCCTCGACCATATACGGTGGCGTCACTTCAACCCTAGATGCGTGTGAGCTTCGTAGGCCCGTTTTGGTGCTCTCGTGCCGCCGAACCGTCGCTTTGCCGAGGAAGAATATTGTTCCTGCGTTATTAGCTTTAATCCTTCTATTAGTACTTAATGACTGTAATTAGCATTTGACTAATGACTCATTGACAGGTAGGCCCCGTACCAGTTTAAACTTGATATTAGGCTGACATGCGGACCTCACCCCAGTTTAAAATCTTTTAAAACTTGAGTTAATGACCTAGGGCACTGACATGTGGACCCGGAACACTGTTTACACAGTGCTAAGGCCCCACATGTCAGCCTCTGGCCATTATCTAAAAAACAAAAATGATTAAATACTCGTGGGCCCCACCAATACTCGTGGGCCCCACATGCCATACTCTGAACCTTTAGAAATTAAAAATATTTTGGGATTTAAATTAAAATGGGTGGGACCAACATGTCACAGGGAGAACTCTCTCTCCTCTTTTTATTTTTGAGATTTTTCCTGATAATAAACTTTGGAGAGCTCGTTCTTCTTCGTCGTAACTCCGATTCGAGCAAAACTTGTTCCTAAAATTTTCTAAATTCAAGCTCTTTCTGTTAGTTATGGTTTTGTTCAATTTGGAGTTCATTTGAATCATATTTTGGTATTTTTTTGCTCTCTTACATGTTGGTTACATTTTGGCGTCTCCCTTTGAGTAGAGTTCGAGGACGTCTTTGAACTGCAAGTCGATGCTCCGCAAGACCAGCAGGACCTCCTGACCCAAGACCCAAGCAAGTTAGCATTTTGATCATTTTGATCGTATATTTCATGCAAATTACGTTTGTTTAAAATTATTCAAAATGCATGCGTTATTTCATGTACAAACATACGTCAGTGCTAAGTTTGCTATTACCCAATTTGTTAAATTAGCAATACATAGCTACTCCATCCTTGATAACTTGATAAATCCATAATACTTGTCGGTGTAGGTGATATGTCTAGCGAAAATAAGCCCTAACTAAAAGCTGTGCTAAGTCGAGTCAAGGCCAGGGCATTAGTTGCCCTGATCACCATTCCTTAAAAATAAAATATTGTATTGGGCCAGTTATGGGATGTAAATAACTGATACTTTGAGATAGCTTATCTTATGCTTCTCTAAAGCCCTAAAAACTTGCTATGCCTGTCTGGACAAATGGTAAGAGAGGTTGGTGTGGGTGTAACACGAGAATTTGTGGTTTGTGGTATACACCACCCAAACAAATTAAGGACTTAATTCTGTAATAGCCTCTTCGTGTAAAACAATACAACCACAATCTGGCCAAGTGTAAGCATGGCAAACTAATTTGCATCGCTAGTAGGGGAAAGCACCATTAGAGTGATCCACGAGTCATGGTTCTGGTTTAAGCTGTCGTGAACACAGGTCATGTTGCTGGTTTAAGTCGTCGTGTGGCACAAGAGGGGGTCTGGGTGGGGCGAATATAGCCTCCCCCTAGATAAAACCTTAGTGGGTGCAATCTTTCGCTAGATGCATTGTAAAGGTTATGTGATAATCCTCATGATCTACATGTCAAAGGAAACATGCGGAATATAGCAATTAGGTTATCTCTTGTGGGTAAAGATGTATAATCTCTACATAGTACAAACTGTTCGAACAGTCGTGCCCACGGTCAAGGGCGGACATGGGAACCTCCGTGAGTTAGTTCTATTTCCAAACCTTTGTGGGTGGGAGAAAATAAATCGAAGGGTTGTACTTTAATTTTAATTTTTCTTGGAGGGATGTACTCCAACGATATTAAGTATGGTGGATGTAACCTAATAATTAAAACTTTAGTATTGGTAGATGGAACTATGTAACTGGTGGATGGAACCTACACTGCTATAATTATTGCATAAGTTCAAGTAAAAAGCATGATTGCGAAAACGTTAGGTCGTAGGAATTTTTACTAATAGTATTTACAAAAGAAAAGAAACTGAGCTACCTTTGGATGAGCCTTGCATCTTATATAAATGCATTCTGTGTGTTTGCGGAGCACAGTTGTGTGTGCTCACTTTTGCTCTCAACTCCCTAGAATTTGAGAACCAAGATCAGTATGCTTTCTACGAGAACCAAGGCCACAACGAAGGTGAAGACGATGGCAACTAGACATAGAGCCTATTAGTCTAGTCTCTCCTCACAGTATAGTTGACCACACTAACTTTTGAGTAGGCCCAATATAGGTTAGAGCCTAACCAATATCGTTTCTATTTGGGTTGTCCTAGTCGCTGCCTGTGGAGGAATGTGTTTTTCTATTTCAATTTTCACTATCTTTTGTAATGTAAACATTTGGCCTGACGGCCCTGTATGTAAAAAATCCCGATGTGGATTAATTAAACTCCGGTATGTAATATTGTTATGGTATGTATCGTGTATGAGATGAATCAGTCATATATCTATGAAACACTATTTACTGATCTAGAGAACAGTGCCAAGTGTTCGCAAAGGATTCGGATTTACCAAATCTGGGCCCGACAAAGGTGGAGGGGCACATCATGCTTGCGTGAACCTATGGTTGCCTCGACGCGTGAGCTTGTGGCCACTCTGTCGTGCTGCTCTTGCCAGAGTTGAAGGAGAAGGTGGTGGGGCCCGACACTCGCCATGCCTCTTGCTGGCCACCACCACCCTCGACAGTTTCTGACGAGGTATGCCGCCCCGCGTGTGCCTGCTAGCATGACTCATCGTCGTGCTTGACGACTTTTGCTCATGGGACGTCGTAGCTACATAATCATCTGCGGTGGCTTGCCACGCAACATGGTGGCCATGCAATGGTGGTTTATCTGCAACGACTGGCTTAGGGCTGTAAACGAGCTCAGTAGAACTTTGAGCCGAGCTTGAGCGAGACTAAGTTGGGGTCTGACCCTGGAGTTCTGCTCAAGCTCGGCTCAAACTCAGCTCAAATAAGCTCGGTAATAGTTAAAATAATATAATATGCACTTTTTCATAATAAGAAAAACTTGAGCTTGAGCTTGGCTCGAGAAAGCTTGATAACAGTAAAAAATAATTCAACATATACTAACTTTCGACAATAGAAAAGCTCGAGCTTAGCTCGAGTAAGCTTGATAAGAGTTAGTATGTATGTGGGCTGTAAAAAAAGCTCAAAACTCATGAGCTATTCGAGCTTAGCTCGTTGAAGCTCGCGAGCTTAGGATCAAACTCAAACTCAGCTCGTTTGGAGCTCGAATTGAGCCTAGAGCGAACCGAGTTCGAGTAGCTCATAAGACTCGAGCTTTTTTTTACAGCCCTACGCTGGCTACGATGATGTGAATCTGTTGCCACCGTCTAGCCTTAGCTTACACAACGAGCTACCTTGCTTGAGAGAGATATATAGAGAGATGTTATAGAGGTGTGGATAAACTTTGAGTGGTGGATACTATCTATTGGGATGACTTGGAGAGGCGACAAGAACAATTAAAACAGATGGGACCACAAATGTCTATTGTAAGGGGATCCAAAGCTACAACCTATCCCATTGGTGATAAAATGGTACACCTTTATTTAGTTTTTCCTGTTTTTTATGGACACAGCTAGATGACGGGATACCGTCCGAATCCTGTCCCAACGGGATTGGTATCAACCGTTTGACCAAAACTAATCGGATGACCCACTCCACATCTTCTTAAGTGTTTTTCGCACGTGTCGAAATGCTTGCTGAGCTCCTTCGGCTCCATCACGCGTGTAAAGATTGTCGTCCGCCACCTCCAAGTGTTGCAAGTTGAGACCTCACTGTGCCCTTCATGCATGCTGTCCATGCCTTACCGACGTCCTCAAGTAGAAGTTAAACCTCACTACTCTTCCCATGTTTGATGACCTCTTAGAAGTTTTGTCCCTTATGGGTTCAAGTTTCATGGTTCAAGCTTCAAGTTTCACTACCGGTATATCTACTATGTTTCAACAATGTTGCAACTTTAGTAGCAAAGTTTCAACATGTTTCATGTATCAATAGACTCAAATTTCAACATGTGGGTTTCAACACTTACAATAGAACATCAAGTTTTATGTGCGTTTCGGTAGGTTTCAGATCCTTGTGATTCAAGTATCATGCAGGTTTCAACAAATTTTAGGAAGTTTTAAGCTAATTTCGTGTTACTTGTTGCTAGAAGTAGAACATGTGGTTTCTAGTAGGTTCAATGAAAAATTCAAAACAAGGATGGTTCACCGATGAGCAGCATGTCGGCGGTGGTGTGCTTGAGTTAGAGGGATTCTGGGAAGAGTGGCACAGAGCCAATGGTGTACCAGGCTGTCGAGAGGCCCATTTGGATTCAAACAATGGCAAGCTAGGTAGCGACAGCGGTGCCGAAGTCCAACTCGGATGGCCAATGCGATCCAATGTTCGCATGGAAATATGGAGGTAGCGGAGGATGGCGGCGGCAGGCCGAGGAGTAGGATGCCCATCACTGAGTCGAGGATTGCAGTATAGCCATCAACATCGCGCACACAGAGGAGGGGGGAGATAGTTGTGAGTGGCCACGATTTCAGGGGATGGATTGGAATGAAGCTACAAGGCTTATTGTTGGATGAGGATGGCATTGGATGACACCGGGGTGTCCTATTAAGTTGGCATCCAATGATATACCATCTGATAGTTTTTCTTTCTTTTTTTTATTGGGTATTAGCTAAGCATTTGCAAATGGTATATAACATAACATGTGAAAAGAAACATTATTGTATTTAAGTATTTAAGTGTAGCGACAAATCCTAGAATTGCCGCAGACCGTATGTAAATCATACCCTTAATTGCGTTAAGACCTACATAGGGTATATTTTTTTTGGCTGCGGCTTATGGTTTTTGTCGAAATTTTTGAATTTTAGCTGTTTGCGACAGAGATTACGGAGAGAGATACTCGCTTGCGATTTTGGATGGTACAGATGTTGGGGTTTTAACGTGTATTATAATTAACTTGTAGAGTCTATCTTAAAAAAAATACTCTATTTGAAAGTTATGTACTATAGTAAAAATCAAAAATCATTTTAAAAAATTAAAAAGAACGAGTTCATAGTCCTTCGTCCTCTAAAAAGAACCATATATATATTTTTTCTGGGGAAACGTGGAAGCACTCTCATTCATATGTCGCACAGTACACGTCGATGATAACTGGTCAGGCAGGCACATACACTGGCTGTCCATATGAAATCCGTGTGGTGTGTACAGAGCCGGAGACGTACAGGCCCTGCCCATGCTGCCATACGCCTGACAGTAAACGTGAGCCAGTAGAGCATCATTCCCCGGCGCTTATGCTCTCTTTCCTCTGACCAGGAGAAACTGACCTGACCTAGGGTCAGTTCTTTTGATTTTTGGCCTTTTAACTTCGGGTTCCTATGAAAGGTGAAATAAATGTGCTAGTTTTGTGAAGTGAATTTTTCAAAAAAAAAATGTGTTATTCGTGTTAACGTTTCTGCTGTCTGCCGCTAGAGGTAAAAATAGATTGGATAGTTTTCGGCCAATCGGACAATTTTTGAATACAAATTATATCAGCTTGGATATTTATTGGATAATATCAGATCGGAAACGACTGCGGATTTTCTCTGTCAGATACGAATATGGATTCGATAGCTTACTATCTGTCGAATACGGATCCGGATTATCTGGATATTTAGGTGCCAGATATCCGTAACCTACATCCTCTATTTCAACTTAACCTATTTACAAGATACTTTAGTAACCCATTATACATTAACATATACATTAATACATGGAGTTAGAAAAGGAACCTAGCCTATATAAAGAATTCATAAATGTTCTTCATGAATATTTAGATCAAATAAACTAGTTATGTTTTTTTGTTCATTTGTGCATACGATTTAAACGGTTTTCATATCTGAGAAATATTCGTGATCGTATTTGATTCATATTCGCGCCGTATTTGTATTCGATATTATTCATATTTGTATTCGTATCTAGGATATCCATATTCGTATCGCTTTTGGGAAAAAAATGAAAACAAATATGGCAGAGCCATTATCCGTCCGTATTCAATCTGTTTTCACCTTTATCTGCTGCTATTTCAAAAAAATACAAATAAAAACTATTAGCTATAGCTAAAAACTATCAACATAGTTTAAAAGAACAAGATCAATGGCTAGCCAACCGATGTGAAAATCAGAAATTAACAACCAGCATGGCACCGATCAGTTCGGCTTTTGGCTTCTGCGATCGGCGATTTTTTCACTGCAGTAGCACTGTAGCAGCTACAGTAAAATTTGTATTTTTTTCATTTTTTTAAATTTAGTTACACTTTTTTTTTCATTTTTTTATAATTTTTTACATTTAATTATACTCAATAAATCAACTCAACTACAGTGTTTTTTCAGCTAATTACAGTATTTTTTCAGCAAAAATCAAAAGCTATCGTTATTCTGATCACCCCTTAGTGGAGTGCGTAGACGCAGTGATGCACTACTACTTTTACCAATCATTCCCTACTTATCAGTCATGGAACCAATTTTTTTCACGAAGATAAACTCGTACTCATTCACAAGCACCAGTACTCTCACACGCACAAAGGTTGTGAGCTGCTAGTATTATATACCCCCTTGTGCTGCCACATTGCTCACAGAGTCACACTACCTACACTACCATCTCGCTCCCACCACCTCGTTTCTGCTCCACTACGCCGCCCACCTCGACGGGACAGCAAATGGCTGCTCAGTGACGGCCCCACCGGCCGGGCGGGCGTCGTCTATGCCGGACGACGCGTCGTACCTCCTCTGCGCCGAGGACGCCGCCGGCGCCTTCTTCGACGCCGTCAGCACCTGTACTACCGAGGTCGACGATGAGTGCTGCTCCGGCGAGGAGTCGGCCGCCTCCATCGCCGAGCTCATCGGCGGCGAGGCCGAGTACTCGCCCCGGTCCGACTACCCCGACCGGCTCCGGTCACGGTCCATCGACCCTGCCGCCCGGGCCGAGTCAGTAGCATGGATTCTCAAGGTGACACAAAGCTAGCATGCTGTCTTGTTGAGCTCCTTGGATGATGCATGCTTGTTTACTTCCTAATTCCTCTGCTATATATCTGTATCTGCACACATACTAGCTATGTCATGTCTCATGGTGTTTTTTTTATTAATCTAGTCTATGTAGATGAATTTGTATGCTAGTAAATCATCTCATCTCATGTTGTTGCATTTCTCTTCTTCAGGTGCAAGAATACTATGGATTCCTCCCCTTGACGGCCTACCTCGCCGTGAACTACATGGACCGGTTCCTCTCCCTCCACCGTCTACCGGTAAGCTCGCCATCGCCGCCGTGCTGAACTACTACATATATACATCCATATACATATCAGCAGCATATGAGCACCATGCGTGATGGATCAAGGACAGTTTCCTCTGCATCTTTTGATATGAGCACAGAGATGTACGGTGCCATACGTAGTGTTTGGTAGCTGTTGGGCGTCAGTGGGAAGCTTAAGCAGAGGTGCTCTGCCGATGTTGGTATAAAAAAGAAAAGATTTGGAAGTTGGTGTGTAGACTGCAGACTAATCAATTAACTAATTAATTACCGTTTTACCCTTACATGGAATGAAGGGGGCAGCTGCAGGGGCCGTAGGATTTGTTTATGCACTCAAGACAGGGGGGTCTTTTGGCTTTGCACCTTGCTTTAGTGCAAGCTAAAGTTTTGTTGTGGAACAGACCTTATCATTGTGCTTTGCTAAGCTTGCTCCACATTTTTATTCTATGGCCTATGGGGATAGTGTTTGGACTGCAAGGAGCTGAGTGTGATGTATCTCTCTCCCAGCCTCAGTGACTGCATGGTGGGGTTTAGTAGTAGTAGTTTATCAGGCCAAAAGAAAAGAACAAACTGCAAGCTAGCTGTAAGTTGCAAAGTATATCTGCAAGTCATCTGCACCACCTGCCTTGGTTGAAATGGGCAGCATTATTTTTCTGACTTTTGTTGTTGCTTTGTGGTGCTGTTTCTGAACACAAGCTCTTGGATTTGTGTTAAATGAAACAACTGTAGTATATAGTAGGGCTTCACTATATATGCAAGAAAGCATAGGCATGGGTATGGGTATGCTTGCTGACGTCACTGTCTGAAGTTTCAGCGATTAGTTTGAAGTAATACTGGATGATCTATAGGCTTATCCAAATGCTGATATGACTAAATATCTCACCAACCTTTTTTGGGGCTAATCTTGAAATGCTGCACAAATCTTTCTTCAGGACCTAATATTAACTAGAGTGCTAAATGTAACAGTGTATGCATCTACTCGCTCTAAAAAATAACTACTTCTGTGCTTGTCATGTGAAGATCTTTATCAAATCTTCATGGTACTATACCTAGGTGGCCAGGTCCATATGCACTTCATTTCAGAATTTAAAATGGGGTTTTTCATGTTTCTTCATAAAAGAACAGGACATAGGTAGGGTGGTGGAGTGCTACAAGAACATAGTACATTATCTGTCCATGCTTTGTGGATCCTTGCCTCAACTATTAATTGCAGTGGTTGTGCTTTCCCCCCTTCAATGCAGCAGGAGGATGGATGGGCAATGCAGTTGCTAGCTGTGACCTGCCTCTCCTTGGCTGCCAAGATAGAGGAGACCCTAGTGCCCTCCCTCCTGGACCTACAGGCAAATTACATTACTACTTCCACTGTGATACACTTTTCTGATAGTAAACTTTGTGAGTTCATCAGGTGCGGAGGAAATTCTAATCATCATAGATGTATGTGCATTGTGCATTGCAGGTAGATGGCACAAGGTATGTTTTTGAGCCGCGAACGATCCGTCGAATGGAGCTTCTCGTCCTGACGGCGCTCAACTGGCGGCTCCGATCGGTTACGCCTTTCACATTCATTGACTTCTTCGCTTGCAAGGTCGACCCGAGAGGGAAGCACACGAGATACCTGATTGCCCGAGCCACACAAATGATTCTAGCTGCAATACATGGTATAGTACAAATGTTTGTTGGTTAACTATATATGCTGCAGTACGGTTCCAATGCAATGCTGCAAAATGAAATGCCGCAGACATCGAGTTCTTGGATCACTGCCCGTCGTCACTGGCAGCCGCTGCGGTGCTGTGCGCCACCGGTCAGACGCCGTCCCTCACATTCGTTGACCCTGCACTTGCAGTCAATTGGTGCATTGGCCTTGCAGAGGTAACACAAGAATTACCTTCCAACCACAGAAACTTCAGCACATGACTAGTTCTGAACTGCAATGAATTGTAATCAAGCTTGTAACATGTTCTTTATTATAGGAAGGGATCAGCAGCTGCTACCAACTAATGCAGCAGCTGGTGATTGGCAATGCGCAGAGGGTAACCACAGCAGCAGCAGCAGTTAACCTGTGCTCAGATGAGGTTCTGTCCTCTAATTCCTCCTCCTTCTCCTCCCCTCCCCTACCCAAGAGGAGGAAGAGATCACCGGACACATGAAAAGAATGCGAATAGATTACATTATTTACATGGGGTTTTGCAGATTAACAGGGTTTGATTTCTTTCGGTTGTTGTGTTCTTGCGAATCTTTTCCTATTTGTTCTCTTCTTTTGGGGTTATTTACACCTTGGTGGGGGCTCTCCCTGCTTGGCCCTATTGATATAAGCCATCATGGCAGCCTCTGCACTGCCAGTCTGTGAAGGAGGAGAACTACGAAGGAGAGGAGAGAGAGAGAGAGGCACCATTTGTGTTTTTCTGTGCTACACTATGTGGGTCTTCAGTCTTCAACCCAATGCAGAATTGCAGAGAATACATTGATTAGTTGGTGAGGGAAGCCATGGGAGGGGTCAGAGAAGAAAAGTAAAAGGATGGCAATGCATTGCATGGAGTGAAATGAATGGCAGGGTTAAATGAGGAGGTGGTCAAGAAATGGTCAGAGCCACTGTCAAGGTGTATGCCTTGTCCTTGCCAAGTTCTGTTCATATTCATGAGGGCAAATTTTGTTTGTTTACGAGTGGTTTGTTTGTATTTTGTTGGTGTTGCTGAAGAGAGAGGGGGCATGGTGTACTGGGAGGCACATGCATGCCCTGGTGTGATGCTCTGGAGTGAAATATTTGTCCATCTCCAGGCTAACAGTGTCCAAGCATGAGGCTTTTGGGGGCCCTTGCTATTTGTTCCCATTTGTACCTTTCTTTTCATCAATAAAGATGTTGCCATTTAAATTGGCCCAAAAAAAGAGAGATAATTTCTGTGCTTTGCTGCTATATGACCAGCCCTGTTTTCCCGCTCGTTTAATTTTCAGTCAGAGATTTTAGTTGGTGAGAGTGACCCTTTGTTCTGAGCTGTATATGTTGTCAATTTCTCATTCTTCAACAGAAAGTGCCTCATAAAGCAAGGAATAGTCTGGTACTTTGAATTGCCTTGCTGATGAATCCAAAATGTCAAAGAAGAAACTATACCACGTCACATGATTGTTGAAAGCCTATTGTTGAGTAGGTTAGGCGTTACTACATGCTTAAGCACTGTAGGAAGTAGACATGCATTGCAAGGGATGACTTACCTTTGCATTGATTATTTCCTTTCCAGCAAGCATAATCCACTCAATCACTCAAGGTTAGAATGCTCTAATAGTCTCCTTGCTGACATCAGAGACATCAAACATTCTAGAGCATGATAATTCATATCCGTATCCTCTACAGTCAGTACAGGTTGACATGTAATAACCATTTGGCACATGTACGCTGACTAAGGCCCCATTTAAAGCATGGGAATTTTTCCAGATTCCTATGGGAATTGAACTGTTTTCTGTGTCCTGCATTCCAAATGGGTCTAAGAGTCACAATCGAGACAATATTGGGATAGATTGAGGTGATCTGAATTTCCCAATAAATGCTTAGAATTTCTTGTATGCCTTCTTCTCAAAAGTCAATTTTCTAACTACATTGCTAAAAAATGATGCATTTGTAGTTTGAACTAATCTGTATAGAATATATATCCAAGGTGATAGTGCAGGGGTATCCGTGCCACCGAGGAGGAATAATATAGTAATCCCCATCATGGCTGCTCAAGCATTTATAACAGTGGTCAATATTAGTGGCTTTCTGGAATCATTGGATGTGGCCATTAACAGGGATAGTTTGTCATATATTTTGATCCCTCTTTTCAGTGTTTCTGGAAGCGAGTTAGCCACAAGTAAATTTGCAAGCTGGGTGACATGACCAAAGGCACACAGGGGAGTCATAGACCGTGGCATGGAGTGCTGCGTGCCATCTTTGATCTGTGGCAGGCCAGGCCATACCATGCTTTCCCTAGTGAACAAATGAGGCCATAACCATCGGCATCCACCAAAGATCTCCAAGTTTTGCAATCTGGTCTGGTAGTGCTAGTACACTCAGCATATATGTAGGACTCCTTTTTTTCCCTTTTTATTTTCCCCCAAATGATACCATGGAGAATGTCTGATCTTAGACAACCGAGTAGTGCATACTATGGCCATATTCTTTTAGATTGTAGCTGATGGCTTTTGGTTGTTGCTGATAGTTTTTTTTTGCACTTTTCGAAACGGCAGCAGACTGCACACACTGTTTTGAGCTTAGAAAGTTGATTGGAGAAATGGCTTGGAAAAACCGTCCTATTTGTTTTGACTTTCGGAGAAATTAAAACCAAAAGTCACACAAAAGCCAAAAAGAATAGGGCCATAAAGATACGTGGTTGCAATTTTGCGGTTGCTTTTTGACAGGGGTTAGATCTTGGGAAGTCTTTTTATGAGCGTGAAAAACCATCTTTCCAAAAGAGAGAAGCAACTTTGAGGGCTTACAAATGTGTTGCACCAACTTTGGGAGGGGAAAAAAATATTGTTTTTATTCCATGTGAGATACTTCGCGTCGACGTCCTCGGTAAAAAAAAAAAAGTTTGGTCAAGGTACGTAAATGTCGCCTTTGATTTCTGATCGGACGGTTGCAATGCTGCCAGAGGAGCTGAATCCAATGTTACAGCTGCAAGGAGATCCAACTTTCACGACACATCTTTACTGATTCAACATTGCACTTTCCTCGGCAAAAGTCATGTTCAGGCAGCTTTGGAATCCCATGGATGAGCCCAAAAAGACAGAGGACGAAAGACTAGTACTCGGATTGCAGCTATATGGCCAACTTATCTTCTGCAACATTTCTTTTCCAGAGCACCAAAACACGAAACCTCAGCACCATCAGTAAAAAATGAGGCCCTCAAAACATTTAAATTCAACCTTCTACTCCTCAAACACTTACATGACATCTGATGTACTAATCGGGGGATCTATCAAATGATAGACCCCTAAAATGAAACAATGCGAACCTCTAGTTTGAGCCATCCAATAGAGCACGAGAGAACTACCATGTGTTCGATAACGAACGCTGATTGAACTGTCAAGATCCCCACGTCGCATCCTCCTATACCATTTACCAACGAGTTGCTTACAAATGCTCAAGAGCCTCAAAACTCATTATCACACGATATCCTAAAAGTCTACAAGAAATGAGCCCAGAAACCGATGACCCTTTTAATCCTGCAGCAGAGACAGGGGAGAAAAGAAAGAGAGACCAGTGCTAGAGACTGCAGCTCCTTTGCTTTCAGATGGTGCCATGCATTTGGGCAGAGGTAAAAGATGAAAAGAAGGGCTCGCCCCTTTTGGTCCTGCGTGCGTGCGTGGTGCCTTTCCTTTCGCCACCTCGATCGGCAGCTCGTGAGAGGTAGCCATCTCACGGGGCGATTTTGGACGGAGTTGCTGCTGGTGGCGACGGTGCAGTGTTGTCGCAGGGGCCCTGGTCAAAAGTCGGCATGATAGGGGAATATTTGGAGGGGGGGGGGGCGGTGTTTTCTTTTGGTGCAGCGTGGGGAGGCAGCTAGCTTAGCTGCCCCATCCTCGCGCATTGCAAAATGCATGCGTCCATCCATGGGCTTGATCTTTGGTTTCCTTTCTTCAAGCAGATAGAATACGTTGTAGGCTTGTAGCGAGGCGATTCTAAGGAAGCGATACCAGAGCAACTGAAGGGGTTAGCTTGCACGTACAATTGTTAGTAACAAAAAAAAATGTCTACTAATGTCAATCAAAAGGTTAAGTTTGCTCACCCTATCATAAATTACCGCCGCTACAAGATCGTTATAGTGCGAGTGCACATAACTTATAGATGTAACTGATGTACTAGGTCTAATGTATATTTGTGATGAACAATTTACATTTTAGTTGAGTAGAATTTGAATTTTGTAAAAGTTTCTGAAAATTCAAATTTCAGAATGTGTTGTCAGGGTTCAAGCGATTAGACTGGCCTGTGGCTAGCGATTAGACTGGCTAATGGCTGGCGGTTTGATAACCATAAGGCTAGCGGTCAGACCGGCCATGAACTTTTAGAAAATCAAACATCAAACACTTATGTAGACTTGTATGAAGATGAGTTTGCACTTGGTGCTACTTGAATTGAAAACTAGAGTTAAAACTACATAGAATTTAACTGAAATTTCAAAGAAAGTATTTTTTGTGTAGTTAAGTGGTCATACTGGCCAGTGACCGGTGGTATGATCGAGATTGTCTAACCAAAATGGAGTCAGTGGTCAAACCAACCCCAGCAGTCTGACCAGCCTTGTAATGGTGATTAGACCAGCTGTGACGAATTATTTTGGTCAAGTGGTGATTAAGTATGTGCATGGCATGTGTGTCATGGGTAGGTTGTGTTATATTGCATCATATATGATTTTGACTAACGTGAGTCAAGTGCATAGAACTTGTACTCGATATGGTTGATTGGTCTTTGATGTGCTGGTGGCTTGGAGGACGTAGCGATTGATGGTAATAGACTAGGATTAGGGTGGGGTGCTGAGGTCCGGAGTGGTCATGTAAATTTAGGTGAGGCTACATGGCTCAAGCAGAAGCACAAAAAAGACAAGGATCATGGAGGGGCGAGTTGGTGCATATAGTATGCCAAGTGACGTTGCCAATACACGTAGAGACGGTTTGGAGGAGTTTGAATGCGTAAAAACGTACCGGCTAGTCATTGGACACTATAGGTTGTGTGTCAAAGGATGGGATATTCTTTGAGGTGAAGGTGAAGACGGGGTCAAGGGAAAGTTTCTGAAAGCTTTGTCGAGGGTATTTTGATAGTTGGCCAAATATCGGGTTGGTGCCTTGATCAAAACTGTGGTGTGGAGGGGCACAAAGGAGATGTGGTTTAGGGGTGAATTCTTTTTGGCTGTGGGTTATGGTTTATGGCTGCGGTTTATGCTTTTTGGCACTAGCGCAAGGGCTTGTGTGAACGAACCGAATACCAATAAGCCAATAAACCGCTTTAAAAAGGTTATCCCATTAAGCCGCTTTGAAATGACGGCGGAGAAGACGTCCTATTTATTTATTTGAGAGAAGTCATAAGCTATAAACCATAAACCGAAAAGAACTCGGCCTAGGTCAAGGAGAG
This sequence comes from Melocanna baccifera, assembly GCA_036346265.1. Lineage (NCBI taxonomy): Eukaryota > Viridiplantae > Streptophyta > Magnoliopsida > Poales > Poaceae > Melocanna > Melocanna baccifera. The sequence goes on along the minus strand of CM070700.1, from coordinate 17,191,087 downwards.
CTAGAATTGACAAATGAATCAATCACCAAAGAGTTAGTGGGTTGACTCTTGTAAATGCTTTGAGAAGTATGTGTGAGAGAGTGTGTGTGTAAAACCCGTGTTAGTGTGGTTGATGGATTCTTAGGTAAGCTTAATGGGTTGGACCCATTAGAGTTGTGTTGATTATTATAAGGGGAGGAGAGGAGGTGGTAGATTCAAGGGTTCTAGAGTTTAGTTTTTGTTCTGCCACTATGCCTTCTTCCATAGTTGTGTGAGAGAGAACTTGAGAGAAAATAGTAATGTTTTGGCTGCACCTTGTAAACATCCATGAGTATGTAAATCTTATTCTCTACTAAAATAGATCAAACTTTTGTCTCAAAAATGTTCTTATTTGCCTTTGCTTGTTCTTGAGGTAGAATTGTGATTTCAGATTTGTGGAAGTTCTAATCCAATCTTTTAAATTATCTTGCTAGGATATGTGAGAATAGATCTAAAAGACCTCATGTATTAGATTCTTACAAGTAAGAAGTAATTTGAGATTTAGAGTTTGTGGTATTCTTATGAATTAGATTTGATTTTCTTCAATTTTTTGAATTCAAGCCCAAAAACCTTGTGATTTTTGATTGGTTTAGGTTCCTATCATCTTGAATAAATCTCATATAAAACTTGGAAGTGTTTGGATAATAATTGGGCAAGTTCATGAGATTGAGATTTTGACTCGAGATGTACTCAGGTCTGGCAATAGGGAACCGATTAGACTGGGGTTAGACTGGTATCCTGGTCAAGCCGGTTGAAGGCCTATGGTCAGACTGGCCCCTCAATGGCGGTCTAACTGAGCCTGTGTAGTAGGCTGCTATTTTTGTTGCTTGTTGTCTCTAGTCTTATTTTGCTTTGGCTAGTTGGTGTGATTTGAACTTGGTAACTATCATAATCACTTGAGTGAAGAAAATGACTACCTAAGAAAAACCTTAGAGCGATTCTTAGGTGGCAAGAAGAAACTCAACATGATTCTAGAATAGAGTTTTAAGTTTCAATACCTTAGAGTATGCCAAGTAAAATTCTCCTAAGGTAGTGAGCGTTCTAGAGAATAACTTATTTAAGTAAGAGATTGAACCAAGCAAGACTATCTTCAAGTCTGCTGGCGTTACACAATCTTCCTCATGTGCAGTGTGTGCTTCTTCTTCTTCATCAAGGCAGACTCCTCATTGAGTCAAATACCACTGCACCTACTGTAAGAGAGATGGCCATTTAGTTTAGTTCTACTTTAAATGAGTTAAGAAGGAGAAGATGGACAGAGAAAGAGCCCTTAGAGCTAGGCGTACTCCTGTTGCTCAAAGTGTCTCTAGATCTAGTGTCAGATCGAGGTTTGCTGAGGATTTTTTTGATAGCTTTAAGTTAGTCTCTCGTCCAAGCATAGGTTACTATAAGGACAAGATAGGTCCATGAGTGCCTACCAAACAGGGTGACACTAGTGTTTTGTTAAACCTAGGTGAGACTTTAGGGGGAGTCTGTGTAGAGCTTGTGTGGGGGTGTGTTCTTATGATATCCAAGCTTTGTCTCATTCTGCAACATCTTCTGCTCATGCTTCTATTGGTTCTGCCTCTACTCTTCTTGTGTTTCGGTACTGTATTCTCAAGTCTTTTATTATTAACCCCAGTACTGAGACCTCGATGTTTTCTATTTCTATAATGTATATCAGGCGGGGAGGAAGGAGAATTTGTGGCTAGTGAACTTCGGATATTCTCAATACATGACCAGAAACTCAAGATGGTTTTCCTCCTGCACCCAAGCATCTGGTGACGAATTAATCACATTTGGGGATGCTTCTACTAGGACTGTGATGGCCAAGGGTACAGGCCGTGTCAACGACAACTTCATACTCAAGGATGCAGCCCTGGTAAGCAAGCTCAAGTATAGTTTGCTCTCTATCTTGCAATTAATTTATGATGGTCTTGATGTGAGATTTAAGAGGAGTGCTTATAGAGTTATAAATCAGTCTGGGGATTTCTAGTCTTGGGATAGTTTTTAGGGTTGATTTTGCTGAGTCTTCCTCTTCTAGGCTTAGGTGTCTTGTTGCTTCAGAGTCTAGAGATCTAGATTTTTGGCACAGTAGGCTTAGACACATTGGTTTTGATCACCTGGTAGGGTCAGTGGCATGGATCTAATTAGGGGATTACCTAAGCTCAAGGTTCAGAAGGATTTAGTTCGCTCTCCCTGTAGACATGGTAAGATAGTTGTTACTTCATATCCACCTGTAACCAAGGTCATGACAGATGGCCTAGAACAGCTCTTGCACATGGACACTGTTGGTCCTTCTAGAGTTTAGTCAACAGGAGGAAAGTCTTAGGTATACTTTCTAGCATCTAAGGATGAGTCATTTGGTCATTTTAGATATTTAGCCTTTAGATTGTCTTTTGATCTTCTAGGAGCCCTTAGGGTTGTTAAGAGTGACAATAGGACTGAATTTAAGAACCCATCCTTCTCTTCCTTCTGTTCTGACTATGGTCTAGCGCATCGGTTCTCCTCTCCTAGAGTTCCTCGGTAGAATGGTGTAGTTGAGAGAAAGAACATGACTTTAGTTAAGATGGTTATGAGTATGTTAGATGAGCATGCCAGTCCTATGAGGCATTAGGTTGATGCCATTTTCACTACCTGTTATATGTCTAATAGGGTATTCTTGAGAGCCTTATTGTAGAAGACTCCCTATGAGTTGAGATTTGATCGTACGTCTAGCGTGTTTCACTTTAGAGTCATTGATTACAAGTGTTTCATTCTTAAACATACAACCTTAACAAGTTTGAGTATAAATCTCTAGATGGGATCTTTCTAGGCTATCCTACCTACTTATTCTCGAGGCTATCATGTGTTTATTCTTAAGATTAACAAATTTGTATAGACCTACGAGGTTATTTTTTATGAGGATAGTCTATAGACTAGACCAGACATTGCAGGTACATAGGTTTAGGGAAATTCTGAGGACATCTTCCTTGACTAGTGCAATGAAGAAGATAGATCTACTTACTCTTTAGCCAACAATAGCATCTGCTTCAACTACTTCACCTTCAGTTGGACAGTCTGCTCTAACTTCTTCCTCAGCACCGTGGCTCTACTCCTGACTCGACAGCCCATGGGGTAGAGGCCACTTTCTATTTTTGCATTATAATATAATCTAGAGCTTTATCTATTACACATACTCTTTCTATGTATCCAGTCTTGCTTTCTTAAATGAATTTTCTTTATCATATGCTTACATGTGTAGCTTAGCATATGTCATGATTAGCTTTATAAAATTACTCAACTTAAACTAAAACAAGACAAAGCTGAATTATTTGAATAAACATAGCTTTTGTGATCATTTTTTGATTCTTGCTATAGCAAATTGCTTAGTTGAGTTTTGAGTCTAAGTCTAGCTTGAGTAGAGCTTTTTAGTTCCATTGTGAAGCATTTAGTAGCTCTTGCCTTTTCATTGCTTTAGATTATCTCAATTGTGCTTATAATTGTATCTCGGTATTTATTTCTTACGAGATTGCTAACCATTGCACTCGCATGAACACAGGGGAAGTTATGTATGACCAACACTATTTTCTTAAGCTCTTTGCATGATGTGGTCGACAATGTCTTGGGATCAATCAAATTGACTAAATGAAGTTAATTTAAATTGGTTGAAATTTAGGAGGCAATTGTAGATGACTCCTGGTCTAAGACTTGCTTTACTAAGATATACCATACAAATGTGAGTTACAATTTGGATTGAAGCTTGGGGGTAGTTATAGATGGCTTGTCGTCTAGGACTTACTCTACGAAGATAAGACGTTGATCTAGTCAATTGCAATGTTCAAATAGGCTTTTAGTTTAAGTGGGTTATTTTGGAGCTCTTTAGCACATTTCTTGTCTAACTTAAGATCTTAGCTCATTTTGTACTTTACCTTATCATAACTTAGATTAGAATCTTTCTAGCTATACTTATGATTGTGAGACAACCTGACATATTTTTAATGCATGTAAACACATTTAGCTAGTCTTGGCTTGTTTTCTATATATGATCTTATGTGATTCTGCAAGCTAATTAGCATGGCTTGGTGAAATATCTTTTCATTGACTTGGATAATTTTCAAAGCTCTCAATCCAACTAAAATATGAAAATTACCAAAACTAGTCATGTTTGCCTCTTAATCTTCATTAATTCCTTCCATTCATTACTTGACAAATTCATTGTCGAAGGGGGAGAAAGTGTGGTAAAAATACATGAATTGGGTAAGAAGGGAATGCATGAATTGAGCTAAGGGGAAGAAAATGAGGGAGTTTTGGATTTTTGAGCTTTATTACAAATTCTTGATTTCCTTAACCTCTTCTCACCATGATGAAGGTCAAAATGAACAATTATTCTTCCGTGTGGACCTAGAGTGAGAATTTCACAAGTTTGAATGGGTTTGGAGTTCTTATGTTGACAACTTTTTCTTTCTAGTTTCTTCACTTTTTTCTAACTACTTGGTTATGTTCAACTTCTATTCACTTTTTGAGCCAAATTAAGTTCTCTTTTGTATAATTCTCTTCTAAATTCTAAAACCAACTCAGCTTTGTATTTTTTGGAGAATTGCTAATGTGTTCATCAAGGGAGAGATTGAAATACTATGTACTAGGTCTAATATATATTTGTGATGAACAATTGGCACTTTGGTTAAGTTAAATTTAAATTTTGAAAAGTTTTAGAAAATTCAGATTTCAGTCTGTATTGTCAGGGTACATGTGGTGTAACGGCCTAATGGCCGGTGGTATGACCGCCATAAGACCAACCACGAACTTTTAGAAAATTAAACACTAAACACTTGTGTATGCACTTGATGCTACTGGAATTGAAAACTAGAGCTGAAACTAGATAGAATTTAAGCAAAAATACTTGAGAGGGTGTTTTCTAATGTAGTTAAGAGGTGAGATTGGTAGGTGACTAGCAGTCTATCTGGCTCTGACGGTCTAATCGACCTTGTAACAGTGATCAGATCGATTGTGGTGAATTGTTTTGGTCAAGTGGTGATTGAGTGTGAGTATGGCATAGATGCCATGGGTTGTTTGTGTTGCATTGCAACATGCATGATTTTGACTAACGTGAGTCAAGTGCACGGAATTTATATTCAATATGGTTGCTTGGTCTTTGATGTGTAGGTGGATTGAATGACGTAGCGATCGACGTCAATAGGATAGGATTACGCGGAGGTGGTGAAGTCTGGAGTAGTCATGTAAGTTCAGGTGAGGCTATGTGATTTAAGTAGAAGCACAAAGAAGACATGGATCGTAGAGAGACATGTTGATGCATGTGGTGTGCCAAATGATGAGGTCGATGCACGTAAAGACGGTTTGGGGGAGTTTGAATGCGTAAAAATGTGACGTCTAGTCATTTGGCATTATGGGATATGTGTCAAAAAATATGGCGATGCTTTGAGGTGAAGGTGAAGATAGAGTCAAGAGAAGGTGTTTGGAATCTTCGTTGAGAGTATTTTGATAGTTGACCAAATACCAGGTTGGTGACTTGATCAAAACCTCACGTGTAGAGAGACACAAAGAAAAAGTAGTTTACATCAAGGAGAGCTTGGATTGATAAGTGGATCAATCGCTAAAGTGTTAGTGGGTTGAGTCTTGTAAATACTTTGAGAAACGTGTATGAGTATGTAAAACCTGTATTAGTAGGGTTAACGGGTTTCAACGGTAAGCGTAGTGGGTTGGACCCATTAGGGTTGTACTGGTTATTTATAGGGGAGGAGAGGAGGTGGTGGATTCAAAGATTCTAGGGTTTAGTTTTTGCTCTACTACCTTATCTCCTTCCATAATTGTGAGAGAAAGAACTTGAGAGAGGAAAAGGTAGTGCTTTGGCTACACATTGTAAATATCCATAAGTATGTAAACCTCATCCTCCTCTGGAATGGATCAAAACTTTGTCTCAGTCACGTTCTTATTTATATTCCTGCTTGCCTTTACTTGTTTTTGAGGTAGATCTGTGATTTCGAGTTTGTGAGAGTTCTAGCTTAATCTCTTACTTAAATTACCTCGTTAGGACATATGAGAATAGATCTGAAAAACCTTATGTATTAGATCCTTACGACCAAGAAGTAATTTAAGATGTAGGGTTTGTGGTGTTCTTGTGAACTAGATTTAGTTTAGCTTCATATTGCCTTGAACAAATCTAATGCAAAACTTGAAAATATTTGGATAAAAATTAGGCAAGTTCTTGATATTTGAGCTTTTGACCCGAGGTCTTCATATCTAGGAATAGAAGACCGATCAAATCAGTCTCAGACTATGGTCAGACCGATATGCCAATCAGGCCAGTTGCAGATTGACAGTCAAATCAGCCCCTCAATGGTGGTTTGACCGGGCTTATGCAGTAGCTACCATTTTTGTTAGTTTTTGTCTTTAGTCTTATTTTGTTTAGTCTAGTTGGTGTGATCTGAATTTGGCGACTATCATAATCATTTGAATGAAGATTTCAAATACGTTAAAAGAAAAATATTTGGGTATTATTCACTCCACTCTAATTACGGGCATCGGTTCTACAGTAACCGCCTAATACATGTATAGCATGTTGTTGAAGATATTGGTGTGTTCTTTTCAGCTGCGGCTTATGACTTATAGCTACGTTTGTGGTTTTTGGTTCTAATACGAGCGCTTGTGTGAATGAACCGATTGCTGATAAGCTGCTTCACAAAAGTTGCCTCGATAAACCGCTTCAAAACAATAATAAAGAAGTCGTGCTATTTACTTCAAAACAATAATCCTAACACGAGCGTTTATATAAATGAACCAATTGTTGATAAACCACTTTAAAAAAGTTGATTCGATTCGAAACAATAATGAAGAAGTCGTACTATATACTTATTTGAGAAAAGCAATAACTATAGCGCACAATAAGTCAAACGTATGCGCACCCGATGTCCTCTACTTGGATCCCACCACGACGGTAAAATTGCCTGCAAGAACGGACACCTATCCGGAGACAAACCGGGCAGTACCGTCGTGCAGCCCAATACGGTCCAGCAGTACCCGTATCCTCCACCAAAATCAATCATGGATCACCTAAAAAGGAGCCCATCGATGGTGGAGATACGCATACACGACCGACGTGTGCAATGGTCTCCGCCTCAATCATCAAGGCATCACTCGGGGAAAACGCATGGCGAAGCGGCAGCAAAACCCCACGAGGCCACGATTGCTCTCCCTTTCCATCAGCTTTCCTTCCCCTTTCCTTTCTCTTCCTTTCGCTGCCACGAGAGACTAAAGGGAGAGGCTTTCATGGCTGTGGGGAAGATCCAGCCCTGTGCTGCTCAGCAAAGGAATCCATGCGATGATGCAGATCATAATGGCATGTACTGCACGCTAATCAGATGCCAAATGAAGCAGCCAAAGGGAAGGGAAGGGAAGGGAAGGACCTCGCTGCTATCCCAGCAAGGATTTTTTTTTTTTTTTGCGTCTGATCGAGACCTGCACTTGCGACACCAAAATGAAAAATTAGGGCAAGATGAGATGCGAATGGATTAAGCTAATTAACCAAGGATTCGCATCCTCTAACTTGCTTATTACCGAACTCGATAAGAAGCCTTTGAGCTACGCGCTTCGTTTCGTCTATAGATCTTCAGTGCGAGGGCGCCTAACATCGTTAGAGAATCCGATTCGACGTGGCCTTGGGCCCTAGGGTGAGTAGGCAGTGATGATCGAGATTCTCCGATCAGAAGCGATGCAGATGGCTGCGGTAGATGGTTTTTAACTGTGGCTGATGGTTTTTTGGCTGTTTACGACAGAGATTGCGGAAAAAGAAATACTCGCTTGCGATTTTTGATGATACTGATATTAGTTTTTTAACATGTACTACAATTAACTTGTAGACCCTATCTTAAAAAAAATATTTCGTTTAGAAGTTAGTTACTGTAGCAAAAAAATTAAAAGCGGCTTTTAGAAACCGCAAAGAACAAGGCCATTTTTTAGTACGCGGCTTACGGGTTTTTTTTATTGCAGCTCGCTAGTCTAATAAATAGTAATTACTGAATAAAGTTAAAGTTAAAAGCTGATTGAAAAGCTAAAAAAAGTTAGACTATACAAATACAAGGTGTGTGAGTAGGGGTGGGAAATAATAACGGATAATTCGTTTTTATCCGATATTCGTATATAAAAAAAGCGAATATGGTAAATAAAATTTGTATTAAAAAAATTTATATTTATATTTGTATTTGAGAATGTTCGTATTCAAGAACATTCGTATTCGTATTTATAAATGTTAGTTCAATGCATAGTGTTACTGAACAAAATCGAAACTAAAAATCGATGGAAAAGTTAAAAAATATCGACTATACAAGGAGCGGGCGTGAGTGCACGGTGATTCGGCCAGCCGGAAGGCTGGGCCGGCATGTGCCGACGGTGAGTTGCGTGCAGGTCAGGTTCGTGGCGAGAACCGAGATGCGTGTTGCCATGGGTGGTGGGCTGCGGGTGTGGCATGGCAGCCAGCATGAGTTGCAGCACGACAGGTGGTGTCATCAGGTATCTTGTTCGGCCAGGGTGCCTCGCTGTCCCTACAGACTAATGGCCGCTACCTACCTTGTGCAGCACTTGTCGCATTTGTTCATGCATGACAAAGAGTATTTCTTGTTGAATGAGGAGTTACATGATTGATTCTTCACCCAAATGTTTGGCATACATTAGTTAATAAGTAACTTTTAGTGGTGCAATGTGTGTCGCGCCAAACATCGCCTTAGCTCCATTAACAGGTGTTTGTATCGGTTGCTGCTAGTAGTTTTTGACTGAAAATAAATAACAGTGGTTGAAATAAATAACTTTTGAAAGAAGAGGGTGAGCGACAGAAAAAATAAGAGAGAGATGCGTATATGAGATAGAAGCAAAAAGAGTAAGGTATGTGATACACTCGTGTCCTTTACCTTATCGTTAGAGTGAGAGGAAAACAAAAGAAGTAAAGAAATCAGATATTTATATTGATATCTAGTTTCTCTAAGTATAATCTAGAGACAGAAATCAATACGAGAACTCCTAAACTTACAATTATTCAAGAAAAAAATATCTATTCTTCCGTTCAGGCCCTGCTATGTTTTTTCGCTGGACCTAAAAAACGAATAGAGACTTTTGTGTACTTTTACAAAAGGGCCCGGCCTATTAGACCCGAATGTAGTGGGCTGCAAGCTTTGACCTGTGGACTCTTGGAATTTAGCCCATAAGATGCTTGCCAGGCAGCAGCAGTAGTAAGTTGTAAGAGTATAATTGGAGCGGATATGAACGAATCGCTTATTTTGTATTCTATGTTATATTTTTTTTTAAATTGAAGTTATGCATGGATAATATTGGATATCTATTTTTATATTCCGTATTCGTTCCGGAAAACTTCAAACAGTCAGTCGAACAGAAATTATCTACTCCTTTATATATGACATTAGATAGTAGGGTGTGATCAAAGTGAACACAGAGAGATTAATCATCGAAATATCAAAATAAGAACACTTAATATTTTCTATATATTTAGGTGTGACAATCCGTCTATATATTATCTTATTTTTAAGTGAAGTCATAATAGATTTTCTTATATCACTTGATATACAAATATATATATATGAATGGATATCATTCATCGTATATCCTATTTTAATTTTTTTCTTAGAGTCGGAATTAGATATAAATAGTGTTAGATATTTATTTATCTCTTTATATTCGCTATATGAGTTTATGATCATCAAACATTATCTGCTCCTTTTTGCACTCGACGTGAGTTGCGGTGGAAGACTGACGAGCGGCGCGAAAGGCTTTCCCGGTTCCACTTATCCCTCCATCTCTCGTTCCTTCCGCCACCGTGAAAAAACTCCCCCTTTCCCTCTCATTTCATTTGCCGAGACAGAGGGAGAAGAAAAACCTAGCACAGAATCCGCAGCTCTACTGGTCCGTCGCATCGGGTACGAGGCTCTCTCCCGCCCCGGAATTGTAAAGATCGGTATGCGTTTGCTTGAATTCTTGATTTCTTTTGGTAGATGATGCACTGTTACCTCTTGTTTTTCTTCCTGGATTTTGCTTTTGGTTGACTCGGTTTATCATGTGTGTCGAATGCGAGTGGACAATTTGCGATGAATGGTTTGCTGGTATGGATCAAGAGTGTGATGGTCCGAACCGCATCGGCAAAGAAGATGATAGTATAGCGAATGGTATTATTCTCTCTGTCTCTGTCTCTCTCTCTCCATATGAATCGAACCAAGTAGATGTCATGTTCTTGTAGTATGTTTCTGCAAGTACGTTTCTTCCGGTCTGTTTGGATGGTGTTGGTAATGGTAGCTGCATAGCCTGTAAGTAGTTTCTGTTGCGTTACGTTTCTTCTTACGGATGTTACTTAGTTTGCTCGCTAATATAATGTTCCACGAACTCTAGTACTCCACATTGTTGAAATGTTAAAATTACAATGTTAGTCTGGCGGTGCATTTGACTTGTTCGATATTTTCACTAGACATGTACTCAGTCTGCTCAATCAATTCTTTTTGTATGAGAGATAAATCGAGGCTAAGAATTTAGTAGATATAGGCTTATGCACTTTGAAAAGCATATATAAGCAAACATGTATAAATAATACCCGTGTGTAAGGGGTTAATGGGTTTTCCTTATTGTGCCAAGTGAATAGTATCTATTAAGGGATAAATGGAACTGGCTAGCCTATCTATAAAAGAAGATTGAAATGAAGACATGTGGTTAACCATTCAATCCATCTCTTTTGCGTCTTCATGTTTTATGGTTAGGGTTTGGAGTACATAGTGTGCTCTCTGTCTTCTAAAGTAGAATGATTGTAAAACTTATCTTTTCAAATGACAATACATCAATTTTTAATGATATCTATATCTATTTCGTATTTTGATTAATTTGCTCTTATTTTGATTAGTTTTGATCTCTCATCTTCCCTCTTTTTGATCTTGCTATGCTATAGACATGATTGAGATGGAGATGACTTCTGAAAATTAATCCCCTATCATCTAGACACTTTGATAGTAAGTTCATGAAAAAACCTATTTTTGCTTTATTTTGACTTCTTCGAGTGATTTCTTGTTTTAAGAGTTTAGGATCAAGTTCTTCGGTGTTCTAACTTACTGTGACATGTGGGAATATATCTAGAGCTATTTTGGCCATCATCTATTTATAAGTAAGTTATGCTCACCGTTTGGTGTTTTGGTTCGGTTTCGGTGCAACCTTCCAATAAACTGTAAAAGATCTCAATTTTGGCCATGATTTTTATGATCATTTGTTGGAATAGGCTCTTAATAACTTAGAGAAGGTCTCTGCAAAATTTCATGTCATTTGGATCTACAAATCAAAAGTTTTATCGATTTTCGGATTCGAAATTAAGCTGAAAACACTATTAATTACCTTAATTTTATTGTAGCAGCAATCAGACCACCGTTTGGAGGCCGGTCAAACCGCCGGGAAAGATTAGGTTCTAAGTTTTGTTGAATGGATTAGGTTCCAAGTTTTGTTGAATTGAGTAAGTTGATTTGATCTTTAGCTGAAGATTCTGTGTTCTACATCTTTGTATGTATTTGAGGATATAATCTTGAATACTTAGAGAAAAATTCTGAGTTGGTGCCATTCACTCCACCCTCTCTGTTGCCATATTCGGTCTTTTAACTTTTGTTTATACAATTTTGGGGGCAGTATGCTGAGTTCATTTGCCAGCTATGATTAATAGTAGATTTAGTTACTGATGGAGGTGCAATGGGGCTTTCGTATGTATGTGTAGACAGAGTGGGAAGTTTGTCAGTTGTTCCTTCAGATGTTCACTTATATTATCTTCTAGTGCATTGAGTTCATTCCTCTACTCTTCAGTCCTATTATGATTTCCTTAGGCTAGCATATACACTTTTCTAATTCCTATACTGGATTAATTTGCTGGTCAAAAAAGTTTAGACTTTGTTTCTCTGAACAATGATACACCTTGCCTTTTTCAGCACGCACGCACACTGCTAATCAGGCTTTCGCCACTTCCATAATCATGAGCCTGGATGCGTGGATCACAGACCAAATTATCAATTAACCCCCCACCCATGTAACTGTAAGATCTGGATCTGAAACATCTGAGGGACCAGGCACACAAATTACCAGCTAGATAACCGGTAATTCCATGGCGCAAACCGTGAGGCCCTAACTTGCAAAATGCTCAGATAATCATAGAAAACATCTCTGCAATACTATTTTCAGAATTCAGAACTCACCTGCTGAACTAAACTAAGCATGATCACTGGCCATGGCCTATGGATCCGGATCTCAGTACAATCAGCAATTCTTTATTAGCTCAGCTCAGCTCAGTTTCAGTTCTTCCAAATTCAGACTGACCCTTGTGCAGCGTGCAGGACAGTCAGACTGAATCCCAAGAACGCAGCGGTGGACGGCCGGAGCAGCGCCGATGCGCGGAGTCACACGTGCGCGGATGGCTTCTGCTCGACGGGAGGCTCGCTGGAGCTCGACTGGCAGCGTGGACGGCGCCTGTCCGGGCTCGCATCGCCATGAACCCCAAGTGGACTGATCGAGCTTTGTACCCTAAACTAAACATTTCAGTGTTGTCCTCGTCTGCCGAGTATTTTACACTGAAATTCAAAACGAGTTCATCTCGAACCTCGCGAATTCTAGATGAAAAATTGTGAAGGTCAGTGATAAAGTAGTAATTTGCATTCCAGCAGATTGCAAACATGGAAATCTGGTGACTTTTGTGAGTGATGTGCAGGGTATATGGGTAATATGATGGATGGAATAGGATTTCACTTGCATGCTTCCTTTCTGCTCATGTAAATTTTGCAAAGTTGTAAGCCACTGACTCCATTGAACACTCAGTTTCACCATGCCATTTACACGAGAGATGAAACAAGCTTCCTAGTGTTCCTGCTCTGGTACTCTGATTTACAATTTTTTTTTGGGGGGGGGGGGGGGGGGGGTTGGGTAGGCCCAAGCACTTTATACTTAGAAGAAAACAAGAACCACACGAAAGAAAGGAGAAAACCAGATTGTTTCATCAATCCGGCAATTAGCTCGCAGTGGATTCAGAGATGCTGCTGCTCTGGCTGGCGGATTCAGAGATACTCTGTAGACACGGCCGCCAGTGCCTCGCTCTGCCGCTTCCGGCCGGCGGCGCGCCGGAGCTCCTGTGCCGGTCCTTCTCCCGTTTCGCGTCCTGAGGAAACAAGAACACATGACATGAAGGCGTCAGCAATTGCTTCTTGCAGGTAGGAAGTTTATCAGGGAAAATGCAGAGACTGACCTGATCACATGCGCTCTGCTCCGCCCCGTCGCCGAGTGGCTCGCCGCGCCGGAGCTGCTCGTGCTGCTGCCTGATGGCCTCGCACAGCCGCATCTTCTCGTTTTTCCTCGCCCGCAGCGCCTTCGTCACCTCTGCGCAGCGCACACAGACACACGGACGATTTAAATTGCTGCGACGAATGGCAAATCCAAGCACAAGAACGAGCTCCATGACATGGCCAAGAACACGGTCACTAACCTTGCGAGGTGATGAGGCGGTAGACCTGGCCGAGAAGCAGCGTGTCCTTGGGCTTGAGGAGCTTGACCCTGGTGATCTTGGCGCCGCCGCCTCCTCTTGCAGCTGCTCCTCCATCGGAGGCCGCGTCCCCGGCGGCCTTATCGGCGGATACGCGGAGGATGACGAGGGCGACGTAGTGCCCGGGATTGGTCCGCATGACGTCGGCGGCGGTGGTGGGCCAGTAGACCCGCTCCACCTTGCCGCCGGGGTGCTGGATGACGACCGCCGCCACCTCCGCCGCCTGGCAATTGCCCATCGAGCCCGCCTCCTCCTCCTCGCTTCTACCAGTGACTGTTCAAGCGGCAGCGGCGGCGGTGGTCGTGGTGGTGTGAGTTCTTGGGAGGGAGGAGGAAGAGGTGGTGGTGGAGGTCATGCAGCAGCTGCCGTTTTGAGGAGGCGGTGGTGTTAAATGCGGTGAAGGGGCGGATGATGAGGAGCCCATTTTGGAAGAGTTTTGGGTCTGGGCTTTCGTTCTGGATTCGGGTTAGGGTCCTCCGGACCGCTGCAGTCGTGAACATCCGAATTATGTACGAATTTGGAAAGATTTATATCTTTAATAAAAATCCTAGAAATTCTTATGTTCTAAACAGAGCCCTAAATATTATACTTGCGTCCATAACGCGCGTGTTAAGGTTGCAAATGTTCCTGAAGACTACTGTCATAATCACTTTTATCAAGAAGCTTTTATAGGTTTCACAGATTATCCAGTGGATTAAGGCCCCACTCGTTTCAGTTTTTTTTCAACTTCAGCTTTTTTTCACTATTCAGTAATTCGTCTCTTTCTGATTTTTTTAGATTTTTTAGGTTTTTTGTATTTTTCTTTTTTTTCGTATTCTTTTGTATTATCCATGATGGGCTAACATATTTTTTCTATTTTTATATTTTTTTAATTTAATTATACTTAAAAAGTCAAATCAGCTACAGTAAAAAAATCAGCTACAGTAAAATTTCAATCAAAAACTAGAAGTCATCGCTAAAATGATGTATGCCTAAACAATTTCGAACCATTACGAAAACAGTGGTATTCTGACTCACTCCTGGTGTTAGCATGTCGGATAAGCAATGCGGCAGTGGAGTTGCAGCGTTGAGAGCCAGGCTGCAACGGTCGGAGATGGGGTTCGCCATGCTCCCGGGGGCACGACGTGCTTCAGTTTTGCTTGCGTCAGCACAGTATTTATTTATGCGCAGAGAAACTTGGTGCTTATCTGCTCCTACACATGTTCCTTTTAGGTACTTTTTCCTGCTTGTTAGCCGGCTTTCTTCCTCCTTTTCATTCTCTCTTTGTTTCTTCTTCTGGATTTTGTTCACATGATCGATCTCGGTTTCTCTCTCTTTCCTACTGTACATGATCCCAGTCCTAAGGTGAATCACGTACTTAAAGCCAGAAACCAGTTACTGTTGGAATTTCTGGTGAGTTTCACAATGAAGCACTACAGTTTCTTACATGTTTTGTATTAAAATCGTGTGATCACGGCGTGCCAAGACTTGCAAATGTCATGGTTAGTTTTGATGGCCGGCCTCACCGTGCGCCATCACCCTTTTCCATGGGATGGCCTAGGCACTAAAGGGGTGATCGGAATAACGATGTCTTTTGATTTTTAGCTGAAAAAACACTGTAACTGGCTGAAAAAACACTGTAGTTGAGTTAGTGGATAGTATAGTGAATAGTGAAAAAAAAAGCTAAAGCTAGAAGCTGAAAAAAGCCGAAACGATCAGGGCCTAATGGCCCTAGCAAAAGATAAGTGTCTCATAGCATAATCATATTGACTGCAGCTAATGATTTTTTTATTATGATTAATGACTTTTATGACACTACAGGACCTGACATCATGACGTGGCAGCAGTGGACTTATCAGCGGGCCCAAAGGTCAGCGTCAGTGCTTACATGTGGGTCACCACGGTATGGGCACACAAGCTGTCTAGCCTTGCGGAGCGCTGCCGCCGCATGTGTGTAGGCGTCTCGTGAATCCGACCGGAAGATCTTCGGTGCTATCAGGATCAAATTCTGAACCCACATGCATGTCATAATTCTCCACCTTTCCTCTTCTTCCAGTTTTTTGCAGTTCCATCAGAGCACCTACAAAATTATATATTTTCACAAGTCTTAATGTGACACTGTTTGTATGAGGTGGCAATGTCGAACGTTCCCAAAAAAAACTTTTGAATTTGTCATGTGTTTAAGTTCCCTTCGAAGCATACGGATTTTATTAGAATTTTGGGGCGAAAAGACATATTCTCTTTTGGTCTTTTTCCCGTGTGGGTGATGAATCACCGAAAAAAATGTTATTGTTTATCTTCGAAGCATAAAGATTTCATAAGAAGTTTGGAGCGAAAAAGGCATATTCTCTCTTTTTTTTTTCTCTGTGTACGGTGAATCACTGAAAAAAAAAGGTTGTTGTTGCTCTCCTAAACTTATTTGAGCACACCATGTGTATGATGAATAACTGAAAATATATGTAATGCTGTTGCTAGGAAGGACAGCCATGGCATTTAGTGTTTCTCTGAGGAATATTTGCAAGCTCCAGACTTTTCAACGACTTGGAAGCATCTGGCCCTTCTATCGTTTCTCTATATCAGAAAGGCATGACACACAGTGGTACACATATGTACAAGAGGCCCACTTGTCAATGTCACTGCATGTGCAGAAGAGGGTAGGTTTTGCATTGGTTTGGTTCGTAGCCAAATCACGAGGGCGATGTTTCAAGGACACCACTTGTGACTAGTCTAGTCAGCTGTTGCTGGTATGCATACGCTTTTGTTGAAGCGTATACGAAACGACTTGCAAGGCTTGCTGCCGTAGGCATTCAAGTCGTAGTAGAATCTCTTCCTCTCGTCCATGTCCATTTCTACACGCTTTGCTCAAATATGGTGGTGGGTACTGATAAATAAGTAAAGACATATTAATGATCTGCAAAATATGTATATTTGGTACATTTAGAGCCATGATTAATAAAAAGCAAATTTGTCATTTGCAGAGAACATTACAACTCTTCCACTGTAGTTATAAATTCTATTTCATTAGGGTATCACTGACAAGCAAATTTGTTTGATACTGATCGTTTTAGCTTTTTTTGGCTTCAGCTTCTAGCTTCAGCTTTTTTTTCACTATTCACTACACTATCCACTAACTCACCATAAAGTGTTTTTCACCATTACTGATGTTTTTTCACCAAAAGCGTATCGCTATTCCGATCACCCCCTATGCCATATCAGCTTTTTGTGTGATCGATGGAAGAGAGAGAAGCTTGATACTCGTACAAGTATAAAACCTTTTTTAGGAAATCAAGAAATTAGTACGTCATTTCTATCTGAACTAGTCATTCTCTCTCATCTAAATACAAACTTTAGTAACAAACTAAAAATACAAACTATTAGAATGATTGTATCTAAAATCTCTTTTAACCATTCTCTCTTCTCTAGTAACAAGCTATAGTATGAAGATATTAGGAGTGCCCTTATATTCCATTATTCACAGAGTGAACTGGAATTTTAAGCAAACTAGAATAAAAAGTCTTAAGTGTCATGCTTGTGCGATATGTCCAACTCATCTCAATTCGCAACTATAGATTAAAGGAATAAGTCTACTTTACCATCTAAACTCTTATGTTTGTCTAATTTGTAAACTCCAACTACGAAACCGGGTATCCAACACCTTTCAAATATCAAAATCATCTATTTTCACCCTTGAGATTGGTTTCAGTGGTGGTTTTGCTAGGAAGACGGACATATCATTGGTTTTCTACCTACATGGTAGCTTAATTAGTAAGAGCAACAAAATAAAAAATAAAAACATTTAGGACCCATCCGTCATCCCGATCTCTCATTCTCTTCTCTCCCTTTTTATTCTTCTTCTTACCTCCACAAATAGCGCCCCCCTCCCCCCTCCCCCGACCAGATCTCTCCTCCCAACCCATTCCCCTCCCGGCAGTAATACCTTAGTTACTGTAGTAAGCGGTAGTACCACAAATTTAACTATGGTAGTTTTATTTTCGCTAATTTTTCTTGGATTTTTAGTGTATCAAATCGCTGATTTTTGTGATGACCTTTTATCCTAATCTTCGTAGCTTTGTAGCCATTAAAGTGAAGGATTATTATATATTTAGAAAAAAAATAAAAAACAATATTCACCCCTCTATTTCCATCTTCCACCGTACACTTCAAGCACCTGCACCCCTTGATTTCTTCTGTCCGGCTTCATAGATCTTGAAGCTTTCTGTGCACCGTCGTCGCCTCCGAGCGGATAGACTTCTGGAGCTTGGCTCCCCTTGCGCGAGTGTTTCTCCTCCTGCTCCATCCGCATACGTGCGCCGTCCTCATCTCGGCCTCTTCACCGTCGCGTCCCCGCCACCGGCGTGCGTGTCGTGTGTTCGTCCCTCTCTGCCGATTGTTCTCTGTCCCATCGACGTGAGCAGCAGCCAACTCGCACGCGGCCGATTTCTTGGGAATCAAATTGCATGATTGCTTGCCGATTGTTATCTTCTAAATCTTTGCTTTCTATTCAAAGAGATATGATGTGAGCTGCTTCCATTAGAGACTAGGATACGATAGAACCATCTTTCCAATTTCCATGGCAAAGGTGATACGGTATATATGATGTGTGTATATATTATTCTTAGTTATGTTTATGTTTTAACGAAGTTTAAAGATTGGTATGATCAAACGAACACCTGTACTATTTTGTCCTGCCTGAGATTGGTTGCATTAGGGCGAAACGGTCCATTTGTAATACTATCATGCATTAGTTGTTCATTTGCCAATTAAAAGGTCGACACGTACGTACGTGCACTACAGGGACTTGCTACCAAACGGCACACATGAGTGACCTGCATGTCATGACCCGTTGCCATCGGCAGTGCAGACGCTGAGACGTGAGCCCCAAACTCACGAACAGAATAGTTTCTCGTGACTGCCGGCGAGTGGATCTCGGCGATGTGAGGTTAAACAAGATGGATCAAACCAGAATCACATTAAATATTTCAATCATGCTTAAATATTTTAAATTATGAAAGGCTAATATGCTTATATTCGCGCTTAGCTACGCCCAATCACATTTAAAAAATTGATTAAATCATGGAGGTGTTTAGGGGGATTCAAGTGTTTTTTGTGGTTCGGAGCACTCGGTTTTTTCCTATGTATACAATATTTTTTTTGCCCATATTGTAATATTTTTCGCCTATATATGCAATATTTTTCTCATGCATGTAACATTTTTCTTATGTATGCAATATTTTATAGGTGAGAAATATTACATACATGAGAAAATATTGTATATATGGGCAAAAAATATTACAAATATATGCAAAAAAAATATTGCATACATGGGAAAAAATTTGAGTGCTCCGAATAAAAAACACTCGAGGGTTGTTTAGCGATTCTCTTAAATCATTATTTACTACCGGAAATAATTTTGCTGTGAAACATGTGAAAAAAATCAAGTGGCCTTAAATCGATATCAATCTACTTTTGAAGTGCTTTGTGGAATAAAGTGTGATTCTTTTTACCGTTGCAAGCTTGCATTTCTCTAAGGCAGATTTCGCAGAAAGTTCTGAGAGAAGACGGGCAGAAAGGAAATTAAGATACCATTGCAAACATGATTTTGGCATTTAGCAATTGTGTGTGGGTTAGGACCTGTGAGCACTCAAGTCAACTAAACAAGCCAAATGATGGATCTACTTAACTTATTTGATTCGATAATATACTACCCATCAAATCAGGTTTCACAGGTACAGCTAGGTCGGCACACATATGTTAGCTTTAAAATGTCAATTAAAATTATTCAAAGTTACAGAAGGAGGAGCAGCAGCAGCATGGAGGACCCTCTGATCCAACGGTCTACATGATTGGCACGGCACCGTGCCATTAGTGCACATAAGGATCAGTATGCGTTCTATGGTGTATCCTACTCGTTTCAGTTTTTTTCAGTTTCAATTTTTCTCTAATTTATCTTTTTCTAATTCTTTTTAGATTTTTTAGGTTTTTTTTGTATTTTTTTCCGTGTTCCTTTGTATTGTCCGTGATGGGTTAACATATTTTTTTTCTATTTTTTTAAGTTTAATTATGCCTAAAAAGTCAAACCAATTACAGTAAAAAAAATTAACTATAGTAAAATTTTAACCAAAAATTATAAATTATCGTTAAAACGAACGCCTCAAAACCATCTCGGTAGTCGAGTCGGCTAGCTTCCCTTACCCCGAAGCAATTTGGCGAGTCAAAATTCCTGCGCGTGCGTGGGTGCGTGCATGGCGTTCTACGCCACAATAGAATGCTGTTCACGAGGCCGTCTATGTGTGTGTGCGCGTGGACGTGCTGCTTTTCTGGGCAAAACTCGTGTCCTAGCCGCCCAAATCTCGCAATTTTTAACTGGTCGCGCGTTGATCAGCTCGACTCCTGGGACGTTCCTTCGTCGATCGGTGAGTGGCTCCGGGCACAGGACGTCAGACTCAGATCATAACTGTTATATCTTGATCCGATCGATTTAGTCGGATTCGATTCTTTGAAAAGTTTGATGAGATTTTGCTCAAAAGTGAAAAATAATTAGGTCGATAAATCCTACCGAATCTCATTATACAATTATGAATTGGTCGGAATTTTGGACCGATCGGACTGGTTGTGGTTGAATGTATTCTAATCAGTATAAGTGGTCGTGAGCAATGTGAATTAGTCGGAGTTATGATTGGGATCGTCTTCATATCCGTGGTGAACTCTGCACTGACCTGCATGAGACATGTTGTCCTAAGGTGCTTGTAACAACTGGAGTTAGATATGATTACTTGGGACGCTTCTAGCTACAGCTCTTTATCGTCTCCAATTTGGACTCTGCTTTGTCTCTGAGTAGATCTCTGTTCCCGTTGACGATTAAGACTCTGTTTCTTTTGCCGATTAGGACTATGTTTCTTCATCGTCTGTAACTATTGTTCTCAAGGTTATTTATACCTCTTGTAAGCCTCTCGGTAGAGAGAGACTCATGCAATACCAACGCATATATAACACATCAAGAACACTTTGTAACTTCTTTATATAGTGATTCTGTCAATTATGCATTTTTGGTTTTTCCTATAAAGATTTTTTATGTTAAATTTTTGACTCGTGTGTTATAGATTATTTTTCATTGTTTTATATCTCATCTAATTGATTTCGTAATAAATGATATCAGAACCTTACATTCCTCAACACTAACTTTAATCAGGAAATCTACACCTACATGCCTATAGTAAAATTGGAGAAAGTTAATTGATGTAACCCATGCCGCGCATTTTGGTTCATGGCTGTAGACGATATCGCAGTATTCGAAACCTAGGAATTTCACAGGAGAGATCGAGGAAAAGGCACGGCGCTACGGTACGGTGTGCGCGACTTTTGACTTGGCTTACCTGAACCCTAATGCTCAATGCTGGCAACCTGGCTAGGAATCAAACGCATCTCTCCTGGCGGCCTGCGAGATCGCGTGATCACTGCAGATCTTATGCCCAGTCTTATATATTCTTGTGCCCCGAAAGCTAATTCCAACATGGCCTCTACACTAGCTAGTGACAAAACACATACCTAACCCTGCCATTTGGGCTTGCATTACACACTACATGAACAGCACCGTTTGGGGTGTTAGTTAGGATGATATAAGCAGATGCTTGTTGTGTGTGTGAAGCGAGCTCATCTTTTAGCTAAAGACAAGTTGGCGCCATCACCTTCTTTTTTCCCTGCCCCTATCTTGCTTATCCAAATTAGACAAGGATGCAATATATATATATATATATATATATATATATATATATATATATATATATATATATATATATATATATATGTGTGTGTGTGTGTGTGTGTGTGTGTGTGTGTGTGTGTGTGTGTGTGTGTGTGTGTGTGTGTGTGTGTGTGTGTGTGTGTGTGGGAATACAGTGGTATAAGTGTATTGTCTATAAATTGGAGTGTTTTGCTTGTAGTTGCTCGGTCTAATTCCAAGATTCTCTCTAATCATAGAAGAGGCCTAGCAGAGATTGGAAGGCCATGTCAGATTTATGATATTGTTGTAAATAATGCATAGAAAAAGTAGAGACGAAAGACATAAATTTTTACGTGAAAAACATATATGGGAAAAAACCACAGACGTTTGAAGGCAAATTACTATATAACTATCATAAAATATTGTAGTGTAAGATGTACTTCCACAAAACACAATAAATAAATCTCTTAACTAAATGGCTTCTTTGCAAGTTTCAAAAATAGCTATATACTCAGTTTCTGTAGTAGACAATGCAACGGCGGTTTGCAAACTTGCTTTCTAGCTAACGGCACACCCTCCAACAGTGAACACATAACCACTGAGAGATCTTCTTTTATCTAAATCTTCAGTAAAATCAGAATCCACATAACCAACAAGTCTATCTCTAGTCTTCCCAAACTATAAACAAGCATTAAATATGCCCCACAAATATCTAAAAATCCATTGAACTGCTTTCAAATGCTTATTTCTAAGATTAACCATGTATCTACTCACCACACTTAATGATTGAGATAAATCAGGACAAGAACATACCATGACATACATAAACGAATTAACTATACTCGCATATGGAACTTTAAATATGTACTCAACTTCATTATTAAATTGTAGACATGACACTGAAGAAAGTCTGAAATATGTAACTAAGGAAGTACTCACAAGTTTGACCTTATACATATTGAAACAACGAAGAACTTTATCAATATACTCTTTTTAACATAGATATAATTTACCAAATTGTCTGTCTCTAATGATTTCCGTACCAAGAATCTTCTTTACTGCATCGAGATCTTTCATCTCAAATTCACTACTTAATTGTGCTTATAACTTTGAAATTTCAGCCTCATTTTTTTTGCAGCAATCAACATATCATCAACATATAGGAGCAAATAAATAGCTGAATTATTAACAGTCTTCAACTAAATACATCTATCATGATTGGATCTTTTAAAATCCTAAGATATCATAAAAGAGTCAAATCACTTATACCATTGTCTAGGTGACTGCTTCAAATAATAAAGATATTTCTTCAATTTGCAAATAAAATTCTCCTTTCTCGGAACGATAAAACCTTCCGATTGCTCCATATAAATGTCTTCTTTTATTTTCCCATGTAAAAATATGGTTTTCGCATTCAATTGTTCAAGCTCATAATCATGTATAGTTACAATACTGAGTAAAGTACGAATAGAACTATACCTCACAACATGAGAAAAGACATTTATAAAATCAATACCTAGAATTTGGTCGTATCCTTTAGTAACTAGCTTTGCTTTGTATGTAATCTTTTTGGTTGGTGAAACACATTCTTTTTTCTTGAAGATTCATTTACAGCGAATAGACTTCTTCTCAATTGGCAACTTAACTAGCATCCAAGTGCCATTTTTATCAAAAGATTCCATCTCATCATGCATGGCAACCTTCATCTTTCTGAATCACCACAAGAGATTGCCTATGAAAAAGATGAAGACTATGGAATACTTTCAATTTTTTCTGCTATATTTAAATAATAACCCACAATATTGGCTTCTTCAATCAATCTTTTAGGAGGATGAATGTTCATTCTTTCTCTATTAACTATAATGGTACATTGTGTTGGTGGCGCAATAATAAGAATTTCTGAAATATTTTCTTTGTTGATTTCTGGTGTAATTCATGAATCAATAATTTGCTCCACATGCATACTTGATTGCTTCTCAATGAAAACATCAATAGATGGTTTATCATGTAACATAGTAGACTCATCAAAAAATAACATCTCTACTAATAATCACCTTTCTAGTTTTAGGATTTCACAATTTATATTCTTTCACACCAGTTTTATTATCAAGAAAAATGCACTTAACTGCTCTAGATTATAATTTACTGTTGTTGACATGAGTATAAACAGAACAACCAAATATTCTCAAATTTGAATAATCTGCTGGAGAGCCAGATCATACCTCAATTATAGTCTTCTTATCAATGGCCACATTTGGTGACCGATTAATCAAATAACAAACAGTGAAAATGGTTTCAGCCCAATAACTCTTAGATAATCTAGAGTTAGATAACATGTAATATACCTTCTCTATGACGATTCTGTTCATGCGTTCGACCACACCGTTTTATTGAGAACTGCTTGGAACAGTATAACATGGGATTCTCCCTATAAATCGGAGTGAACATAATCTAATATGCCTTTTATATAGTGAGTCATGATGCTGAATTTTACCCTTTTTTGCTTACCGAAAACGCAATATTCACAAAACTTTAACTTGTCGATGCTTTGACCATCAAGAAATCCTTTTTTACATAATTCTATTATTCCAGCTTCACTCATATGCCCCAGACGTATATACTAAAGATTAGTAGTATCGGGATCGAATGATTTATTTGAGACAACAACAACATTACCTAAAATTATAGTATCTTGCAAATGATATAAGTTGGTAGCCTTCGTATCATTCTTCATCATAACAAGAGAACCTTTTGTAACCTTCAAAACTCCATCTCCACCTAAATAATTATACACTTTAGCATCAGAAATACTCAAAGAGATAAGATTTGTCTTCAAATTCGGAATATGACAAACATCCGACAAAGTTCTGGTAGTGCCATCAAATATTTTGATCTGGATAGAACCAATGTCTGTAACCTTACATAGTGTGTTATCATCCATCAATATGGATCCACTTGGTATAGCTTCATAGGTAACGAACCACTCATGGTTCGAGCTCGTGTGGGAAGTACAAGCTGAATTAAGAATCTATCCATCGTCGATTTTACAATTACCGACAAAGGCAATGAGAACATCTTCATCAAAATCTTCTTTGATGACAACGGTGGCTCTAGATTCATCCTCTTATTGATTCTTCTTGAAATTATTATTTCTCTTCTCCTTATTCTGTAACTTCTAACACTTAGATATATCATAACTATCATTCTTGCAATACCTACATGACTTTTTATTCCTGGATTTAGATCTGTCTCTGTATTTGCTTTTACTTCTACCGCTTGAATTGCTATTTGAATCCTTCTTGTATTGCCTGCTGCAGACAAATTTTCTGCATGCGTACTTGAATTTTCACCGAGAACCATAAGTTTCATCTTTTTCTTAGCATAAAGAGCTTTATAAACTTTACTGAAAGTAAGAATATTTCGGCTATATAGAATAGTATCTCTAAGTAGGGTATAAACTGGACAGAGAGCATAACAAGATAAGACCCAAATCTTCATCATCATACTTTACCTTCATAAACTCAAGGTCAGCAATTTTCTTGAAAGCTGTCAGGTGGTTCAATAATGAGGCTCCCTCTGTCATCTTGTGGAAATAAAGCTTCTGCTTCAAATGCATTTTGCTGGTCAGATCCTTAGTCGTGCAAATCTGTTCCAGCTTCAGCCATAATGTGGCGACGGATGTCTCGTTCATAACCTCCTGTAAAATATTATTTGATAGATATAAGTGAATTTGAGATAAGACCTTATGATCTTTATGTTGCTTCTCATCGGCGAACAATGTAGTTGGCATCTTGTTGATCCCCAAAAGTACATCATCCAAATCAAGTTATGATAAAATAACTCGCATCTTGACTTGTCATAAAGGAAATCTTGTGTCATAATCCAATAGTAGAAGATCATATTTCAAAGTCACCATATGGAAGAAATCCAAAATTTGATGGTACTAATTTTGTGTGTATCTAGCAAAATTCTTGCAAAAAAAACTCCTAGTACGAATCTCGAGTGCACATAGCAATTTTAGTTGAAAAGTAATAATAAACAAAAAGGTAAACTATAGCACCTGAACATTTGCCTTTTGCTTTGCTTTTATTGCTGTTGAAATCATGTGTCTCCCTTCTGAATGTGTCGCTTGATTCTTGAATGATCATGCTGCTCTTTTCGACTTGTTGCACATAGACTGATGGGGAAGACTAGGGCGCTGGCTTGCTGCTCTTCACGTTTACCTATTTCACGCTTGGCTGAAGACTTTTTTTATTGGGATTGGCACTTGTATGTCCTCACTGATCGAAGATGCCAAGGTCGAAGTGCCACTTTTAACGAGGATGGAGACATGACGTGTAAGAGACTACAAGTTAGAGAAGAAATCGAACCCGCCTCGGTTTCGACCAACGGCAACGACGTCGGACCGACAGAATTTTTTTCCTTTTGAATTCCTCGGACTCTGAATCTCTATGCTCTGATATCACTTGTTATAAATATTGCATAAAAAAAATAGACACGAGAGACACGGATTTTTATGTAGAAAACCCTTACGAGAAAAAACCACAAGTGCTCGAAAGCAAATCACTATAATGAGAAGAGATTACAATGAAATGCTTCTCATGGAGCACTTCTTCCTATGGATTAATGGGGTACATATATATAGAGTGAGGGAACTGAGTCCCACACGGAGAGAAAATCGAATCAGAGTCAGTTGCTACAGATTAATACCACGTCTAATACAAATTGCGCATACACATGTCATGCTACGTCTAACATAAGGCGATGAAGTGTCATACATGGACACGATACGAATTTGGATCAATTTTTCTACAGACATCAAGGAGCTCTAAAATGACATTCCCAGTAAACATCAGAGAGACTAGAATTTCCGTGACGATCTTGTATTCTAAACAGACCCTCAGATGTTATCGTAGGTGAAAGAGATTTATTAAGTTGGCGAAAGTGATATAATCGTCAAATAGCTAAACAAAACAAGGAAGTAGACTAACCTTTGATCGATCCCATAAACATCACCTAGCCTAAACTAGACATGACATACACTAGAAGGCAAAATCACCTTTTTTCATACAGCACAAGAAAGTCTCAACACGCTATGCAGGCCAAGACCAAGGGGGAATTTCATACCACCTTCCAACTAGGACTAGTTTATTGGATTGTAAACTAGAATTGGTTACACTTGGCCTACTTGTATACCGTAGACAATGTCTAATTTAACTACTAAACTTTCTTGGTTCCATGCACTTGTTTGTGAGCTGTGACAACAAACAAAGCTTGCAAGGTGCAAGGAAGCAGCCCTAATGGACACACCAAAACCCTGTGGTCTGTGGTTGTCCTCCAGCTTGTCTCATTAGACGACATAGATCCTGCCTAAGCACATTTGTCTCATGGATTGCCCTCTCATGGGTGCAATGATGGGGAGCAAGCCAATGACACAGACACAGCACTGAACAGAGAAAAGTCTGGAAGGCAAGCATGCATGACAAGTGTTAGGACCAAGCAAGCTAGAATGCATCATCATTGAGAGACAGCCAAAGATGAAAAGGAAGAAGAAGGCTAGCTCAAAAGCCATGAGAAGTTGCTGCCCAACCTCTCCTCCGTCACATGCGTCAAGTAGTAATTTCTGACCCAAAAGTTGCCTCAAGGTGCCATGCCACAACCTCTTTTCCGTGTGTGCGCTCCTCGATAGATGGACAATGAGCCAACATAGCCGGTTACTTTCTTGGTCACTATGCATTGCAAGCAAGATCTCTCTCTCTCTCTCTCTCTCTCTCTCTCTCATATTCATGTGTAGGAATGATGGGCTCAGAGGAATCGTCTCAAGAAGAATGGAAAAAGGACGCTCCTCGGCTCCTGTTATCAAACACCAGTTCTTGTTCTCCTGTCTTGCACCTGCAGGTGTTTTTTAGCGGTGACAGGTGGAACCCAGTAAATATCAAGTCAATTCTTGGAGGTCATTAGAGTTTGATCGGTCAGCCACTTCGGGAACATTTGTGACATACAAGTCGAGTAGATGTAGATGTAGTGATGTACCCTCCCAGAACCTCTAAAATCAAGCTGAATTCTATCCAGTCATCAGACCTAAGAAAATTAAGCTGCTAAATTGAAGTGCGGCATCTTGCTCATGCTTGAACGTCTCGAAAAGTTGAAAGATACTATGCAATTTTGTAAAAATGTTTTCTGATGGCTCACCCTCTAGGTAGCACATTCCACCCGAATAAAAATGTGTTTCTTCATACAAATATTTGCATTTCTTATTGGGTACACGTCCAATATGGTGCAATCGCTTTCTGTTTTCCTTTTTTTCCCCTCTTGGTCAGCCTTCTGTGCTGGACTCGCTGTTAAACTCTTCAATTCTTTAATCGATTGGCAGAGGTCCTACCCTTTTCTTTGAAACATTGTTGACCTCTAGTGGCTTCTCCTAGCATCCTTTTCCCTGAAGAAACATGTTGCCATCAGCAGTTAGGTTGGGCCTCAACTCCATGCAGATTTTGGGGGTCTGATTCACACATTTCACCACCTTCATGTCCCGTTTTGGGGCCATATGCCAACCACAAGCCATGTCAAGAAAGCAAGATGGTCGCTGCTATCAGTCTTTTCGCCATTGAAACTGCAACTCAGGTACGTGATCTTTGCACGGCATTCAAAGCAATCAGAAGTCTTTGTGCCTCATAGGTGTGTGTGTTTGTGTCTGTGATATATCTCCGTGCAGACAGGCACACTGCCACCGGGCTTGACGACCAGTACTTCGCGTTTAGGGCATTATTATTACTTGAAATCTTGCAATTTTTTTCAGTTGAGATTGCCTGAAAGAAGTTGAAACTAGAGGTAATTCCTTCTGGAAAAGATCGTGTGATCCAATTTACCCTAGTACAGGCTTAAACTTGTGACATCTCGTACAACGAAATTAAAGCCACCTTAACTTCTCGGTTACCACACGGTCCTCGCTCGTCTGTGTGACATCACGTACAACAAGAAGCTGCTAGCTGAAACGCCCCACACTTTTAATTAACCTTAAGTGGCTTATTATTAGGTTAAGTGAGACTAATTAAGTAACTAATGATCTAAAATACGAGGGAATTTAAACTTTTTGTGTATTCTAAATTGGAGCCATTTAACGTTAGATGAATACGATACTTCTACGATCTCAACGACAAGAATAGAAACAATTAGTAGAGATTAGAGAGAGATAATATTCTATTGCACCACAAGAAAAAGCATTCAACTAAATTGAAATATATATATATATATATATATATATATATACAATATTCATCAGTTGTGATACAATAGTTAATTAATTACAACTCAAACTATAAATCAATTGCATCCATTAAATGATAATTAAAAGTTACATTAAGTTAAATACAAATATTACAACTCAATAGAACCTGCAATTATGTCCGTTGTAATATTACATCAAACATAAACATAAGATTACATAGTATGCATTTCATACATTGCAATTAACCAAGAGCTATAGAAAATACAAATGACATTCATACCATTGCATACAACAATTATACTCCATTGATTACCAAAGCAACCGTAGTTTCAATTGTGAGAAAAGTTAAGTTAGAAGCACCGAAAAAGACCGAACAAAAGAAATTAATTAAAAGAAGGATTGCCGTCAGAACCCTAGGATTTAAATTCAGGCAGGGCATTCGTTCACTGAGGT
Organism: Melocanna baccifera; assembly: GCA_036346265.1. NCBI lineage: Eukaryota > Viridiplantae > Streptophyta > Magnoliopsida > Poales > Poaceae > Melocanna > Melocanna baccifera. Next base: position 17,162,170 of record CM070700.1, on the reverse strand, counting down.
TCCCAGACTGTCCGGGGGCCAGTCGGCACCTCTCACAGCCATTAAGTCATCATTCGGCAATAAAACAAACCTGTTTAGAGTTGCAAGCACTGTAGAAAGAAAACCAAAACCAACACTTGTCCACAGGCCACCAAACCAGCCAGTGTTTCCCCAACACAACCATCGGCCAGTATGGCTACCCCCCAAGGTAAATATCTAGCACAGAAGAAGGGAGCAGCAGGGACCAAAGCCGGCAAGTGTCAAGAGCCAGCAGCCCCAGATCGGCCCCCAGCATAGTCCCAGCATAGCCAGCGGACAGCACAGACCTTTCCCAAGATATTTCTGCCTAGCATAGCGGCATGGGCAGTAAAACCAGGGCAGATACAACCCCCCCTATAGAGCAGCTCCAGGGCATACACTAGAGACCACAGTCACAGACCAACCGAAGAGAGCGCACACAACTCACTGGAGAGGGACAAAGGAGAAGCCTCCCTTTTCTTCCTCTCTTCCACAATCCACAAATCCAAACCACAGCCCAACCCCACCAGCCAACCCCAGGCTAGCTCAAGCAGCAACCAATCGAAGCCAAGCTAGGAGCAAGAAGCGGGACTAGGAGGGGACCGCAAGACCACCAAGCATCGGCAAGGGAGGCCACCGAGGGGACCACTGGGACGATAGCAACTGGGACGACGACCACAAGCACCAACATCACCACCATCTCAGCCAGGACCCTCCAAGCATTCAACCAGAAAAAGGTAGCACACAAACCCTCATCCATACTTAGCATGTCCAGTAAAAATTTGTACCCAACATCCATCAACCGTGCAAGCACATAGCCTCAACACCACACCTTATGAACCACTACTTCCCAACCATCAGTAGAAGGTGTAGAGAAGAGGGAGGTTACCGTAGTGGGAGGTCGGCAGCGGCATGCTACCAGCGGCCAGGCACACGCCCCCGAGAGCCACCATGCATTCCCCCGGCATGCACACGGCTTCGGGCTCCGCCGTGCCGAGCCGCGGCAACGCACCCCTAAGCCAAGCATCAACCTAGTGCCAAAACCAAAAGAAACCGAGTAAAAGTAGATAGTAATTGAAGGAAACTAGGGGAAGAAGAGCAACCGGGCCTAGAAGGGCCGGATCCGGGCCGTAGGCCACGGATCCAGCGACCGGAGCGGCGCGAGCCACTAGAACCAATGGAGGTGACGCGGTCATTAGGGCCGTCAGCAAGTGCAAGGGAGAGAGGGCCGGGTTCGGGCCTTAGGCCTTGGATCTGGAGATCGGGCGGCACCGAGGAGATGCGGCGTGAAGGGGAGAGAGAGAGAGGCGGTGTAGGCGCACGAGGCGTGGGAGGCGGCGGTGGCGCACGAGGCGTGGGCGGCGGCAGCGCCAGAGGCCCATGGGAGCGGCGGCGCCTAGGGGCTGTGGAGCAGCGCGCGCAGGCGGGCCGAGCAACAGAACGGGCGCACTTGGGGCGAGCAGGAGGCGACGAGCGGCGAGGGGCTAGAGGCCGTGGGGCGCGACGAGGAGGGGAGATGGCGGCGCATGGAGGACCAATGATCGAGGCGACGAGCGGGGTGAGCTCCAAATCGGCAGAGGAGAGGAGGAGGCAGGAAGGGAGAGGGGGCAGAGAGGATAAGGGGCGGCGGCGAAAAAGATGGAGGGGAGAGTCAGACGATGGAGGAATAAAGGCAGAAGGGATAAGAGGGAGAAATGAGTGGAGGGGGATTAGCCAGGCCAGTCGGCCAAAGGAGTGTGGAGAGAGATGAATAAAAAGGAAAATAAAAAGAAAGGGATGAAAGAAAGAAAAGGATTTAGCGTATAGGAGAAATTATTTTTCGCCAATATTTAATCCGAGGAGTTTAATTGTATGTTGAGCTAACCTGTAACACTGGCTAATGGTATTAAATTTTGTAACGCTATTATCCGAGTATACGAGTACAAATTGGGAACGTCGTGCAGTCCGTAATTGATTGATTTGTTAGTTTACCATTTAGAACCATCTTGTTGACTACTTAAATATCTAGATAATATTTGTTAGCTGTAGTAACTCACCAAACTCCATTAGTAAGTATATATAATCCCTAAAATCAATAAGTGCCATTAGGAGACACGAACTTATATATGTGTATTTATCAAAAGTAGGATGTGGGTTCATAGACCGCTCCAGAGCATATTTAAGTATGCCGTTAATCTTGTTAGTTGTATTTAATTTGTAGAAACCCACTCAATTATTCCAAACCATTCGAACTAGTTAATTTCAGATATATGAATTAAGATCATACGCACCGACTAAATTTGTGCATATACTAATTAAAGTTGCATGCTGTTGTCTAAACCATTTGATAACCCAGACATTCGATTAAGCCCATTTAAATGGTAAAAGACCAATAACATTTCTTTATAATGACTAGCCGAAACTAAATGTCAGCAGGAGATTAAAACATAGCACATATCAATTTAAATCAATGTATTGGCATTTCAACCGGCTCGTGTTGTAATTAATACCTAACTAACTTAGTGATATGAGTTTAACTCCCTGATAAATATCCTTGAATACTGCAAATAAAATTGAGGAACAATCATATACTGAGACTAGTATGCATACAAATTGAATTATCAGAATATCATTTAATTGGCCTTTTGCCCATGTAAATGACCAGTTAACTTTTATTAGTCGCTCATAAACTGTAGAAGACCACTAATAAGTATTCTTGGTAATCAGAATAAATTAGTAACCATTAGAAGAATTGAACTAGTAGTGATGATTAGAATAGCACGTGTCGATCTAATTTAGTGTGCGGTAATTAAAATCGCACGCATCGATTAATCTTATACGCGGCGATTAGGTAGCAGTTTAGTGGTAAAAAAATTTGTATCTGGATAAAGTAAAATTTGAGAATCGCCTAGAGATGTCGCAGCATAATCCATTCACTGACTTAATTAAAATATGATTTCTTTTATATCCATAACCTAACTTGTCACCCGACTAAACACGAGACTAAAATCCATTAGAGATTGATAATTGCATACTTACCTATGAGAATGAAATAGACATAATTGCATACGTGAAAATGGCTAAAGGTAACATTCGTCATTAAGCTTGTACGTGCATTTATTTAATCATGTTTAATCGATGAATTACCGGAAATCAATACTACGCGGGACATACATCCTAGATAGATCGTATCTCTGAACGCTAGTACAATAATGCCAGCTAGTGGGTATCGTATAGAAACTAATCTTATTTACCGCGATTAGAGTTGAGTTGAGCGAAGCCTCACCCTAGGCACACAAACACATTGGCACCTCGCGCGTTATTATGTTTCCGTAAATTAAGTCGTAGCCGACGTATTTAATTGCAGGCAACCATCCAAGCCGAGGGAAGGACTTCACCTGAGTTTACTTAAATCCGAATATGTGGTTAATCCAGGCAAGCATTCCTTTGAGCATATGAGCAAAGTATCTTCAGTAAAATAAAGTATTTTTTTTATTATTATTATCACCATGCATGAAAATACAACTCATATTTTAAATCAAATGATTGTGGTAAGAAAGAGAAGAAAGAGATCAGGCAGACAGTTGGAGAAGCCACTGTCAGGCCAGTACATAAGTGGGTGGAAGATCCCCAGGGCAGGAGAAAAAGGGCAGGTATGGGATCTTCTACATATGGATAAAATATAAGATTAATCAGTCTTCATCCGTGTGAACGGACCGTAGTAATCGTATCAACCATTATGTCGTCCGAGGACGAACAGAATCAGTAATTCTATCAAGGTTATTATATTCTCCACATGGGTAAGTATTTATTTAGGGGAGATGAACCCAGGGTCAGCAGTTCCAGAGTTCTCCTGGCATGGGGGATCCACAGCCGCAAGATCCCAGAACTGGTGAGTAGGCCAGAAATGGGGGATGCGGATCGCAAGAACCCGAGCGTGGGGTACGCGAAGGCGATATATTACGCAGTGGGGTGATGGGCGCTGGTCAGAAACCGCCCCAGCCAACAGCTATGTCACTTTTTGTGAGCCTGGGTGCGAGTGGTACACCGGCCCAAGCTACCGATTGGAAATAGCTGGGTGGAGATATAATATACTGAGTTAGATATAAAAGTTTTGTATTCTGATCTGGGCACCGCATCTTAGGCAATGCGGAGGAACCATGAGCCACCAGGATCAGAATGATGATGGGTAAAGTGGTACAAGCTTGCGCAATGCTATACAAATCATGAATTCATGCCTGTCTCCGGGAAAGGAGATCACGGGAACTTATGGGAGTTTTTGCCGTTCATACGAGTGTTCGATAGTTTTCTAAATTAATAATATGGACTTCTTTTCAAACTTCACAACAAAACTTATTTTCTATGACTCTGTGAAAAAGGCTGAGAAAGAGAAAGAGATTGAGAAGGAACCAAAGATTGAGAATATAGTTGTACATTCGGAGGAATGTACAAGAGCATCCAGTGCATTCTTGCTATTCACGTTTGCTGAGTACTTTTGTACTCACCTTTGCTATTATTTTCCTCTATTTAGGTGCAGGTTAAACCAAGAGATTGCTAAATTCTGGTAAAGACCATCTGGATGGACTTAAGTACTACTTGGGTGGAATTCTTTAGACTCGAGGTACAAGGAGTAGAAGGTGGAGGCGTCGACCGGGTGTCCCTGGAATCCATTTGTATTATTGTGTAGTTGCCTTAGCCTTGCTTTAGGTAGACAATAGTTAGAACCTTCTTCACTCCTAACTTTTGTAACATTCGAGCCTTGCGGTTTTATAATGAACCTTAGCCCTGCGTGGCGATATTTTTGTAATATCATATTTTTGTCTCTAATTATTGTTCCGCTGCAACACTCTGATGGGCTTATTATTCGTTAACGCGATGTTCTATCGGCTAAAATGAATAATAAACCGTTGACTAGCATCATTACCCCGCGGTAATTATGCGGGTCGTTTCAGGTGGTATCAGAGCAATGGTTGAGAGCCACGCATATAACTAGAGATGGTTTTGGACATAGGTATGATCTTCCTTACTATATGGCATTAAGGAGAGTTTAATATCCCTTATCTTTGACCACCACATCTAAGATGAGTTGTAGTTGGTAGCAGGGAGGGGAACGACGATAATAATTATTGGACGATTTAAATTATGGAGTTAACTCTTTTTATCTTTAGCAGTGTTTAAGTCTCTGCAAAATTAAAGTAGTAGCTAGTAAACAATGTAATGTTAATTATGAACTTAGGGTCTTGTCATGAAATGAGGGCAATTACCGTATTCTAGGTAGGAAGCTAATTAATATTTACTTTTCATTGCAATTAGTCACTTGCATTTAAATTCTTACATTCAGTCAATCTATATTTATTGTTTCATTTTCTCAACCGTAGCGACATAGGGCAACTTAGGATAAATATTATTAATTACAATGGTTTAGAAGTGAACCAAACCTTGAGACCCCGTATCTTTTCACTCTTGCAACTAAATGAAATCATCTGCCATCAAAAAAAAAAATCAAGTAGAGACAAGTATAAAAAAAAAAAAAATAAAATAATGGGTACAATCCCTAATGATGACAGATGACCCAAAATAAAATTGCTTTCCTGCACTTCTGCATATGAGATTTCCCGGACGAGTGGTCCGTGGCGCTCCCGAGCGCGTAAGTTTCGGGCGTACCCCGGGAACGAAGTCCTGGACGTACTCAGGAATGAGCCCTGAGCGTGGTCCCAACTGCGTAATCGTTGGGCGATCCCGAGAGCGAGTTCTCGGGCGTGCCTGGACACGAAGATCCAGGATAGTGTAGGTTTGCACTCAGGGGCAAGCTCGAGCGTGGTCCCAAACGCGATTTTGGGCGGTCTCGAGCGAGTTCTCGGCGTTCTTTGGGCACGTAGTCCCAGAATAGTGTAGCAGTTGGTTCTTGTTGCATCTCTATGTTTCTTGGGTTTTAATTGCCTAATGTGTATGCTACAATGTGAAGACCACCATCAGAGGGAAAGTAACGCTGCATTGTACTACTAAAACATTAATAACTTCCCATCTACTTGCATGCTAAACATTAATAAGAAAATGGGTGTCTACAAGGTAAATAAAACTTGTCCGTACCTCTGTTGAACTTCTTGCAAGAGGTTGAGTAATGTCATGATAGGCGTAAAAAAAAAATCTAAATTTTTATAAATTTAATTATAACTAACATTGACGGGACTAACTATAGGACGAGCGATCGCAATGGCAACTAGTGGAATATAGAACCTCGTGAGTGTATTGCAGGGGAAAAGCCTAATTCCTTACCAATCTTAATTGGATCTTGCAGAACCGTAGGGACTATTAGACGTTGATTAGTTGTTAAAAGCCTGACGGTAGATAAGCTATCCCCCCCCATCCTTCTGAAGCACATAAATGGAATTGGGTTATCCTTAGAACGTAATCAGGTTAGGATGGCGCTATCTATTGATCATCTTTGGAATTGTAGATAGCTCAGCCTTAAACTCTTTACTAAATTAGGCAAGCTATTCCCCTAATAGTCTATCACTAATTTCTTCAAGTAAATTTTCTTGCCTAATCCTATCACCTTAGGTATGGCTAGACCCTCCCCAAATCAACTCTTGTATCAGATCAAGAAAATATATTCATATCCATCTATGCCTTCTTGTTATAGTTCAGACTTGAACCGCTAAAGGTTAGGGTTCTAAGTCCAAAGCTGTCGTGGTGTTAATCACCCCAGCATCCATGAATTATCCCCAAAAGAGTTCACCAACATTGTTATCTATGTCCGGTACATTTCCCCAAGTTCATAAATATATGGTTTCAGGAACCTTTGTCATAGTCTCCGGAGCATAACATTGACCATGTAGTTGCAAAACAAAATTTTACAAATGAAAACGGTTTCAACTTGACATTAGGAAGTAAGTATTTTTCACAAAATCTCTTTTGCATCATTCTATATAAATTATGTCTTGCACAGTAGTGTTTAAAGTTTTGAAAATGCTCATGCCATGCATTCCAAGATGTCATATATTATGAATAGGGGAAGTGTCCATTCTCTAATATCATCAATCGGATCTCCATTGAATTCAAAACCGTATGGTGACCCCATACTCCTGAGTATAATAAATAACCCTCTAAGCATAACTATTAATCTAGAGATATCGGTTAAATTTCGAGGATCTAAGCCAAGCTTGAAAGGATAGAACCAATCTAAGTCAGGGACTGCAGTCTAAAATTTCCAAATGCTATAATGCCAATCTCTACATATATACCCACTGCCTACAAGAATAATATATCTGATGTAGGAGTCATCTTGCCAAAACCTATCTAATTTCCCTTCGGGACACATAGGTTCCTCCTAATCTTAAATCCTAGACAAGTCATTATGATAGAATGACTTGAAAAAAAAAAAAAAAGAAACCAACTGGTACTGAGTATTTTATCAACTCTCTTAGCATGGTTAAGACAGAGTTCCATGCAGAAATGAGTAGAATAAACCCAACCATCCCAAAATAAAACCTACTCTGTCAACTCCAGAACATCAGCTTAGCATTTGCCCCTTCCATAGAAATCCGATCCACGCCAATATCCCGTAAGTACCACAACGAACCTATAAAACCAGTTTGATCCAATGTGAAGTGAGAGACTAAAACCTGGTCAAGCTCAACCATACCGTCCAATTCGGACCTACATCTAAAACCAAATCAGAAATACGCAAACCCTTCTACCGTCCAAATTTAAGACCAAATACCAAGACAATTCCAGTCTCGAATCTCCCTATCACGAAACAACATCCCAACCCAATAGCATTAACACCACTTCTTTTTAATCATTCCGCTAAACCGTCACCCATGACATTCCAGTAGACCAATCGAGGAATAAAAGGACAGCTGGATTAAATCTTTCTAGACGCCCAAACAAAACGTGTTTCGACTATGGACGAAAAGGATTCATGAGCATGATAGCTTGAAGAACAAGACTAGCGGAAGCAATGGAAGGACCGGCCCCATGGAATCCCAGGCGTAGCTAAAGGATTAAGGAGGAGTTGCGAACTCTATTTCGAGAAAAACTTAAATGCTTAAATAAGATTGTCCTAATCATACTTCCTAAGTTAAATCAAACAAATCTCCCTACCCTAATCTCAACTATAGTCCGGACTTGAATGTGATGACACTACCTATGATGATAATCAAGAACCTTGAACTTCCTATTAAAATACGAGGTTGACATGAGAGGAATTGTTGAGCAATTCTAGCATAGGCGAAGTATTTGCTATATGAGACAAAATAAATGGGAAAAGTCTAAATATGCGTTTCTTAAAGGATCGATAAGAGACTTACCCAACTTCCCAAAGCCTATTCCGATTTCGAGGACGAAATCATTTTTAAGGAGGGAGACTCAAACGCCCCACACTTTTAATTAACCTTAAGTGGCTTATTATTAGGTTAAGTGAGACTAATTAAGTAACTAATGATCTAAAATACGAGGAATTTAAACTTTTGTGTATTCTAAATTGGAGCCATTTAACGTTAGATGAATACGATACTTCTACGATCTCAACGACAAGAATAGAAACAATTAGTAGAGATTAGAGAGAGAGATAATATTCTATTGCACCACAAGAAAAAGCATTCAACTAAATTGAAATATATATATATATATATATATATATATACAATATTCATCGATTGTGATACAATAGTTAATTAATTACAACTCAAACTATAAATCAATTGCATCCATTAAATGATAATTAAAAGTTACATTAAGTTAAATACAAATATTACAACTCAATAGAACTGCAATTATGTCCGTTGTAATATTACATCAAACATAAACATAAGATTACATAGTATGCATTTCATACATTGCAATTAACCAAGAGCTATAGAAAATACAAATGACATTCATACCATTGCATACAACAATTATACTCCATTGATTACCAAAGCAACCGTAGTTTCAATTGTGAGAAAAGTTAAGTTAGAAGCACCGGAAAAGACCGAACAAAAGAAATTAATTAAAAGAAGGATTGCCGCGAACCCTAGGATTTAAATTCAGGCAGGGCATTCGTTCACTGAGGTTCCCAGACTGTCCGGGGGCCAGTCGGCACCTCTCACAGCCATTAAGTCATCATTCGGCAATAAAACAAACCTGTTTAGAGTTGCAAGCACTGTAGAAAGAAAACCAAAACCAACACTTGTCCACAAAGCCACCAAACCACCAAGTGTTTCCCCAACACAACCATCGGCCAAGATGGCTACCCCCAAGGTAAATATCTAGCACGAAGAAGGGAGCGGCGAGGACCAAAGCCGGCAAGTGTCAAGAGCCAGCAGCCCAGATCGGCCCCAAAGATAGTCCCGGCAAGATAGCCGGACAGACATGACCTTTCCCAAGATATTTCGCCTAGCATAGCGGCATGGGCGATAAAACCAGGCGATACAACCCCTATAGAGCAGCTCCAGGGCATACACTAGAGACCACATCACAGACCAACCGAAGAGAGCGCACACAACTCACCGGAGAGGGACAAAGGAGAAGCCTCCTTTTCTTCCTCTCTTCCACAATCCACAAATCCAAACCACACCCAACCCCACCACCAACCCAGTGCTAGCTCAAGCAAAGAACCAATCGAAGCCAAGCTAGGAGCAAGAAGCGGGACTAGGAGGGGACCGCAAGACCACCAAGCATCGGCAAGGGAGGCCACCGAGGGGACCACGGGACGATAGCAAGCGGGACGACGACCACAAGCACCAACATCACCACCATCTCAGCCAGACCTCCAAGCATTCAACCGTAAAAGGTAGCACACAAACCCTCATCCATACTTAGCATGTCCAAGAAAATTTGTACCCAACATCCATCAACCGTGCAAGCACATAGCCTCAACACCACACCTTATGAACCACTACTTCCCAACCATCGTAGAAGGTGTAGAGAAGAGGAGGTTACCGTAGTGGGAGGTCGGCAATGCATGCTACCGGTGCCGTGCACACGCCCGAGAGCCACCATGCATTCCCCCGGCATGCACACGGCTTCGGGCTCCGCCGTGCCGAGCCGCGGCAACGCACCCCTAAGCCAAGCATCAACCTAGTGCCAAAACCAAAAGAAACCGAGTAAAAGTAGATAGTAATTGAAGGAAACTAGGGGAAGAAGAGCAACCGGGCCTAGAAGGGCCGGATCCGGGCCGTAGGCCACGGATCCAGCGACCGGAGCGGCGCGAGCCACTAGAACCAATGGAGGTGACGCGGTCATTAGGGCCGTCAGCAAGTGCAAGGGAGAGAGGGCCGGGTTCGGGCCTTAGGCCTTGGATCTGGAGATCGGGCGGCACCGAGGAGATGCGGCGTGAAGGGGGAGAGAGGAGAGGCGTCGGTGTAGGCGCACGGAGGCGTGGGAGGCGGCGGTGTAGGCGCACGGAGGCGTGGGGCGACGGCAGCGCCTAGAGGCCCGTGGGAGCGGCGGCGCCTAGGGGGCTGTGGAGCAGCGGCGCAGGGCCGGGCCGAGCAACAGAACGGGCGCACTTGGGGCGAGCAGGGGAGGCGACGGAGCGGCGTAGGGGCTAGAGGCCGTGGGGCGGCGGCGCGACAGGGAGGGGAGATGGCGGCGCATGGAGGGACCAGTGACTGGGGGCAGACGAGCGGGGGTGAGCTCCAAATCGGCAGAGGAGAGGAGGAGGCAGGAAGGGAGAGGGGGCAGAGAGGATAAGGGGCGGCGGCGAAAAAGATGGAGGGGAGAGTCAGACGATGGAGGAATAAAGGCAGAAGGGATAAGAGGGAGAAATGAGTGGAGGATTAGCCAGGCCAGTCGGCCAAAGGAGTGTGGAGAGAGATGAATAAAAAGGAAAATAAAAAGAAAGGGATGAAAGAAAGAAAAGGATTTAGCGTATAGGAGAAATTATTTTTCGCCAATATTTAATCCGAGGAGTTTAATTGTATGTTGAGCTAACCTGTAACACTGGCTAATGGTATTAAATTTTGTAACGCTATTATCCGAGTATACGAGTACAAATTGGGAACGTCGTGCAGTCCGTAATTGATTGATTTGTTAGTTTACCATTTAGAACCATCTTGTTGACTACTTAAATATCTAGATAATATTTGTTAGCTGTAGTAACTCACCAAACTCCATTAGTAAGTATATATAATCCCTAAAATCAATAAGTGCCATTAGGAGACACGAACTTATATATGTGTATTTATCAAAAGTAGGATGTGGGTTCATAGACCGCTCCAGAGCATATTTAAGTATGCCGTTAATCTTGTTAGTTGTATTTAATTTGTAGAAACCCACTCAGTTATTCCAAACCATTCGAACTAGTTAATTTCAGATATATGAATTAAGATCATACGCACCGACTAAATTTGTGCATATACTAATTAAAGTTGCATGCTGTTGTCTAAACCATTTGATAACCCAGACATTCTGATTAAGCCCATTTAAATGGTAAAAGACCAATAACATTTCTTTATAATGACTAGCCGAAACTAAATGTCAGCAGGAGATTAAAACATAGCACATATCAATTTAAATCAATGTATTGGCATTTCAACCGGCTCGTGTTGTAATTAATACCTAACTAACTTAGTGATATGAGTTTAACTCCCTGATAAATATCCTTGAATACTGCAAATAAAATTGAGGAACAATCATATACTGAGACTAGTATGCATACAAATTGAATTATCAGAATATCATTTAATTGGCCTTTTGCCCATGTAAATGACCAGTTAACTTTTATTAGTCGCTCATAAACTGTAGAAGACCACTAATAAGTATTCTTGGTAATCAGAATAAATTAGTAACCATTAGAAGAATTGAACTAGTAGTGATGATTAGAATAGCACGTGTCGATCTAATTTAGTGTGCGGTAATTAAAATCGCACGCATCGATTAATCTTATACGCGGCGATTAGGTAGCAGTTTAGTGGTAAAAAAATTTGTATCTGGATAAAGTAAAATTTGAGAATCGCCTAGAGATGTCGCAGCATAATCCATTCACTGACTTAATTAAAATATGATTTCTTTTATATCCATAACCTAACTTGTCACCCGACTAAACCTGAGACTAAAATCCATTAGAGAGATTGATAATTGCATACTTACCTATGAGAATGAAATAGACATAATTGCATACGTGAAAATGGCTAAAGGTAACATTCGTCATTAAGCTTGTACGTGCATTTATTTAATCATGTTTAATCGATGAATTACCGGAAATCAATACTACGCGGGACATACATCCTAGATAGATCGTATCTCTGAACGCTAGTACAATAATGCCAGCTAGTGGGTATCGTATAGAAACTAATCTTATTTACCGCGATTAGAGTTGAGTTGAGCGAAGCCTCACCCTAGGCACACAAACACATTGGCACCTCGCGCGTTATTATGTTTCCGTAAATTAAGTCGTAGCCGACGATTTAATTGCGAGCAACCATCCAAGCCGAGGAAGGACTTCACCGAGTTTACTTAAATCCGAATATGTGGTTAATCCAGCAAGCATTCCTTTGAGCATATGAGCAAAGTATCTTGATAAAATAAAGTATTTTTTTATTATTATTATCACCATGCATGAAAATACAACTCATATTTTAAATCAAATGATTGTGGTAAGAAAGAGAAGAAAGAGATCAGCAGATAGTTGGAGAAGCCAGCAAAGCCAAGACATAAGTGGGTGGAAGATCCCCAGGCAGGAGAAAAAGGGCAGGTATGGGATCTTCTACATATGGATAAAATATAAGATTAATCAGTCTTCATCCGTGTGAACGGACCGTATTAATCGTATCAACCATTATGTCGTCCGAGGACGAATGTAATCGATAATTCTATCAAGGTTATTATATTCTCCACATGGGTAAGTATTTATTTAGGGAGATGAACCTGTGGTCGCAGTTCGAGTTCTCCGGCATGGGGATCCACACCGCAAGATCCCTAATCGTGAGTAGGCCAGAAATGGGGGATGCGGATCGCAAGAACCCGAGCGTGGGGTACGCGAAGGCGATATATTACGCATGGGGTGATGGGCGCTGGTCGAACCGCCTGACCAACAGCTATGTCACTTTTTGTGAGCCTGGGTGCGAGTGGTACACCGGCCCAAGCTACCGATTGGAAATAGTTGGGTGGAGATATAATATACTGAGTTAGATATAAAAGTTTTGTATTCTGATCTGGGCACCGCATCTTAGGCAATGCGGAGGAACCATGAGCCACCAGGATCAGAATGATGATGGGTAAAGTGGTACAAGCTTGCGCAATGCTATACAAATCATGAATTCATGCCTGTCTCCGGGAAAGGAGATCACGGGAACTTATGGGAGTTTTTGCCGTTCATACGAGTGTTCGATAGTTTTCTAAATTAATAATATGGACTTCTTTTCAAACTTCACAACAAAACTTATTTTCTATGACTCTGTGAAAAAGGCTGAGAAAGAGAAAGAGATTGAGAAGGAACCAAAGATTGAGAATATAGTTGTACATTCGGAGGAATGTACAAGAGCATCCAGTGCATTCTTGCTATTCACGTTTGCTGAGTACTTTTGTACTCACCTTTGCTATTATTTTCCTCTATTTAGGTGCAGGTTAAACCAAGAGATTGCTAAATTCTGGTAAAGACCATCTGGATGGACTTAAGTACTACTTGGGTGGAATTCTTTAGACTCGAGGTACAAGGAGTAGAAGGTGGAGGCGTCGACCGGGTGTCCCTGGAATCCATTTGTATTATTGTGTAGTTGCCTTAGCCTTGCTTTAGGTAGACAATAGTTAGAACCTTCTTCACTCCTAACTTTTGTAACATTCGAGCCTTGCGGTTTTATAATGAACCTTAGCCCTGCGTGGCGATATTTTTGTAATATCATATTTTTGTCTCTAATTATTGTTCCGTTGCAACACTCTGATGGGCTTATTATTCGTTAACGCGATGTTCTATCGGCTAAAACGAATAATAAACCGTTGACTAGCATCATTACCCCGCGGTAATTATGCGGGTCGTTTCACTAGCATTGTCAGTTTTGATTACGATGCAGAGGCCCATGCACCCCGAATTGCCCCAATGGCCTCTGATCCGTGTAGAAGGGAAAACGAACTGTCGAGCGACCAAAATTCAGATGAACACTTCAGATACAGCAACATTTTTTGTTAGTAACAAAAGTGACAAATAGCACAGATAAAACATTTCACTATTTACTTTCTAAGAAACAAATTAGCACTAGGCCATCATACTGATGATGATTTCTACCAGGGCTAGGAAAGCCACATAATAACACATTGGCAGCCTGACAAGAGAAACAAACCGGCTGAGACATTCATCCGTGTAGAAGGAAGAACGAACACGATATATCTCCATTCTAGAACACATCTCCACTGTCTAATTAGTATATTTCGCCCATAAATACACAAAATTGATGCACATCGACACAGAAAAACTTCACAGGCCAAGCCAGCAGAATTGTGAGGCCCCCACGTCATTATCCCTCGGATAATTACGTGTGGCATACGGATTATTATTTACCTGAACAGTAAGACACTGCTACGGCAAATAACAAGCCTGTACCAGAGTAGCGCAGCAGAACAATAATATAGATACTGACGTCTTTATTACATCAGTTGCCACCTGGCTTAAGGTCTGGTTTACAAAAGTAGATAACAAAAGTATAATTAGTACCCCAGGGCATTCTCGCCCGCTTCACCGGGTCTTCTATTCATCCCAGCCGAAGTTGTCTCCTCGCTTGGAGCAGGGTCTAACAAAGGAATTAATAGCAAGGGTGAGTACCTACGGTACTCAGCAAGTATAATACTAACAAAGATGCACTGCATGCCTCTCATGTCCTTAATCCATATTCTAATCTTTTTATTCTAAAAATACTCTTATGCAAAATAACTGGCACATTTTAGCTCAACAAAACGACTACTAATTTTCACCCGGTAAGGTATGATCCCTAGCGATCACCGTAGTCCACAATCCAGTGGACTGGCATGAATTCATGATTTAATAGCACTGCGCAGGCTTTGTACCACTTTACCCAAAATTACCTTGAACCATCCGAGCTAGGTCCTCCACACTGCCTTAGGTGTGGAATCAGGCTCAAGATACAGAACCTTTCTCCGGTTACGTTAATCCATCTACCAGCCCATCTATTATCCATCGGTGTACCAAGTCACTCGCTTGGGCTCCACCGACTTCCAATAGTGTTGGTTGGACCGGCTCCCGGCCCAACACTCCGCCTCAACACTCTCCCAATGTGGTAGACTGGTTAACGTAACGGGGTACTACTTTCCACCCATCCGAGATGGGAGATTGGCTGGTACGAAATTTACGGTCCCTGGTCCGAGTAAAAACACAATAATTCCTTATATTATAGCCCTATGTAAAAAGGTCCGCCTCATCCCTTTTTCATCCTTGCCTCGGACCTCTTTACCCGCCTTATGTACATGCACAAATAGGTATATACTTAACTATCTCTACTTGTGGCCCGCCGCCTCTCTCAGCGGTACCACTGCTACTAGCTCTCAACTATTCTGACCTACTTCTTTTCTCTTTCTTTTTCTCATCTATCCCTTCCTTTAACCTTTTTTGCTACCCTCTAAACTCATGCAATTGATTATTTTATTCCAAAAACGGTTTTCATACACGTAGGTATACATATGGTGATTATCCGGAAACATACCACATACGATTGACATAACTAAGTGCATGGTCAAATTGGAACTTGCCTGAGCCGTGGTATGAACTGGAGTCAATATAAACAGTTGGTTCTTCCTTGCTGCTAGAAGACTTGAACTCTGCAAAGCCGAAACTAACCCTTAACAAAATAGTTATTTATTATAATAATAGTTTTTAAGAAATCCATTTTCCTACCCTAAATACACATACACACATAAATGTACATACATATATATATACACCTGCATATATACATATACATACACACAACTACACATATACATCTATATATATGTGTTTTCACACATATATATACATATATACATGCTATATATATATCTATATATATGTGCTCACACACATATATATACATATACATACAACTATACTAAACAAAAATCACTTGCTGAACTTTAGAAACAAAAATATTTATTGGAGATGCTCTGAAATTAACTTAATAGCAACAAGATGATTTTAATAGCTAGCATGATACAAAAATATCAACAAAAACAAACATAAATGAAAAAGAAGAAAAACCGGAATTCCCTTTACTGGCCGGCCCGGCCCACTCGGCCCAACCGGCGCCGCCGCCTCCCTTCACTACCCTCTGCCTCCACCCGATTCCTCCCCACCCTCATTTCCTCCGCCGCCTATTCTCCTCCTCTCCTTCCCCATGGCGCCGCCGCCCTCTACTGCTCCTCCTCCACTTACCCCACTGCGCCGCCGCCTGCTACTGCTCCTCCCTCCGAGCTCCCCCCTCTCTCGGCTCCCTCTCTCTCACTCCCTCTCTCTCTCCCCCCGAGCTCCCCCTCGGCTTCCCCTCTCTCTCTCTCTCCGAGCCTCCCTCGGCTCCCCCCTCTCTCTCTCTCCCCCCGAGCTCCTCCTCGGCTCCCCTCTGGCCTGCTCCTCCTCCCCTCACTCTCGGCAACTGGGATCCCAGTGGGTTGGCTATGGGCTACTATTGCTGCTAGGGTTTCTCGGGTAAGTGCTGAGTTTATGTGCTATGTGCAAGAAGGATAAGGGGATGGGGGACCTACTTGTTGTCGGTTCACAAATGGAAGGTTGGGGGGCAAGGGTTGCAGGATCGGCTTCACGTGGTCGATGTCGTGGGGTTGCGGTTGCGGATCCTTGTCGGGGTCAGTTGGATGTGGTGGTCCCCGAATGCTTGCTTGTGGTCCTGTCGGCTTCACCTTCTGCGGTGGTTTGCTGCCATCCCGATGTGGTTCTTGTTGGCTTCTTGTGATGGTGATGAAGCTGGGTCCCCTCTCTCTTCTCCTTGCGGCTATGGCTCCGTGCTTACCTGTAGACCTTCAGCTGGGGATGCATTTTGGGGAAGGTCTGGGAATGGGGGAGATGCTGGTGGTGTCTTGGCTCTGTGGTCTTTCTTGGCTGAGGTTGTGTTGCATGTGAAGGCACAGGGGGTGCTGGGGGGAATGAACTGGGCAAAGGGGGAGGTGGTATTCGGTCTTGGCCTGTCTGGGGCTGTCTTGCCTGGCTGCAGCTGGCTTGTCCTTGAGCTTATCCTCCTCTGTGTCTTGAGTTCCTGTGCTTGGTATCCTTCGGTTGGAAGGATGGTTTGAGCACTGTTGCTACAGTGGCCGAAAATTGAGAAAATATTTGTGGGCTGAGTGGGCTGAAAGAAAATGGCAGTGGGCTTGTGGCTTGCATGATCTTGTGGCTTCTGTGGGCTAAAATGGCAATGAGGGTTGAATTGAAAACATTGCTTGTGGGCTTTTTGGGCTGAGGTAGGTATTGTGGGTTTGGTTCTTTGAATTGCCGGATGATGACGCCCACAGAGACGAGAGGCGCCGACCGGCCCGGGACGGTCTGGGAACCTCAGAGACACGTCTCGAATTGGCCCTCGCAGCCCAAGGGCAACTGACGGCAATCATTCTTTATCCCCTTTTTATTCTCTCTTGGATTGCTCGTTAATTACCCTTTTAGCTGCTAAAAAGAATGGTTTGGTTTGGTGCTAATAGTTGTTACTTGCAGTGAAGGACGAAGGCGCAACTCGAAACCCTCCCTACGCTCCAAGATACCCTTCTCACCCTTCCACTCCTCTTTTGGAAAAGCATTTTGTAGATGTAATGCAATGTAATAAATTTATGACTATAGATATGATGCAATTGCAAATGTAAAGATTAATTGTAAACTTGTTGTAAATATTCTTTATGAAATGCATTACAAGTTGTAGATTCATTTTGTATTGAAATTGGTAAAGCAATGGATGAATGCTATGCACTTTTGTAAACTGTTGTTTGTATTCAATTTGAAATTAAATTATGCTATGAATGCTTACAAAGATTGAATGCACAATTGAAAAACTTACTGCAGCTGGCTTACTTAATTAGGGTATTAGGGTTAGGGTTCTTTCAGCCTTCCCCCCTTTAGGCGATTTCGTCCGCGGAATCGGATCTTCGCTTGAATAGGTTTGGATAAGCTTCTCGCAATTCCTCTTCTTTTTCCCACGTAGCCTCACGCATTGAGTGGTTCTTCCATAAAACTTTGCAAAAACGCATAGTTCTATTTCTCAATCGGCGATCCTCAGTTTCCAAAATTTTTACGGGATATTCTTCATATGTTAAGTCCGCTTGGAGGGGTATGTTTAAATCCGTCACGTGTTGAGAGGGTTCCCGTAGGCATTTCCGAAGTTGTGAGACATGAAAAACATCATGTATTCTGGATAATTGTACAGGAAGTTCCAACGGATAGGCTAGGGCTCCTTTTTGTTGTAGAATCCGAAAGGGCCCGACATACCTAGGACTTAATTTTCCTTTTACTCCAAATCGGTGAACTCCCCGTAGCGGTGAAACTTTGAGGTATACATAATCTCCAACCTCGAATTGAAGGTCTCGCCACGTTGATCTGCATAGCTCTTTGTCCAGTCCGAGCTACCTTAAGTCTCTCTCGATGACTGGATCTTCTCATCATTTTCCTCACTAATTCGGTCCCAATAAGGGTCTTTCTCCTGTTTCATACCAACACACCGGGATCGACACTTTCTTCCGTAAAGAGCCTCATATGGTGCCATTTGAATACTAGATTGGTAGCTATTGTTGTATGCGAACTCGCAAGTGGTAAATATTTATCCCATAAGCCTTCAAAATTTTGCACACACGCCCTCAACATATCTTCTAGGATCCGATTCACTGCTCTGTTTGTCCATCGGTTTGAGGGTGGTATGCGGTGCTAAAATTTAATTTGGTACCCAACGCTTTATGCAAGCTTTGCGTAATCCGTAGTAACATCGACCTCGATCTGACGTGATTGTTTTGGGTATTCCATGCTGGGAAATGATCCTTTCTATGTATAATTCCGCTAGTTTGTCCACTGAATACTTTTGGTTAATAGGAAGGAAATGGGCTGATTTTGTTAGGCGGTCCACAATAACCCAAATAGCATCCTTCTTTTAAGGGTAATGTAAGCCCGTAATAAAATCCATACAAATATCTTCCCATTTCCATTCGGAATTTCCAATGCTTTAGCAATCCGCCCGCCGATGTTCGCTTTGATTTTCTGACAAGAGTCACATTGACCAACATACAAGGCTATTTCCCTTTTCATATTAGCCCACCAAAAATTTTCCTTAAGGTCCCGATACATCTTCGTTCCTCCGGGGTGGATGGTGTAAGGGGTATCATGGGCTTCTCTGAGGATAGTTTCCTTAATATTATCATCCTTTGGTACACAGATCCGATTTTGGCGCCATAGAATTTCTGGTCATCCGGATGGAATTCGATGGTCGTCCTCTTTAATCCTGCGGGTTTCTTCTCTAATAAAAGGGTCCAACATTTGCTTTTCTCTAATTTGGTCCAACAAGGTGGGATGAAAGGTCATAGCTGCTATAGTGGCCTGAGTGGTAGATGCTCGAACTTCTATTCTCATTTTGGCTAGTTCTTGCACTATATCAGAGATAGGATTTTCCAAAATGGCTTGATGACATTCCACTTTTCGACTGAGGGCATCAGCTACCACATTAGCTTTTCCGGGATGGTAATTGATGGTTAAATCATAATCCTTAATTAATTCTAGCCATCTCCTCTGCCTCATATTCAATTCCTTTTGAGTGAAAATATATTTGAGGCTCTTATGATCGCTAAACAAAATACATTTGGATCCATACAAATAATTTCTCCATATTTTCAATGCGAATACCACCGCTCCTAATTCCAAATCATGAGTAGGGTAGTTAACTTCATGAGGCCTTAATTGTCTAGAGGCATAGGCAATGACTCTTTCTTTTTGCATTAAGACACCTCCTAATCCATGCTTGGAGGCATCACAATAAACCGTGTAGTCTACTCCTTCTTCAGGCAGTGCTAAAATAGGGGCAGTGGTTAACCTTTGTTTGAGGGCTTGGAAACTTTTTTCACAATTTTCACTCCAAACAAAAGGGGTTTCCTTTCTCAGAAGCTTAGTGAGAGGACTGGCAATCTGTGAGAAATCTTTTATGAATCTTCGGTAGTAGCCAGCAAATCCAAGAAAACTACGGATACCTTTCACATTGGTGGGTTGGATCCAGGTGGTTACAGCCTCAATTTTGGTAGGGTCTACCTCAATTCCTCGACCTGAGATAATGTGGCCCAAAAATGCTACTTGATCCAACCAAAAAGCACACTTATTGAATTTAGCAAATAATTGATGTTCTCGAAGGGTTTCCAATGCAATGGTCAGGTGGTGGCCATGATCTTCTGCATTCTTTGAATAGATTAAAATGTCGTCAATAAAGACAACGACAAATTCATCAAGGTATTTCATGAATATTTTGTTCATGAGGTTCATAAAAATGGCTGGAGCATTGGTTAGGCCAAATGGAATAACTGTGTACTCATGGTGTCCATATCTGGAGACAAAAGCAGTCTTCTCAATGTCAGAGGGTTTGATTTTAATTTGATGATATCCAGATCGGAGATCTATTTTTGAAAACACTTTTGCTCCTTTGAGCTGGTCAAACAGATCATCTATCCGGGGAAGTGGATATTTATTTTTAATAGTGACACTGTTCAGCTCTCTGTAATCCGTGCATAATCTTAGACTACCATCCTTCTTCTCCACAAATAGCACTGGAGCCCCCCATGGTGAGGTGCTCTCTCTGATAAACCCTTTGTCTTGCAATTCGTCCAACTGTTTCTTTAGTTCACCCACTTCCTTAGGATTTATTCTGTAAGGCCTCTTGGAAATAGGTGCGGTGCCTGGAATCAATTCTATTGATAATTCTATGTCCCTGTCTGGTGGCATCCCCGGCAACTCCTCTGGAAAGACATCTGGGAATTCTTTCACTCACTGGTATATCCTGGAGTTCCGTCTTCTGCATACTAGCTAGACTAGGGATGGGTTGTGGTCGCAACTTTCTCACTCCCACATACCTTAGTCTAGTCCCATCTGGCTTTCTAATGGATGCACTTTTAGATTCACAATCTATATTCACACCATTAGCGGATAACCAATCCATGCCTAAAATTATTTCTAGGCCGCTCAAGTCTATGACATAAAGGTCAGCTAGGAACTTGGTGTTCTGAATAATGATAGCTTGACCCTTTCTTATAGATGACACCTCTATTACGCCCCCTGGCGTACTCACTACCATAGCTTTGTCTAGGGGTTCATATGGTAATTTATTCCCTTCCAAAAATTTTCGGGAAATAAAGGAATGTGTTGCCCCTGGATCAAATAAAACCATACCTAAGGATGGTGGAATGAGAAGCGTACCCGAAACCACATCAGTAGCTTCTCCTACTTGTTCAGCGGTCACATGAGTGAGTCTTGCTGTTCCTCCCTTCACAAGTGCCAGGTGACATATTCTGAGTGCCCTTGGTAGGATTTTGCCTGACATTCTGGTAAGGTGTTGGAGCAGGTAGGCGTGGTACATTGGTAGGAGGCAAGGCTTGTCTCGAAGTCTTTCGAGGTAAGGACAGTCAATCTTGCGGTGGCCTGGTCTTCCACAGTTGTAACAGGCATCTGTTCCCTTCAAGCAGTCCTTGGTGAGATGACCCAATCCACACTTAGCACATCTAATGGCGAGGGCTACTGGTCTCTGCGGGGCTGTCGGCCTCTGATATGTTGCTTGGTGGGGCTTGGGTTTTGGGGGCCCGTATTTAGGTGGGTTAGATGGGTGTGAAGCTGGGCGGAATTTACTTCCTGAGGGAGCACGCTGATCAGTCCTTGCTTTCTTCCTCCTTTCCTCGCTAAGGTTGGAGTGCTCACTTTCTAGAATGATTGCTCTATTCACGAGATCCTGAAACTCAGTGATCTTGTGGATAGACAATAGCATCTTAAAATAAGGATTCATGCCTTCCTTGAATCGATCTATTTTTTTCTCCTCAGTGTCCACATCTCATGTAGCATAGCGGAAAGATCATTGAACCGACTAAGATAATCAATCATCTTTTGCCTCCCGAGTTAGAGCTCTAAATTCTCTTTTCTTTAACTCTAGTCTACCCGGTGGGAACATGGGTTTCGTGAATCTCTGTTGGAATTCCTCCCATGTAATGGGCTGTTCACTGACCCTAGTACGAGTGTAAGTGAGCCACCATGCGGCTGCAGGTCCAGTTAGCTGGTGTGCGGCATACCGCAACTTCTCCTCATTAGAGCATCCCACTGTATTCAGCTTTTTCCCTATCTCCACCAACCAATCACTAGCATCTAGGGGGTCGGTGGCTTTAGCAAATGTAGGGGGTCTGGTTTGGAGGAAGTCACCAAGACTAACTCCTGGAGCAGCAGGAGGGTGAGGTGCTGCCACACGAGTTAATAGCGCCTCCATAAACCGATTTTGGCTCTCTTGGGCTTCTTTCCTGGAATTTTCTAAAAATCTGAGAACCTCTCCCATGACTCCTAGAGGATCTGCAGGCCTGGAAGATGATGCCTGACCAGTGCTTGGTACAGTTGCTGGTGGCGGTTGCTCGCCTGTGGGCCTTGGAATATTTTCTGGTGGTGCTTCTTCTGGTACAGGCTGAGGTAACGGACCCAATCTCAAACCCAGCTCTCGCTCAATCCGCGGACGATCATCCATCCTACAGAGGTAAGGCCACAGGTTTTAGTTGCACGGATAAACCTTTCTACCCACCACCACTCTCTACCCAAAAGGCTAAGGACGGGCTTCCTAACTCCAGGTGAGTGTAGCATTCATATTAAAAAGAAAAGTATAGAGTGAGTTGTAGGATTTAGTGCAACTTAGCAGCTAACAGCATTAATTTAAGAAGAGAAATGCATCTGTAAAGGTGATTGAGGCTTTAACTCTCTCTTCTTTATGCAAATAAATCACGAGGCAGAAGAAGAAAAATATTACTTCAACAAAACCAGAAAGAAAGAAACAAACCAAGAAGAAAGGAAAATTGCAACCTACACTAACTGGGATTCTCGCATCAGCCACGCCGAGAACCCGCTCTCGAGATCGCCCAAAAGCTGCGCGCTTGGGACCACGCCGTGGCTCATTCTCGAGCACGCCCAGACTTCGTTCTGGCACGCTCGCTACGCGCCCGGGTGCGCCACGAACCACTCGTTCGGGAAGTCTCAATTTTAGCAAAAATGAGGTAAGAAATTTTCATATCACCAGTCTCAGATTAGTCTAGGTTTCATGTGGAAATTATAGCATTTTCTAAAGACTGATGATTCTCTTTTTCAAAAATTGAGATGAATAGAAAAGGAAGCTATGGGCAAGACTTCACCTTGTCCAGGAACAAGGAATCAGCTTGCCAGAAGTCTAGCTATATGCCGCTATCCCCGGCACACTACTGCCTTAGAATGACATGCTCACCCCCTAGGTTTCAAACAACCTAGCTTATGTTGCAATGGCTAGCCTACCAGGTTTAACAGCATTAAATTACAAAGAGAACAATCTAGTCAAATAATATTACAAGGCATACATAAGAAAGCTCCAGTTACAACTGAAAGTACTGAAAATAACAGAAAGAACATAACATACACACTCCATAGCAGGGATACCATCATATTGTCGCTCAGTAGATTAAATGAGTACCCCTAGGTCCCCGATCCGGCTCCCGGCTCCTCCTCAGGGTCACTCTCCTCCTCCTCGGGATCACTCTCTCGCCCCATGACCCGGTGGTGCCCTCTCCCAAGGGGCTGAACGATCGCTGCTGGGGCGCGCCACAAGCTGTGAGAGCTCGTCAATGGTAGCGGTGTCCTCACAGGTCGGATGCACTGAAATGCGAGCCCTCCTACTCTGGGGTATAGGTGTAGCTAAGTAGGAGTAGGGGTCAAGGTAGGGAGTGGGAAAACTAGTATAATAATCTGCATAGGGGTCAGGGGTAAAAGCTGGGGAAACTACAGGGATAAACCCATCTCCCGAAACAACCTGTAAAGATAGGATGAGGTGGGGTGGGGCCGAGCTGGTCTGTCTTTGTGCCGGTGAGTCTTTGGTCTTTGGTGCTCTAGGCTGATTAGCCTCAGGAGTATCGGCTGCAGGCTGGGCAGGGGCTAATGGAGTGTCTGGCTGGTGGACTCCCTGCATCCCATCAGCCTCAAGGTCGATGCAGCGCCGCCTCCAAAAATCGGAGGCGCCCTCCGCGCTCTCTAGAGCTCCATAGGTAGCGGTGCAGTGAAGGGCATTCGCCAGTAGCATAGTACCGCGGTCTCCTCTCAAGGGCTATAGTAGCTGGGGAAGGGACTACTGAAGGAAGTCTAGGTAGAATAGGACCAAACTGGGCTCCAAAGCTACCCTGGGAAATAGGAGGTATCTCCGAGAAAGGCGAGTCTCTCAGCTGATCACTAAAGTGGAGTCTCAAGTGGTGGATGGCCTTACGGGCAGCCTCCTGGAGGGGTAAATAGTCATCCACTGAGCGCCAGTATGCCGTACTCTCTGCTCTATAACCACGGCGCCAACGGATCCCCGTCACCACAATCACTACAAGTGCGGTGGATCCGTCTCACGGAAACTCATAAAGATACTCAGAAAAGGGCCATCCGGATGGTGCAACATCCGCCTAGTAATAGAACATGCTCCCATGGATCCTCTCGGCAGGAATAAGGCACCGAGTCATCCTGCAAAAATAGTGGCTCTATGTTAGTTTAAATATCGTATCTAAGACAGAAGAGTTTTTCAACATAATAATTTGGAAGCAGAGTAGAGTAGAAATTGACGTCCAGATGAGAGTAACATAGAAAACTTAGTGCAATATAGCAAGTGTGGAAATCCACTTAAGCAAATCTACAGCATCTATATTATTAGCGTGGCCCTATCTTATTGCTCGATACCACTGTGAGGCCCCCACGCCATTATCCTCGGATAATTACGTGTGGCATCGGATTATTATTTACGAACAAGAAGACATCGCTACGGCAAATAACAAGCTGTACTGCAGAGTAGCGCAGCAGAACAATAATATAGATCTCGACGCCTTTATTACATCGGTTGCCACCTGGCTTAAGGTCTGGTTTACAAAAGTAGATAACAAAAGTATAATTAGTACCCCAGGGCATTCTCGCCCGCTTCACCGGGTCTTCTATTCATCCCAGCCGAAGTTGTCTCCTCGCTTGGAGCAGGGTCTAACAAAGGAATTAATAGCAAGGGTGAGTACCTACGGTACTCAGCAAGTATAATACTAACAAAGATGCACTGCATGCCTCTCATGTCCTTAATCCATATTCTAATCTTTTTATTCTAAAAATACTCTTATGCAAAATAACTGGCACATTTTAGCTCAACAAAACGACTACTAATTTTCACCCGGTAAGGTATGATCCCTAGCGATCACCGTAGTCCACAATCCAGTGGACTGGCATGAATTCATGATTTAATAGCACTGCGCAGGCTTTGTACCACTTTACCCAAAATTACCTTGAACCATCCGAGCTAGGTCCTCCACACTGCCTTAGGTGTGGAATCAGGCTCAAGATACAGAACCTTTCTCCGGTTACGTTAATCCATCTACCAGCCCATCTATTATCCATCGGTGTACCAAGTCACTCGCTTGGGCTCCACCGACTTCCAATAGTGTTGGTTGGACCGGCTCCCGGCCCAACACTCCGCCTCAACACTCTCCCAATGTGGTAGACTGGTTAACGTAACGGGGTACTACTTTCCACCCATCCGAGATGGGAGATTGGCTGATACGAAATTTACGGTCCCTGGTCCGAGTAAAAACACAATAATTCCTTATATTATAGCCCTATGTAAAAAGGTCCGCCTCATCCCTTTTTCATCCTTGCCTCGGACCTCTTTACCCGCCTTATGTACATGCACAAATAGGTATATACTTAACTATCTCTACTTGTGGCCCGCCGCCTCTCTCAGCGGTACCACTGCTACTAGCTCTCAACTATTCTGACCTACTTCTTTTCTCTTTCTTTTTCTCATCTATCCCTTCCTTTAACCTTTTTTGCTACCCTCTAAACTCATGCAATTGATTATTTTATTCCAAAAACGGTTTTCATACACGTAGGTATACATATGGTGATTATCCGGAAACATACCACATACGATTGACATAACTAAGTGCATGGTCAAATTGGAACTTGCCTGAGCCGTGGTATGAACTGGAGTCAATATAAACAGTTGGTTCTTCCTTGCTGCTAGAAGACTTGAACTCTGCAAAGCCGAAACTAACCCTTAACAAAATAGTTATTTATTATAATAATAGTTTTTAAGAAATCCATTTTCCTACCCTAAATACACATACACACATAAATGTACATACATATATATATACACCTGCATATATACATATACATACACACAACTACACATATACATCTATATATATGTGTTTTCACACATATATATACATATATACATGCTATATATATATATCTATATATATGTGCTCACACACATATATATACATATACATACAACTATACTAAACAAAAATCACTTGCTGAACTTTAGAAACAAAAATATTTATTGGAGATGCTCTGAAATTAACTTAATAGCAACAAGATGATTTTAATAGCTAGCATGATACAAAAATATCAACAAAAACAAACATAAATGAAAAGAAGAAAACCGAATTCCTTTATCGCCGCCCGCCCACTGCCCAACCGGCGCCGCCGCCTCCCTTCACTACCCTCTGCCTCCACCCGATTCCTCCCCACCCTCATTTCCTCCGCCGCCTATTCTCCTCCTCTCCTTCCCCATGGCGCCGCCGCCTCTCTCGCTCCTCCTCCACTTACCCCACCGCGCGCCGCCGCATCTCGCCTCCTCCTCCGAGCTCCCCCCTCTCTCGGCTCCCTCTCTCTCACTCCCTCTCTCTCTCCCCCCGAGCTCCCCCTCGGCTTCCCCTCTCTCTCTCTCTCCGAGCCTCCCTCGGCTCCCCCCTCTCTCTCTCTCCCCCCGAGCTCCTCCTCGGCTCCCTCGCGCTGCTCCTCCTCCTCACTCTCGGCAACCGGGATCCCAGTGGGTTGGCTATGGGCTACTATTGTCGCTAGGGTTTCTCGGGTAAGTGCTGAGTTTATGTGCTATGTGCAAGAAGGATAAGGGGATGGGGGACCTACTTGTTGTCGGTTCACAAATGGAAGGTTGGGGGGCAAGGGTTGCAGGATCGGCTTCACGTGGTCGATGTCGTGGGGTTGCGGTTGCGGATCCTTGTCGGGTCGATTGGATGTGGTGGTCCCCGAATGCTTGCTTGTGGTCCGTCGGCTTCACCTTCTGCGGTGGTTTGCTGCCATCCCGATGTGGTTCTTGTTGGCTTCTTGTGATGGTGATGAAGTGGGTCCCTCTCTCTTCTCCTTGCGGCTATGGCTCAGTGCTTACCTGTAGACCTTCAGCTGGGGATGCATTTTGGGGAAGGTCTGGGAATGGGGGAGATGCTGGTGGTGTCTTGGCTCTGTGGTCTTTCTTGGCTGAGGTTGTGTTGCATGTGAAGGCACAGGGGGTGCTGGGGGGAATGAACTGGGCAAAGGGGGAGGTGGTATTCGGTCTTGGCCTGTCTGGGGCTGTCTTGCCTGGCTGCAGCTGGCTTGTCCTTGAGCTTATCCTCCTCTGTGTCTTGAGTTCCTGTGCTTGGTATCCTTCGGTTGGAAGGATGGTTTGAGCACTGTTGCTACAGTGGCCGAAAATTGAGAAAATATTTGTGGGCTGAGTGGGCTGAAAGAAAATGGCAGTGGGCTTGTGGCTTGCATGATCTTGTGGCTTCTGTGGGCTAAAATGGCAATGAGGGTTGAATTGAAAACATTGCTTGTGGGCTTTTTGGGCTGAGGTAGGTATTGTGGGTTTGGTTCTTTGAATTGCCGGATGATGACGCCCACAGAGACGAGAGGCGCCGACCGGCCCGGGACGGTCTGGGAACCTCAGAGACACGTCTCGAATTGGCCCTCGCAGCCCAAGGGCAACTGACGGCAATCATTCTTTATCCCCTTTTTATTCTCTCTTGGATTGCTCGTTAATTACCCTTTTAGCTGCTAAAAAGAATGGTTTGGTTTGGTGCTAATAGCTGTTACTTGTAGGTGAAGGACGAAGGCGCAACTCGAAACCCTCCCCTACGCTCCGAAGATACCCTTCTCACCCTTCCACTCCTCTTTTTGGAAAAGCATTTTGTAGATGTAATGCAATGTAATAAATTTATGACTATAGATATGATGCAATTGCAAATGTAAAGATTAATTGTAAACTTGTTGTAAATATTCTTTATGAAATGCATTACAAGTTGTAGATTCATTTTGTATTGAAATTGGTAAAGCAATGGATGAATGCTATGCACTTTTGTAAACTGTTGTTTGTATTCAATTTGAAATTAAATTATGCTATGAATGCTTACAAAGATTGAATGCACAATTGAAAAACTTACTGCAGCTGGCTTACTTAATTAGGGTATTAGGGTTAGGGTTCTTTCAAGAATCATGTTCAGCTTACGGACAAGGGATCACGAATGCTGTTTGCGACGCTCGCGAGATCAGACCGTAGGGAAGAACTTGTTCAGATTGAATGGCAACGAGTAGAACCCCTCGCTCCTCGCGTCTTTCTTGAAACTCCTGAACTTGTCCCGCCAATGGTACCCTCTGTCTTTCCTCACCGTGTTATCATGCGTGTGGATGGTGTTATCCAGGAAGTAGGCCACAAGCCCTGCAACATAACATGCTGAAAGTTCACAGATATCTGGAGACTGTCCGATCATACTGGTTTCAGATATCTGGACCTACCGACATATGCGAAGAAAATACAGTACATACCAGCAAATATGGGCAATGGAATGGATGCCAATAGTGCTTTGAATTCTCCTGGTTTGCCAAAAGAAATATAATTAGACTAACCATGTATGGTAGGGGAAGTATATATATGCGCAAAACAAAAATTTATGTAATAATAGCTATAAAAAGATTATAGCAAATTACCAAGGATAGCGAAGAAAATCATGAACCCAGCAGATATTTGCACCACTCTCCGGTTGCCAACATGTGTCAAAGCAAGTAAACCAACGTTCTTCCTGAAAATACAAATTTCACAATGCTAATTAGCAAAAAACAAATTTTCTGAACAATCAAGGATTACCACTTCTATTATCCACCAATGTTATACTTACACTGAAACTGAGGTTCCATTGGCTGTCCCAAAAAATGCATCAAGTAATATACTGATACCCTGAAAATGATGTTACAGGGTGATTAACGTTGCCAACTAAAAGATGAGACAAACTCTATGGTACAATAATTGATTCATTTACCTGCCAACCAATGCCCCGATTAACGACTGATGGAGCTATCATAGTCGCACTTGCGTTACCTTGAAGCAGCAATGCAGGCTCCAGTTGACTACAAGGCAACAATTTTTCAGATAGTTACTACTAAATGGATAGCATATAAAATATACTAGTATAATCTCTTCTTTCTATTTCAGGTAAAATATTGGAGACAAACCTCTACAATAGCAATACATGAAGTCATCATCATTGCAAAAGCTTCCCTAGCATCAAATGTTGGAGCTCCCCACTACATTACATTATTTAAAAATTGCTCTGGTTGTACAGAAAGTCGTAAAATGGCGCTAGTACCTGAGAAAATGCAACCAGTAGAATGATTTCTGGAAGACGAATTTCCACGCACTTTGCTACCTGCATTCATCTCAAAAAGCCATTTTTATCACTCCTCCAAGAAGGTATAAACAGGACAAAATAGAAGATGGAGCAAAACTGACCCCCGGAAAACCAAGCAAATAAAGCCCAAATCCAACAAGTGAAACAAGAGGAACTGCAGACAATGGACTTAGCAATCTGCACAAAAGATATGCAGGATAGTTAATTGCACAAACTGAAACACTACAGGGTACAAAGAGAAGTTTAATTCAATAAAGGCCTAAAAGCATACAAACCTAACGACATTGCACCAGAGACCACTGAAACCAAGTATGATCTGAATCGTCGATGCAATGATGAGAGCACCTTGTGTTCCCCGCATGGTCCGTAAGAATTTCTTTACAACAGCGATACAAACTTGTTAGGTTTAGCTTTCCTCAACAAACTCGTAAATAGACAAAAACAACGGTAACGAGTACCTCGCGTTGTAACGTCCAGCCAAGATGATTGAGATGGTTGGTGCAAAAAAGTATTGAAATATAAGTGAATTGTTCGTTTTTCCTTATCAGCTCAAGCTTTTGGATGAATTGGTTAGTGCATGCAACTATATCAAAAACAAAAAATCTTGAGTTCAAGACCCGGTTGACGTAATTAAAAAATGATTGTAGTCCACTTCTATTCCACGTTTTAGACCTCAGAGAGCCTACATGTGAGAGGAAGTGTTGAAGTATAAATGAATTGTCCGCCTTTCCTCGTCAACTTAATCTTTTGAGTAAACTGGTTGGTGCATATAGGTTGGGATACATATTCATTAACAATATAGATAGAGTATGATTTATTCATCTAAGTAGATAAATCTCTAAATAGAGGCACTTCTTTTTCTTTTTAGAAAAGGGTAAAAGTCTCTGGTTCTTTTCTTGGTACAGAAGAAGGTGAGATTAGGTTCCCTTTTCTTCATTTTTGCATTTCTTAATTTAGTGTTCCGCTATTCCGACAAATATTTATTTATTCTTGCTTATCTTATCTTACTTTCCTTGTTGTTCTAAGTAATGCGCACGGTACAAAGTTCGTGGTAGGAAACTTCTTTGAGTCATCGTATTTTTTTGTTCATATGAAAGAAATGAATATGTGATTTTCCAAATTGAAGAATCGAAGTGAAGCCCTTTTTGCTGTAGGATATTTGGGACAATCACACTATGTTAATTTATTCATTCAAGTCACATAAAGTTATACATATATATAATCTAGTATGGCTAATGGGAATACATAACTAATATGAACACAACATAAGATTAATATGAACTCAAAAGATTAAGAACAAAGCACGAAGAGACGAGATGTTCGGTAATCAAAAGGTTAGGCTAACACGTGCCCCGCAGTCTGAGCGTCAGCGATACGGACGTTCAGGTTGGATCTGAACTCCATGAAGACAGAGGTAGGCAACTCTTTAGTGAAGATACCTGCGAACTGTGATGACATCGGTATATGAAGAACGCAGACATGAGCCGTGCATAGGCCACCGCCTCGGCCCACGGGCCGAAACGGCATAGCCTATTCAAGCTAAAGGCTAATCAGGCCATGCCGAATAGGGCCTGTGTCAAGCCCATTTGGCCACAACTGTGTCTTAAGGCTACTTTTTGGGCTTTAGTGGGCCTGGATGAGCCAGGTTGGGATTGGATAGATCTCTACGAGGACTAAGCAGGCCTTGTTCACTTCTCTTTTAATTCGAAAAACTCTATCCACACAAATGTTTTTTGTACAAACAACTATGAAGATAGGGGCAAATCATATATGTTGTGTGCGACATATGGCCCCATTCCAAATAATTTTTTGCTTCTAATTTCTAGCTTTCAGAATAAAAAAAAATGTTTGAAGCACATTGACTTCTTAGCGTAGTTTTTTTCTTTGTTTCTTTGGTTTGTCTATAGAGATATAACAATGTTTTCTATTTTTCCTCATTTTCTTCACTTTCCTTTAATTGAATGTCTCTAAAAAGGCTAACAGCCACTACAGTGCCATTTCGTTCAAAAGGCAAAAACCATCAAAAAAATTGAATTGAATTCAACCCCATGGCCCACCCTAGTGTAGCCACCAGCCCATGCATGGCATAAGTCTGAAATATTTTCTTAGGAAACAAACTTAATGATGTCATCTCTCTTCGTGAATCCCAAACTTCAAAATTCTATATTTTTCAAACCGAGTGTTCAATTTATGATCAGTTTGAACCATCGTGTTTCTTAAGATGATATCTTCAAAATAAGATCCCACTTACATACATTTTTGAGATTGTTTTATTTAAGATTCGTTTCACCAACAGGTTTGAAAATGTTCATATTTACCCTACACTGGAATATTGTCAAGTAACTATTGGAACATCACTAATGAATTATTAGAACATTAAAAGATAACGTGTGAAATATTGGTATATTTTCCCTTAAAACTTAATACGTGGAACAACATCAATGAACTATCGGAATAATGAAACAAAAAGTATTAAACATTTCATTCTCACTATTGGAACATCCAACTCACCCAATTTATTCTTCATGCCCAATTCATAATATACACGCCGAAACATCATCCATAAACTACTAAAATATTATAAAGTTATGCATGCAATATTTTAGTTCAAACGGATTGGTTGGGCTCTTTGTTCTGGGATACGACGTTTCCATTTTCGAATATAAAAATTATCGAAATCCAAGCATGGGCTGGGTCAGATGGTCCGGCAGGTGGGACGGCGAGCGGTTTGTTACACTAGCTAGCGATTTCTGAGAGGCTTTGCATTGGGCACGGCGTATAGTGACTGCACGGTTGTAATAATCACTAAATTAATCCCAAAACTAATGCAATGTTATTAACTGATCGAAATTCTTCGAAGAACCACACCAAACAGTTAAGCTGGAAACATTTACCAACATTGTGCTGAGTTGCTAAGCATATACAAGTTCCCCTCGATGTATGCTATCACCTAGCAGCAAGGCAGTACTATCAATTCACCTTACCTATGAACACATATTTCAGACAACAGGCAACTGATACTTTTGAAAGCACTCGTATAAACATGAACATCTCACCACAGTAACAATTTTTTGTTCAAATAAAAGAGCATAAAAGTGTAGATAGCATCGTGATGTTTAAAAGCACAATGAACAAGCACTCTATATGTTTCAGCAAATCAACACAAATCCGAGCGTTTCAGCTGCAACCATATCTGAAGAGCATCCCATGAACAGCCACTCGAGCTCAGCACAGCGCCATCAATGGCCATACTGGCGCTACCAGCAGCACCTGGCGAACCCGCCGACTCCACCGTCAACGCTGCCACTGCTATGGAGCCACCACAGCAGGTTTGTCAGCGAGTTGCCGTCGTCATGCCCCGTCAACGCCCTTGTCTTGGCCAATGCCGACTCCTTGTCGTAGATCCCCTCCAAGGCATACACGAACCCCTTCCACCCTTCCCCGACTCCCTGCCTCGACAAGGCTGGTAAGGCCCAGTTCACCAGGTCCTTCACGAACCCGACGTCCGGGAAGAGAGCCTCGCTGATTGGCAGGATTGGCAGGAGCTGGATCCCCAATCTGCATTCCTTCCACTCAGGTGGAGCAAACCAGAGCCCGCTGTCCCTCTTGTTCGCCCACAAGACGCCGACAACCCTGTTGCTGCCGCTGAAGTCGTCCTCATAGATCCCTTCTCCCTCCCGGACATGCCACCATGTCTGTGCTGCCATCATCTCGAACGCGGTCAGTGTCGCGCCGACAGAAGAAAGATGTGTATCCCCATAGCTCAACCCAAGGAGCGCAGCGGAGTAATAGGCGTTCACGGCCTCGCTAGTGCTCTCCTGGTTGCGCCCATCGGCGAACTCCGTCAGGCCTCCAGCCCAGGAATGCAGCTTCCAGAGATCAAACATCCTCAGCCTGGTGTAGCTTGCGCCGCATTTTCGCGACAATGTCATGAAATCGGCAGCCATGGAGTAGGCCTGAGGCATGTACTTCGTCCCCCAGGACGGGTCAATCTTGGCGAGCACCGCAATGGCGTACAAGAAGTACCCCAGATGGTAGTGGTGATCGTTGTAAATTCCGAACCCGAAGTCCGCGCCGGAGTCCTTCGTCCCCTGCTGCGTGACGAGGCCGCCCCATTTGGGATCATACAGGAAGCCATTCCCCTGGAAGCTGCCGTCCAGCCACGGCGTGACGGTGGCCGTCAAGAACCGCTGCACCGCCGGGATGGCATCGGGGCACCCGACCTCCTCGGCGATCAACGCCAGCCTCGCCGCCCTGGCGATCTCCTTCCCGTAGAAGTAGGACGAGGTGGTGGTGATGGGGCTGGAAGCGAGGGCGTCCACATCCTTGCGCAGCGCGGCGACGATCTCGCCCACCCCGTCGTCGCTGACGCCCCGGATAGAATGCCATGTGGGGGCCAACGGGTCGGTCCTTAGAAGCCAATAGTCGCTGACGACGCCGACCAGGTCGCCGTCGATGCTCCGGTACCTGAAGTCGTCGAGCACCCGGACGGAGCAATCCTCGGAGAGCAGCCGGAGGTGGAGGGGGTGGGCGAGCATGAGCAGGTCACCGCACCCCTGCTTGCGCCAGGTGTACTCGACGCAGAAGGGCCGGTTCAGCGCGGCCTCCCCGGCCGTCGGGAAGCACCCGCTGTACAGGTCAAGAACCTCCTCCATGGCCGGGTCCGGCAGGTATGCGACCCTGATCACACCGGAGAAGCCGGGCGCCGCGAGCTGCGTGACGCTGGACTGCGACAGCTGGATCGGCGCGGACGCGTACAGGAGAAAGGTCTGGCCGCTGTTCATCCGGAGGCGCCACTTGGTGAGCGCATCGTCGCATGGGGCGGCGTCGAGGAAGGCATGGACGGAGGCGACGGAAATGTCGACGGGGCCCGCGGCGTCGGCGGTGGCGACGGTGACGAAGGGGCAGCCGCGGACGAGGAACGCACGGAGGGACGGCGAGAAGTCGAGGGTGACGGAGAGGTCGTCGAAAGCGGCGATGCGGTGGCGCTGGCCCGCCGCCCCCGCGGCCGCGTCGGACGGGGACGAGACGGTGAGGTCGGCGACGAACGTCTGGATGACGAAGGACGGGGAGTGGTTGCGCGACGGGTAGCACACGGTGAGCCCCGCGGCGGCGGACCTGATCGAGTACGGGTGGATGTACTCCGGCTGGTCGCCGTTCTTGAGCGCGAAGTTCTGGAAGAAGGAGTTGGTGGGCAGCGGCGCGGAGAGGAGCCCCGGCGCGAAGAAGCGGGCCGGGTCCGGGAGCACCGTGGACGCCGCCTGCGGGAACACCTGGTCCTGCGGCATGTCGTCTTCCGGCGGCCGCGTCGTGGTGGGCTTGGGCTCGGAGGAGAGGAAGCGGGAGAGGGTGCGGAAGCCGTGGCCCAGCTTCTTCTTCCACTGGCACATCCTCCTCCTAATTATATACAGCCCAGGTGAGATTTTTTCCCTGACGTGTGTTTTTTTTTCCCCTGATGTTTCTGGGATTTTCTGGGCTATTTTTTCGTTGGGTTTGACTGGTTTTTGTTTTTTTTTTCTGATTTTTCTGGATTTTCTCTGTGCTGGTTTTCTTTCCAATTTTTTTCCTTTGGATTTTGACTGGGCTGGTGTGACACGTGGACACTACTGACGATTTTAAAATCTTTTTTTGTCTGTATGGATCATTGGATTCGACGGTGGCTGCGCCACAACAATGGCAGTGTGTCAACCACTCCCGGCATGGAATGCACGGTGGCGTGGCGCCTGGCGTCTCCCTGCCTGCGTGTACACAAACACAACGTGTGATTGGCACATCCGACAGGGATGACTAATCGCTAAGGAAACAGAGAGATTTCTGAGAGACAGGGATGACTAATCGCAAGGAAACGCGGCATGAAACATGGACAGACAGACAGGTATCGCAAGGAAACACAGAGATTTCTCCGAGAAGATGGAAAGGACAATGATTCAATCTGTGTACCTCGTTCAGAATGGAATGGAAGCCAAGTCTGACGGATGCTGATGACTGGTGGCCTTGAACGATGGGGTGGCCGCGACCGACAAGGAGAGCGAGGTGAGTTATCCTTGCAAGGATGAGCAAAGGCCAATGGGTGGTAGTAGTAGTAGGTTGGCGGCAAGTGATGGACATCAGGTGGAGTGTGAGCGCGGGAAGCAAGGCGGCCTTGTCCCGTTTCTTAAGGTTGGCACCGGGAGGTTCTCGAACGAACTGAAACGTGTTTTTTTGATCGGATTCCAGGGAAAAGAACCAAGGCAAGGGACCCATGCCGTCGCTCGCTTGCTTGCAAAGACGACGTTGGTGTTGCTTCGCTTCAACACTTGGTTTCGTTGGACGCGACCCGCAAGGAAGATACGCTGTACTGTTACTGGTTTCTATGTGTTTTGGGAATACGAGCAGTCGTGTTGAGCAGGGCTGGACCATAAACAAGTCGTGGATTCCATCGCCCTTGTGAGGGTGAACTTGCTGGAGCAATTCTCGGGGAACCCAGATGATTTAACATGCTACGAAGCCGTAAATCTTCCGAACACCATCGGGAAGAAGCTCAATTCATTAA
Source organism: Melocanna baccifera (assembly GCA_036346265.1). Lineage (NCBI taxonomy): Eukaryota > Viridiplantae > Streptophyta > Magnoliopsida > Poales > Poaceae > Melocanna > Melocanna baccifera. The sequence goes on along the minus strand of CM070700.1, from coordinate 17,126,049 downwards.
AAAAAAAAGATCTTGCGCATAATGTCAGACATGGCAAGTTTCAATAGATAGGATAACGATTCAAGGTCCAAACTCAACAAATTAACTTTAAGATATCCCGATAATCAAAAGCATATGTCGGAGGGAGTTGCCCCCACCTTGGTTCAATGATCCATCACGCCAAAATCCCATTAAGATACAGATTACATGGCCAGCCCAAACTGACTGTTCCAAGGAAAGGGCGTTTTTGCCATTACTAACATCAACCTCAGCAAAGGTATTTGTGTAGACAAGCTCTTCATAACTATAAATGTGGTCATTACAGCACCACGAATGAGAGAGCTCATTTTTTTAAAGAACAAGTCTAGGTAATAATAGTGTCATGGTAATTATTCTCTATATTACTTCCTCCTACGCCCCTCTGACTGTGGCCTTTCTGTAGCCCTTCTTATCCACCGTTTTGGCACGTAACCATAACAATTTGTGTCGACCATGGGAAGTGGTGTAGAAGTTACAAACTAAGGTAAGAACACAGCGATAGCACCAAGAAAGGTAATGCCAGCTCCCAAGCGAAAAAGGAGTACCATGACCAAAACTGGCGTGGCGAGAGCAAAGGAGCTAGTGGTCGAGGGCCCTCCACCCCCATGGCAGTGGCACACTAGAGCGATCACGTCGGGAGCTGTGGCAGGCAACGAAGGAGGCTCTCCGACAGCTATGCAGACCACAAAGCGAGTGACATCGCAAATGGAAGACCCAACCTTAGTGGCCCCGAACCACGTCGATGCCCCCACAACCATCGTAGCCGCCTCCACCGACCCCGGTGCCTTTGCCATCACTGCGAGGCGAACGAAGGGCGCTCTTGTCTCTACACCGAGCCAAGGCAGAAGCACCCTAGAGGCGATTTGCGAAATGCTGCAGCAGAAACTGACAGATTTGTGAAGGGCCACGCCCGAAAGCCCATAAAAATGGTGGCCAGGCTCTTCAATAAAATGGAGGAGTATGCGAGGGTAAAAGAGGTGAAAGCATTTAGGTCCCTAACAATAATGTTGGTAATTAATAAGGACAATAATTAAAGGGACTAATGTGTTTATTGAGATGATTAAAATGTTTAGTCCCGGAGTTTGACAACGTCTTGAAAAAGACATGCAAAAGCGATCAAAGAGTGATGTGGATCAAGATAAAGCTCAAGGTAAAGGTAAAAAATAGTCTAAGGACTCTTTTATACTATTTTATCGGTCTTGGTGTTTGTATGAAAAGATCAGATTTGTAGAATAATATTGTACTATAAAAAGGGACCATGCCTAATAATTTGAAGCTTAACTTATGCCTCTGGAATATTTTCGAGATGATGTTTGTCTCCGGAATTAAGAGTAAGATAACTTGTTAGTATTACTAACAACGAAATCTTTTACAACCTTGTGTCAATAATGTGACAAATGGCCGAAATTCCTTCACACGCAGTTTTGAAGCATCAGCCAACACCCTCCAAAATAAGTGCAAAAAGCCAACATAGATGCAGAGAAGATCATCAGATAGAACAATCACATCATAAACACAAACCAATACTTTACTACCATGGCACATTAATTTTTAACAAGTCCCTTTGATAACAGTGAAAAAAGAAAGAAAGAAAGAACATGGACTTGACACAAACGGCTCGACAGTCTCCAAGCTAGATGCTGCCGTCCTCCCAGGGCAAGAACATGCAAGTCATTGTCCTCCTCGATGAACCAGCTCACCCAGTCGGTGCAGTTCGCCCTCGTCCTGCACCGGCTCACGGAGCAAGACGCCATGAAGTCGTTGACGAGGAGCACCCGATCACCAATGTGTTTACTGAACATATAATATGCTGGTGGAATGTTTGGTTCTATGCCATTTGGTACTTGTTGTTTAGGATTTTACCATTTCTTTTCCAAATCCAATGGCATTAGTTTTTACCTTGTAATAATGGCATTGTTCAAATAAATGTTCGGATCCATTGGTATGATATCAATTAGTCAAAAAGCAATGGCAAAATAATAGTCACTCCAAATAAGTTCGTGGCATAGACCGGATTTTCCCTATGTTAATTAATTGTGTTGGTGTAATAGGGCATAATTTCACCAAGTGTTTCTGGAATATATAGGGCATAATTAAACCATATTAAAATAGTTATATGCATAATTCTCACTAAACATACTTTGAGATAAATTTGTACATCATCAATAAGAAAAAATCCATTAGACATATGGAGCATACTTACTTTATTTAATACTAACATTGTGTTTGGTATTCAGGATTAGAAAGATCCAAATAAAGATATATAGGCTACAAAAAATTCATTGTCAGGATTTTTTTGGTAATTATAGAATATTTACTTAGGATGGTTTAGCTCAAACTCTTGATTACGTAATACACCATTACGCCATATTCCAACTCATTTCAGTTATTAATTTTGATTACCTTTTTTATTAAAAATTTTAATAACTAGAAACATCATAAAGAAAATGAAGAGAGTTGAAAGTATAAACAAAGTTTTACACACAATCAAAATGATGCAAGATTTTTCATGAGTTAATCAGCAATAAATAAACTGTGTGATTTTAGCATGGATCTGCTCGCGCCAAGCCAGCAAAGGCTTGCCAGCTCGCATGGATCTGCTCGCGCCAAGCCTCTGCAGGGTTGCCAGCCCCCACACGCCACCCATGCTTTGCAACTTTGCATTGTATATTTGTATATTTTAAAAAATTTATTACAGTTAGCGCTATTTCGTTCCCTCGTTAAATATGACTATATTGTATAATTTATTTAGCCCCTTTGTTGCTAAATCCTGACTGGTCCTAATCAGTGGAGAAGCCAGGATGGAAATAGAGGGGTCCTCGTTAGACCCGGTGCAATGAGGTACCTCCTCACCCGGTGCGGCGAGGCGTCTCCGGCAGGCCCCACCGCCTCCTCGCCCCGCACCTCCTCCACTCAGCCCTAGCGCCTCCTCGTCCGGTCCCGACACCTCTTTGTATCGAGCTTGTATGCGGACCTTACTTGAACTCTATCACTGTCTCACTTGATCAACAAATAAAGCCTCCTCACTTGATCTCTAATTTTATTGATGTAATCTTCTATTGACATGCAATGTGCCGGATCGATAATAATACCATTTGAATTAAATTCTAACCGAAGCCTCTTTAGTTGAGTTGCGCTCTCACTGGTTGGGAGAGTACTACTAGAATTGTTTATGAAATAGTTACACAAAGTTTACTTCTCCATTATTGACAATCTATCAATAAAATGTGACGCATCAATTCTAATCAAAATACATAAATTATAATTTTAATATCTAAGAATTCAAATACATATTAACATATAGTATGTTTACTACTTTACCTAGCAGTCCTAGCTAGCTACGAATAAATGGTCAACAACTCAACATAAAGAATTTTACCTCTAGAGCTCTCCTCAGGCCTCTCTACCTGGCTCACTGCCTCGCTCTGTCGGCCACCTCTCGCTTCCACTGCTCAGCCGCCTCCATTGCTCCCAACCTTCCTGTCTCCGCAGCCAGTCGCCTCCATTGCTCCCCGCCTCCGAAGCTGGCCACCAGCTACTGAGCATCCCTTCCTCTCCTCGGCTCTCAGCTGCTCCACCTGGCTCCATGCCTCCCTGGCCCAGCTGCCTCTGCTCCTTACCGGCCCGCCAACATGCCTCCCCGGGCCGGTTGCTAGATCTGCTAAGGCCGTCGCCTAGGTGGCCAGATTTGTTCGGGCCGCCACCCTTCGCCCTGCCATGCCGGCTTCCTTTGCCTCTTTGTCGCGCCGCCAGCCGCCCCTCCTCAGGAATCACTAAGTCCGGAGACAAGGTGCGTGCTTTCTCGAGTGTCTCTCATCTGGAATCACTATGTGCCTGTGTGGCGTGGATGAAATATCTGATGGTAGATGGGCTGGCCCATCTTGGTGGAGGGATTGGGGGTGGGCCGGAGGGTGGGCTGAAGCCTAATGAAGCCCACCCGGTGGATCTGCCCCTAGCCCTAACCCATTGCCTTGGTATATGTTGCTGCCCTGCACAACCTCGCCTTGGGCCACTGCCAGCTCAAGTGGTATATGTAGGGATACGGGTATGTTACACTAGTGCAAATTAAAATTTTTCTACTCATGAACCAGAAAGTCATGCGAGTAAGAGATCATATATCGTTATCACTAGACGCACAGTGCAGCGGAAGTAGAGTTGAAGCAGCCGATTCAACGAAGAGCGTGTCGATGTAGTAGAAGTAGTCAATTGTCTTCCGACCAACCGTCTCCTCCTTGCGATCGTCTCGATCAGCACTACAGTCATAACAGCGCCTCTACCAAGATCCACATGTCTAGGGAGGGAACACCGTGTGTCGGTATGCTTGCACCAGTGCGCACGGCAGAGGTTATGAGAGATGGCAGCAGAGTTTTGATGGGTGTGTTTCGGGATGCCTCTCTCAGCCCCCGCACATCTCCTTATATAACCTCCAATATGATCCTTATCCGTTACGAGTAGAGATCGTATTCCACTCGGAGACTATCATCTGAACTTTTATTGTTCCAGCCTATTACGTGTGTGACCCTGTAGATTTATGTATATTTGGTCATGGGTTAAAAACTCATTTTCGATCCATAAATTAGTAGCGGTCTCTAGCAGGACATAACAACTCCTAAACATACATAAAGATCATATCGGACGAACCTATATAGTGCTTTTATATCAATCTCTTTGCTTTATGATACTAGATCGAACTTAAGGCGAAAAGCATGCCATCCTATGATAGCTCGATCCTTTACTCGAACCTGTAGTGGATTACTCAGCTGTGATTGACCTTTCAACCACATTCGACACAGCCATACACTTTATTAATCCAACCATATCGAAGGGCCTCAAGATATCTGTTCTGTTATATATGAGGGGCAAATTTCATCTTTATCGCTCATATTCCTCCGCATATTTCATAGTAAACTAGCTACCTTTATAACTATCTAGTCACGAAGTAGTGTTTAATAATCTCTAAGTAAACTATTACACATGTAAGAAATAATAACGACCTCAGGTCTAAGGATCCTACATACACTAAGTATGAGACCAATTGATAACACTTAAAAATATAGCAATTCTCACAGTGTCTCATAGTGCATTAATCCAATATCATATTCTCTAACATGTGTCCACATTATTGATTTGATATCCCATATCCATGATCCATGAAACATGATAATCAATTAATACATGTTATGATCTGTAAATCATAATTTTTTTATATAATGATATAAGGTTAAGAATAATTTAGAATAATATCAAAACATAAATAAAGAGTTCCACAAACAAGTTACATACTTATTTATTAATATGAAAGACATTTATTCAAGAGACAAAATAACATATTATTCAAAAGATTATAAACATAAAAGTGATAAAATTATCTCTATGATTGCTTCTAGGGCATATCACTAACAATATACTGTATATATTGCCGCCTCGGGCCACCGGACAGTCTCGTTTCTTTCTTTCATCAAACGAGTTACCTTGATTGGCACTTTACGATGAATATGGATTAACTAAGAGCAGAAACTAAGGAACTCCCTACGATAAAATACCGGCAAATGATAAGAATCACGCTTCATTAGTACCTCATCTGTCATCTCACATCGATCAATATAAAGAAAATCCTTGCTGTACATTGGAAGGTAATACAGCTGAATCTTGAAGGAGATATGCTGATATGTATTCACAGTTTGGTGTATAACTTTATGTGATTTAAATAGGTCCACAAAACTCTTCCACATCTAGATTTTAGAATGTTTTGCCTGGGCGAACTCCTTGCGCAGGACTCTCCTCATGACCTTATTAGAGGCGGTTCTAGGGAGTGATGGGACTACGACAACTGATGAAACCTGCATACAAAGGGGATCAGGGGAGGAACAAAGTTTAGTGATGTCGCTGCAGTTTGCCAAGTTGTAAGTTGTCAATGAGAAATTCAGAGGAACAATTGAAGCACCTTGAAAAGAGGATTCAATTTCTTCAGAGCAGTGTTGAATGCTAGTTTCAGCTGATTCAAATCTTCTGCTTGTGAGCTCTGGTCTTTGAAGACGACAGCTATGGTTAATTGTTCAGGGCCACCACCTAGAGGTGGAACCCCAATAGCTGCTGTTTCAAGAATGGCATCATTTACTCTATTGCAGATCCTCTCAATCTCGATGGAACTAACCTGAAAATTTGATCATACAAAATCAATGGATGGACCACCAAAAGCTGCAATTTGATAAATGAGCTGTGTGTTACCACATTTTATACCTTAATGCCACCAAGATTCATTGTGTCATCTGCACGGCCATGAGCCCTATAATATCCTTCTGCAGTACGTTCAAATTCATCCCCATGCCTCCGGAGGACCTGCATGCTCGCATGGTTCACATGGGTACTCAACCTTTGAGGATTAGCAAGGTGCCAAGGACAGACATACATACTTTCCCATTTCGTTCAGGCATTCCGCTGAAGTACACCTCATGATGATCGGCATTTAGCAGTGTCATTGATGATCCAAATAAAGTTGGATCAAGCGCAAGTTCTCCGATACCAGCAGAATCCTGTGGCTGTAAAGTTTGAAGGATAGCACCAATATTAGACTACTAGAGTCTGAAGCAAACAAGCATCTATATGTTTGTGACAGATTTTCCAAGTTGTAGATGGACTCGATAGGACCTAAGTTATGTTAGTGCTAAAATGGATGTAGAGATGCCTATGTTATTTGGAACTGCTGTATGAGTTTGCATGTCTAGCTAGTCTACGTATATTTGTAGGAAAAGGTAAATCATATATCATGAATGAAACAAAAATGCATCCAGGAAAAGTGTGATTCCATGCTAGTACTTACTAACGGATTCCCGTTGTTGTCAAGAATAAAGAGGTTACAACCCATGGCAGGTGTACTGAATGCAGACAATGCTTGAGGTTGCAGCAGGGATCCGGTAATAAATCCACCACCAATTTCTGTGCCACCACAGTACTCAATTACTGGCTTGTAGCAAGCTCTTCCCATCAACCATAAATAATCATCCACACTTGATGCCTCCCCAGTTGAGCTAAAGCATCTGTATAAACGAACAACGCCATCAGTGACAAACTAGATGACATCCGAGGAGCTTTCCCTTATGAAAGTTAAAGCAGAAAAAGGTGTAGAGGGTCAAGCAATCCAGAAATTACCTAATGGTTGACCAATCAAATCCAGCAGTACAATCTGTATTTTTCCATGTACGAACAATGCTGGGTACCACTCCAAGCATTGTCACCTTAGCATCCTGAAAGTTAATATAATAATTAGTAATGAGATTATAATGAAATGAGAAAGGAATGGAATGGATGTAAAGCAAGGTGTTTAATTAACAACAGAAACATTGCAGAACAATATGCACAGTGTAATAGGAAAAAATGGGACAGTTTCATGTTCATACTATTCCCTTTTCTTAAGGATTGAATTTTTCTAACAAGCATGAGTGCAGAAGCATGTCAAACAGTTGAGTTTCAGAATGAGTACCCAAAAGAACTTAACTGAGGTAACGAAATATGCATGCGAATTCTGAACATAACTTTTCAAAACTGAATCATCTGTTATCTGTACCTGTACAAATTTTGCAAAACCCGAACTATTCGGGGAGCCATTATACAGCGCCATGGAAGCACCATTCAGTAGCGAGGCATAAACAAGCCACGGACCCATCATCCAACCAAGGTTAGTAGGCCATGCAACAACATCACCTTTACGAATATCCATGTGACACCATCCATCAGCAGCTGCCTTTAGAGGGGTCAAATGTGTCCATGGAATCGCCTTTGGCTCCCCTGAAGATGAGGAACTGTCAGAAGGTTTGAACAATATTTGATCAAATCATTAAGGAAGATCTTACTATGGATGACGTAAATAATATCATAGCAGATAGTCGCGAATGAATGATTTATCCTTGAACTAACAAAACAAATCACTATATATCAAAATTAGAGGTCACCTGTGGTCCCTGATGAAAATAGGATATTGCTGAATGCATAAGCAGGTTGCTCAACTGCGGTATAAATATCAGCCCTGCAATTTTTGTCATATTAGTGCAATCTACTTATTCCAAGAAAACAGGGTGGATTTTCTAGAGGTTGAATAATTTATTTCCAACAATTTTCTGGGGTTGTTGCACATCACACATTATGAACATGCCACAGTGGAAATTGTTAACCACTGTTCTGGATTTGGAAGAGCATGTAAGAAGTCATTCTATATGATAAAGTTTACAGAAAATTCATTCCAGAGAATCCACTAGCCAGGTCTGTACAAGAAAGACATTGTCAGAAAGTGACATACCTGGTATGATCAGCCCTTCCAAGGAAATCTTGCCAGGACAGGTCATCAGCACGCAGTCCTTTTATCGGTGTGGATCCCCTTACAGGGATCACAATCACCGTAGGGGCCTTGGCCTCCACAACTCTACTGTAGAACCAAAACAATGATGTGAGAAACACATTCGGACAATCTGAATTATGGTCTATAGCCTTTGCCCTTAAACAACGGCACAACACACCTATACAATGGCAGTTCCTTGTCATCACGAAGGATGTAATCCTAGCAAGCAAAATATTATCAGTATCACAAAAAAAATGCCTTTATAGAAGCACAAATGATCTCAGCAACAACAGTATCAACTAAATACCTGGGTGAAAATTGCTTTTGCTTGCGATATCTTTAGCCTAGTTGATATTGCAGGTGCAGCAAAGCTGTCTGCAATCGAGACAACCACGTAACCTGCTAACACGATCGCAAGGTAGATAACAACAGCATTCACATTCATAGGCATGTCAATTGCAATAGCAGATCCCTTTGCCAGGTCCAGTGTATCAAGTGCATTCGCCACAAGGCTACTCTAAACAAAAGCCAGAATAATAGCATATGCAATTAGATTTCAATGAAGCAAAACATAGACATATGATCAGAACTAGTACTCTTCAGAGCGGAATATCATTACCAAACTTTTTTCCTCAATTCCTCAAGAGTCACAAAGCTGAGGGGCTCGGAATCCTTCCCCTCATCTCTCCAGACAATAGCAACGTCGTTGGGGCTCCTTCCTGGTTTAGCACTCAGGCAATTCGCAGCAGCACTTAGAACAGCCCCCGGCAACCACTCGCCACCGGGGTACCCATAATTCTCCCTCAGGATGCAAGATGGCTCAACACTAAATGTAACACCCATCTCCTCAAAGACCATCTTCCAATATGCCTGTTCTTGAAAAGCACAAGCAGAACTAAACCTGTAAGCTCACTTCTCACTAGAGTAAGTAACAAACAATGGAGCAAAGGAAACTAATAGTCATCTTTCATTACCTCTGGATCATCATTGGAGAACTTGTGGAAGTCGCGGAAGCTAGCGATTGGATCCTTGTACGCCTCGCCGATGAACTCCCTCCCCCGCGCCTCCAGGACGCGGCCAACATTGGTCAGGACCACCTCCTCGCTACAATTTGCCAGAACCAACAGATTAGCTGGAGAAGTGCGATTCCCAAGAAGCTGAGCTTTGAAGCGGGATTCGATCGGAAAGACTGGAGGAGCCTTACGGGTCGGGGGTCCAGGCGGGCGGCGTGGGGGACGGGGCCTCGGCGTAGCAGCCGTAGTAGAGCATGCGGTGGACGGCGAACGGGACGCCCGGGCCGAGCACGGCCCTGGAGAGCTCCCCCCACACCGCGGCGGGCCCGGCTGCGCTGCGGGCGTCGAGCGCGCGCCGGACAGCCGAGTGGAGCGCGGCGGCCTCGCCGGGCCCCCCCGCCGAGGCGGCGAGGTCGTCGGCTGTGATCGCGCCCAGGAGTTTGTGCGCCGTCGCGGCGGCCATGCCTCGTGCGTTGGGGTTCTTCGCGCGCGCGAGCTGCGCTTCTTCCTCTTCTGCTGCTTCCCGGTATGATGCGGGGAGAGGACGGAACTGACGGACGGGTGTACCGAACGGGCGAGCAACCCAACGATGCGGACAGAGGGAGATGAGATGAGATGAGACGGACGATGCGCTTGTCGGATCAATGAGCAGTTCAGATAACAAATACTAATAAATATCCTGCGATTTTTGTAAGCAGCACGATTGGCACGAAGGAGAATTCGATCTAATCTGGACGTCAGGACGTGTCATTCGCTTAATCGATTCTCAGCCGTTGCCGCCGACTCTGCTAACGAGTAGAGACTAGGACCGTTCGTTTCCATTTTAACTTCTAGTTTCTACTCCAATATTTTTTAATTTTATGTTTTCCTACCTTTTTAGTCTTTTTAAGTTGTTTTGTTTTTTCTTTTTCTATATTTCTTTACATTATTCGTAATAAGATAACATATTATTTCTATTTAAAAATTTTTTAAATTTAATTATACCCAAAAACTACCAGTTGTTACAGTACAAAATAAACCAACTACAATGAAAAAAGCTAAAAGATATAAAAAAACTCAACTGAGCACAGCCTAAGTTTTGGTGCTCTTATGGTTCTTACACAAGTTCCATTTGATTCCTGTGAGTACATGTGGTATATGGAATTTTTTGGGTGTGTTCTTCTTAGGCTATGGCTGATATTTTATGGCTTTTAGTTTTAGTGTGAGTATGAACAGAATACCAATAAATCTATTTGAAAAGGCTATCGTGATAAGTCGCTTTGAAAAGACTGTCTAAAAATGAAAAGACTGTCTAAAAATCGTCTCATTATTTATTTGGGGAAGTCATAAGATAAAATGAAAAGGGATTTATCTGCCAAACATGTGCCAATAGTCCGTATTTTATGCTAAAGCCTGTTTGGAGTACAAATATGCTTACAGAATTAGTACACCTGATTAAGTGAAATTAGATGTTGCGTATATCAGCTTTAGGGGGTGTTCAGAATGCCGTTGGTTTATGGCTTTTTTACTGTAGCTGAGTTGATTTATTTGACATAATTAAATTTAAAAAAATTAAAAATAGAAAAAACATGTTAATCCATCACGAACAATACAAAGAAATACAAAAAGAACAAAGAACAAAGAAAAAACCTAAAATAAAACAAAAAAAACAAAAAAAGACAAAAAAATGAATAGTAAGAAAAAAAGCCAAATAACACCACCGAACGCTGAGTTGAGCGCTACCTTAATGAGATAGTTGTGGTGCGGACAAAGATCCTCTATGAATTTTTTTAAATAATTTATTTTTTATTTTGAATTACTGTAATATACATATTTCTTTTTATTTTATAGAAATGGTCATCTATCGTCTCACGGTTAGGCGATATGAGCAAGTCAGGCAGATGCAGATGTTGCTGAGGCAGATTAGAAAGATTGCACTATACAAGGTGAACCCACTGAATAGGAGGACACAGGGTAGTATGTCGGCAGCATAATGCATCAGATGTACATCAATGATCGGATGATCTAGGCCGAGGAGAAAGCTTTAGAAGATGATAGTGATGACTCTTCCATAGGCATAGAATATGGTGAATGTGGAGAGTCTTTCTGTGGACGACAAGCATGAATCATTGTGTAAGTACCATGGTATGCAGGTTTGGCTTCATGTAGGATACCATTAAGCTGCGGACCTTGTTCATACATCTGACATTTTAGATTCTAAAATCCAGTCAGGAGCAGTACATCGTAGTCTGCAAGCAGGTTGGCTATCCTTAGCATGTGCATGCACGCAGACCTAAGTACAAGATTCACTTAATTGTCTCGAAGGTGGAGCCACACTCTTGTGTGTTCAATAGTATTTTGTCGAAGCATCGTAACCTTATGTCTATCTTCATAACTAATCTCATGTACGGTGAGATAGTAAAAACGAAGGACTTGGAGGCCAAGCACATTATGGTGGCTATTGAGTAAAAATTCAAGTACAAGATTAGCTATGTCAATGCATGACGTGTGAAGTAGAAAGATTTGGAAAGGGGTTTGATTCTTTCGAGGTGATTTACGACAACCTTCCTCGTATGCTCGAGGTACTGTGGGACAGGAAGCCGGGTACCTACATTGCTGTGAAGGATAAGCCTTCTAGAAGATCGCTCGGTTACCTGATTTTGTAGAGAGTCTTCTTAGCCTTTGGTGCCTACATCATCGCTTTCAAGCATATGTTACTAGTAATCACAGTCGATGAGACGTTTCTAATAGAAAAATACAAGGGACAGATCCTAACAGCAATTGGCGTTGATGGCAATCAAATTTTGCCCCTTAGCATCACATTCATCAAAAGTGAGAATTTCGACATATGGTCGTGGTTCTTTCGACATCTAAAGCAGGGAATAGTTGGGGCACATTCTGATGTCTGTGTAGTCCATGATCGTCACCTCGGGGTGATGAAGGCTATAAGAAAACTTCAGCAAGACCCGGAGGAGCCGTTCCCTTGGCTATATATGAGGAACAAATGGTGCATTAGCCATTCGGGTCAAATTGTTGAAGCAGTTCCCGCAACAACCGTTGATGGAGTTGTTCAAGAGGCTGGTTATATAGAACCAACATCATAAATTCAATGCGTTGTAGAGAGATATTGGAGGAGCACACCAGGAAGCATGTCGTCGAGAGGAACAAGCGGTCAGCCATTCTTGGGTGGTGCAACCCAAACGCCTCGCACCATTGCCTGAGCTTGACCCTCCCCATGTGACACGGAGGATCTCGAGGAATATCAAGTGTTTCTCCTATGGAAAAAGTCCAAATTACTACCCCAGGTATAGCCTAAGTCCGGATAACCCCCCAAAGAATGAAAATGTTTACTTAACCCCTTGTGTTTGCTAAACCAGATCAAAGTTTACCTTTTACCCATATCCAAAATTGGTTTTGCTGAGTTGGCCGGTTTTGTTGGCCTGCCCCCCATGAGCTCATGAAAAAGAAGCATCTCAAGATTCTGGCGTTGGCTGAGCACATAGTTTGAGATATCTATCTACTTAGGTATCGACATGGGGCTGCCTCAAGAGCGTTCTGGGGATCTTTGGGTTGTCTCTTGCTGCTAGTGTATTCCACCTTTGCTTTGGTCATTTGCGTACACGAGCCTCCGCGACGTACTGGTGGAGGGCGGCGACCACCAGCGTGGGACCGGCGAGAGCTGGTGTGAGTACTCGTGCCACGACATCCACGACTTCGACGCGTCCAACATCAGCATCCGCAACTAGCTGCTCAAGCACGCAGCGTCGGCGTACCTGCAGTCGGTCGTCGTTGTGGCTGCGCGCGACCAGAGCTACCTCGGTCGGCTCTGGGGCCAGGTGCAGCTGCGCGGCGGCGGCGGCGAGCGAGGGCGCATGCTTAGGCGGGCGTCCTCGTGGCAGGGGTGCGTCGATGACCCCGCTGAGCTCTGCGCCGCGTTTGTCGCGCGGTTTGCCCGGCGCATCGCTGCGTTCGTCGCTGACCGCATCGCCGACATAGCTTATGTGTCAATTCTAGTCAACAAAATCGATCAACTCAGCAAAATCAATTTTGAAGATAGGTAAAAGGTGAATTTTGATTTGATTTAACAAACACAGGGGATTAAGTAAACCTTTTCATTCTTTGGGGGGTTATCCGGACTTAGGTTATACTTGGGGGTAGTAATTTGGACGTTTTCCTTCTCCTATTAGATTGAGACCGACCATTGGAGAAGTGATCCTTGTTGCATGATATGGATAGTGCGAGGTATGGCATAATAACCACTGACCTTACGAAGGTGTACAACTGGGTTCTTAGGGGTGTCCGTTCTCAACCCCTCGTCGTCAACGTCGAAGGCGTTCTGCAAGGTACAATCGGATATTTTAGAAAAAGGCATGCAAATGTAGCACTTCATGCAGCCAACCCACATATACCATACTGCTCGAAGATCATAGCGTACATACAAACCAAGACAGAGAAGAGTCAGTTGCATATGATCTTCATGATGGGCAATACGGAGCATCGTTGTGATGTGCTCATTCGGAACAGAGCTAGATTTAGGACTACTCGCTCTCATGTTGCCTATGAGGTGTGCCTTGAAGATCATGTGAACAAACCTAAGTAGACATGCAATAAGCTAAAACTCCTTTACAAGCCATGATTTCATATCCTCGCTGCATGTGAGACTATCAACATGGAGACATCGAACTTCATGTCAGAGTACTTTATGAAGAAGAGAGTGTTGCAGGCGTGGTGCAGTAAGCTAAGAGACTTCAGGGTTGTGGGCAACTTTACCACATTGAATATTGCACAGAGGGCTTGGATTCCGGATCTGGACCTTTTGAAGGGTGGGAAAGGCCGTCGGCAGAGTTGTCACATTAGGTATGATATGGACGAAGTGGAAGCTAAAGTAGCGGGTAGACATTGTAGCCCCTGTGGCCAGGAAGGCCACACCACGAGAAGATGCATGGTGCCTACCGACAACTAGGAACACAGCGTGAAGTGTACCACTAGTTCTTATTGTGTGTGTAGTGGTATTAAGAGTAAAAATGCTATCATATTGTTACTTTATTTACGAACTTTAACTTCAGTTATAGTGTCAATCTGTGAAGTGCAGCACAACTTCTTGTGTGTGTGTAGTGGTATTAAAAGTAAAAGTGCTATTAGATTATAACTTTTTTTGTAAACTTTAACTTTATTTGCCAGCCTTGCATAGTGGTATGATCAAACGAGACAACTTTTGTGTGGCGTCCTAACCCGATCAAGTGAGACAACCTTGCGTAGTGACAAGATTAAACAAGATAGCCTTGCACAATGATAAGATCAAACGAGACAACCTTACATAGTGATAAGACCAAATGAGACAGGTTTGTACAGTGACGTGATACTATGCTGGTCCATGAATCGTCCGGCATGCCGCTGCCTTGTGGACGCGAATTTGACTAAACTAAATTGGACTTGTCAAGTGTACACCACATTGGCTTAGCTTATAAGTACTACTCCTTTCGCAGCATGTTTCCCTATACCACGACTGTAACACTATATTGCTAGTATGGAGAAGCAATGGGAGAGATCACCCAACTTGCAAGGGCTGCTGCAGCCCGGGACAAATAAGCAGAGCATGCTAGGAGGCGACCTCCCCGAAGCGAAGCCCCCCGTACCTCCAACCCCAACCCATACCTCAACATTTCCATAGAGCATTCGCTACAGGACCCGCCCGTGGGGGGGACGCCCCCTCTCTGCTGGTGCAAGGATGCATGCAAGTTCTTCAAGTTTAAAGAGCGATTGAGCTTGGACATACGTTACTGGAGTTGCGGTAACTATGCCTAGGACTATCTTGATTGGCGTTGGAGCATGGCCCGGTACCGACAGGCGGTAAGAACGTGTTACAGTACATTCCCCTACCAATTCTCTTGTATGGCATTCACTAACAAGCTCTCCCCTTTTCCTATAGTCTTCAGATCTGCTACGTGCTTACCGCAAATGTATCTGGGAGGAGCGGCGGCGAAGGAAGAACGAAGCGAGCGTGTCCAGTGGGATACGCAAGCTCACCTAGAGGTGTGTAGGTGCAGAGAGCGGAAGGCTCATGAGGAGGAGCGTGAACTAACTGCCAAGGCCAGGGCCACCGACGAGGACCACAACGTTGACCTCGAGAGAATGGGCAAATGGCTATATTCCACGCAGTAGTTTGGCCTTTTTCATCCATATAACCTATGTATTTCTAATTCGCTAAAGGTATATGTGTACCATCCTTGATTCGTTAGCCTACGTGCCATGTAACCTCCTTGTCGGATCAACTGTCATGTTGTTTTTCTTACGCCATTTATCTGAGTTCTTCTTTGTGTATGAATTTCCTGTTGCATCGCAATATCACTTACATTCCTACTTATGAATCATTGCTAGTTCAATTATTCTAATAAAATTCTTCAGAAATTTATTACCATACAACAATATACGATGATCGTAAAATGTTATTACAAGTCTAACAGATTTTGTACCATTTAAAATATACGAAAATCACAAACAGACCAATCAACATTGTCTGCCCTTTTATTAAAAAAACAACATACAAACAAGATTTGCTAAATATATTATTTAAAAAAATTGCTATTTACTCCCCATAATTATTTTCATCAGCTTAATAAAAAATATTATTATTTTAAATCATTCAACCGTGGGGCGACTATATTTAAATCGCTCAACCAAATTGAACAACTAGCCATTAGTCGCCTCGTGTTTCTCAACTAGCCATGGTTGGGTGACATAGGCAAATTACCCAACCGGCCTCGTGTTTCTCAAGAGTTGAATGATTTGTCCATATCGCTCAACCATGAGACGATAGATGCATTACTGTAAAATTAAAAAAAAAATTCATAACTTAGACCGGGCAAGTCGCCCACGGGGCGATAGATGTCATTACTGTGAGAAAAATCCACAACTCACACCGGAAGAGTTGCCATTCTCTTCCCAAATTCCACTTACCCGGTGCCGAGATCGCGTCGAGGTTAATCCCTGGCGGCAGCGGTCCATGGGAGGGAGGCCACGGCAACGCCGACCCTCCGAGAGTCCGAGACACAGGTAGCAGCGACGACGACCTCGGAAAACGCTCAAGAGGGCGAGGCGGCGGTGGTGACGGTTGCACAACGGTGCTGGACAGCTGGACTACGCTACGGCTCGTAAGTCATGGTGGACCATATTCCCGAGTATCTCTACCCTAGATCAGCGCGGTAGCCGCTCCACCCGGGGGGCGGGGGGGGGGGGTGGGGTCCTAGGCGAGGCACCCTTCCGCCCCCTCGGAGCTCCGCCGCCGGGGACGTACCCGGCCCTGGGCAACTACATGCCGTGCGCCCCCGTTTTCCCGGCCGTCATGCCGCCTGGCGCTTTCCCCCGGCCCGCCGTGTACTGGCCACGCCACCGCCGGGTGTATGCGTGCCATATCCAGGCACTCCCTTCCCCCCGTTCGGTGAGGTTCCGTTCTTGCAGTGGAATTGGTGATTACGTAGGAAAAAAATCCGTCGCGAGGTGTGCAACAGTGGAATGTTAAGGTGGCTCCTGTCACAGTTTTTGCAATTATGGCGGATTCGAAGAATTCAGAGGGGATTCGTGTGGGTTCGATTAAGAGTTTGGATGTGGGAGATTCATATTCTGGTTATTTGAATTCAGAGGGGATTCCTGTGGGTTAGATTAAGAGTTTGGACACGGGAGATGCATATTCTCACCGATTTGGTGTTAGATTAGAGAAACGGGATGTCTGGGTGCATTTTGCTTAATAATAACGAATTACTGATGACTAACAGCTTCTCTGCAACAGTAATGGTTATTGGTTGTGCCGTGATTACCACCCTCCGCGAATGGTGAGACTCATGTTTGTTTCAGCAGATCTAACGAGCTCACACGACCTTTGATGTGTTTGGTGTGCTGCCACGACCTTGGTTTGTTTGGTAATGCTTACTGTCTTGTTACATTGAAATTAAATGCAATGCACAGTGTTTAAGTTCATGCAGTTGTCTTATTGATCACATGCTGTAGCTTATTTTGCTGCTTGAACTAGTGTAAATCTTCTATATGCACATCAATTCTCGTCCAGTGCATAGTTGCAAAAATGTGCAAACTTGAAAGTTATCATTTACTTACATGTCATGCTATGTCATTTCCCTTAGTTGTTCAAGTTATTCAAGTCCTTTTTATAAGAAGCTGTTGGTAGCAACACATTTGCTCAAGCTTTCATACTGGATAGTGCATTGCAATGGTTATGATACTATGATCTCTCCAAGTTTTGAAATAACTGCTACAAACCCATTGTGCTTGGTTGGCTTAAAATTTGGATATCTAGTAGATACTCCTCCAGTTGATTGATTTGATAACGTGCAAACTCCAAAGTTATCATGTTTTTTATTTTGCTTAGATGGCATGCTAAATCATGCTATATTATTTGTATTGACAGCAACATGTCTTTTCCAGCCTTTATATTGGGTAGTGCCCTGCAAGTATGTATGATCTCTCCAAGTTTTGCAAATAACCACTACCAATGCATTGTTCTGTTCATCTGTTTGATTTGAGCAGTATAATGCTTTTTTCTGTGTTCTGTCAGGCTATTCTGGACTGAATACTTGCCTGTCTATGCTGAATGATCTTATGCTCTTCTGTCGTGTGGTTTCTTCAACCTATTCATATTTTTCATTTCCTTCAGTTGGTAAATTCTTTTGTTTGTAAGGATAGATTATGCATTATGTGTTTGGGTTAGTGAAGAAGTACTAATATGTCAGAAGGAATTTTGTGTTTCGTCTGCAGGAGGTCCTAGGTATCCCATACCATATCCTATGGTCTATGAAGGGCCTCCAGGTTTTCCTCCAAGCCACATGCCTCCCGTTGGTGTTTCCTCTCCTCAATGGCCAGCTGTGATTCCTGGGATTTGTGGTCCTGTGGCCAGAGCACCTACCGGCCCTGTTACATCCAAGAACAAACCACAATTTACAGTATACGTTGGCAAGATTTCACCAACAGTAAACAATGATTTTGTTCTCTCTTCTTCAGGTATTGTTATTGTTTCCTCTATGAACTTATAGTTTTTACTCCCGATGTTCATAAATAAATGATGTCTTGTGACTCGAGCACCAGAATTAAGGTGTGGTTATGGGCTAGCACCATTGGTGGTGCGCCCAGGGGATAGGGAGAAGAGGAAGAAAAGGTAACCGATTCTTTTCTTAATTCCAATAGTATGTGGTAGCTCTCTTATATAGATGGACTCCCTCCTAACAAATAGAATCTAATCTTAATTATATCTCTAACAAATAGAAACCAATATCATATCTTTAATCATATCTCGAATAGATAGAAACTAGGAAAATTTAGATATATGTCACTATAAAGTGATCATTTTAGAGAAATATCATTGCAAAATTTCACCTCACAAAAATACCACTCCAGAGTCACCTTGTTCACAAAAATACCACTCGTATGCATATTTCCCTACATAAGACCATATTACCCTTGTCTTCTTCCTTATGTTGTTGCTGCTGCGCCGGTTATTAGCTTAAGCAAAACGCTCCGAGCGGGGAAGAATCCGCTGCGCACAGGCGTTGGGAATTTCCAAGCCCTGAATCTTCCCCCTCCTCTCCCCCAGCGGGTCTCCTAGTCGCCTTTGATTCCTCCCACCGCTTCCTCAGATCTGCGCCACTGCACCGCCTCCCCGTGATCCTTATCCTCGGACGGATTACCCTATCCCCGTCCTCCTCTCGCCCCGCATCGAGCCGAGGCCAACTGCTGCTCCCCCTCAGTTTCTTCCGTTCACAGGTTGGGCGTTCCGGGCCAAGAAATGGTTTTGGAGCTGGAGCTTGGAGGATTTTGTGTCGTCTGGTGGTTGGTTCTTTGCCGTTCTTGCCGGTTGGGAATGGAGGTTCTGTGCTAAAGACTGGATTTTGTTTGATTAGGTATGGATTTGGTTATGATGGTTGAGGCGGCGATTGCTTTTGGGGACCATGAGGTGGGTGGTGGTGTGAAATTTGCCTTCTTTTGATTGCCTCGGTGCTTAATTTGAGATCGTAGAAAGTTTCTGCTCCACCGGCGCAGCAACAGCAACATAAGGAAGAAGACAAGGGTAATATGGTCTTATATAGGGAAATATGATAAGAGTGGTATTTTTGTGAACAATGTGACTCTGGAGTGGTATTTTTGTGAGGTGAAACTTTGCAGTGGCATTTCTCTAAAATGGTCACTTTGTAGTGGCATATATCTAAATTTTCCTAGAAACTAATATCTAACTTAAACCGGTTGGGTTTAAGGTCCACGCCAATGACATTACACCCTTTTCGAACATGCAGCTCGTCCTTGAACTACTAGGCGGTGGCTATAGTTGCAGTTCCACGTCACGAAGTGTAGCGCTTTCGTTTAAATGGTGCCTGCAAAAGAAGATGAATTTTCTCTCTCTTTTTTTTCCTTTTTTAACAAGCCGTTATAGGTTACAAAATCGATCGATCGGATCACACCCAAGAGGCCAAGACTTGACCGAAGAAAAAAAGGGCGGCGACTTTGGCGACTTCAGCAGTGGCGGCTCTGACAACCGGTAGGTGGTGGCTTTGACTCCGGCGACTTGTTGGTTGAAGCGATGACCCCACAAGTGGCAGGGGTTGGCTTCGGGGTCGGGTGGGAGCCGCATGGTCCGGAGCAGCGGCGGCGACAGCAAGCGGAGAGCTCCGGTGGCGACGGCAGGCGAAGAGCACCGACGGCGACGGTAGGTGGAGCGCCTCGCTGCCACGGTAGGCGGCAAGCCTGGATCCGAGCAAGCGGCCACGAGGGAGCCCCGATTCAGCGGATCCGGTGGTGGGATCTGGTGCGGGGGCCCGCGAGCACGCACCATCGGCAGCGCGGTAAGAGGTGGCCAGATCCGAGCGGAAGGCGACGCCATCAGTGTCGGCTCCAACGCCGCCAGTCGGGGCGCCAACTTGTTGCTGTGGCTGACGTCGATGATGCACGCGGAGAGCGGGCTTCCAGGCACAGGCGCATCGAGGAGGAGCACGTCGACGGCGGAGTCCACCTTGGGGACGTCGAATGGATCATCGATGTAGTTCAAGAGGTCGCCGCTCGTCGCCTTTAGGAAGCTCTGCTACCTCATCATCTGCTCCTGCGTCTTCTTCGCCATGAATTTTACCTTAGACCTCCATCGCGAGCCTCATGCAGTCTTGGATTCCTGAACAGAGATCAGCGTAGAGGCCCCTCATGGCCTTGAGTTCTTCGTCATCGGAAGCTATGGTGAGTGACTTTGATACCAAGTTGTTATGGGCTAGCAGCATTGGCGGTGCGCCTAGGGGATGGGGAGAGGAGGAAGAAAAGATAGTTGAATCTTTTCTTAATTTTAATAGCATGTGGCAGCCTCTTTATATAGATGGACTCCTATATAACAAATAGAATATAATCTTAATTATATATCTAACAAATAGAAATCAATATCATATCTTTAATAGATAGAAACTAATATCTAATTTTCTAATAAACTGGTTGGGTCTAAGGCTTACGGCTATGACATAGCACTATTAGTTTCTGAAAGTATGTGTATAGAATAATTATTATGGTAGTAGGTGATTAGGGAAGCATTCTAAAAAATGCAGTTTATCTGGGGACAAGAGGGTCTTAAATGGCATCTTTTTTTGAACAGAGGGAGTAGATCGTAATGTGTATGTGCCTCTTTTTTTCCTCATCTTCTAGAGGTCTATCGACCTGTAAAAAGTTGGAAGTGGGCTGAAAATTGTTGCTATTTCAATCGTCCTCATAAAATTTTTTACACTACAACAACATATGACAATCACAAAATATTATTACAAATCTAACAAATTTTGTTCCATTCACAATCTACAAAAATTACAAATGGATCAACCAACATTGTTTGCTCTTTTTTTTCAAAACTAAATACAACTTACAAACAAATTTTGAAAAATGATATGTATCTACAACAATTATCATTTACCTCCATGTGTGGTAGGGGGAGGGGGCAATTGCGTAAAAATTGAGTGTTGATGGCAATCGTCTAACGGTTAGATGATTGGTTGCTGTCGCTCAACGGTTCAGCGACAGGGCTCAGTCGCCCGATCATTAGGCGACTGGAGTCTATCGTCCAACGGCTCACCTATTAATTGCGTGTCGCTCGGCCGTTTGGCAACAAGCTTTAGTCGCTCGCTCAACAGTTAGGCGATTGGAGGCTATTCCTGTAAAAATTTAGGCATATATATATTTTTATAATTTTAAATAAAAATCTATTATTAAAAAAAATTTTAAGTGCGACTTCTAGTTCCTAGTTCAGTTGCCACGGGAACCTTAGCGCCGCTTCCTTGTGGTCGCATCCAACGAAACGAAGGACCTTCTCAATTCGGGTTCAAATTTGAACTTCTAGTTTTTTAATTTTATCTTTTTTTGATGTTTTAGGGTTTTTTTAGTTTTTTCGTAATTCTTCGTATTTTGTATTGTTCGTGATGAGATAATCTTTTTTTTATTTTTTTTTATTTTTTAAATTAATTACGGTAAAAACCTTCCCGTAGCTACAATAAAAAAAGTCTCAATAAGTACCAAACAATGCAAACAAAAAAAACTCAAAAGGCAAAAACATAAGCAAACTTGAGCACCACCGAATTGCTTGCTTCGCACCACCGAAGTGCTTGGAACGAAGCAACGAACACCATCGTCTTTGCAAGCAAACAAACGACGCCATGGATCCCTTGCCTTGGTTCTTTTCCCTGGAATCTAATCAAAAAACGTGTTTCAGTTCGTTTGGGAACCTCCCGGTGCCAACCTTACGAAACGGGACAAGGCTGCCTTGCTTCCCGCGCTCACACTCCACCTGATGTCCATCACTTGCCGCCAACCTACTACTACTACTACCACCCATTGGCCTTTGCTCATCCTTGCAAGGATAACTCACCTCGCTCTCCTTGTCGGTCGCGGCCACCCCATCGTTCAAGGCCCCCAATCCGGCGTTCCATGCCGGGAGTGGTTGGCACACTGCCATTGTTGTGGCGCAGCCACCGTCGAATCCAGTGATCCATACAAACAAAAAAGATTTTAAAACCGGCACTAGTGTCCACGTGTCACACCAGTCCAGTCAAAATCCAAAGGGAAAAATTGAAAAGAAAAACATCGCAAAAATCCCAAAATTCAGAAAAAATTAACAAAAACCAGTCAAAAAAAATGAAAAAATAGCCCAGAAAATTCCAAAAACATCAGGAGAGAGAGAAAAAAACCAGCCAGATCACCTGGGCTGTATATAATTAGGAGGCGGATGTGCGAGTGGAAGAAGAAGCTGGGCCATGGCTGCCGCACCCTCTTCCGCTTCCTCTCCTCCAAACCCCCCTTCAACCTCGCCAAGCCCACCCAGCCGCCGCCGCCGCCGCCGCCTCCGCCTCCGCCTCCGCCTCCGCCTCCTCCCTCTCCTCCGCCGCAGCCGGAAGACGACACGCCGCAGGGCCACGTGTTCCCGCAGGCGGCGTCCACGGTGCTCCCGGACCCGGCCCGCTTCTTCGCGCCGGGGCTCCTCTCCGCGCCACTCCCCACCAACTCCTTCTTCCAGAACTTCGCGCTCAAGAACGGCGACCAGCCGGAGTACATCCACCCGTACTCGATCAGGTCCGCCGCCGCGGGGCTCACCGTGTGCTACCCGTCGCGCAACCACTCCCCGTCCTTCGTCATCCAGACGTTCGTCGCCGACCTCACCGTCTCGTCCCCGTCCGACGCGGCCGCGGGGGCTGCGCGCCAGCGCCACCGCATCGCCGCCTTCGACGACCTCTCCGTCACCCTCGACTTCTCGCCGTCCATCCGCGCGTTCCTCGTCCGCGGCTGCCCCTTCGTCACCGTCGCCACCGCCGACGCCGCGGGCCCCGTCGACATTTCCGTCGCCTCCGTCCATGCCTTCCTCGAGGCCGCCCCATGCGACGATGCGCTCACCAAGTGGCGCCTCCGGATGAACAGCGGCCAGACCTTTCTCCTGTACGCGTCCACGCCGATCCAGCTGTCGCAGTCCAGCGTCACGCAGCTCGCGGCGCCCGGCTTCTCCGGCGTGATCAGGGTCGCATACCTGCCGGACCCGGCCATGGAGGAGGTTCTTGACCTGTACAGCGGGTGCTTCCCGACGGCCGGGGAGGCCGCGCTGAACCGGCCCTTCTGCGTCGAATACACCTGGCGCAAGCAGGGGTGCGGTGACCTGCTCATGCTCGCCCACCCCCTCCACCTCCGGCTGCTCTCGGAGGATTGCTCCGTCCGGGTGCTCGACGACTTCAGGTACCGGAGCATCGACGGCGACCTGGTCGGCGTCGTCAGCGACTATTGGCTTCTAAGGACCGAGGCGTTGGCCCCCACATGGCATTCTATCCGGGGCGTCAGCGACGACGGGGTGGGCGAGATCGTCGCCGCGCTGCGCAAGGATGTGGACGCCCTCGCTTCCAGCCCCATCACCACCACCTCGTCCTACTTCTACGGGAAGAAGATCGCCAGGGCGGCGAGGCTGGCGTTGATCGCCGAGGAGGTCGGGTGCCCCGATGCCATCCCGGCGGTGCAGCTGTTCTTGAGGGCCACCGTCACGCCGTGGCTGGACGGCAGCTTCCAGGGAAATGGCTTCTTGTATGATCCCAAATGGGGCGGCCTCGTCACGCAGCAGGGGATGAAGGACTCTGGCGCGGAGTTCGGGTTCGGAATTTACAACAATCACCACTACCATTTGGGGTACTTCTTGTACGCCATTGCGGTGCTTGCCAAGATTGACCCGTCCTGGGGGAGGAAGTACATGCCTCAGGCCTACTCCATGGCTGCCGATTTCATGACATTGTCGCGAAAATGTGGCGCAAGCTACACCAGGCTGAGGATGTTTGATCTCTGGAAGCTGCATTCCTGGGCTGGAGGCCTGACGGAGTTCGCCGATGGGCGCAACCAGGAGAGCACTAGCGAGGCCGTGAACGCCTATTACTCCACTGCACTCCTTGGGTTGAGCTATGGGGATACACATCTTGTTTCTGTTGGCGCGACACTGACCGCGTTCGAGATGATGGCAGCACAGACATGGTGGCATGTCCGGGAGGGAGAAGGGATCTATGAGGACGACTTCAGCAGCAGCAACAGGGTTGTCGGCGTCTTGTGGGCGAACAAGAGGGACAGTGGGCTATGGTTTGCTCCACCTGAGTGGAAGGAATGCAGATTGGGGATCCAGCTCCTGCCAATCCTGCCCATCAGCGAGGCTCTCTTCCCAGACGTTGGGTTCGTGAAGGACCTGGTGAACTGGACCTTACCAGCCTTGTCGAGGCAGGGAGTTGGGGAAGGGTGGAAGGGGTTCGTGTATGCCTTGGAGGGGATCTACAACAAGGAGTCGGCATTGGCCAAGACAAGGGCGTTGATGGGGCATGACGACGGCAACTCGCTGACAAACCTGCTGTGGTGGCTCCATAGCCGTGGGAGCGTCGACGATGGAGTCAGCGGGTTCGCCAGGTGCTCCTGGTACCGCCAGTATGGCCATTGATGGCGCTGTGCTGAGTACGAGTGGCTGTTCATGGGATGCTCTTCAGATATCTTGCAGCTGAAACGCTCGGATTTGAGCGCGAGAGAGTTGTTGATTTGCTGAAACATATAGAGTGCTTGTTCATTGTGCTTTTAAACATCACGATGCTATCTACACTTTTATGCTCTTTTATTTGAATAAAAAGCTGTTACTGTGGTGAGATGTTCATGTTTATATGAGTACTTTTGCTTTCAAATGTATCAGTTGCCTGTTGTCTGAAATCTGTGTTCATAGGTAAGGTGATAGTGTTGCCTTGCTGCTAGGTGCTAGCATACGTTGAGGGAACTTGTATGCTTAGCAACTCAGCACAATGTTGGTAAATGTTTCCAGCTTAACTGTCTGGTGCGGTTCTTCGAAGAATTTCGATACAGTTACTAACATTGCAATCTCTTTTACCGAATTGACCTCTGTATATTGCCGACTTTCCATCAGCTCGTTTGCCCCTGTCTGTCTGGTGTGGAATGGCAGCTGTTTGTAACTAATTTGTGAAACCAGCAACGGCATGGAGAGAATCCAGAACTGCAGGTGGTCTTAATGCTGTTGAGGAAGTGAAGGACAGGCCAGGACGGGGCATCCGTTGACGGCATTGGTGAGGACACAGGAGTGGGTCCATGCCATTCTTTGAGGCCAAAAGAAGGAAAATAGCTTCCCTATTTTCGTTTTCATGTCTCTCTCTGTGTTCTCTCGATCTGGACCGTTCGTTACGATCAACGAGCGGTTCAGATCAAGAGAACACGAAAGGAGACACAGAAACAGGAACAGAAAACCTCACTCCAAAAGAAGACATGGATGCAATCTATTGTCTCTCTCTTTCAGTTCATTACCTGCAAACGCAATGCACTGAATGTTATGCAGGTAGTGGTAGATTACTATGCCACCGAAGGCCTCGGAAAGCGCGCGCCAAAGCCGTCCGGCCGTGCCAGATTACGCCGAGGCCGAGCCGATCGGGAATGTCGCGCCTCACCCTCACACACTCACACCGCGCTGGCACGGTCCACTTGCCTGCCGGCTGCCGCGTTGGTTGGTGAATCCACCACGCGGACGCAGGCGTGGTCGCGTTGTTGAAAGGGCTGCGCCGCACGGGGGGAAGAGAGAGGGGGGAGCTGGAGGTGAAGCAGATGCGCACGCCCTCCCTGGAGGGCAACCAAAAAAGGCAGGACACTCGAAGCTGTTCGCAAATGTGGTCGCCGATGCTTTAAGCCAAAAGACCCATTGCAACCACATCTCGCTTAAAACTCATGCCTCAGATCTAATGCAAGAACTGGCTAAAATGGAAATAAGAAAGAAAATAGATACCTCAGGAGCCACCATTGCAGCCATGACTTTCTGCCCTACCCTACTAGATCAAATTAAAGAAAAAACAAACCTTAGATGCCTTTATAAAAGAAAAAAAATTCAAAGAATCAAATTGGGACAACCATTGGAATTTAACTTGGATGATAACAGAGCTCTGTGGAATCAGGGACGAATTTGTGTACCTAATGACTCAGGGATTAAAGAAACAATTTTATGAGAAGCTCATGATGCTTTGTACACAATCCATCCTAGTAGCACAAAGATGTATAAGGATCTAAAAGGAAACTTTTGATGGGTCAACATGAAGAGAGAAGTATTAGAATACGTTAATAAATGTGACACTTGTCAGAAAGTAAAACATGAACATCAATGCCCAGTAGGGTTGTGTAACGCCCCCGTTTCTGGGAACAGGAGCGCCGTACGTCCCACAACAGCCCAGGTGTTCTGTTGCGGACAGAAGAAGCATCGAGCCTGCTTACAAACATTTAAAATGGATTAGTTTGGCCGAAATAAGACCTAGTGGTCAATTTTAACATTTTCATGGGCGTCCAAGCCCAAATTATAACTTACACTCAGAAGAGCCGAAGAAAACGCCCACAGGAACGCCTGGGTGCGGTCGTAACCCTAACACGAACTCTTGAATTGCTTTTTCTCTTCTGGTATCTGGAGGGGTGGTAATATAGCAAGTTTGAGTACAACCAACCGTACTCAGCAAGTCACAAAGGTAAACCTTAAATTACTATATGCACGGAATTCCAAAGGAAGATAGTATACTGGTTTATTAATTTATGTGGATGCAGTTTTATTTGTAAAAACTTTTAGAGATTCAAGAAACGACAACTACTCCTTAAGATTAGGGGGGTTTTCACAAAAAATTAATTAACCAACTAGTCCGGTTAAACACTGGTAAAAATTACTTAAGCTTCGCAACTGGAATCACCCAAGTGACACAACTCCATTAACCGGGAGCACGGCGTATTCGAATACCATTTAATTGACTCTGCAGAGTTGCCCAACTTTACCCACACGCAACCTTAACCCTCATGACTGAGTTAAGGAACCGGGTCGTTTCGCTGCTCAGCTCTTGGCCCGGGGTCCGCAACCCGTACTGACTCTCAAGTCGCACTCTGCCTGGGTTGAGCAGGTACTAAACCAGGATTGACAAATCAACACCTGTGGTCGAGAGGTCAATATGTCATTTGCTCGGCATAAGGGGCTAGTCCTTACATTTTCTCGATGTCCGCAACCTCCAACTTCAGGTAAAGCGGTGGGCGAAGACCGTCTCGCGGTGTCCCACAACACCCTTACCCTACACTGCACAAACTTATGGTGAAGCGGTGGGCGCAGACCGTCTCGTGGTTTCCCACACACCCTTACCCTAAACTGCACATGCTAGTACAACCATTCTAGGGCACGGTGTCCCATACCACCCCACCCTAGCCTGGGTTTTAAAAGTCTACCGGCCCGCGGCCACTTCCTTATTAGTGTAACTAAATTTGCATAAAGTGATAATAATCTACATGCGATAATAGTACATCTAAATTAAACCTAAGGTTAACAATGGAGGGGTTACAAATTGACATGGCATTTAATAGTGGTAGGACGTATCTAAATTAGTATGTCATTCTAAACCATTTATTTTAGGTAAACTAGCATTTTACAACTATCAATAATGAAAATACATATATACATAATTTAATAAACATGGGATACAACATGTTCAAAGGGGTTTGCGACTTGCCGTTAATCTGGACGATCTCCGCAATCTCGAACGAAGAAACACTCGGATCCTGAGCCTGCACCGCTGCTTCCGGAATCTCCGACACTAGCGCAAACACACAGTAAAACAGAAACTAATTAAAATAAAAGAAATCATTTTATTTTAGAAAAAGGAAAGCTCAAATATACAAAAGGAATTTTTAGAATTTTTCTAGGACGAATCTGGAGGAATGGAGGCCAAAAATAGGTTAAGGATATTAAACTGAGCAAGATGGTATATTTTGGTGATTTTTGGAATTTCCTGGAATTTTCTAGAATTTCTTTTTGATTTTTTCGGATTTTCCAGCCTCTGGGAAAAAGAAAAAAAGGGAACTGTTCGCTTGAACAGTACTGGGCCGGCCCGGTCCCTCGCGCGGGAGCGTGCGCGTGCGGGCTAGGGTTCGGGCAGCGGCGTGGGCCGGCGAGGCTCGGCCAAAGAAAGCGCGCGCGCGGCGACACGGCTGGGAGTAGCGCCCGCGCTTGGGGCCCTGGGATCACACGCGAGCGGTCGGATCTGAGCCACGTCGCCGACCCTCTCGCCCCCTCCCCCGGTCCCCTGGCGGCAGTAAGCGGGGCGCGCCCGCTCCGGGCGACACCGACCGAGGGAGGGGAGGGGAGGCGGGAGCACCCCGGCCGGGCTGGCGTCGGAGGACTCAGAGGAGGGTGAGGAGCTCTACTTCGCCCCGGGAAGAACAAGGGTGGGGGGGTCCCGGGAGGAGGGGCGGCGGCGGCAAGGGCGACACGGCGACAGGTCAGTAGGCAAGAACTTTACTCGAATTGGTTTGGGCGCTGGGAAGGTGAGGTTATGGGGGTGCTACGGCCGCGAACAATTTGATTATTGTGGAGTGTGGAGGGAGATCAAGTTCGGAGCTCACCGGCTCAGGGAGGGGCGGTGGCGGCGCTAGGGAGGAAGGGTGCAATTGGTTTGCTGTGGGAGTAGAGTCGGGTGGTGCGAAGCTCCCTGCAACGGCAATTGGAGTTTAAAAGACAGAGGCGGCGGAGAGGGCTAGCGGGGTGCTCAGGCGTATAGAAACGGAGGCGGGGAGGCTTTGCCCAGGGGTGAGGAGGTCCAGGCCGAGTTGTTGGGCGCTGTCTCCAGGGGATTGGCGGGGAGGGGAAGCCTCGGGAAACGGCGACGGTGAAGGACCGGTCCGCGGGAGCGGCGAGCGGAGGGGGCGAGCTGCGTCCACTGGGCACGAGGGAGAAGTGAGGGGAGTAGTTGGGGCAGCGTCGCTGAGGCGCGGGTCCCGCGGGTAGGTGCTGACGCAGGCGAGGCGACGGGAGAGGGGCAAGTGGGCACGGCTGCGGCATGGGCGAAGGAATGGTGAGGTGACAGAGCGAGGAAGGAGAGAGGAAGCAGCTTCGGCTAGGCGCTGGAAGGAGGGGAAAACGGGGACCAGGCAGGCGCCAGAGTGATGGGAGAGGTAGGAGCCAAAAGGGGAGATTAGGGGAGGGTTTAGGAGGGGGATTAGGAGAAGCAAACAAAAATCAACAACACTCAAATTTAGGTTTAAATTTTCAGGTTGTTTAAACCACTAGAAACTCAATGGAAATGGGAAGGCATATGTATGAACTTTATCACGAGTCTACCCATGACACTCAAAAAGAAAGGTGATATTTAGGTTTTTGTGGATCGACTCACAAAATCAGCCCACTTCATTGCTACTAATCAAAAATACTCTTTTGATAAACTGGCCGAACTATATCTAGAGAGAATAGTCATCCTTCATGAAGTACCAAAGGTTATCACCTCATATAGGTATTCGGTGTTCACATCAGATTTTTGGAAGAGTCTGCAAAATGCTTTGGGACCAAACTAAATTTCAGTATAGCCTATCACCCACAAACTGATGGCTAGACTGAACAGGTAAATCAAATCTTAGAAGATATGTTAAGGACATGCGTATTGAATTTCGAAGAAATGTGGAATAAACATTTACCTTTAGCAGAGTTCACCTATAATAATAGTTATTAGGCCATTATTCAGATGGCTCCATTCGAGGCCCTATTTGGTAGAAAGTGTTGATCACCCATCTGTTGTATGAAGTTGGGATAAGACCACTCTTTGGTCTTGACATTGTGCAGAAAAATGATGATAAAATCCCAATAATTCTAGAATGGCTTAGGATTGCCCAAAGCAGACAAAAGAGCTACACAGATCAATGCAGGAGAGATCTTAAGTTTGAAGTTGCTGACTTTGTGTATTTGAAGGTATTGTCAATGCACAGAGTTTGCCAATTTAGGATAAAAAGGAAAGCATTCAATGTCTCTTAACTCTAGAATGGCTTAGGATTACATTGGACCATTTAAGATCTTGGAATAGAAGGGCACCCTAGCTTATCAATTAGAACTGCCCAGTCAGTTGTCTAGAATTCACAACGTATTCAATGTCTCTTAACTCTGAAAATGCCTCAGAGAACCATCCCCGCAATTAACAAACTTGGATATACCTTTGCAAGATAACCTCACCTACGAAGAATATCCAGTAAACATACTAGAGACTAAGGACTAGAAACTAACAAATTGGGCTATTCGTTTCTACAAGGTACTATAGAAGAATCACTCAGTCCGCATGGTTACATGGGAGAAGGAGGAAAACCTACGTGAAGCCTACTCCAATCTGTTCAAGTGAGCTTCCGATTTTAGGGATCAAATCTTTTCTAAGGGGGAGGCTGAAACAACCCTCACTTTTACTTGACCTAAATTAGCTTATTTAAGTTTAACCCAAAAATTAATTAAGCAGCAAATGAGATAATTCTAATTAACTCAATTACATGAATTACCAAGTAATGAGGGAAGTCCCATAGCATTTCAATATGATAAGAACTCAAAGTGATAGGACTAAGCCATAATACAAAGGTATCATTTATATCATAAAAGGTTACAATGGTACAATATATGTTAGAATACATTATATATTTTCAACCACATACAATAGACATTTAATTATACATTAGAGTGGTAAATTAAGTCATTTGTGCTGGTAGGGAGTGAGTCGTTGGCAAGAATCTGCACTAGGAAAATCAAACCAAAATCTAGAAAGCAACTAACCAGAAAAAGAGAGAAAGTAGATTGTCGTTAGTACTCTCTCCCATCCAAATGCTTAGGGTAGCGCTCATCGAGATGCCGGTCATCTGGGGCCAGTCGACACCTCTCGCTATAATGGGCCTCATCATCTAGCGAAAACCATACCAAAACCCACTTTAACCTCACCACACTTAGCACCATAAGAGAAACCAAGCCATAGTGCTAGAAAAACCCTAGTGACCTTCGATCAATACGGAATAACATCCTTTTCACTAGCAAATAGTAGAATGGAGAGGAGGATAAGAAGTAGCCATCCGAGGGAGAGAGAGAGAGAGAGAGCATTTCCATCTATCTTCCCCGAGCCACCAGAGTGAGCTCACACAACACCACAAACTCCACCACATCTCCCAAATCCAATATGAGCGAAGACGAGAAAGGGGAAGAATGAAGTAGTGAAGCCACCATGGTAGAGTTGGAGAAAGAGGAGGAAGCAGAAGGGTGGTTGGGGAAGAACCAAGGAGGAGAAGGCGAGCCACGCCTTCGGTGGCCCTGGATCGAGAAGAGTAGACTGTCCCTAGCCAGTGACTATTTTATAGTCGAGTGGAGATATAATAACGAAACTAGGATGAACATGTTCTGTACTCTGAATCGGCAATGCATCGAAGTAAATGTGGATGACCCAGTTGCAAGAAGTTTAGAGTAGCTATGGGTAAAATGATACCAGCTTACACAGTGTTAACTAAATAATGAATTCATACCTATCTCATGGAATGGAGACTACGAGAATCGATTGTGGGTCCTTTTCTTCACCAGAGTGATTAGTGGTATTTGGAATACTAAAATATGCAAGTTCTCTTTTAACTTAGCAACCTATTTTATTATTAAGGTTGGAGTGGAATAAGAAACTTGATTATGAAGAGATTAGTTATACAAATTGCATATATCGTCAAGAATGCTTGCTGAGCACGTTATACTCACTCTTGCTATTAAACTTCTTTGTTAAATCCCAGTCTGGCCAGGGATTACCTTAGGTTAGGTGTGGAGTTTACAAGCCTAGAGAATGCCACGTGGGATGATGCTGATCATATCGAGGACTAGGGAGAGATGGATGCCCTAGTCGACAGGTGGGATGAGTAGGAGTCCTATAGTGCTCCATCTCGGAGAATAAGGCTGAATTTTTGTATTGGTGTTCCTTATATGATGTAAGTTAGTGAATAATCTATTAAAGACTTTAACCCTGTGTGGCTGATTATTGTAATAGTGTTATGTCTCTAATTATTATTTTGCTCCACAAATTCTGGTGTGACTTATTTTTCAATAAGACATTGTTCTTATAGAATAATAATCCGTGGATCGATGTCATGTTCTAATGATAATGACACGGATCGCACAGTTCTTTCTTGCTACTACTACAACATTTGCAACATAATTTCTTCGCGTAGTCCGTTCCATGTGAACCGTTTTGAGTCGTCGCAAGTTCCACGCTGCAAAGCCCAGAAAGCTGCCTTGTTTAGCTCTTTGCGAGTGAGTCATTGCCCATTGTAATTGCCTAGCTACGACTAACAGCTGACTAACAACTTCACTTATATTATCCGCCTAGCCATCATCTTCTACTAACTGAACCTCTGGATGGTGACAAATCATTGAAATTAACCCAGCGAGTGACCACCCGGGCACCAACCCCACTTGCTCTTGTTCCTCACATGCACAAGGACACAATGGGCACAGGTACGTGCTCCCGTAACCTCTCGTTGTGATTTGGCTAGGGCTTAGTGGGGAGCTGGTTGGAGGAGAAAGGGTTAAAGAAGATAATTAGAGGTCTAAAGGTGTTGTGTCAGTGTCTGTGTGTGTGGCTGCGGGCGGTTCTTGGTGGAGCACAAGTGTGTGCATTGAGACCTTTTCTTTTTCTTTCTTCCTTCCTTTGTCTTCCTGTAACAGCAGATCTAAGCTTTGTAGATCTTTCATCATAACTATGAGTTTAAGTTGTTGGATTGTGCCTAGGCACGGCGATGCGCTAATGGTTTTTGAGCTTGCGTTTATGTGTGTGTGTGGGGTTACTTATTAGCGGCGGTTCCGCGGGCTGGGCCAGAAACTCACTGTGAGGATGGTCAGATAGTAAGGGATGCATACAAGGAGTGACTAGTGCCCGGACGTACGATGATAGCGCTTCTATTTTACGCTTCGATCACCGGTGGATTTCATTTAAAAATCCGTGAAACTCAATAATAAGTTGCTTGGCTTGCAGCAAAAATCATTTTGTGCGTAACAAACACAAAATACGAACCCAGATTTTGCGACAAATGAGAACTATTTGTGCAACAATATAAGAAACTACCCACAACGAAAATAAAATATCCTTGCAGCACATAAAACACTTATTAGAACAACTACAATAGATTAGAAGAGCTATTGCAACATAGAAAAAGATATATTGCAACAATTCGACTTACTTGTTGCAACATTTCGGACAAGCACGAAGCAGGAGGTGACGTCCGGTCAAATCGGGCACAATAAAATGCCTCCATCAATCAAATTTTAGAAAACAAGTTGCAACAAAATTAAATACTTTATGCAACAATTAAGAAAATGTATTACAATGATTCCAAGAAAATGCTTGCAATAAAAGCTTATCGAAGGAGAAGAGTGCACGGTTGGCAGCAATGGGCCGACCTCGGCGGAGGAAGAGGCGGCGACCTACCTAAGGCTTTGTCTCCGCCCCACACGACTGCTTGATACCATCACTTCTGTTCATGGGAGGAAGAAGGGGATAGAGAAGTGAAATGGATGAAGTCCATTGCAGTAGAGATCAAGCTAACTGGTTATGGTGTCGTGCCTCTAGCAAGTGATACTGGGTTGGCCAGAGAAATAGGCTGTTCGAGCAAAAGCTCGCATCGGACGCCTAGCCCATGTCAATTTCCATGTATATAATTACTAGAGGTGACAGGTGAAGATTTCTACTAGTAATATAGACGGATTAGTGCGTGTTAGAAAAAAAATTATGTATACTCTCTGTAGTTGTACAGAATAATAGTCTTCATTGTAAGTTGTGTCTTGTTTTTTTTATTATCTTCTTCTGTTATTTGGAATTCAACAATTTTGTTTGCAACATTGCTAAGAAAAAGAAGGTAGCCAAATACAAAACTATCTGAAAGCGGTTACACCAACGAGATTGTCGTACCACTACAATACGAAATGCATTGTTTTATGTTGCATATCGTGCAACGCTCAGACAGTTCATTAATTTAAGCAGAAGATGTTGCTTGTCCCTAGACTTGACTTTATTTATTTTCTTTTTTAAAATCTTCTCATAAATGGATCGAAGAAAAGGCGGGCTTAACATGAGAAACACATTACACACACACTCCAAGGTTCAGCAACATTAAAAGATTTCTCAGGGAAGATACGAAAATTTTGTCACATCAAGGTTTTGGTATGTCTACTCTTGTTTACATAATCCTTGCAAAAAAAAAAGAATCTTCTTTATTATAAACAACTCTGTTCTGTTTTCTTTATCCTGATAACTTTTCTCTCCTGTCCAAATGCTATCTTGCCAATGGCCAGACAGAAACAAGCCCTCTATAAATATGGTGCACAGATAAGTTTTTGTAATCAACTAATTGTCACACATTTCACTATGTCCAAAGCCTAACTGGTCATGCATCAGACAACTTCGCAAAGTCAGATCAGTTCCAGTTAAGGCAACACAGCCTCAACTCCAATTCTTCTCCTGCACAGGTGTTAAGCATTCTCCTAGTGCCCCTGAAATGCTGCCCAACTAAGAACAGAACTCTCACTCACCAAGAAATAACAGCAAGAAAGTAGAGAACAGGAAGGTTATCTTTTCAGATTAGTGGGATCAGAATTGACCACAATGCCACCTGCTGCTGCAATCTGCAGCGAACAAGTGGTTGGCCAAGAACATGGCACTTGGTACTCTGAATCTAGCCTGAGGAACATAAGATAAAGGTCAATTCAGGAGTGTTCCTGAGTGGTAGCAACAGCAGCAGCAGCAGCAGCAGCAGCAGACTATTAGACTATTCCTTATGCCATGCGAAGCATGGCACAAGCAAGTAAAGGGCATATTTGAGGAGTACTAGTTGAAAGCTACATTTAATCACACCTATACATATGGGATGTTACGGACTCACTTTGTTATGTATTCGAAATCAATCTATCTTAGCACAAATTCTACCAGAAGTGAGAAACAGGAAACCAAAGTTTTCCAGAAAGGAAACCAAGGTTTGTGCTTTGCAATGTTTCACTGAGATTGGTAAGCATCAAATGCTGAACTGATCAACAGCTAGGTGAAAGAAAAAGAGATACTCCCTCCATTCTTTTTTACTTGACGTTTTTTTATTTTTTACAATCTTAAGATGCCACTTTGACTGCTACTTTTCATAACTTTACACTAAGATATACTAATAAAACTGTAATATTGTGAAAGTATTTTTAACAACAAATCTAATGATAAAATTTTCGTATAACCAATCTAAATAGTTTCAAAATTATTGATAGTCAAAATTTAGAAAGTTTGATGATACAGATTATAGGAAGTCAAATAAAAAACAACGGAGGGAGTACAAATCTAGCATTAGGGTGCTCATTTGGGCTTATCTAAAGCTTCTAGATTTTTTTGCTGCTGTAGTAGTTTTTTTTTTGCACTGTAACTGCTGGTAGCTTTTTGAGCATAATTACATTTTTAAAAAATAAAAGAAATAGTTATGTTATCACGAACAATGCAAAGGAATAAGAAACAAAAGACAAAAAGAGCGAAAAAATAAGAAAAAGATGAAATTAATAAGCTAAAAACTTAAGGCTTAAGCTCAAATGAGCACCCCAGGTTCTCTCTTGCACGATTCCTAGCCCCAAATTCCAACACTATTTTTCCATATTATTCTAGACGCTATGTTGAAGCAAAGGTTCTAAGCTTTCTTTAGCT
Organism: Melocanna baccifera; assembly: GCA_036346265.1. Lineage (NCBI taxonomy): Eukaryota > Viridiplantae > Streptophyta > Magnoliopsida > Poales > Poaceae > Melocanna > Melocanna baccifera. The sequence continues at coordinate 17,090,185 of CM070700.1, read as the reverse complement.
TTGTGCCGATAAGTTAGGAAATATGCTTGGTTCCAATCCTGTAACCACGTAGGTGTAGAATATATATGTCTTGTAACATTCTGCATCTGCTTTGGCACTGTTGCTAATCAGCATTTAGCAAGCGAGCAGCATATACATGTGTACAATACTTCGTAGGGAACCGAACTACCTTCCCCAGTTGATGAAGGAATTGAGATTATTCGAGACATATCCTTTTCTCCTTTTTGATGCATACATGCACTTTTAAATTTTTGACAGGACTGTACATTGCATTATTAAAGTAGCCACATGCGGTGAAAACATTTTCAGCCACAAAAGGAACGCTAGTTCCTCTTTAATTTCTGCTTTTTTGGATGCAGTTTCTGTTGACAAAATCTCACCGGACACCAAAAAGTCAGAATCATACAGAGCAAATTGTTCGACCCCATTTTTAGAAATATGGCCATCGTACTTCCCGCAACAGTTTAGAAGTTCAGTTACGAATAGAAAAGAGTATCATACCTATTCACGATAATTTAAAAATGATTAGCTTGATTAAAATATGACTTAACTGTCAACTTTAGCAACTTTGTGAGCGTCTAAACTTAAAACATAACTTACATTCAGAAGAACCGAAGAAATCCTCACAGAAACACTCGAGTGTGGCTGTAACCCTAACATGAAAACTTGAAGCATTCTTTCTTCTTCTAGTATATATTTTTGTTGAAAATAAATAAGATTGAGTACAATAGAGCCACTATAGCATAATACATTTATAGGGTCATTATCTGTATATAAGGCTAAACCAAAGGATGGCATTATGTTTCTTTAGCGTGAAACCAATTTGTCAAATATCATATCATAGCTAGTTTTCAAATCTGTGACTTAGTCATTTTTAACTAAAATCAAAATGTTTAATTTCAATTAACTTTGTAAGGCCAACTCTCCTCACAATTACTTATCATGTCTGGTCTATGGATGCTATTTTATATCCATTTCTATACCATCATACTATGTCCATCAGTACCATTAACTAGTAACAATTTTATGAAAACTACATATTATGGTATTTTCACGCTTTGCCCATGACCGGGGGCACGACTATTCGAATAAATTATAACACTCTGTAGAAGTTATACAATTTTACCTATAAGATATGATTATCTCATAATATTGACTATTACACAATTTCATAGATGTGAGACTGAAAAATCATAACAAGATCTTTACAATGCTTAGTTCTGATGATTTCCTCTATTATGAAGGTATAACCCTCATTGCTGAGATACCTTCGTTGTTAAGGAGTCTCTCCCTCATCAGTAGAGTACGCACTCCAAGTAAGAGCAGGAACCTTTCGGGTCCCTCCCGGGTAGTGACCCCTATAAGTTCACTCCCATCACATTTTACTCTGGCAATGACCTCACGGGCCATTCCCAACTTTGTTAAAACGGCGCAGGAGTCCACATCAAAACCAAGCAAATTAGTTAACCAGATTCATCTCATACAAGACTTACAGTTGCATGATTGGGTGTAGAAAAATGACACATAGATTTAGTCCTTAATCAACTCAGGCAAGACAAACCAGCATATCCAAACATGGTGTCGTACCTACACTGATCTCATTCCAACCATTCGCCCAAGTTTTCACCATTTTATAAAATATTCCCAGTTTCTAGTGGTAACCCATGTTACCATTACCATGTTTCAAGTTTTAATTGGTAATCTTTATGTTGTATTTACCCTTACCTCTAAAGCATATCTAAACACAACCATAATCTAACGTTATTACCATTATGAGTATTCTATGGTGACAAGAGAATTGTATTATCAAAGAAGGGAAATAAGATATATCAACTGTATGGTGTAGTTTGGCAATCTAAATAAATGACAATGGTAAGCATGCACTTCTATTTGAAAAGCAAAATAGTTGCATTTAAAAACTAGGTTCAACATGACCAATTATAAGAACTTACATCTTTATCCAGATTCTCTGATTATTTTACTGTAGGCTTCATATTCACACCGCCCACCTTAAGTGTTCTAGCAGCTTCTTCGTTGGTTAACTAGTCGAATCCGAATGCTAGCATAAAAGAACGAATACAAATAAGTCTTTGTTTTGCAGAATGCAAGTTGAGAATAAAATACAATAAAATAACTAAAAAGACATAGATGAAAATGGATTTGGACGAATGAGCTTAAGCGATGCTTGGTTTAGCTGAACAGGGTTGAAAATGGGTTATAGAGGCTCAAGATGGTAAAATGGGTATATTTGTGTTAAACGGATTTCTATTAATAATAACAAGTTGGAAATAGTATTCGGGGTTGGGTTTGAATAGTAGCAGTTCGGGTTATGAATAGTGTCAGCACAGTATTGGGCTTAGCCTGTGACTTGGCTTGGTTGGATTTAATCTTTGGGCCACAATAGCCTGGCCCAAGGCCAGCTCGAGCGTCTTCTTCCTCCTTTAGCGCTACGGTGCTCCGAGCGACGCGATAGCAATAGCGAGCAATTGCGGCATTGGTGAGAGTCACCGATGGCAATTGAGCACATGGCTTGGTCCTAGGGAATGATAGGGTTTCATTTTTGGGCCTTGTGGCAACCAGAATTTACTGGTGATGACCGATAATGAGAAAAATCCTATTAGGGCTTTCCCATGGCACATCGGCACTCTAGGTGCTAAACGGTAAGGGTGAGGGGGTTTTTGAGCATCTTGGGTATACGGGGAAGGCTATGGCAGTGGCGCCTTAGGCTCGAAAGCTTTGAGAAAGGCTGTCCACAGTGAGGTAGTTCGTTTCGGCAGGCGAGCTAGTCACCGAAGCTCTAGGGGCTCAGACTAGCCAAGGCAAGGCTATGGTTGGATTCGCGGGGTCTCAATGGTACTAGGGGTGAAGGTAATTGAGAATTGGTGGAGGTATTAACAGCACAGGATTGGGAATTTGGGCTTATTGACAGATTTCCAATGGTGTCAGTGACAAGTAGGTCGCAGTGGAAAAAAGGGGTCAGTGATGCGACTGGGCACCAATGCAAGTAAATGGAGGTGTTGGCAAGGCTTTATAGCCCTTGGGAAACGGTGGGAGCAATAGCGGATCGCTTCGGGCGGTGACCGACGAGGTAGAGCATCGGAGGTTTCGGCTACTCTTGTGGTGAGGTCGACAGTTGCAGTGGTACCTCGTCCTCGGTGTTCTCTTGGTGCTAGCGGGTTTGTAATGGCGATGGTCAAAAGGCTGGCAGGCGCGTCAATCAAGGAGAGCTCTGCTTGGTTGTGGCAGCGAAGCTAGCTTGGGTGACCGTGGCACGTGGCTAGAGTGAAACGATGGGCTATTAATGGCCATGTCAGAGTATGTCAGAGGCTTTACTGAGCATGGTACAGGCTTTGACGATGTTGGTAGTGGTGAGCAGGCTGTGGTGGCGATGAATGGGAACGCGCCGAATGATGGGGAAGGAACAGGGGTGAAGGTGGCGGTGGAAATGGCACCAAAGGCTTGGGAAAGCAGATGGCCAAAAATGGAAAGCAGTTTTGGCTGGGAAACTTCCGAATTGGGCAAGAAACTCAAATTTGGCTGGAATTCAAGACAATTCAGAATTTTGCAAATCTCCGGTTTGTTTCACAAATCATACATACTTTGGACAGAAAACCATTTCTACGGGGACGTCTCTCACGCATGATACCTAGTTCATCTCCCACATGGCACTTCATCTTTTGATCAAATGAAGAGTTGAACTACACAGAATTGTCCTCTACAATTGTTGTTTCTTAACTACAATGAATACGCCTTCATTCTCTGTGTTTCAGAAAACAAAAGAAGAAGAATCTCCTTCTCTTTCATCTCAACTTAAGTTGGCTTCACATTCTTCTTTTGTGTGCAGTTGAAACTGCATACAAATGGTAGTTGGGACAAGAACTAAACGAAACAAATCACAACTAGCATCGGTTTAATACTCGAAATAGGAATCATTAATCCATCATCGGGTTTACATGCCTCAATTGCCATGTCTGAGGATTCCTTCACAGCCTCAAATCATATACACCTCAATAACTGAATCCTTGGTGTATACGTGTTGCCCTGTCATGAAGATGACACAAAGCGTATTTAATAATTAACAAACTTGCTAAAGAAAACAAAGCCAAAACACACATTTGAGTCTCATAAATTACTTGTTAAGCATCTCTAGATTAGCCTTTTAGGTCACTGAAGGGCGCTGTGTAAGTAGCAGTTGTCTTTTTACCTGAAAGAAACGGTGTCACCGAAAGAGATGCTCCTAACAGCTTGCACAAGCTATCTAGTTAATAGTTGATCTTGTTATAATGCGATTGACATAGTATAAACCATAGCGCTGGGAACACGCAAGCTAACTATTCCCATAAAGAAAATAGCATTCGTGTGAAATTCCAGAAGATCCTATACTAACTCCTGCAAAATTCTTATGAAACTTCTGCGTTCCAAATAGAGGTGTCCGAATTGGCTTCTGTTGATAACTCTTGGTTGCAGTTAATAGCTTTTGACTAAAAATAAATAGTAGTGACTGAAAAAAGTAGCTTTTAAAAAGATGAGACGAGCGGTGGCAAAAAATGACAGAGAGATATATGCGTGAGACGGGATTGAAAGAAGAGGGATGCGTGATGTGCTCTGACCATCTGCCTTATCTTTAGAACGAGATGGGAACGAAAGGAGATGGGTGCATGATGTGCCCTAATCTTCTTCCTTATCCTTAGAGCGAGACAGAAGCGAGAGTGAAGAAGCCGCTTTGAAAAGCAAAATTTTTGTATTGGTATTTGGATTCTCTAAATATAAGTTAGAAGTAGAAAACAATAGAGAAGCACCCGGACTAACATAGGTACCTGAGGCCAGCTGTCACTAAAAGAGACCCTAATCCCCTAATTAGGAGACAAACCACCCCTCTAACAAAAAGGGTATTTCAATCAAAAAAATTAAAATAAAAGGACATTTCAGTCAATACACACCACTCTTTTGGGCCTATAAAATGCCTCACTCCTCCAAGCTCCAGACTTTACCCACAAAATCCCTCCACTCAAACGGTCCCCTGTCCAATTCACATATCACCGGCCGGCAGCTAGCCAGGACCCCGGAAGAAAAGTTATTTACAGTCCAGTCCCTCCACCACCACCGGCTAGCTTCTCCGGCCACCGTGTGTACACGCGGAAAACTAGGCCTGACAAAGCCCGCGTCCTTCTCCGCCGGCGGCAGCATGGGGTTCTCGATGTACCCCATGAAGACGTCGACGCGCATGCTGTGGAGCACCAGTTTCTTCCGCCATAAGTTCCCGGCTGCCGCCACCGCCTCCTTCTAATTAATCTCCGGCCGGCCAGCAGTCCATCTCCGTGTTTCAAGAGGAGGTGCAGGAGCGCACGTTCATACATACGTATACGTGGGCGGGTGTAGTAGTTGGGATTTGGGAAGGAGGAGAGGAGAAAGAGAGAGAGGAGGAGCGCATGGACTCTGGCTGCCTCATGTTCAACTCCGCCGTGCCGTGCCGCGCTACCAGGGCCGGTGGCGGAGGGCAGATGCTTCTCTTCGGCGGTGGCGGTGGCTTCCCTGGAGGTGAGAGGCCGTGATGGCCGGATATCTGAAGCATTCGTGTTCTTGGGATGCTTTGCTTACGTGCATGGGTATCCCATCTGCAGGCGCGCCGGTGGTGGCCGGCGTAGAGGACGGGCGGCGCAAGCGGCCATTCCTGACGACGATGCAGGAGGAGCTCCAGCTGGACGACGAACTGTACGGCAGCTTCGACCAGCAGGCCCCGGAGAGGAAGCGCCGGCTCACGGCGGAGCAGGTGCGGGAGCTGGAGCGGAACTTCGAGGAGGAGAAGCGGAAGCTGGAGCCGGAGCGGAAGAGCGAGCTGGCGCGGCGGCTGGGGATGGCGCCGCGGCAGGTGGCCGTGTGGTTCCAGAACCGCCGCGCGCGATGGAGGACCAAGCAGCTCGAGCAGGACTTCGACCACCTCAAGGCCGCCCACGACGAGCTCCTCGCCGGACGCGATGCGCTCCTCGCCGACAACGACTGCCTCCGATCGCAGGTCATCTACTCACCTAGGTTGCTCCCTGAGCCCGTGGTTGACCGCGGCTTAGTAACTCTTTTTTGTAGGGCTTTTTTAATTATGGTGGAAATGGGTTGGCATCCATAGGCCGGGTGCTCGACGGCACGTGCCCGCCGATGCTCGGTCCGGCAGAAATTCCATAGAAAATAAAATATTCCTTTATAGTTTTAAAGAAATTTATATGTTTCAAACGGGTATCTATCGATTTATTAGACTTTTAAAATAAAAAATCCGAGTTCACCCGAACCCCAATATGAGCCACATATTCCGATAGCATGTTGCCATTGCCACAAGACTTGCCACCATGAATGCTCCTTGTGTCAATACTCAATGTTAGCTTGATCCTTTGGTTACTGAATGTCTCGTCTTTTCGTGCTTTGTGCTTAACATCTTGAATTTATATTAATTTTATATTATGTTCACATTGATCATGTGTTCCCATTAGCCATGCTAGGCTATATATATATGTAACCCTTTGTGATTTGAATGAATTATATTGCGTGATCGCCCTAAATATTCCATACTCTTATGGTATCAGGGCGGTACTGCTCCTGAACCGTCGCTTCTACAGCTTCCGCCACGCCGCTCCTAGGAAATGACCTCGTCTCCATGATCTCTCCTAGGGACTATGCAACCCATAGTTTAAGTCGTGTCACTGATCATCCGATTGGCTACCAATTAGAGTTTTTTTTGGTTATTTTCAGATCGGGTTTTCTCTACTTTTTTCGATCATAGATCGATTTGTGTCGCCCTACCAACCCATCGATGTTCCTCGGTTTCGGACTTCACCATTTTGACTTTGACATCTCTGGCACCTTATCTCCTCCGATGACGTCGTGGCATGACGCGGTGCACTTGTTTACATGGCCCTCCCTCCATGGCTTTCTAAGCGTCCCGTCTACCGTCGTCATTACGTCAGATCATCATCGCCGGCCCGTCATTCGCGAGCACAAGCCGTTATACCACCGGGAGCGCGTCGCCCTCAGTCATGTCCGTGTTCTTCATATACTGATGTTATCATAGTTCGCAGATATCTTCACCAAGGTGTTGTCTATCTCTGTCTTCATAGAGTTCAGATCTAGCCTGAACATCTGCATCGCTGACTCTTAGACTGTGAGGCGTGTTAGCTTGACCCTTTGGTTACCGAACACCTCACCTTCTCGTACTTTGTGCTCAACCTCTTGAGTTCACATTAATCTTATATTGTGTTCATATTAGCCATACTAGGCTATATATATATATATATATATATATATATATATATATAACCATTTATGACTTGAATGAATTATATTGCGTGATTGCTCAAAATATTCCACGCTCTCACTCAATACACCATTTAAACATCTGGTACATATTTGATTGCGATATAATTCAGTCAATTAGTTAACTTTAGGTGCAAAAGTAATCATAGGTGCTCAGATCATACGAGGCCGGTAACTAATATCAGATATCGAACGGGAGGTACTTTCTATGTTTTTTTCAATAGTGATTTATATATTTTTAAAAGTATAATGAATAGTAGATAGATATTATTTATCTCTTTATATGCTTTGAAATTAGTGTTATTCTCGTTAAAGAGAAAAACATAGAATTACTACTCCCAAAACAACTCCCCTTAATTTTTACACCGCGGAGGAGGCGGTGGTGGTCACGCTAACCTCAACTTAATTTAGCCAAAGAAAACTTTCGTTTTCATAGCCGCCCGGTGCGCTAGACAGGAATAACTAAAATGCCTTCCAAGTGGGCGGCCGCTACTGACCAGCCAATTAAATCACTGTAAAGTGGAGCGTCATGCCGTCATCATAGCGTTAATTCTGTCGCTTCCTGTGAAATTCGATCATACATTAGTGCTTCTATGCTTTTCTTTTAACAAGCGTAATACTTATCTTAAAAGGGAAAATATATAGTGTGGGTCACTGCGTTAGGACAGATCCGGACAGTGCGTTTTACATGTCACTGGCAACCGCTATCTGTGTATTTTGCAACGTCTGAATGGGGTCAGAAAAAGGAAATTTATCTCCTTTTGTTGTTCAATCATATATGAAAACCCCTGCAGAAATTGCTGGGTTCACTTTTCCCAGCTTAAAGCGAGAAATGATGTAAATTGTTGGCTCATGATGTAAATGCAACGTGACAGGTGATCTCATTAACCGAGAAACTGCGAGCCAAGGAGGAGTCGCCGGCGTCGGAGCCGGATGAGCAAACCGCTGCGTCAGCAACACGTACTACAGCAGCGCTAGGAAGTGTCCAGCCCGAAGAAGGCCACCTCTGCACCGAGGCCACCAACGGCGGGGCGGTGCCGCCGCCGCCGCCGCGGCGCTTCGCCCGGGGAGACAACGACAGCCCGGAGTCCTACTTCGCCGGCGCGCGATCGCCTCCGTCGTCGTCCGACGACGACTGCGGCGGCGAGGGCTGCACCTTCTTCCTCACGGACGCCATGCTCGACGTCGCCGCCGTGGAGCACGGGCGTACTGAGGAGGAGGGGGAGGCGCAGCTCAACAACTGGGCATGGTTGTGGAACTGATCAGCGAACATCAGCATAGCTAAGCTCTTCAGTCGATGCGCGCAATATCTATGCCAAGAAGTGTTTTTATGTGCTTAATATTTAGTGGTGATACGGTAATTTGGCTTTAGCTAAGCTTTGTTAAGGTTGAAAATGTTCAGAGTCTAAATGCAAACGGGAAAGAAGATTACGAGATGTTTCAGACGATTCTCTTGCACAAAACGTTGGTCACGTTTGGTAGAAGATGCTGAAAAGCTGGGCCGGCACAGGCCCAAATAAGTCTCAGCGAACGTTACTTCGGCCAGCCTGTGAACATGGTTTGGTCTGATAAAAGCATAGTTGAAAACCGGACCGACCGTCGGTTGAACAAAAAAAAAAAACCAGAATCAGATAGTGCATTGGATCAGTTTGGTTAAAAGACCGTGCGCACAGTCGAACCAAAAAAAACGAGGTGAACCGGTCAATTTTTAAAAAAACTGATGGACCAAACAGTTTTCTATTAATCGAGTAGTTTCTGCGTAGGACAAAAATACCCATAATTGTGCTTGTGCCGCTACCCAGTGGCAGAGGGAGGAGGGTGCCGTAGCACCCTTAAGATCCCAAAAATTTGTATTTCAGCTATTTAGATTTGAACCAAATTTTATAGTATTTAATACTATTTAGCATCTCTTAGAAAATATTATTATATCTAATGATTTATTCGGTCCCCATTATCTCTAACTCGTGGCTCCGCCAATGGCTGCACCACCCATCGAATAGTCGCCAGATCTAGCTTATACCACTATGCCACGGCCGAGGTCCTCTTCCAATGATTTTGGGCCAAAACTAAAGATATACGTACTCCTACGTACTAACAAAAAAAAAAAAAGAGGTAAAAGTTGGCCCCGAGTCTAGCGACTATTCGTTGGCGCCTTCGTGGTAGGCGGACTTGTCAGTGAAAAAAATCTATACAACCGATGTGCTATGTAACCTTTCCATTTCTGATGGGGGTTAGAATTCCAGGTAATTGTTCAAGATGTTTAACCATGAAGTATTATAGTCAAGTATACATTAAATTAACACAAGTTTATTTTATAAAAACCAAACTTATTAAAGGATTATGGCATAATAGCTAAGTATTACACAATAAGACATCTAAACCTAAAGTTATATTACATCACAAAGGAAAGCCTACAAGCGTACCTAAACAAGGACGAGACCTCAAACAGAAATCATCTACTTTCATGGAATCCTTGATGTCTTTCTCGACAGATTCTTCATTATTTTCTTAAGGTTCTTCTATTGATGGTTTAGTAAGTATAAATACAATTGTACTCACCAAGTCACAAGGAGAATACCAATTAACTACTTACCAATATTTCAAGAGATAGGGAAGTGTTGTCTTTATTACTACATTTGTGGATGCATGTTTATTTGTAAACAACTTTGTAAAACAAAAGGTTGGTTCCTTAGGAGAAAAAGGGTTTAATCAACTTAATTACCAAATTGAAAACCGTACAAAAGATACTTATGTTTTGCTATTAGATTTACCCATTAAACATAACTTCATTTATCAGAAGCATATCATATTCGAATACTTTTAGTTTTACTTTACAAAGTTGTCTAAGTTTACCTAAAAGATGTCTCAAACTCTCAATGTCAATAGACACATAACTAGATAGCGTGCGACTGAGTTGACATAACAAGGTCTTTCACTACTTTCCTCTTTCTAGCTTCTACCCATAGGCTCATGACCACACATTGTCGGTAATCCATTGGCCAAAGCGGACACCATGAACCAACGTTGAGTGGACCTACCGTTGTGAAATATCGTAAGTGACTTTCCAATCTCACTTCCATACCACCTCATTGTACATGGGCCATTCCATTGTAATGGAAAAGCTAACCCTCCTGTAAATATTTAATCAAATTAAACAGCTACTAAATCAGGTCTGACAAGTCAAAACTTATGGTTGAGCAATTTCTGTGTTGTTTAGTTAGCATAAGATTCTAGCTCTTACTTTTCACAAGTGAAGCAACCAATCACAAATCTAGTGCGTTATGATACTACCATCAATTCATACCGAAGACTTAACCCTAAGGTAAGATCATGGACTATAACATCAAGTGGCTTTATACGAGTCACTTTTAACCCTAATACCATTTTGTAATCTATTAAAAAATATCAAAACAACTTAATAGTGTAAAACATTTGATTATCTAATTTACCGATAATTAATTATGCAATAGTTTATTATTATTAAGGCTATCAAGGTGAATATGGCCTTCAAGTAAAACATGGCTTTTACAGCGGTAGGACATAACTAATTATCATGTCATTCTAAATAATTATTTTAATAAAATAATAGTGCACAAATAATAATAGTCAAAGTACTAATAATTAAATAATTAAACAATGTAGGATCTATATGATTAAAAACATGTGACTTATCTTACAGTTCAAGGTCTTTTACTAGTTCTAAGTTTCTGAGTATTGACTTGTTCCTGGGACAAACGGTTCATCATATTTGGGTGCTATTGCAAAAAGGCAAGCAAATAAGCCTGTGCTCGAAAGAATACAAACTAGGAAAATAAAAAATAGGAATAAAATTTAAAAAAAGGTCAAACATAGGTGCGTTTGGGTTTTATCAAAGTCTGGTTGGGCTAAACAGAGCTGAGAATGATTTAAACGTGTTCAAAACAGTTGAAATGGATTTAAATATGCTAAATAGGTTTTGGGTGGATAGTAACAGGTTGGCATTATTTCTAACCGGTCGGGTTGAATATACAATAATGGGTTTGGGTTGAACAATAGTGGGCTCAGGTCTTAAATAATAGTGGGTTGAATTGGAACAATACTAGGCCACTACTATTGGGCTCGACCCAACTGGCAGGCTAGGCTAACTATGGCTTTAGGCCTGGTCAAATCGGCTAGCTTGGTACCATGTCACCCGAGTAGGGGCGCACAACGAAGAGCTCAATTGAGCGTTGGTGGTGATCATCAACGATGAGTGGTGGTGTGGATAAGGTCAGGGAGGCCTGGGGTATCTATTTTTGGGTTGAGCAAGGACCAAGGATCACCAGAGGTGGATGGCGACGAAAAGAACTCACTAGAGCAATGCCATGGCATGGCAGAGCTCTAATGGGATTCTTGCGATATTCTTGGTGTTTTGAGCATCTACGGTGAGCTAGGGGACCAATGACCAAGGTTGTTAAAATCGTGATTCTAGTCATAGAATCATACGATTATACAATCCCATAAAACCAATCCGATTTGAATCGCATCTAGAGTTGTAATTGCTAGAATCGTGATAGAATCGCGATCCTAGTCATAGAATCATGGTAGAATCATAGTAGAATCATGTAGAATCACGTATCATCCAAGATTGTGAAAGATTTAGGTATTTGGTTGTATCCTATCCATCAATTCAAGTCGTATGTTAAATACTAAGTAGTTAATAGCTTCGACATTAAGATTTAGAGGTTTGGAATAATAAATATTAATTTAATTATCTATTTTTTTTACATTTTTATGTAAAATTATCAGATTATGGCAATATTGATAACATCATTTTTTTAGTCGTAGCTCTCAATGACATAGAATTTAGACCATAATTTAAGTCATAAATAAGATATATTTATTAATCAAATTAGGTGTCAAATGACCAAATAAACACTCATATCACTCCTGCAATGCACGGTAAATTAGAATAATTATGTTTTTGGTAGAATCGAGTAGGATATTAGATTCTACGATTTGATCCTAGAATATGATCCTACCAGAGTGTCTCCAATCCAATTTAGAATCACGATTCTGATAACCTTCCCAATGATAGTAGCGGCTTGGGTTGGTTTGGCTGGTACATGGCTGTCAACAGTGGCCTAGCTTAGACGGCGGTGGCACATGGCGCCAGTGGTCCAAAGGCCAGGGGAGGGGTCGTTGAGGTGTGGGTGAGGTTCGCGATAGTCTAGTAGTGCTAGATCTACGTTGAATTGGGTTAGGTCGGCTCTAGCAGAGAATTGGGTTTAGAAGCTCACTAGCATAGGGCACTGTGGCGATGGCGACTGACGGCTAGAGCTAGGAGAGAGATGGCTCAAGGGTGTGATTGCTGGCTAATGGAAGTTGGTTGGGTGCTCGGTGAGGCTTTATAGGCAGTGGAAGCAAGGGTGCGACCATAGTGGATGTGGCGTGTGGGAGGCAGTGCTGGCGGACAGGGGCCACACCGTCCCGTTCACCCACTTGCTCCTCTACCGTGGCCTCACCACCATCACCTTTTTCATCACCACAGGCAACACGGCATTTGTTCGTGCCGTGTTGTCCACCGGCACCAACGGCACGATCATCATCGAGCTCCCTTTCCCGGACCATGTCTTAGGCATCCTACCCGATGTGGAGGGCATCAAGGCCCTCAACTCCATGTCCTCCTTCTAGACGTTTGTTGAGGCGAGTTGGTGCTCCAGCCGCAATTTGAGGAGGCACTCGCCGCCATACGGCCCTGTGCTAACCTCCTTATTGCCATGGACGAAGCCAGCTAGGGCGTCCAGTATGCATGGGCACCTCCGAAATTCTTAAAATTATATATACATATGCATATATGTATATGTATGCATGCATGCATGTATGTATGTACGTACGTACGTACGCACGTATGTACATATATATGTATGTATGTGTGTGTGTATGTGTGTTTGCTAGTTATAGGTTTCAACTTTTTAATACTTGAGAGAATTAGATGCAAATTGTATTTCATACCCTCTATTCAGATTTTATAGACAATCATACATATTTTCCTCTACCTATATGGTAGCGTGTGAATGGTATGAGAGTAATTATTTTAATTAGGTCTTAGGAAATTCTTTAGTTTTTAACTAAAAAGTGAAGTGTTGACCTGATTCTCTATCTGTTTCCATCATTGCGACCATCATGATGAGTGCAATTATTCAAAATTAACATTAAGTATCTTATATGAAACATTTTATTTACAAATTTTGAAGTCATATGTGACATAAATAGGCACCAATACTAACCTACTTAGTATAGATATACTAAAAACCATATATGTTTATCAGGTGGTATGGTACGTGAACTGACGTGAGGGGCCTGACATACTAATAAAAAATGGTGAAGTGGATATACATTAGTAATAACATATTCACACATATTTAAAATATTTTTTTATCAATTTTATCATTTGTTATTTTTATCACTCCGTAAAATAAGTTGGTTTCACAATTAAATATGTAAAGTAGTCAATTAATTAGGAAAAAAAAGCCCAACTAATTATATAGTGACTAAAGTATGTATGATTTAACCGACGTTGCTATTCGATCAGCCGATAAACGCTTAACAAATATCTTTTATCCTATCTTTAAACACCAATGGTACACACCCAACACCATTTTCTAGCTCCTCCACTGCTCGTCACCGACATGTTCTTGTACTGGGCGCACACTGTGGCCGTGCTCAGCGTCCCAAGGGTGGCGTTCTTCACCACATCCATGATTGCGCACGCAATCCAGGTGGTGTGCTTGCGCGAGAACCCGGCAGCCGTGCTGCTAAGTGACGATGCCCCCGGGCGCTGCGATATTCACCGTACTGGAGTTCCCGCACGTCCAGCTCGCGCTCGCCGACATTCCCGTCCCCTTCAATGACCAGGCGATGTCGGGGCCAATCCACGAGATGGACGCCAAGCTCGGCAAAGCCATTGTCGTCAGCCATGGTCTCATCATCAACAGCTTCAATGCCATGGAGGGTCATGTCGGATTAATTTATCTTCTATTTGATAATTATCTGAAGTTATCGACATATGAACATACGAAGAACTTCTAGATTAGTCCTGCAGATGTGTTTAGCTAGTAATTAACTTTCTTAGTCTATGTCAGTAAAAGAGACTTGTCAAAAATTGGTAATAGCTGGCCAAATGATGTTTGTTGGCCGTAGAAAAAATAAACAATATTATATCGTTGCTTAAGTCGGTTATAGTAGTGTCAGTTTGTAAGTCTATGAAAGGATTCACAGCCATCCTTCTTGTAACATAGTATGAGTGATCAATGTAATGCACAAACTTGATACCTGAATCTCTTCTATTCTTATCTCTTCCTCTGTCCCTTGCTTTCTTGAGTGATCCAAATCCAACGACTGGTAAGAGCTATCTGAGTTACCGTTCCAATATCTGGTATCAAAGCCCTAGGTTTGAGTCAGACATAGAAGAGTATGTTGAATATTTAGTCAATTTTCGACATATTTTAATCCAGAAATTCAGCATATAAAACATGACATACAAAAGCATGAGTGATTCAACAATGATGTATTCATATTTGCTTATGAACAAGCTAACAGCAATACCTATTATCAAATTCATAACATACAGAAACAAATACACCAGAGAAGTTTTCATGTTATACCTCGGCGGGGCGATGTCGGTGACACCGGAGGCGCCGTTACCATCAGTCGACATGATGGTCTATTCGATGTAGTCGATCGAGGCGTGATGCAGGACGAGGCGTGATGCAGGTAGATGTTTGCTGTGCAGTCTCGCGAACAGTTCACCACCAGGAAGAAGATGGCGTTCTTTACAGATTGAGCAGTCGCGCCAATGCGCTCCCCAAAAACTTGATTGCCCGTCTACCCGCGTGCGGTGCACGCGAACGGACGGAGTTTCGAGGCCTACTCGCCGTAACTCTTTGCACGTAAAGTTCGGACCGAGATTCCTTAGCACAGCTCAAAACAGAAACTAATCCTCTTTTTCATCCCGTATGGAGTGGAGAGAGTTTTGTGTAAAGAAAAGCGAAGAGCGAGTAATCGCAGCCATTAGTCACTAGTAACTGTAGCCATTACTCGAAAGTAACCGCAGCCATAATTCACTAGTAACTGAACCGTTACTGCCAGCGAGTCAGTGCGTTACGATTTTCGAATAGATAAAGAAAAACGCGCACGCACCCGACACGCCTGCGCGCACGCACACGCACCGCACCGCACCGCACCGCACGGCACGGCTCGGCGTGGCGTGGCGTGGCGTGGCGAGGCGAGGCGAGCGAGCGCGCGCGCGCGTGTTGGCTCTTTCCAATTCCACAAGGGGGTTACCACGTTCCACCTTTTAAAGTGGTGTAACTCCCATTCAACTCTCCATATGGGACTAAACAGTTTTTCCATGTGGGCCTAGGAATTTCATTTGATTAATTGCTAAATTAAATGGACCAAGCCCAATTAATCCAACAATCCCCACCAAATTTCAAGGCACACGAGAAATGTTCTCAGTTCTGCTGTTGTTTGATATACCAGTGTTTCGATGGAGACTGTTAAGTTGAACATCCACCTAGGAAAGGAGTTACACTCATCCA
This sequence comes from Melocanna baccifera, assembly GCA_036346265.1. Classification (NCBI taxonomy): domain Eukaryota; kingdom Viridiplantae; phylum Streptophyta; class Magnoliopsida; order Poales; family Poaceae; genus Melocanna; species Melocanna baccifera. The sequence continues at coordinate 17,074,325 of CM070700.1, read as the reverse complement.
CAACTGAACAATGGACTATGTCTTGAATTGTGATTTTGTGCGAACAAGCTTTACCCAGTTCCTTTACTAGTACTAGGCTGCCAAAAGCATCCCCTCTAGTTGGAGCGTATAAGTCATACTCCAAGCCTATTCATGAGTATCTAGAGATCACCCAAATCTCATAGACTGTGACCAGCAGTCGAACTCATATAGGTGTGTTCCTTCTAAGATGTCCTGTAGGCCGACATCTCTGCTCTAAATAAGCCACTCGGATCACATTGAGGTAAAAACCAACCTGCCATACAGAATAGGAGAGAAGCGCATCATTGAAGAAATGGACCCTGTAAAGGTCTCTCCTCCCAGTCAACTAACAGCTTGTTTCACCATTCTACTTCACGGGATCTCCGATCACGTAGAACAGGTTACCACTGTGGTATGACTCATGTGGGTCTCAGGCCCATCTCACTCGATGCACTATCTATCACATTACGTGATAGACCCTTTGTAAATTGGTCGGCAGATTTTTAGCTATTCGACATAGTCGATGCTATCACACCCGAGTTTTTCAGCTTTACGGCGGACTTCAACCGCCTTTAACATGCCTAGATGACTTCATGTTGTCCTTAGAACTGTTCACCTTGATAATTACTGATCGATTATCACAGTTCATCGAGATAGCCGTATCGGTTTTTCAACCACGGCAAATCCATAAGGAGTTCGCGAAGCCACTCGGCCTCAACGATTGCGGTGTCTAATGCCGTGAGTTCGCTTCCATGGTTGACCTCGTTAAGATGGTGCGCTTGCAAGACTTCCAGAAACAAAGACCACCTCCAAGTGTGAACACATATCCACTCGTGGCTTTTATCTCATCAAGATCGAGATCCGGTTTGAATCATCAGAGCCCTCCGGTACCTTTGGGTACCCAAAGATAGTGAATACCATAGCTCACGGTTGCTTTTAGATAGCGCATTACTCTCTCAAGAGCACGCCAATGATCATCTCCTGATTTGAAACAAATCGGCTTAGCTTGCTCACAAAGAAACGAGATGTCGTGTCTCGTAGCACTAGCTAAATACATCAATGAGCCAATGATCCGGGAGTATCTTAATTGATCTCTTGTTATTCTTTGGTTTTCCTCAATAACACACTAGGATCATAAGGAGTAGAAGCAGCTTGCAATCACTATAACCAAAGCGACTCAAGACCTTCTCTACATAGTGAGATTGCACAAGTGTAACCCCACCATCACCTCCTCTCGGTAGCTTAATGTTAAGAATCACATCACCACTCCCAAATCTTTCATCTCAAAACTCTTGGACAGAAAGTCCTTGACCTCCTCAACCACATTGAGGTTGGTCCCAAAAATCAGTATATCATCAACATACAAGCACAAGATCACTCCTTCTCCCCACCATAGCGATAGTACACACATCTATCGGCTTCATTCACAACAAAGCAAGAGATGTCAAAGTTTCACGAACTTCTCATGCCACCGCTAGGTGCTTGCTTTAGGCCATACAAAGACTTTAACAACTTGCACACCTTTCCTTCTTGACCTTCTACCACAAACCCGTCTGGCTGATCCATATAAATCTCCTCCTCCAACTCTCCATTTAGGAAAGCTGTCTTAATGTCCATTTGATGAACGAGTAGACCATGAGAGGCAGCCAGGGCAAGTAGTACTCGAATTGTGGTCAATCGGGCAACAGTGAATAAGTATCAAAGAAGTCCTCGCCTTCTTTCAGGTATAACCCTTGGCCACAAGCCTTGCCTTGTACTTTTCAATTGTACCATCAGCCTAAGCTTTTTCTTGAAAATCCATTTACATCCTACTGGGTTTACACCCATAAGGACGGTCAACGACCTCCCAAGTTCCATTAGACATAATAGAGTCCATCTCACTCCGTCGCTTCCTTCCAATAGTCAGCGTCAGGAGAAGAATATACCTCTTCCATGGTTCTTGGAGTGTCATCCACGAGGTATACAATGAAATCATCACCAAAAGACTTTGCAATCCTCTGTCTCTTACTCTTTGAGTAACCTCATTGTTATCTTCCTCAGATTTTCCATAAGTGTTTCTTCAAAGATGTTCTATCGGCACAAAAGAATCAAGGGAAATTATAGGTTCTTGACTAGATGAGCTAGGTACATCATATTTCATAGGAAATTCATTCTCAAAAAATGTGGCGTCTCTGGACTCTATAATTGTACCAACACGCATGTCAGGTACTCCAGTTTTTATAATTAAGAACCTATAACCCACGCTGTGCATAGCATAACCAAGAAATACACAATCTACGGTTTTTGGTCCAAGTTTACGCTTCTTGACAATTGGCACGTTAACTTTGGCCAAACATCCCCAGGTGCGCAAGTATGAGAGAGACAATTTCTTCTTTTCCCATTCCTCGAATGGTGTTACTTCTTTATTCTTTGTAGGAACTCTATTCAGGACATGACACGCGGTCAATATAGCCTCACCCCACCATTCCTTAGAAAGTCCCGCAGTGTCTAACATAGCGTTAACTAAATCAGTTAGAGTGCGGTTCTTTCTTTCGGCAACCCCGTTTGATTCGGGAGAATAGGGAGGCGTCCTCTCATGAATAATTCCATGTTCCTCGCAGAATAAAATAAACTCATTCGAAAAATACTCTCCCCCACGATCAGACCTTACCCGCTTGATTTTTCTCTCAAGTTGGTTTTCTACCTCAGCTTTATAGATCTTAAAGTAATTTAACGCTTCATCTTTTGTTTTCAATAAGTACACATAGCAAAATCTAGTGCAATCATCTATAAGCGTCATGAAATATTTCTTCCCACCTTTAGTCAACACGCCATTCATCTCACACAAATCGGAATGAATGAGTTCTAACGGTGCCAAATTCCTCGCCTCTTTCGCTGCCTTGTGAGGCTTGCGAGGTTGTTTCGATTGAACACACGCATGGCACTTAGAACCTTTGACCAAAGTGAATTTCGGGATTAAACTCATATTAGCTAAGCGCGTCATACACCCAAAATTAACATGACAAAGTCGTGAATGCCAAACATTAGATTCATCATCATCGTTGCACACATGGTTCACAAATTTATTATAGAAATCCATCAAAGAAAAACGGAACAAGCCTCCGCTCTCATAGCCTTTACCAACAAATGTTCCATACTTAGACACGACACATTTGTTGGACTCAAATGCAAGCCTAAAACCATCTCTACACAATAGAGATCCGCTGACGAGATTCTTCTTTATAGAGGGGACATGCTGCACATTCTTCAGCTGCACGGTCTTTCCCGAAGTAAACTTGGATCGACCATACCAACACCATGAACAGCTGCATGCGATCCGTTTCCCATCAACAAGGAGGAACCTTGACGGACTGATAAGATGAAAACAAGGAAATATCAGCACACACATGAATATTAGCACCGGTGTCAACCCACCACTCGTGTGATTGACAAGCGAAAGAAGCGTAGGTAAATAATTACCGTACTCGATGTTCCTCCGGCATCACTAATAACCATGTTGGCGGACTTCTTTTGCTTATCCTTGCGGTGCGGACAATCCTTAGCCCAATGGCGAATCACCGCATACAAAGCAACCGCCCTTTCCTTTGCTTTTCTTCTTAAACTCAGAGTAGCCTTGGGCTTGCCAATAGGCTTATTTTTCTTCTTATTGTGGAAAGCCCGAGGGTTCTTTTTCTGCACCAAATTGGCACTAGAACCTCCTCAAGACAACTTTCTTGCCACGAGTATCTTTTGCCTCGCCTTCTCTTCAACACCAAGAGAGCCAATGAGATCGGTAACACCGAACTCCCGCCTCTTGTGTTTTAGAGAGGTAGCAAAATCCGACCAAGAAGGTGGTAACTTGGCGATAATACCACCACCACAAACTTGTCCAGAACTCGCACTTATTGTTCTCAAGCTCCTTTGCGGCGCTGAATCTCATGAGCTTGTTCTACTACGAACGGTCATCGACCATCTTGTAGTCATAGAAGCGCTCCATGACATACACTCACTGCCAAGATCCGAAACTCGAACTTGGCCTCAAGTGCATTCCACATCTCTTTGCCCGTAGGCAAATGCATGTACACATCCACAATGTTATCTCGCGGTATGTTAATAAGTGCACCTCGAAACAAGTTATCCGCTACATTGAATTTGCGTTCGTCCTCGCAGATAGAGGCTCGTGGCTTGCCTTGTGCAACATGAAAACATTCCATGGCAAGAAACCACGGATCGCGTGCACGCCATCTCTTAAAATTTGAACCATCAAGCGGAGGGTGCGGCTTAAGCGACGCAGCAAAGCCAACTACGAAAAGACCTATCAAGTTTTTGGATTGTTGAATATTTAGTCAATTTTCGCATATTTTAATCCGAAATTCAGCATATAAAACATGACATACAAAAGCATGAGTGATTCAACAATGATGTATTCATATTTGCTTATGAACAAGCTAACAAAGAACACCTATTATCAAATTCATAACATACGAAACAAATACACGTAGAAGTTTTCATGTTATACCCTCGGCGGGGCGATGTCGGTGACACCGAGGCGCCGTTACCATCGATCGACATGATGGTCTATTCGATGTAGTCGATCGAGGCGTGATGCGGGACGAGGCGTGATGCGGTAGATGTTCGCCGTGCGATCGCGAACGATTCACCACCGGGAAGAAGATGGCGTTCTTCACAGATTGAGCGATCGCGCCAATCGCTCCCAAAACTTGATTGCCCGTCTACGTGCAGTGCGCGAACGGACGGAGTTTCGAGGCCTACTCGCCGAACTCTTTGCACGTAAAGTTTCGACCGAGATTCCTTAGCACAGCTCAAAGCAGAACGAATCCTCTTTTTCATCCCGTATGGAGTGGAGAGAGTTTTGTAACAGAAAAGCGAAGAGCGAGTAATCGCAGCCATTAGTCACTAGTAATCGTAGCCATTACTCAAAGTAACGCAGCCATAATTCACTAGTAATCGAACCGTTATCGCCAATGTAGTCGATCGCGTTACGATTTTCGAATAGATAAAGAAAACGCGCGACGCACTCGACACGCGCGCAAGACGCGCACGCGACACGCGACACGCACACGCACACGCACACGCACCGCACCGCACGCGCACGGCACGGCTCGGCTCGGCGTGGCGTGGCGCGGCGAAGCGAAGCGAAGCGAGATGCAGCGCAGCGTGTTGGCTCTTTCCAATTCCACAAGGGGGTTACCACGTTTCACCTTTTAAAGTGGTGTAACTCCCATTCAACTCTCCATATGGGACTAAACAGTTTTTCCATGTGGGCCTAGGAATTTCATTTGATTAATTGCTAAATTAAATGGACCAAGCCCAATTAATCCAACAGAGTAGTGCGGCATGTTCGTGTTATTTTTTGAAGCCAAGGTTATGGCTTTGAATTCGGACGTTGGAATGGCATAGTCGATTATTCCTGTATTCTCAGGAGAGAATTACAATATGTGGAACATCAAGATGCAAATGTTGTTACTATCGCAAGGTTTGTGAAATATTGTGGAGAATAGCTACAAAGAGTATACCACTGAAGATGTTCTTATGCTAGAGCAGAAGAAATCTCTAGCTGAAGACCAAATGACAAACACCAATGCCTCATTTCTAATTCAATTAGGTGTTGCAGAAAGTTTGTTTCCGTAGATTATCAGTACGTGGCAAAGGGATTGCAGGAGTCGAAGTCCATGAGTGGCTCGTTGTCATCGTCGATGTAGCTGCAAGCGTGGATCACAGGGGGGATCAGGGTGAGGCGACGAAACCCTAGGGGTGAAGAGAGGGGGAGACAGAGTAGGAGAGGTACTTACCCATCGTCCATGGCGATGGCAGTGGGCAAATGTGAATCCAAACCCTAGGTAAGAGAGAGAGAGAGAGAAAGTGAGGAGGAGGTAGAAGAGAGGAGAGGGGGGAAGGTGAGTCGGAGAAGGGAGGAGAGATCGATTCGGTGATGGGGAAGGGAAGCGAAGGGGAGCACCACTGCCAGTAGGAGGAGGAAGACAGAGGAGTAGTCAAGAGTTAATTCATCAAGAAGGAAGAGACGGCGGAGTCAAAGATAAGGAGGCGATGAGGCCAAGGTGATTTGGGGGCTATATGATTTGTTGGCAGCGGGTGTAGGAACAAAGCGAGGCACGATTGGCCCGGCACGCATTGTTTCAAGAGAGAGAGAAGGCTAGGAAGAGTACATTGGAGGTGGACCACCACCACTAACTCATCTTTTTAAGTAATATATGTGTGTGTGTAGTACACGAGCTGTTCCAATCACATCGACCGCTTAGGTCATGTGAAGAGACGGCAAATGGATCAAATCAGCATCAAAATATCTCTAGAAAGTTAGCTCAGCAAAAATGTGGAAATTGTACAAATCAGAAAAGGGTATAGATATACTATGTATGTACGATGATGGTAAAAAAAATGGGACATTACCCAGAGTTGTCCTTCTCTAGAGTCTTACCCTTAGTCTCACACCTGCTCCACTGGCTCGACTAGTGCTATCATGCTACTGTCCTTTTTATCATGTAGGCCTACACATTGGATGTGAGTACCCTCGTCGAAGACCCACTATATATTTCACCCAATCAGCAGTCACTCAGAGATCTTATGAATTAGTATAAGGGCCTAGCTCCAGGCAATTCTTCCTATGCGACAAATAAAACATGTGCTTTATCCCCCTTCCAACCGCACGCGATTCAGCTTTACGTCTCTAGCAATAACTGCCTTGCAGCTACCTCAATGATTCTCTCCCATTGATAATAACCAAAGATCAGTTATTGTTATATTTCTCTCACTAACAACAACCGTTCGATTGACCAGATGGGATGAATGAACAAGGCGCCTACTCACATGGATAACTGACATCCCTTCAGGCTTCAGCGCTATTTAAGGTTCGACAAGAGAAGACACAAACGACAACAAGACAACCCGAAGAGAACAACACCAAAGACCAATCCTGGAGAATCAATTAAGATCTCCCGACTAGATAGAAGATTACAAAGAGTAGGGCTAGTAGCATTCCTTTGTAATATCTTATTAAGAGCATCTTGTGACTAATATATAGCAATAAAGATCATCCCTATTCTTCTCCTAAAATCCTTCTAAGAGACTTAGCGTTTTTCTCATAATTCATAAGATCGACAATTTGATCGTCAACACAACTAAAGAGTGATTTTTTTTTGTGTGGCAGCGTGGGTAGCAACAATTCGTCGTTTCCACTCCAATGCGATTTTTGTTGCAGAGTGCGCAAGGGAGAAACAAGCGTGGTTGCTTTTGTGATGCATGGGCCATTTTTTAGAATGGGTTGGTTGTTTTTTTTTATGCATTGTTTCAAAACAAGGCTATTGTGCACAAGAGAGGAAACCCGATGGTTGGAGTCGATTCACATTATAAAAATTCGACGGTTGATAAGAGCGTACGGCACTAGTGTCTGAATCAAACATCCAGGCACTAGTCTCAGCTAGCAACCAATGTAACACTGACAAGTGGGGTGTGAGGCCAATTGTCCAAAACACCTCGAAGTTATTTTCCAACTCGCATGATCAATCTTTTTAGTGGTACAGTGACCAATTTGCCTCACATATCTTATCCATCATTAGTCCATCATGCATTCAAACCACCACCGTGAATGCAAACCAACTTGCCACCATCATCGCATAGGATCTTTTCGGCTGTATATGATGGCTTTTGGTTCCAACGTGAGCGCTTGTGTGAACGAATTGAATACTAATAAATCGATAAGTCTCTCTGAAAAAACGATGAAGCTGTTGTCCTAGAAAAATTGTAAGCTATAAGGTAAAAAGAAATGGTAGTATTTAGAACAAAAGCGTTACAAACAACTACTCCAATGTGTCACACACTACTACTACTATCGATCAGTACGTGTGTATGTGTATAGCAACCGCGGTATAACAACAACAACAAAAAAATGTCAAAAATCAATCTAAGCTCTTCTAAAACGCGAGCTAAGATCGAAACAAAAATGATCTCGCATCACACTGTACTCTGTAGCTAGCCCTATATGCCATACTTGAGACGTCGATTTTGTTGCGCGCTATAGCACGCGGACGACACGTTCGCCGGCGTCCGTCGCCGGCGCCGGCGGCTGGGTCATCTCGTAATGCCGGTGGATCTCGTTCAGCAGCGACCTCGCCCTCTTGCTCGTCTGCGGTCTGCCGTCGGCCACGAGCGAACACAGCGACGCCATCAGCCCCGGCATCCTGCCCAGCAGAGCGACCACCTTGTCGCCGCCGTGCCGGCACAGCGAGACCAGCAGCGCCATGCAGTGGTCCTTCCCCGACCGAGACGGTGACGCGGCGAGGGCCTCCACAAGGCGGGCGACGAGCCCCGGCTGTGCCACCACGGCCAGTGCGCCAGCCGGCTGCTCGGCGATCCTCGCCAGAAGCGCGATGGTGTCGCTGGCGAGGTCGCCGTCCCGGTCGTCGCTGGACAGGAGGCCCGCGAGGGCCGCCACAGCGCCGGCGGCGACGGCCCTGGCGTGGTTGCTCGCGCACTGGAGCAGCCCGTAGAGGCTGACCATCGCGTTCTTCCGGCCGCGGTACGCGCCGTCACGGATGAGCAGCACCAGCGTCGGGATGGCCTCCGGGATGCGGCCGATCTCCTCAGCGTGCTCGGCGTTCGACGAGAGGTAGAACAGAATGGCCACCGCGTTCTGCTGCGCTTCGGCCTTGGCGCCGACGTTGATGACGTCGACGACAAGGCCGACGCCGCCGGCCTCGACGATCGCCGCCCGGCCCCCGGAGTGCTTCGAGAGGTTCAGGAGGGACGCCACGGCATTGTCCTGCACGCACGCGTCCGTGGAGGAGAGGAGGCATAGCAGCCACGGCACGGCGTTGGCATCGACGAGGCGCGCCCGGTAGAACACGCTGTGCTTCGAGAGCTTGCGGGCCTCGCACGTCGCCTTCCTCCGCTCCCCCGTTGATCCCCTCGAGAGCTGTGCGACAATGTGCGCGACAGCGAGCCGGCCGGCGCCGGCGGCGGCAGGGCCGAACTGCTCGGCGGCGTTGCCGACGGCGCCGTGGAGGTGGCTGGCGCTCGGCTCCGGAAGCGAGACGCCGTTGCTGAGCAGCATCCTCTCGATGATCCCGCGGAGCGCGGCGTTCGGGACGACGTCGGCGGTGCTGAGCATCTCGCCGGTGACCGGGCACTTGCGACACCCGGCCTTGATCCACCGGCTGATGGACGCGCGGTCGTATGTCTGGCCGGTGGACACGGTCACCGGGTCGGTCATGAGGTCCAGCGTGATCGGGCACTGCAGCGCCTCCGGACTGATCCACTCCGGGCACCTCGCCGGCCTCGCCGGCGCCGTTGCATCGGCTCTCTTCACGTCAATGTGATCGAACAGCACCACGCGGCAGTACACCAGGAACGCCATTAAGCTGTTGATGAGGACGGCGCCGTTGCTATTATTATCGTTGGCGTCCAACCGCGCAGACAACTCGCTCTCCAAGAAGGCGATTTCCTCGGAGCACTCCGACCAGCATCTGACCCCGACACGGCCGAGCACCCGCCTCACGTCCTCGGCGTCCGGAGCGACGCCGTTCTTGAACTGCTCGAGTATGGACCGCACGCTCCGCGCTGCGCGCTCGTCGCCGGCATCCGGCCGCACCTCCGCGCGCCAGGCCTGCTCCGACACCAGCCGCGCGAGCTCCCCGGCCTCCACGGACGCATCAACTACGATCCTTGGCAACACGTCCATGGCCGCCGCGATGGACCCAAGAACCACCCGGAGCTCGGAAGCCACCAGCCCGGTATTCACGAGCACCCACAGCCGCGCGCCGCGCCGCGCGCAATCCGTGAGCAGGAACCTCATCTTCTGCATGGCCACGTGCAGCTCCGTGAGCCCGAGCACGGCGGAGGACGGCAGCGCCGTCGTCGTCGTCGCGTCCTGGACCTCCTCGAGGAAAGCGAGCAGCAGTCCAGCGATGCGCACGCCCCGTTGCAAGCCTTGCCGGAGCACGGGGAAGTCGCTGGCGTCGGCGGCCCTGCGGCTCGCCACGTCGGCCGCGAGGGAGAGGAGGGAGGCGAGCAGCGGCGCCGGCGCGATGCCCTCGCACGGGCACACCGTAGGAAGAGCAAGCAACCACCGGCGTTTGGGCTGGTTCGGCGGCTGCGGCGGCGGCGACATTGGAGATGAACGCGGTAAGCGAGGAAGGGGAGCGGGCACATAAAATGGTAAGTGAAGTACCGAGCTGGCAGTTACTTGCAGGGCGAGGGGGGTATTTGTAGAGGAACACGGCCTCTATTCTCTTCTCTGTCTTTTTTTTTTTTTTTGTGTTTCTGTTCATATGACGAAGAACTAGAGTATCATTTCTGTCCCTCTCGTATTTCTCTTGTGCTCTAAGGAGGACAAGAAGACGGAAATAGGAAAGCCGTGTTCTTTGTAGAGGAGGCACAGCGGAACAGGTGTTGCGACAAAGAGAGCATTGGTCTAGGATGCTGACATGTGGCTCTATGGACACGTGCAGTGATCAGAGGGTAGTTTCCCGGATAGCGGCGGCCAGGAAGCTTGTGGCTTGTAGCTGGTTGTACTGGTTTGTCTGGATAGGAAGAGAAGGCACCTCCGGCTAAACTCCATGATGCCCTATATTTTATGCGCATAGTGTGTGTATATATATAAACATTAACTAGCGTGCGGATATAAAATACGTAGAGAAGTTATTGACGTTTTTGAATGAAATTATCATCAGTATCAAGTGAAGTTGCCACCGAACATTTACAGTAAACAGTCGGTGATACCTTTTCTCACAACCAGTGATAACTTTTTAGGGTACAAAACTACGCACAGAATAGTGTTACCGTGTATATATATAATTTCTCTTTTAAGAGTTGTGCTATAATTTCCTTGCTGTGATGTCGGGATCAGATAGGTTTGTGAGGTGTGCGTAGGCGAGCCTTCATCGACGTACGAGCTAGGTCGCAAATCCTGAGGTTCTCAAATAAACATGGAACGAAAAAAGATTAGTCATGCTTTTGGATTATGCACTCAACAATTATTCATCGATAACTATTTTACGACGTTCAATATTATTGTGTCGACACGTATTATATATCTAAATATATATAGGGATTTTTTTGGCTCGATGTATAGGTAACACAAACTGTTACACTCGTGTAAGTAAATCATATGTTACAAGTAGAAAACATAGTTATAATTAATTACCGGTTGACCTGTATCTCCTGGAGTATTCATCTGTTTGCTTGAAATAGATTGAATCCTTGAGCTTAGTCAGAAGGAAGCCTCTTCATTTGAACAAGAAAGTCACAAGTAACCCTTTGTAACTTCTACGTTTCGTTGGTCGGCCGCGCCATTCCATTGGTCTGCACAAATAACGTAGCAGAACGGCAGCCACCCACACAAGCTAAAGCCCTATTATTTACAACTTATGTTTTATAACTTTTCCTAAAGAAATAAATGAAAAATCTTTTCCATCGCTTTTTTGAAATAGCTTATCGGGATAGCCTTTCCGAAGTGGATTATTAGGATAGTCCTTTCGTATCAGCTTATTGACTTATCATCATTTAATTCGTTCGCACAAGCGCTCGCTTTAGAGGCAAAAATCATTGGCCATAGCTATAGACCATAAGTCATAGTTAAAAAGAACAGCACTAAAGCTAGTTGCGGTGTCTTCCAAAAAAAAGAGGGCTAGGCACGATCATATCATCATCTGTTTATGCAAATAGCACTCTAGCAACTTTTTTCAGATTTAGCACCCCGAATACCTATTTTTGTAAATCTAGTCTCCTTCATGACACACCGAGTAGGGGAGCTCGACAGTAGACCTGTCGAGCTACAGTAGCTGCCAAGCTCCCGGTAGATGCTGTGAGCCCCATGTGCGATAGGTTGTTGTGCAGCTTAATTAGTGATTGCTAATTGAAGCGTTAATAACCTTGCTAATTAAGGCATATGCCGCGCAGGGGCTCCTCAGCAAGTGAATTGTTAAGTTACCGTAGCTCAATAGGTATCTATCGAATACGATAAATTTATAAAAGAGACTAGATTTATATAACAGATGTTCTATGATCAAATTTAAAATATATACATATACATATATTGTGCAGGGACATTTTGTGCACAGTTCCATATCATCGCACATGATATCATGGAGACCGAAGCTGCGCTCGCGTCCCTGAACGTGATCCAGAGGGAAAGAGAAGAACGCCGCGGCGGCGCGCAGCATGTGGGACCCACCATGTACGCGTGGCAACGGGTATGTCGCGTGCAGCCCCCCGGACTGGGATGAGGTCGGTGGGGCCCACCTGGCCGACATAGCACGCCCACGCTGTTGGCCCGCGAACACCAAACACCATCACTCGCCCGTCCCGCTTGCCACGTCATCTTTAAGATTCGCGTCGGCAATCCTTCCTCCTCGTACACGCCACGGCGTCCCTGCAGCTGCGACGGCTCCCCGCGCGGGACGGACGGAGAGCGTGATTAGCCAACCGGTGGGTTCCCTTTAAGCACAGCGATTAGCCCGCTGTTTAGCGACGTGGACACGCGTCGCTTGCTGATTGGGAGAAGGGGAAGAGAAAAAACGAGGAGATGTGCCTACGTGTTCGCTCTGTGGGGGCACGCGTCGCGTCTTCATCGCATCGACCGTTTTCCCCACCCGCATACGTACGTCCAGCGGTCCAGGAAGCAACCAAAAACTAATACGAACGGGAGGGCCCACACGGCAGAATGATTGGAAATGGGACGGTCGTGGAAGGGGTCAAACGCAGAGGAGGAGGCGTCCATGTCAGACGTGGCGAAGGGGACAGGGTACGGTTTGGACCCCCCTCGCGCAACAATTTTGTATTTTTTCTTCTCCAGCTTGAGCTAAACGAAGTTAAAAAATTAAGGCCTTGCAATTGCTGATTTCTAGCTTTTCTTACGGTAACAGCTGAAAATATAATATAACTACTATTATTTTTTGAGCAATTAAATTTAAAAAAATAAAAATAAAAAGTTAAATCATCACTGATAATATAAAAAAATAAGACAAAAAAACTCTAAAAGCTAAAAAAAGATGAAATTAAGATGACAGAAACTGAAACTGTTTAAGTAGGACATAGAGCATTTGCTATACCGGTTTAAAAGGAATTGAACAAGTTTGCGCTCACTGTCTTAAGGCATTTTACTAGTATTTCACCCTCGAGAGTCGTAAGGTCTCGAGTGTGATGATTTCATATTCGCCTGCCTCTTATAAATTTTTGGCTCCATTGGTAGAGGCGACCCTATCAGAACAATTTAAGAGGCGTTTAGTTAGATTTTTATAAATCGGTTTATGTTTTTTTGTGCTATAGCTAGTTTATTCTGTACCAAAGTTACTGGTGGTGTTTTTGGCATAATTAACTTTAAAAATTTTAAAATAGAAAAATAGATTAGTCCATTACAAATAATACAAAGGAACATAAAAAAAATACAAAAAAATCTAAAAAACTAAAAAAAATAAAATTAAGAAGTCAGAAATATAAACCAACTTATATAAACCAAAATGAACAGAACCTAATCTATCCATTGCGACATCATCACACATGTAGTTTCTGATATGGATGCCTTAGTCTTCGTCCAAATACTTCCCATCTTTTTTTTTTAGTTTAGAAAAGACTCTTACGTAACTTAGGGGTTTTGGAGCATCCATGAATGGGGCCCGGATGTACACGAGAGGTGATGCACGCAAGTGCAGGGTGAACGGAGCAGGGCGGCGGATGGTGAGATTTTTGGCGCGTGGGCCATGCGTGCGTGCATGCCGGAATTTTTGGCGATGCGCGCACGCTGCGCGGACGCAGTGGGCTGGATCCAACGCGTCCGGAGCTGTCCTGGAACACCCGGGCATGCTGCGGTCGTACATCTCGATCCACGAGCCAATCGAGCACATCTCGTTGCAAATGACCTAACTAGATGGTCTAGATGGTCGTTATTAGTAACCGGTAAAGCACTCCGTGCTCGCGTCCGGTTGGTAGCTAGGGGCACGGAATTCAATGGCGCGCACTGTGGAGCTACCCTCTTCGTCACGAGTGTTGAATTATGATTAGAAGGCAGCCTGAGTTAGAATTTAGGGCGAGCAGTGGATTTTTTTTTCCTAAATAAACTGTTTTATTTAGTGACTGAGCGGCGTCTATTGACACGTGGTTCAATTGTTGTCTCACAGCACGAGTCAAGTCAACCGGTAGTCAGTCGTTCAACGAAAAGATGATATTGTACCACTCACTCAGCTGTGTTTTTGATGCACAACTGGTAACATCAATCGTGTCATCAAGACACATCTGAGGCCGCGCACGCATTAGTTGCTCGGTGGTTGCGGGTTTGAGGGCTGATATAAGGGCTAAAATTTGACCAAAATCCAATTTTAATTCAAGAAATAGAGAAGAGACGGGAGGAGAGGAGAGGATATGAAAGGAAAAGAAAGGAGGCAGGAGGAGGAGACTCCACCCCTCTTCGTCTACGTACTTACTTCTTTTACGGTTAGTTTTTATTGATCGTGTAATGCCTGGTCATTTCAATGAAAGTATGCTAGGTTAGCAACAATGAACATAAATTAGTGGTAGAATTAGAGTTGGTAGTTGTAGATCTCTATGTTCTAGTGGTAGAATTAGAATCTACTTTTTTGCCCGTTGTAATATAGGAAATAGGAATGGTATGCTAGCTCAGATGGTATGGCGTGAGCCTTAATCAAATGTCATATAGGAAGTAGTTTATTTGTGTAAAATGAATAAAAATTATTTATTTTTAAAAAATACGGCATGAGCCTTAATCAAATGGCATGGCAAAGCTCAGAATTCATATGAAGCAGGGTCATCTTCCGCACCACATAGGTTCATGTGTACGCTTGTTACTATGAGTATAGGAGAAATTTTGCTGGTTACACGCGAAATTTTGCTGATTTTCGGCTTTCAGAGTCAGAAGCTAGAATAAATGTGTTGGCTTTTTAATTTTTGCTTTTTTTTCTTTTTTTTCTTCTTTTTACATTATCCGTAAAGATATAATGGTGTTTTTATTGTTTTTCCTATTTTTCTTTATTTTACTTTAATTGAATAACTCAGAAAAAGCTAACCATCACTACAATATAATTTTAGCTGGAAGCCAAAAGCCGCACCCGGTTGAACGACCTTCTTCTCTGGTGAGGTTGCACCGTCGCACGACTAGCACCAATGGTGGTTTGGCGCACTACAATAAAAAGGGTCATCACAAACGATTCAGAACTGTCATCACAGACGGTTTTCTGAACCGTATAAATTTATATGTCAGTGATAATCAGAGGTTATTATAGATGGCTTGTGAGCCGTCTATGATAAATACAACACAGACGAATTGTAACTAGAGCCGTCTGTAGAACCGTCTGTGAAGAAAACTATTGCAGATGGCTCGAATAAAAAACTGTCTGTAATACTTTTCCATCACAAATGGTTGGTAGATATAACCGTCAGTGATGTGCAAGTATCATAGACGGTTTTTTGTTAGAGCCATCTATGATAATCCTTCATAGACGGTTTATACCACAAACTGTCTCTAATAGTTCATTCTATATATAAATTTTTTTTTGTTTTTTAGCTAGCCCTTTGAAAACAAGCAAATACAGTAGCAAACAGAACACACATTCCATTAAGATTAAAATCTACCATTATAGCATAACAAGATAATAAGTATATTACCCATCTAATACAGTAAGAATATGGCAACAACACATCTCATAATTCTATGAACCCAACTCTTTAACATGGCAAGAATATATAAGAAGTAGAAATCATAGCAGACATTAGAAGTTGAACGCAGCTGGATGTCCTTAACGCCTGCCATCAAGGAAGAAAGGGGAAGGGATCGGACGGTGGTTGGATATCGTTGGCAATGAAGGAGAGGTGGCGGTAGTGTCACTTTTGTGTCATGATGGTGATAATGCACAAGACACTCTTACGACACTTATGACAAGAGTGTCTTGTGCACTGAACCGTGGTATCACAATCGGAGACGGAGAAGCTAGCTTACGGCGGTAGTCAGCGTCGTCGAGGGGAGGATGCAGGAAGCTAGAAAAGGGAGAGGGGATTAATAGGGGCAAGAGGCGGGAGAAACCGGTACCTGGGCAAGAGGGGATTAATATACGGAGAGAATGAGCGAGTGAGATCGAAATCCTAGGAGATATACCACGGATCGGTGATGCGTCATTATCACAGATGGTTTGTTATACGAACCATCTGTGATAATATTTGCCAGGATGAAGAGCCACCACCGCTTCGCCTTCAATAGTTAATCCCCGAGCGCCACACGTTGCTCTGTTCGAACTAGTTCAATCATCCTCAACCATCTGGACCGTCCGATCATCCTTACAAGAGACGGTTTGTTATACGAACTGTCCATGATAATGCTCAAATATGCGTGCCCTACTCCCGTATGTTAATTTTCGATGCAAGCAACCCTTAAACTTCCACATTGTTTTGGCTTTATGTGCAGCGCGGTGTACAATTCCTTGATACCACAAACTCAATCTATTCTAAACTGTCCTCTCTCTGATCATCTTCTTCACCAGATTTCTCAATAATGGCATCTAATATTCTTTTGATCTTTTTCCTCTCATCTATCTATTATGAGTTGTTCGATCGCAACTTTACACAGGTGACTAACAACTTACGTTTAGAGTAGCTCCTCCGCTCACACCCTACTCTCCTTCCTCGACTCGCTTCCATCCGTCAGCTGGACCTCCTTATCCGTCGTCAACAGAGGTGTCTCATTTTTGCTCAGGAAAGGGAAACAGCCCTCAGCCTCATCCTTCTCTTCAATGTGCGCAAAGCGGAAGAAACTCTTACGACAGTGAAAAGACATATGAATAACCTTGCCAATCAAGTAGAAGTGGCCGATTTTGAGGAAGATTATCATGGCATCCTCTTTGAGATTATGGGCCATACTAATGATTTGTCAAGACTAGAGGAGGAAGTAGAGAGGGCAAGGACAATCTTCACGATATTCAAGAATGCAACTGCTAATTCTTCAGCTTCAAAAAATAGAAGAGGAAGCATATGAAACTCAGAAGACCAAGATCTAAGAATATCTTTTTGTGGGACCTTTGTAATAAATTTAACATGAATTTGTCTTTTATAAAAAGTGACTAGTCACACTTATCTGTTCTAGCTCAGTAGGTTCTGTAGTTCATATGATACAGGACAAAATACAGATGATTGTAAATAAAAATCGTCTGTGATAGTTTTATAGACGGTTCTAACTAAAAGCCGTCTGTGATAATAGACAAAACATAGACGGTTGTACATAAAATCGTCTATTATTTTATATACAGTTCTAATTAAAAACCATCTATGATAATAGAAAATATCACAAGCGGCTTTTAAACTTAACCGTCTGTGATAGTTTCAAAAGCGGTTTTCACCATGAACCGTTTGTAATAATTAAAACACAAACGGCTGCATATGAATCATCTGTAATGAGATATCCAGTATAACTTATTTTATAGTAGTGGTACCTGTGATTTCTGTACAAGTTGTGGTGGCAAGGTGTATACCGTGCACGGTCCAAATTTCATGCCTTGCTGTTGCTGAGTGAGCGAGCAGGGAGTCAACGTTACAGCTTACAAAAACATTGTAAATAGTGCATCGCTTTCGATCGAGCCGCGTCTTGACTCGGTTCCGGATCAGCTAGCGTACGTTTGATCGGCGATGCCACAAGAGTCGTGTCCCGGGTGAAAGCGCGAGGCTGCACACGACGCACCGGATGACAGGACGTGCATGTCTCGATTCTCGAGTGAGACGAATCAGTCACATGATGGCATGGTACGTACTATACTGGAATCTGTCTTCGCGTACGGACGTCGAAGCGACTGTTCAATCGCCACGATCGATCGTTTTAGCGGAACAGGTAGCTGACAACGCCACGATCGACCTCCATCGACGCAAGCAACTAACTAGCACCATACACGTACGTAGCGAGTAGTGATCGGCGCACAGGGATCGACCTGCAATGATTCGACCCATGAGTCTGTAGGGCCGGCACAGGAACATATATACGTACGTACGTGTAACCGACCTGCCGCGTTGCGTGTGCCCGGTGGCGCGTCGGAGCTAGGAGCTCGGCGCAGATTTGGACCGCGTCGTCAAACGTCGGCTTTGCTACACGTCATCAAACGTTGGCCTCTCGCAGGATACGCTTTTACATCGCCGGTTCCCCACCCGTTGGCCTCACGGTGCACCCATGCCTGCTTGCCTATCGAACTCGTGCCAGTGCACGCCGACCTCCTACGCTTTCACGCCATCGTTCGCGTGGATGATTTGCCACCCCATAAAGCGATCTTTGATGATCTGGCACTCTTATAGAATATGATTCATCATTTGTCACTCTAGAAGATGGACAACTCATCATATATTAGGTGGATTATTTTTAACTGTAACTTATAACTTTTGAATTATGGCTGTTTGTGAGAGAGATTACGAAGAGGGAGACAGTCGCATATGACCTCGTCTTAAAAAAATATTTTATTTAAAAATTAGTTACTGTAGAAAGCTAAACTATAAACTAAAAAAACCAGCCACTATTTGAACAATTTTACCCTTATTTTCTTCCTCCTCTCTTTTTTTTCTCATCTCATGCCTTCCTTCTCGCCATTGGCTATGGCCTCTGCTTCCTCTTCTCCTCCTCCTCCTCATCATCCTTGCGTCCACCTCCTCAGACTCGAAGCTTCCGTTCTTGCCCACCACCTTGAAGGTCATGGGACCCTACCGCCGTCCTCCTCCTCTGTGGATACCTACCGCCACTCCACCAACGACACAATTGGCATGCTGCCTCCATGAGAACTACGGTCGATGAGCTTGCTTTGGTACAACCATCTCTGTCGATCTTAGGATCTGTTCATTGTGCGTTCGATGCCTCACAGGGAGCTTCGGCGGCGCAGGTCCTTGTCCTGCTGGCAACGTTGCAGGTGGCGGTGAGAATCGCGGCGGCAACGAGCTCAGTGTTAGAAGATGAGCAGGCAATAGGGGGAGAGGAGAGAGAGATGGCAACCGATGGGGGAGAGAAGGAGAGTTCCATGTGGAGCGGTCGTCAAAGACAGAGGCTATTAGCCATGACTGAACGCGAGAAGAAAGGAGGGGAGAAAGACGAAGATAAGGGGAATATTATCCAAAATGGCTTCTACAGATTGACAAATGATGAATTATATTCTATAGAGGAGTAAATCATCAATCATCCTGTATGGTTGTTACTGCTCATTGCTTTTGGGAATCGTATCCTGTATGGTTGTGCGGAGGATAGACGATTCAAAGCTATATGTGATTCTGCATCAAGGCACCGTTATGTTAGTTAGGCAGCAGTACTAGGTACCTGCTGGCAATCTGGCAACTCGATCCCAACATGACGTGTCTGTGTGTAGTATTTGCAAGAAACAACTGTTTCAGACTTTGAGGCTTCCATCCGCAGGTCGATCGGCTACTACTCGTGTAGCTCTCCTAGCTTTTCCAGCCGTCACCGATACGATAGTCGAGCAGTCAAGTAGGTAAAACGCAGCAGAAGAAGGCAAACGTACTACATAGGATCATGTTGCTGGGTGAATTGGTGTACACACAAAAAAGAAACCATTTGTCGCATCACAACTTAGGCAAAATCTAACAAGTGACTAGGCACGCTTTTATCTTACAGCGCGACAGCGTGCCTAGTGGTGTGGCCGTTTGATCGACGTGTTTTTACCTCTAGGTCTTGCGCCTTCTTTTTTTCTATTCTCTTTTCTGCATGTCCACCTCCTACCCACTACCAACGGGGTTAGGTCAGGATTCACCAAGGTTAGGGATAGGTTCACTGGGACCCGAAGTATGGAGGAATGGGGGAGACGGTGGCTCGGTGGTAGGCGGCGGTGGCGACAGGTTGGCGCCTGATGTGGGTTCGGAGAAGGGCAGTGGGTGGCGGTGACGGGTGGGACGGCAAAGACGATGACGAGTTAGGGTGGCCAGGGCTTGCAGCGGTGGCAGGCGTGAAGTGTGGGTAGTGCAGCGAGGCGTTGCTGGTCACAGGAGGCGGCGGTGAGCAGTGTTGGGGGAGGCGCTGTGGGCCATGAAGGCGACCGAGACGACGCCGGGAGCTGCAGGGGATGTGGGCCAGTGGGGCACAGGCCACGGTGGAAGGGGATGCCAAAGAGGAAGAAGTAGGCTTGATGACGGCGAGAGCACGGCGGCAAAGGACGGTGTGGGGTGGCAGTCGAGGTCAGAGTGAGAGGTGGAGTCGCAGAGAAGATGAGGAGTCAGAGGGGATAGAGGTCCTGTGGGACAGTTAAGGTCAGAGTAGGAGGTGGAGTCGCGGAGAAGATGAGGAGCCGACAGATGCACTGTAGGGGTCGCACAATAGTGCTATCACGCTTGTGGTAGCCCGTTAGCACTGCCCCACAGCTTTTGAACGGCCTGCCTCACTGACAAGTATACATCCCCTAGCCAGCTGCGGTTGGAGTTGGGCTAGGCTCAGAGAAGCCCACGCTATGGCCATTGTGAATTGCGATGGGCCAACTATGGCGCGTTGCCAGTGCTATGCTTTTCTGTCTTCATCCATCAGCATATACTTATATACCTGTTCTCTCTCTCTCTCTCTCTCTCTCAAAAAAAAAAGAGAGAATATACCGGCGATGAAGATATATATATATATATATATATATATATATATATATATATCATGTTTTTTTATACCGGTTGTCATACCTTTTTAAAAAAGAATGCACCTATTACCTCTTGGATGTTCGGAAACAAAATAAAATTACACTGAATCTGGTCCCCAAAATTATACGAATTTACGCTAGGTGGGCTTATTTACAGATTTTCTAGCATTTAATTATGTGACCACCTGACTGAGCTTTAGGATGTCTGCGATAAACAACTGCTGCCCCAAAGAAAAGAAAATAAACCCCGTGTGCGGGCCAGCCCTGACATTTGGTGGGCCCAGAGCGAAACGACCTCCTGCGAACATACGCGATATTTTTTTTATAGAAAATATACTTCTCATATAGGTAGTTAGCTGCGAACTTACACATCCACAAAGATTACATACTAAGGATCTGTGTGGAACACGAAAATTTCATAGGAGTTCAACTTCCCGCAGAAAGCGGGGAAATTTCCACGTTCGAAAAGGTATAAAGATGCTTTTAGTGTTTAGGGCACATACAAATCCCGAGTTTAAAACTTAAGTAAACCAAAATGTTAGTTGAATAAGATGGCCGCACCCGAGATATGCGACTTATGGATATTAAATTACTTTATCCTTTCCATGATTAGTATGGGAATTTATAGAATATTTCTATGACTAATAAATTAATACACATGATTTGTTTTGTTGCAATTAACAAGGACAGACGCTCTCACCAACAAAGCTATTCAAAAGTGCAGTACATACATCATAAACTAGCCATCTCAAAAATAATAATCATGAACTAGCATTTCCACATACTAAACAATGTGTAACATGAAAAATTAATGAAAAAACAACTAAGAATGTTCGAAAATGGTACTATGGCTACATTGGCCTCAGTTGATGGCCACCACAACAGCTAGGAAAGGAACAGAAATATATGTCGTTGCTTGCGAGAAAAGCTTACTTAACACGTAGGTAAGGTTGTAAATAATGATGTAAATTTTGACTGGTTCGTTCATTCTTGATCGATACTATATAAACAAAGTTGTTGTAGTATATATTATAATCGATCAGTAGATATTATCTCAAAAAATCACTCTATTTAAAAGTTAGCTACTATCATTTACAAGGAAAAAAACAGCTTTTAAAAACTGATACAAAGGCCTTAAACATTATGTATGTATGTACGTACGACCTAGCCAGCTGGCCAGCTAGGTCTTTGCTCAAAGCGTGTGACGAGTGGAACGAGATCGCGCTGGCTTTCAGTCCTCAATATATCCATACTTTTAAATTCATCTTGTACATCCGTCAAGAACGCGTATATACGTGCAAAAATCCTTGAATCTTCCTAGTGAAATTCTCAGCTTCGCTCGCACGCTAGATAGCTCGTGTATGTACGCATGCAGACGCAGGCTATAAATAACGGAACCCCATGCGTTAAACCCACCAAGGCCACAACTCGTACCTGGAATCAGTGCAGTCATATACGCGCGTCGGCGATGGCAAAAGCGGCGGCCGGAGTGATCGCCCTGGCCGTGATGATGGTCGTCTCGGCGACGCTCCCCGAGCCGGCGGCCGCGGGGGCGAGGCCGGTGCACGAAGCAGGTCGTGGACGTTGGGCTCCGCGCGTGGGCGGGACTCGGCACGGCGGCTTCACCGTTGTTGAGCTTGCCGCCGGGTCGGTCCCGTCTTGCTGCACCAACGGCCCCGGCGGCAGGAGTACTTGCCCTCCGACTGTCCATTGCTAGTTGCATCGACTTATATATTTGATCGGCGTCCATAGGTAGCCAGGCGTACGTCCCAAATTTTTTGTTGTTGTTCAGGTTTGAATAAAACTAGCCAGGCCGTTAATTAATTAGCTTGCTCGGGCTCATGCAACACAGATTATTCGGTGTTGGAACTAATCCTGCTGAATTCTAAGTCTGTATTAAGAATTGAGTCTGAATCAGTTTAAAAATAGAAATTCAGATTTCAGAGTTGGTTTTTGTATCTGATCGGATACGTTGAAGTATTGTCTATATTTAACATGTAAATGTGTGTATAAATCATGGAGAAAACCCAAGAAAATGTATAGCGATTGGAGTACCACTAAAAGATTCGATTGTTCTATCTCTTGTTTGTTTGAGTTGTCGCTACCGGGGCACCCGAAGATAACGAGTATCAAGATTACTCGAAGGTAATGAGTACTGGAGTACTCGATCCCGAAGGTTACGAGTAAGGCTAGATCAGTTGACTAAGAAAGGCTGCGATATATCACTAAAAGTACCATACTTGTTACTACATAATCGCGATAGACAAATGCTAATGAAGGTGACGGGAACACCAAATCGGCTGTATAAGATTGAACTCGAGTCAGCCAAACCAGCTTGTTTCGATGCTCAGGTGGAAAATACGGCATGGTTGTGGCATGATCATCTAGGTCATATGAACTTTCGTTCTTTGAAGCTGATGACAGAGAAAGGGATGGCTCATGGACCATCCGAACAGTGATGGGAAGGGACGGCGGCACGGCACTCAAAGCCTGAGGGCTCGCCAGCGGTGCGGGGCACGGCGGTTGCCGACGAAGCGCGCAAATTGGAGAGGGAGATAAGGGGAATGCATTGGCGCAAGAAAGCATTACCGAGGATGGACGGAGGGCCATCAGCAACGAGGAAGGCGGCGGTGCGGCTCAGGGTTCCGGTGGGGATGTTGCTTTGGTGGCGCCCGAGCTCAGCGGAGGGGCAGGAGACATTCGCATAGGCCTAGAGAAGGTGAAGGCGGCAGCGTTGTGGCACGAGGAGGACCATGGTGATGGCAATTTTTTATCGGAGCTTTGGCCGAGACTTTGTGAGGTGGTGCACGACACAGAGGTGGCTCGGCTACAGGGGAGAGAAATTGAGCGTGGGCTTGGGTGGAGTGAGGAGAGGGGATGCTCCAAGTAGCTTTTTATAGGGGTGGGGAGGGGGCGCACGCCGTGGTTCACACTTGCTGGAGTTAATACGACCATAGAAGGTGTAATCGACAGTGATGGGGTTCAACGGCAGGGGTAATGGCCTAATTTGAATAAGGAATGAAGAGAGCATTTGTTCGAGACTTAAATGAAGAAAACTGTTGCTTTTAAGAGCTTGGAGAGGCTGGCAATGATGGCTTGGTCGGAGAAAGAAGATGGGGGAGAAGGAGGAAGGAGCTGACAAGTGGGGCCCGTATGTCGGTGAGAGAGGAGAGAGGGGAGAGAGACAGACATCCGGATATTCGCCATGTGGCGTAAGGAAGAGATCGAGGCCATCGGCCAAAACATGAAGGAGTAAGTGACTATTGGAGCTTATGAGGATAAAAGAATTAGGAGCAATATGCTTCGAGATATTACTCTTAACATAGCCCATTTACATTTATGCAACACAAGCAGCATTACCTTCATAGATAATGATGGGGTCATTAATGTTGTTCATGTCACATGACTTCTGGATGTGACTAATCATTCGTCAAAGTCAAACACATTCTAGTTAGGCTTCATATCACGATATGCATATGCCTCATTAAAAACTCCTTAAAAAAACCCAGTGGAAAAAAGTGAATGGAGAAAAGAGTACATAGTGCACGTTAAAATTGTATTGCAGTTGTTGCCTCATTAAAAACCTTTCAAGCAAGAAAACCCAATGGGAAAAACTTACTAAGGGAAAAGAGTACAACACTTATCTTTAGGATTTACAATATTTATCTTTAATATTTCTAAACTATCTTCAGGATATATTATGATCTTCAAGACCTTTATCATGTCCATCGATTGGACTTATATCGATAGGTGGTAAAACCTTCAAGGTCGTGATCGTCAAGTCAATACCTTCTGGGTTTGACTAAAGTCAAGATTTTCTAAATCTTATGCATAACTATAAAGTTTAGCATATGCTCCCCCAAAAGACCACTTCCGGTGAAGTCTCATTGTTCCACTGCCTTTAATACATTTTAAGAAATGAATATAGGCTAGTATATTTATCCTAATCAGGATATGGGAGTTAATTAATTACAATGTCACATTTCTTCAGGATGTGACTTATTGAAACATTTCAGGTTCTTTAACATTTAGCAACTATCTCTGAATAGTACCATATGATCAAACGTCTGTTCTATGGAACCCATAGCATAGTCATACTACCACAGAGTCAATGTAACCAGTCTTAATTTTGGCACTTAGGGGATTAATAAATTTGCCATTACCACCAAATATGTGATACCTTTGTGGTAATAGAGGACATTGCCACTTCATCAGCTTCTGATAGGAAATGCACTTTATATGTGCTTATGTAGCGAACTTCTGATTTTTAGCTTCCTCATTTGATTTTCTCTGGTCTTGGATGGGTCCTTATCCACTTCTAGGGATTGCATAGTTATTGGTGTATTTTCGATCAACCGGTGATTTCTCTTTAGAAAAATGCTCTCTCTTCTAAGAGATACTATTTCTTTAAGTAAGATTTTATCAGATATGAGTTTTGTATACATATGTTTACATGTTGCAATTTACTTTCTTATCAAAACACCAAGTCCTTCAGGGGTCGAGCTTTGGGTTCCTTCAGAGATCCCATCAAGGATTTTCAGAATTCGATAACTGCAAATCTCATTCATGTCATCTGCCAGAGTTATTATATAACGGAACATTATTTCATTCATAAGAGGAGAATATAGATCTCTACAGGGATCTCTGAACCATTGCTTTCACCACCTCATTATTTCATAATGACCCATTAAGTCTGGACGAACAGGTTCCAAGACTTTTATCTGCGAATATGGTTCGGTCTCGATTGCTTTCTTTCATTTCGACCTGATATGAACACTTTAGGTGTTCAACCATGGACTTTGGTTCCGGATTGTTCTCATGTGAGAAATTTTTAGCAATTTTAGTGGCAAACTAGTTGTCGACACATTTTCTCCAAATATCCTCATAATCGAGTGTCTTTTAATATTAACCAAAACTTCGTCATTTCTTAAAACGAAAGCCTTTTGGTAGTTCCGTATTCCCAAGTTGTATAATATGTGCGCGCCTTATTACTGGGGTTTTCATCTTCAGGATGAGCCTCTTCAGGAGGTATTTCACCTTCAGGGTGAATTTTCTTCTGGAGTATTCAAAGGAGTATTTAACGATTATTTTGACTAGTGTCACCAGACCTTAGATCCACAGGCGTCCCCATAGAGTTTAGGTCACTAACCAATAAGTCAATTTTGTAAAGATGAAAATACTATTCAACCTGGGGTATTCCAAACTTAGCGACACATTTACTTCAGGTAAATACTATGTAACTACTCGATGCAATGAGCAAAGAAAATCTGACAGTCTCCTCGCTTCTAGCGTACAGGGGTATCGGCTAAATTTATATTTAGCTTAGTTAGTGCGTGAACCATATAGTAAAGATTTTTCTTCAGAAAAATATCTCGGCATTCAAATATTTTGGGCATTACTCTCCCCCTAATGCCGAGATGTGATCTTGCTTAATAGCATACTTTAAAATCCCCTCGGTATGCTGTGGTGGTGATATCATATGGGAAATGATTGATTCTCATAATACGTACTAATCTTTGATAGGGGTTCTTTTTCTTAATGCAATGAGCTAGATATTTATTAATGCAGTGGGATGGTTAACTGTGCATCTCTACTTCCAGTAGATTATCCCAAAACATATGTTGGGTTATTGATCTGCGATAGCAGAAATATTCTAGCTTCTTATATATTGCCTAATATTATGATATAATTTCTCATACTTCTGACTTCAAATTTAGATCGCATAGAGCTTTAGGTTTTGTGTTAGTGCAACATGTATTATGCTTTGACAGCATAAACTACATCCTCAGGATGTTAGCAAAAGTATAAATATAACACTATCACATAAACACGTCTGACGATTAATCTACATGGAATATATTTATATATATATTCTGCTGGAATATACTTCTAGATTAACCTCCCAGATGGAATAATTATTCTTTAGAAATATGTGTGATTAATTTGGGAGATAATTTATATGCCTGTTATAGTTTATAACGTCAAATTAATGTAGTATATGTAGATCATTCAGGATCATTAACATCCAATAGGTCATCTAGTATTTGAGAGTTATGTTTGCTTCTGGCAAATTGTTATAGCTTCCAGTGGTATATGTGCGGTAGCTTCATGCTACCATATAATACCCATATATATGGTCGCATACTGGTGACTAGATTACTGGAGACAAATCAATTACCCTTCGAGGGTTGCAATATTTGCCAACAGTGGATAGTGGGTTCAATTATCTCTCAAATTTACAGCTTCAGGCTTATTCACTTCTGTATTTGACCTAGGATATGCCTCGGAGGTTCCAATATTCCTCATATGCCCCAATTCCTCCCCTTTTTCACACCAACCACAAAATTTCAAGTGGTAGCGTATGCTTCTGGCATTTGCTTCGAGTTAACTCAGAGCTTTAGCAATAAGTTATTATCATACTACTTTAAGAGTATAATTTTACTAGCGTGAAAATAATGCACACTTGGTAATATGGAAGATAGGGTTATATATATAGACTTAAAGTCTTTGAGGTTTATAGCATTTTCTAGTCGAGATGATCCTTTTGGGATCTAATATTTGACTAGATTTCGTGTGTCTTTAAGAAAGACATTTTTCCTATTGCCATCTGGGCAATAATGAACTGAGGCATATCATTATCCCTTTCAAATATTAGGTGTAATATTTACAAATATTATTCCATACAAGATTAATAAATCTTATGTCAGGTAAGATATACTACTAGCAATGTGTTGTATTAAGTAATTATTCAGCAGGGATAAAGATTTAACAGAACAACTTAGACTAAGTATTTACGGTATCTGGGAAAAGATTATTTAATGCATAATTGCAGCAAAAAATAAGATGTGCTCTGCATGAGCAAGATCAAGCTCGACAGGAGCTGTATCTATACAATTGATGCTACTCATGTAGGAAAATGACATCTAAATAACGCTAAAGGATAATTGGGAGAATGCTGCTGGTCTCCATTTTATTCACCGTAGGCATATCCTTACTTATGAATGCACCTGTTTATGGTAACATACGGGTTACCTAAATTTTGTCCAGAGACAATGCGGTGCAAGGCGGAGTAATACTTACATGCGGACTTCTGGTCCTAGAAAAAGCAATAGATCCTGGCAAAGTGCTTTCAGGGTTACTAGTAATATTACAGGGTAGAGTAGAGGCGATGCCTCACCAACTACCAAGTTTTTGCCTTTAGTGGTAAAAGGGTATAGCTTTATAAACTTCAAGTTCAACAGTGGTATGACTTTATGCCAATAAAATAAGTTTAGGTGACACAGTTGCAACCATTCAGGGTGTGCAAATATCTACTTAGTGATGTCCAATATCCTACAATATTCATGCAATTGTATATATATACTTACTTCTGGTAAGTAATCTCAAGTGCATGAAATGAGTGCAAAAGAGAATAACAATTTACTTTTATCTATGCAGTAGATAAAGTATCATTTCCCAGATTTTCCTAGCAACCTTTTGGGATTTTCTGATAATCATTAAGGTATTGAAGCAATTTTCAGAATTACTAACCCATTAAATAAATCCCCAAATATACAATGCTAGGAACTAAACCATAAAGAGATATGATGCTTCCAAGGTGTACTAAGTCTAAGGTTTCACAAATTTACGGAAGCCCATATACCTAAAAACCAAGTTTTAGGATTTTCTAAGCTTTCTAGATTTTTCTGGCAATTTTGATAATTTTCTGCTAATTAATAAGTAATTTTTTAGAATTACTATAAAGCAGAAATAACATGCTGAATAAATACAGAAAACATATAACAATAATACCACATGCTATCTTTAATGAACTTCTGCTAATTAATAAATAATATTCAAAAATATTTAATAACCAGAAAACAATATAATGAATAAAGCAATTTCAGAAGTATAATAATGCCATAATATTGATTGGAAAGCAGTAAATCTGAAATAATTCAGTAAATAAAACGGATAGAATAAAATCAGCTTGCTGGATCAAATTGTAAATATGATAAGCTATAGGGGCTTAATCATAATCCTTATTTTCAGTTTCATTGCGTCCTATTAGTTTAATCAAAACCGGGGGGTCAACTGAAAACTGCCCTCGTAAAACTGTGATTTGGCAAAATTAGAGGGGTCATTTTGCAAAAATGCCGGCTCCCCCTTATCCTCTCCACCGACAGCCACTTCCCTCATTTTTTGGCCATAGCAAAGACTTCTTCCTCGGCCACAACGGCCTCTCCACCCCCCTTGTTTTCCGGCCGCAACTGCCGCCCCACCTCCCCCCTTTCCGGATCTCCATGCGGGTGGGCGAGCGGCCACGGGGTGATTGGGCGCGAGGACCTACGGGGCGGCGCCGGCCGGGTGCAGGGAGGGCCAGGCGTGTGCAGGGGCCGAGCGCAGGGGCGACGTAGTGCATTGGCGACTGTCGGGCGCTATGGGCGGCGTGGCTGCGATGGCCGACCGAGGCCTACAGGGCCGGTGTGGCACGGAGCGACGCGCGGCGGTGGCCGGGCGGCACAGCTACGACAGCCCAGCGCGGGCGGCGCACTACGGCGCGGCGCGCCGACGGTGGCCCATCTCGGGGGTGGTGTAGCGAGAGCCGGGCGCGGTGCTGCTGGCACGAATGTGGCGACCGGGCGCAAGCCCCAACTCAGCAGGGGCGACCGAGCGTGAGGGCCCGATGCATCAGTGGCCGAGCGGGTTCGAACGCAGCGGCGGCCTGCGGGGCTGGTGCGATTATGGCCGCAGCCCCCTAGTTCGTCTGATTTCTTGGTTTACTGATCTCTAATCTCAATTTCTAACTCATTTGTGAGATTAATCTAGGTACCAACGGGTCTATTATCTAGAGAGTAATCTACCAGCAGATTTGCAGTGCAAACATGATTCGATCTATGTTGAGCAAGGCATAGCGTGTGCAGGTATTGCAAAGATGTAATTTTGATCTAAAGACTGGATGTTGAAAAACAATCTATTGAATTCTAGATCTCATACGTAGTGTTTCGGACTAGATGTTTGCTAGTAACAATTAATAAAGAAGGATCTACCCATTGCATTGCTAGAAAATATAGAACTGATCGAGATTGAATAGCAATGCATAGATGATTTGTGCGTGATTTACATACCGTACATCTTCGTAGAGTTGCCGTGCTGATAACATATTAAGAAATCGTCGAGGAGTAGATGAACGGCAATATCAATCATGAAACCAATCACCGATAGCAGTTAATCATTCACACATGACACATAGAAAGTAGGATGCTAGAGGGTAGTCTTTATTAATCTGTAATCCTCATTACATGGCACAAAAACTTCCCTTTATATAGAAGAATAGAAGCAGGGGTAGTTTAGGTATTTACCCATAACTAAAATCCTAGGTTTCATAACATGCATAAGCCGCGCAAGAGAGGGCCCACAAGCCACGCTCTACGGCTGCTGGAATGCCACACATCTGTCATCAAGGAATCGGCGCTCTGAGAGCAACTCCAGCAGGGCCCCTACTTGAGCCCCTAAACTCAGATTTGAGAGCCAGAGCAAAAAATTGAACTCCAGCAGGGCCCCTACTTGAGCCCTCAAAAATAGGGACCTCTCAAATGAGGCCTCCAAGCTCTCATTCCTAGGGGCCCCCTACTTGAGCCCCTAAACTCAGATTTATTCGTATTTGAATAAATACGTCCCTCATTCGGAACAAATTTAAATTTAAATTTGAATATTCGTATTTAAATTCATAAATTTAAACGTCCCTCGTTGTGCTTTCAATTTAAATTCAGAACAAATTTGAATTTAAATTTGAATATCCGTATTTGAATTCATAAATTTAAATTCAGAATAAATTTGAATTTAAATTTGAATATTCGTATTTGAATTCATAAATTTAAATTCGGAATAAATTTGAATTTAAATTTGAATATTCGTATTTGAATTCATAAATTTACATATTGTCCCTCATTGTGAAATCATAAATATTTTATTGTGTATTGTGCTTTTGTCCCATATATATGCATATAGTGTGTGAGGAAATAGAGAGAATTGAGAAGTAGGGGCTCTGTTTTGAGGGCTCTCACTGAGTCTGACCAGAAAAACAGGGCTCTCAAAAATAGGGGGAGCCCTCAAATGAAAAGTAGGGACCCTGTTTTGAGAGCTACTGCTGGAGTTGCTCTGAAGGGGCTGAAGACGCAAAAAAAAAAACAAGAGGTTAGACGTACAAAAAGGCACCACCAAAGGGCCAGAGTAAAAAAAATTCAAACGTGGTGGTCGTGAACGCGGCGACGCTGTCGCGGGCGTCCTCCGGCGCGTTCCGGCGGCGACTGGGGAAGCGACCCCGGAGGGTGGACTCCCCTCGACTTCGAGGTCATGTCCGTGCGTGGCACGCACAGCCACAACAACAAGGTGCGTGCGTTTCTTGGGGACGTCTTGGGGTTGGGGGGAGGGGGGATGATCCACGAATTTGGGATCATTTTTGCTGTTGGTGAATTCGAATTGTTCAGTGTGTAAAAAAGATGCGACCTTTGACCATTTTTTGATTAGCGAAAGGATCGTGTTCTCATGGATCGATCACTGGAGGTTTACTTACTGGATGTAGTTTCTTGATGAACTTTGGCGCAAGTTTGGTTGGACATTAGGATCGGCTAAGCGTGCGCCTTCATGTATATTCCCTATCTTATGCCTGGAATCTGGAAACATGTTCTCTTCAGAGTTTAGATAATATTCTACCACAAGAATCAATGGACCCGATGATTGACTCCTCTCAGCTCCAATTTTGCGACAAGACATATCGTTGCTGAGCACTGTCGCGATGGCGTTCCAGACCCTCGGAGTTGTTTACGGTGACATGGGTACGAGCCCTCTGTATGTCTTCAGCGATGTGTTCAGCAAAGTCCAGATAAAATCGGAGGTGGAGATACTGGGAGCGCTTTCGCTGGTCATGTACACGATCGCGCTGATCCCTTTCGCTAAATACGTATTTATAGTGCTGAAAGCTAATGACAATGGTGAAGGTAGGATGCATGGTTTGCAACTTTTATTTCAGTAGATAATGATTCTGGACTGTCAGTTGTGTATGCTCTTCACCAAAGTTGGTTGGCTTATTGACTGTATTATCTCATTGTTTGCAGGGGGCACTTTTGCGCTGTATTCGTTGATTTGCAGGTATGCAAAAGTTAGTCTGCTTCCGAATCAGCAGCGTGTGGATGAAAATATTTCTAGCTTTAGGCTTAAGTTGCCTTCTCCTGAGCTTGAGCGGTCTCTATGTGTCAAAGACTGCCTAGAAAAGAAGCCACTCTTCAAAAACATCCTCCTGTTCTTGGTTCTGATGGGAACTTCTATGGTAATTGGAGATGGCATTCTCACTCCGTCAATGTCAGGTGCTTCATACACACACTGTTTTTCCTTAGTTTACTCTACATATAGAGATGCTGTAAATTTACCTCCAAAGATTTTTTTTTTAGAACTACATACTAAGATGTTCAATTGCTGATCCCCCTTTTTTTCCTCTTGTGTTCAGTTATGTCTGCTGTTAGTGGTCTCCAGGGTCAAGTTCCTGGGTTTGACACAGGTTTGGTATTCTGTATGCCCTTTCTGAAGATCACAACAGTCTGCTTGAGATCTGTCATTAGCTCATTGCTGAAACATTAAACTGACTTTTCATATACTTTCTAAGGCCGCATGGATTTAAGTGCTTTTTTCTCCATCTTTTATTTGCAGATGTTGTTGTAATTGTTTCAATCCTTGTTCTTCTGCTATTGTTCAGCGTGCAGAGATTTGGAACTGGCAAAGTTGGGTTCATGTTTGCTCCTATTTTGACGCTGTGGTTTCTTAATTTGGGCTCCATTGGAATATACAACATAATTAAACATGATATATCTGTTGTGAAAGCGTTCAATCCAGTGTATATCTATTTATTTTTCAAGATGAATGGCATGAAGGCATGGTCAGCTCTTGGTGGTTGTGTCTTGTGTATCACAGGTACCCTAACACTAACACTAACACTAATTAATTTGAAAATTCATTAAACCCTAACACTAGAAGCGATTCTGTGGCATACCATCGAGTACACTCATTACATTTTGTAATTGTAGGAGCTGAAGCGATGTTTGCTGATCTGGGCCATTTCTCTGTCAAATCAATACAGGTTAACACATTAACTAGTCAATTGAGATACATTTTTTCGTACTATCGCTTTATGTAACATTTGTGGACATCTTGTTTATTCAACCTAAATTGAGGTATCCTTTTGTTTGTCTCAGGTAGCATTTACTGCTGTGGTATTCCCTTGCCTGCTTATTGCTTACATGGGCCAAGCTGCATATTTGATGAAATATCCACTTGCTGTAGAAAGAATATTTTATGATTCTGTGCCAGGTAAAGCTTTCAGCTGGCATAAATGTATTGGGCTGATCTAGGTTATTATCACTCTAAACAACTTTCAATTTAATGTTCTGTCGTATAAGTCTTCTATCTGCAATGCAGAAGTTCTGTTCTGGCCAGTATTTGTGATTGCTACACTTGCTGTTATGATTGCCAGCCAAGCTATGATATCTGTGACCTTCTCTTGCATAAAGCAGGCCATGGCTCTTGGTTGCTTCCCTAGGATTAAAATAATACATACCTCCAAGAGAGTCATGGGCCAGATTTACATACCGGTGATGAATTGGTTTCTCATGGTCATGTGCATCATCATCGTGGCCACTTTCAGGAGTACTAATGATATTGCCAATGCCTACGGTCAGTATTTTTGTCTTACAGCATCATCTTTTCTTGTTTTAGTATCTAGTATTTATATCTTTGAGAAATTATTGTTGCAATCATGATCAGCCTTTGTCCATGGTCACAATGTATGCACAACAATCAGCTGATGGTCAGCTACCTCTCCATTTTGCAATGGCAATTGCATATAATGTGTTTCGATGCCAACAACTATTATTTTTCCTAAGCAACAGTCTCATTTGTTTCTGATATAATTTTCTTAAACTTTTCAGGCATTGCTGAAGTTGGAGTCATGATGGTTAGCACTGCACTGGTGACCTTGGTGATGCTTCTCATATGGCAAACCAACTTGTTCCTTGTTCTGTTCTTCCCTACTCTTTTTGGTGCAGTGGAGTTTGTTTACTTGACGGCCGTTCTGTCAAAGATACAAGGAGGATGGTTACCGCTGGCTTTCTCATCACTGTTTCTCTGCATAATGTACACATGGAACTATGGAAGTGTGTTGAAGTATCAGAGCGAGATGCGTGGCAAGATATCCCTAGACTTTATTCTTGACCTGGGAGCAACACTTGGCACTGTAAGAGTTCCTGGTATTGGACTAGTGTACAATGAGCTGGTCCAGGGAATCCCATCAATCTTTGGCCAATTGT
Source organism: Melocanna baccifera (assembly GCA_036346265.1). NCBI lineage: Eukaryota > Viridiplantae > Streptophyta > Magnoliopsida > Poales > Poaceae > Melocanna > Melocanna baccifera. The sequence goes on along the minus strand of CM070700.1, from coordinate 17,040,379 downwards.
TGGTCACACTTCCAGCAATGCACTCGACAATCGTCTTTGTTTGCATTAAGTACGTTCCTGTCCCATATGTGCCACTTGATGAAAGGTTCTTGTTCAGAAGGGTTGGCCACAAGGACTACCACATGTTTCGTTGTGTTGCGCGGTATGGTTACAAGGATGTTAGGAAAGAGGACCATGGCTTCTTTGAACATCTTTTGGTTGAAAGCCTGGAGAAATTTCTGAGGAGGGAAGCCCAAGAAATTGCCCTTGAGGCGAGCACAATGGAGGCAGAGCGTGATGATGTGCCTGTTGTGTCTGACATACCTCCATCTCCTGCTGCTGCTGGGGATCTGCAAACTCCACTGCTTTCTGATCAGAGATTGGGTGATGAAAATCAAATATTCGGGGCCGAAGGCAGTGCTCCTGTGCTCCCCGCTAGCTTCATCTCTTCAGAAGAAGACTCCAGCTTAGAGTACGAGCTTGCGGCATTGAGAGAAGCCATGGCATCGGGGTTCACATATCTCTTAGCGCACGGCGATGTGAGGGCGAGGAAGGAATCGTTCTTCACAAAGAAGTTCATTATCAATTATTTCTACGCATTCCTCAGGAAGAATTGCAGGGCTGGTACCGCAATCCTGAAGGTCCCTCACTCGAACATCATGCGTGTCGGGATGACGTACATGGTCTGATCGGGACTCTGCTATGATTGTACTGCAACATTGAAGCTTCGTGTCTTGGATGGAATGCTACACCAGCTGGTAGTTTAGGGATAGTACTGCAGTAATGAACAAATTCACTGCTGCTTCTGGCCAACTGCTCAGCATTTTAGTCTCAGAATTGGCCCTATGTGTGCTCAGTTTTATTCCCCACCCATTTGTCAACTTGTGTTAAGCAATCTGTATGATGTCCTTGGAGATTGTATTTGTAAGAAGAGCAACGTAATCTTCTTCAGCCATCTACTTGTTCCTTGCCACTTGCCTTTGTTGATCGCTGCAAGCTTCAGATCAGTTGCTCCTCATCTAATATCAGTGCGGTGAGAGTCACATCAGAATTGTGGCCTGATCCTAGGAAAAAACAAAAACAGGATGGAGCATTCACAGGAGTTCACCTTGGTTCAAGAAGAATACTCATGATTGGATTAGACCTGCTACATATGAAATTTGGCTTTATGTTAAAACTCAATTATGAACATCTTGACTCTTGGCAATGAACCCCCAAAACATGCATATTGACTAGTGCTATACGCCATTAAGAGACTGCCATCCCCAGACCAAACATTCCATCACAGATTCATTCATCCATGTGATGTTCCTGTATGCCAAAACATATTGGAGCAATCAGAGTTGCAGCTTCCTCGTGTTCTAAGAGAACATTATATGCTTGTTATAAATATTGCGTATATATTCATGGGGTTCAAAGGACAATATATATAGAGAATACAAAAAGATATACAAAGAAATATATCATATATATAGATAAAAAAACCAATGTATATAAAGAAATAAATAAATAATTCTATTTTATCCTTAATACCCCTTCAAACTTATAGTGGATCATACACACTGAGTTTAGAGAGAAAATATAAATGTTGTACCCTATTCTATGGCTTCGTAAAGAAGTCAGCAAGTTATAACTCTGAGCGCACAAAGTGTGAAGTGAGTACTCCCTCCTGCACCTATGAGCAAGTGTATGAAGCAACCACCCTAATGTGCTTAGTGAGCTCATGTTTCACTGGATCATGGGCAATACTGATAACACCTGTAATGTTAGTCATAAGGGTCGTAAGTTCTCTCACAGGTACTCCAAAGTCTGTAAATAGCCATCTTAATCAAGTAATCTCTGTTGTCATAGCTACCATAGCTCTCAAGTCAGTTTCTGCACTAGAACGAAAAAATGCAGTCTGCTTTTTATCTTCCAGGCAATCAGAGAGGAGACAAGAAAAATATAGTAAGCAGAAAAAAATGATGATCAGAATGATCACTGATCCAGGTCGCATCGGAGTACGTCTGAAATTGTAGTAAGTTAGAGCTAGGGAAAAATAAACGATGAGATATTGTCCTATGCAAGTAACAAAGAATACAAAGAATGTGACTTGTAGTGAAGATGAGTAGGACGAGTCATGAACTGACTCAAGATATGAATAGATGAGCAAAATCAGGATCAGTGCTCACAAGATATACCAGACTCTTAACAAGATGACGATAACGAGTAGGATCCTCAAGAAGATCACCATCAATAGCATGAAATAGAAAGAAGAGCACCATAGGAGTCTCAGAAGTGCGAGTATCAGTTAGACCAGACCGATCAAAAAGATCCTAGACATACTTCTGCTGGGAAAGGTAGTAACCCTCAGGTGTGGAAGAAGTCTCAATCCAAAGGAAGTATGTAAACAAACCAAAATCAATCATCAGAAACTGCTCATTGATATGCTTCTTCACATATATGATGAAAGAGTAATCGTCACCAGTGACGAGCATATCATCAACATATAGAAGAAGCGGTGTTCTACCTCAAGGTGAGACATGGATAAATAGAGTAGGATCATGGGCATTGACAATGAAACCAACAGTGGTAATCACTGAGATAAAAATGCACAAACCAGGCATGAGGGCCTGATTGAGACCGTAAAGAGCACTACGAAGATGACATACATGGCCATTTCGAACAGAAAACCAATGTGGTGGCTGCATGTAAACTTTCACATGCAAAACACTATTAAAAAGCATTCTTAACATCCAGCTAAGAGATAGACCACCGGCAAACAAAAGCAACCACAACAAGAATATGAACAATGGTCATATAGGCAACAGGGGAAAAAGTCTCATCGTAATCACAACCATACTCCTACTAGAAGCCACGAGCCACAAGACGAGCCTTGTAGCACTTGATAGTACTATCAGACCTAGTCTTAATCTTATACACCTACTTGTACGTGATAGGATGAGCATGCACAGGTGTTGGTATAATATCCCAGGTCATCGTACCCCGAAGAGCATCAAGCTTCTCTGCCATAAAAAGCTACCACTCAAAATGAGAAGCAACCTCATGATAAGAACTAGGCTTAGGACAGAGAGAGTATGAGCTGTCGAAGAAAAACCAAGATGATCAAGAGGCCAAAGGGATGTTCGGTTACGAAGAGCGTAACAAGGAGCATCATTAGAGGAATCAAGCGTCAGTGTCGGCAAGATACCAGAAGATGAGTCTGATAAAGGACAAGAACGTCTAAAATAATGTACCCCAAAGAAACGATACAGTGATGCTACAGGAGGTAGCACAGAAGGTGGGGGTACAGAAAGAACCACTGGAGATAGACTAGAAGAAGGCTATGAAAGGGGAGAAATGGATGAAGAGTCAAAGAGAGACAAATAGAAGATGGTCTCAATGGTGGAAACAAGACGAGGAGCCAAATCTCGATAGATGAAAGATCGAGATTCGTCAAAAACAATATCTTGTAAGATCATAATCCATCGAGTAGAAGGATCATAGCAGTGATAACCCTTATACTTAGAACTGTAACCAAGAAATACACACTCAGCTGATTGGACTGATAGTTTTGTGTGCTCACAAGGCTGCAGCAGGACAAAATATGTACAACTAAAAACACGAAGGTGAGTGTACTGGAGGGTTCTACAGTAGAGATGTTCCATAGGACTAACATCCTTAAAACTAGTAGAATGCTGCATATTGATGAGATATACAGTCATAGAAATGGTCTTAGCCCATAAGTGTGGTGGAATATGAGAGACAAGGAAAAGAGTGCGAGCAGTCACAATTAAATGATGATGCTTGTACTCAGCAACCCTATTTTGAGCATAAGCACCAGGATAAGAAGACTAGTAAAGAGTGCCCTGCTCAAAAAGAAATTGTTTGAAAGTGCTAGAGCAGTACTCGCCAGCAGAATCACAGTAAAAAGTACGGATAGAGAACTCAAACTGAGTACAAACCATCGTGACAAAGCTACGATAGATCGCAAGAAACTGACAATGATTAGACATAAGGAAAAGTCAAGTAAAATAGGAATAATCATAAATAAAAATTATATAGAATTTATGTCCGCCTTTAAAGATAATAGGCGTAGGTCCCCATACATCTGAGTGAACTAAATCAAAAGGATAAGAAAGCAAGGACTTACTAGAATGGTAAGAAAGTTATAACTGCTTGCCCAACTTACAAGTCTGACAAAATATGGATGTGTCAACAATAACATGTCTAAGAACACCCTGACAAACTAATGAAAAAAAGATGAGACCCCACACAAGTACCTAAACGGTGATGCCACTGTGCAAAAGCTCCAGAGGTGGTGGCAGTAGTGACAGTGAAGGTAGATGTGGTAGGAGCAACTGAAGTAAATGGAAGATAGAGGCGATCGAGAATGTAGAGACTCTGATGATCCCTACAGTGCCGACTAATCCCAAGTACTGTCCTGGTCTGTCAATCCTGAATGAAACAAGTGTGAGAGTAAAAACAAACCCTACAACTGGCATCAGTGAGCTATCCCTACCGAAAGAAGCTACATGGTAAGCTAAGGAACATGAGAAATAGCTGGAACAGAAAAAACAATAAACAAAAGAGTGCCCTGACAGCTAACAGATAGAGCAGTACCGTCAGCTGTTTGAATAGAGATAGAAAAAAGTAGAAAGTTACAGAAAAAATAGGAAGGCCTACTGAAGTGAGAGATGTGGAGTCCGATATCATGTGGAAAGAGACACCAGAATCTAGAATCCAATAGGTGCTTGGAGGAGACATCTAAGCTATACTGGTAGAACTTGCTAAGCTGTGAGAGAGCTAAAGTAGTGCCTGGTAGAGCTGCTGAATGGAGTCACCTCACTGAGAACCTAACAAGTCAGTATGTCCTCCTGTGAAGGAAGGGCCTCCTTGCCCCCCTTGAATCGTCCACCCTCATGTGCCTTGTTCCACTTTTTTTGCACTGCACAACTCTGGTAGCCATACCTGAATTTCTTGCAGTAGTTGCACTAAACTCTAGTTAGTGCGAAAACAAGAGCAAAAATAGGCACGTGGGGGGACCATGGTTGGAGTAGAAAGCATCAGTGTAGTTGAAGAAGAAGGGGCCATAAGCATAGTTGGAATAGATTGTGTTGCTAACCCAAGACGAAACTCCTTAGCCCAAAGTGTCGAAAGGGCCTCGATGATGGCCAGTCGCAGTGAGCGGCTCAGCAGTTGAGTCCTGACAAGCTCAAACTCTGGGTGAAGACGTAGACAAAATTATAAAGACGAAGGCAATCGTGATGGAGTCATCCCAGATCTGACAAGTAGACCACAAATCAAAAATGTCTGACTGGATGGAGTCATCGACGCTGACCACTAGGATGGCTCGAACATGGACCTCATCAGCACACCAGTGCTCGAAAGCATTGATGCATACTAAAAAGCCTCATCAGTAGTGTTAGCAGCAATAGTAGCAGCCTCTACATTTTTCTTGGTGACCTCATCATCTGCTAAAGGTGCAAAAGGAGTTTGCCTGGGACGAGGTTGGACCAGCGGTGGTGGAGAAGGTCGTACACTAGTGATATATCCCTAGAGGCAGAGACCATCAAATATGATCTCCATGAGTGAAGACCACAACCTGTAGTTTGTCCCATATAGCTTTGTTTCCGAGAATGGGATTGCAGCTGATAGAATGGAAGCCATCGATAGATGGCGCTGGATGGTGTGGTGACCAAGGCAACAAAGTTTAACAGGCGGCGTTGGACAGTGCGGCGATTAGAACAACATTTTTTCTTCCTTCCTTTCTTTTCTTTTTTTTCTTTTACTAGTATAAGATACGTAAGATCCCGATCGGATCCACCTGATCAAAACAGATCAGGGTAAGCGAGCATCGGACGCCGATCAGGTGGGCGCCGGTCAGGCGAGCTCCAGCCGTCGGTTCGACAGGTGGCGAGCGCCGGAGATTAGAGCAGGGCAAGCAAGCACCAGATGCCGATCAGGGGGGTGCTGGTTAGGCGAGCTCCAGTCACCGGTTCGGCGAGCGGCGAGAGCCAGAGATCAAATCGGGGCTGGTCAGGTGGGCACCGGTCAGGTGAACTTCGGGGGCTAGCAACTCGGACAAGCAGGTGCCGATGGATGGGAAGGACGACGGTTGGGCGACGGTGGTGGTGGGCGGCGGCTGGATGGGGTGGTCGGACTAGCGGGTGCTGGTAAGGAGTGGCTGGATCAAGTGGCCAGTGGCATCGGATCAGACGAATGACGTCGAATCGAGTGGGCAATGGTCGGCGGCTGGATCAGGCGAACGAGCAGCGGATCAAGCAAGCGATGGTGGCAGCAGGGCAGAGATGTGACGACCAGATGGTGGCGGTAACCCGGCGGCGGCAAATGCGAAAAATCTAGGGTTAGTACTCTAGCTTTGTACCATGTTATGAATATTGTGTATATATTCATAAGGCCCAAAAGACTATATATATATATATATATATATATATATATATATATATATATATATTATATATATATATATAGTATAAGAGGATATACAAAGGAATATACTATATATAGATAAAAAAATTAAGGTATGTAAGGAAACAAATAAATAGTCATATTTCTATCCTTAACAATGCTGACCTTAGAACATTACCCTTTTTTTGGCAACATGATCTTCTATGGTACCAGGCTTCTTTCATATAAAATTCCATTTATAATGATCAACAGTACAGCATACAGTACAAAAGCTGGCTAAGAATAACCCTAAAATATTTTACTAAGACAGATGAAGGCCATGATCAAATGTTGGGCATTTGCCCCCACTGCATAATTTCTTTGCCCCTTCCAATTCAGGCCCAGAGAGCAGAGGCTACATATCAATCTCTGTCAAACATTATCCCCACCTTATCCTAATAGCACTAAACAACAATATAGCCATCAAAACAAAGTCCATAATTGATGGCAGTGGAACTGCCTCTAGTTCATGTGCCTCCCACCGCATTTGCTCTTATATCTGCATTTCTGCAGTTGTCCATGGAGTCAACTCTGTTTCAGACAACACCATGCTTAAATCCTGTGTCATGTGCTCCTAAATTATCATAATGTGTATGCATGCAGTGAAAAAGAACAGCCTTGGAAATGAAGTAAACATAGGATTAGATTGTTTAATACTACTAACCTAACTGGCCACCATGGAACAACTCTTCATATATGTAGAGTGGTAGGGGTGGCTGACTTTGGGGGATTTAGGCCGTAGCAGTCTGGACGAGGCATGCACCTTTCGCTCTCCGAGGAGATAGCAAGAGGTCAAAGCACTGCTGTGACTAGTGACCAAACGGATACATCCACGAATATTGAAGGTAATTATTTGATTCATCTGCCACTCCATTTTAGTAGAATTTTCCATACTAACTCTGAACTCCGAAGAATACAGAGAAACATTGTATGACCGGGCATTTCGAGCCTCTTTGGCAAGCTTCAGCAGTTAAGCTTCAGCTTATGGGTTTCTTTTTTAGACAAAGCTTGCTGCAAACCTTGCAAGTTTTTTTGCCAACAATTGGTCCACTAATATACATGTTTAGTTACACAAAAGTTGTACCGTTAGATTCATATCCCAAAGTACTTTCGTATGATTATGATTTTATAGTTATCGGTAATATATCGAAGGATAATTAGCAGCCAAAGTTTAATTTTAAAGACCATGCTAAATCAAATTGCACCTTCCAAAAATGAGCAGAAGAATTACATAGAAGTGTAAGCTAGCTGAAAGTCAAAAAAATCTATCCTTGGCCATCGTGTTGGCCGCGAGTGACGTGCTCTTTGTTTGACATCTTGGTGAAACTAGGAGTTGGAAGAGTGAGTGCCGTATTCTTCGCCTTTTGACCAACCAAAATTGACGTATTTGTGTGGCATGGTTCGCTTGTGGATACGGGATCAGTACAAGAGTTGCAAGCCAGCAAGTTCTACGATGGTACCCTCTTCTGTTCCTTTGCCAGACACGAGAAGCAGCTTTACTTGAGCTGGATTCTATCGATGCAATCAGAAGAACATATCATTCTTACTTTCCCTTGAGAGAGATCATAAACTTTTCTGCAAGGGATCTGACTACGAGCGAGTAGTATTTGTTTTGTTTTGTTGTTCTTTTTTTCGGCACACCCTGACTTGTGACACACACATCAACACATGTGACACACATTTAGCACAAACACAAAAAAAGAAAAAGAGATTTGCGCTCATACCACTAGCATAATCACAGTTGACCAAAATACCACTGAGGCTCCGTCCATTTCGCCTTAACTTTCTGGTTTATTTTCTATTATTCATAAATTTTATCTTTTTTTTTGACTTTTTAGCTTTTTGATCTTTTTTGTTGGTTCTTTTTTCCGTATTTGTTTGTATTATACGTGGTGGGCTAACCTATTTTTTTTAAAAAAATTAAATTTAATTATGCCAAAGAAGTTACCATCAGCTATAGTACAATTTTAGCCAGCTACAGTGAAGATTCGGCTATAAGCCACCATTTTTTCAGGCCAACTGAGCGGCTCTGAATGTGTCAACAATGGTACAAAAGGTGGGTTCTTTTTGGTATAGCTTTAGCTCAGCGTAAGCGCTCATGGAAATGAATTAAATACTGATAAATTATTTTAAAAAAATTATTCTAATAAATCGTTTTAAAAAACATCTTATTTATTTATTTGTTAGGAAAAGCCATTCTCGTAGCATCCAAGTTCTAACCGGTTTTTGTTGCACATGAAAATCCAGCGAACAAGGCTAACCCCGTGTGTGAATAGCTGAAAGTGCAGGGGCGAGATGGAAAAGGTGAGGCTTGCCGCTTGCCGGCCTCTTTGCCTTGGCGCGCCTGCCTGCCTTACCTGATGATCTCGTTGGACGCCTTGGCGTAGTCGGGTAGCGGCACGCAGTCGCCGTCACGCCCATCGAGTCATCGTCCCATTTCCTTTTCTTTTCCTCTCGGAATCCTCGTGTGAAACGTCTGCGTTTTTTTCATTGTGTATATTTTTGTCTTTTTCTGTTTTTCTTTTAGATTTTTTTTCTTTTTTTCCCTGTATTCCTTTGTATTATTCGCGATGGGCTAATATATTTTTTATTTTTTATTTTTTAAATTTAATTATGATAAATAAGCCAACTCAGCTACAGTAAAAATATAAGCCAACTACAGTAAAAAAAACTATAAGCCACCACATTCTGAACACCTCCTAGTATACTGGCCGACCTTGCCCTCCTTCAGACACTTGTTTACCAGCCAACCTCATAGAATGATTAGGATTCTTTTGGCGGTTAGATTTTGACTTAAAATTTTCAATTATGTTTATTCGTAAGTGAGAGTATACGATTTTAATTAATATAGATAAAGTTAGGATAGTGTTTATGTATAAATCCCGGCTTAAAAAGATATTCTGTTTAAAATGTAGCTATTGTAGAAAACAAAGCCACAAGTCGTGCCGAACCGACCGATATTTTTCAGGAATTTTCTAGTACATAGTTCTAAATGAGACGTTAGTGTATACTTTTAAGATAGTATTGAATCGATGAACGGGTTAATCCTAGATTTAGCTAATTCTAACAGTGAACCTAGAATATGTTGGTTTCCAGACGACCAAAACCACGTGGTGACTCCACGTAAGCGCCGTTGCTCAAACTAATGGGCCTGCTTAATATGGCTATGGTTTCTAACTTTTGGTTAAATTTTTTGAATTTTAGCTGTTTGTGACAAAGATTACAGACAGAGAGATAATCGTTTGCGATTTTGAATTGTACAGATATTGGATATTTAATGTGTGCTACAATTAACTTGTAGTCTCCATCTTAAAAAAATACCCGTTTAAAAGTTAGGTACTGTAGTAAAAACCAAAAATTATTTTTAGAAATCAAAAAGAACAAACCTAATATCTGTCCTGGTATGTTCCTGTTACCTTACTTTGTGGTGTGTATCTGATATAGTATATCATCCATGTGGCTGGGAGGACTGTTATACTACACCGGTTTCACAATATTTGCCCTAAGTCCACTCTACACACAAACCAAGGAGGCTCCAAATATAAGAAATAGTAAATCATATTAGACCACACAGCTCAATCAATTTCTTATAATTAAAACAGGAATAGATATTGAAAAATATTTCAATAAGTATGCTCTTGATCTCCTCAATATACAACACTGTGAAACAACAGGTCCCAATAAAATGGACGAACGTCATTAAACAGATGGAGTGTATAGGATCAAAATGGAGGAGAAACAATTTCATTTTGAATATACAGTGGAGCAATATAATACAACGTCATTGTAACTTTATCTAACTAAAATAGAAAAAATAAAGTTATGTCAACTGCTACTTATAATCTAGAGTAAATTTAGCAAAATTGTAACTTTGATGGTTAAACTATCAGTTTACTACAACTTTAAACGGAAAATTTGAGTAGCTAGCTGCATCATTAAGGGGGCGTTCGGAATAGCGATGGCTTTTGTCTTTTGCTAAAATTTTACTGTACTTGACTTATTTTTTATTGTAGCTGAGTTAGCTTATTAAATATATTAAATTTTAAAAAATGTAAAAATAAAAACGGCACGCTAATATAGAGCGGATAATGCAAAGAAATACGGAAAAAAATAAAACACAAAAATTCAAAAATTCAAAAAAACAAAAAAAATAAAAAATGACAAAAAATACATAGTGCTCATCTAACGCCAAACAGTAATCGTGCGGCTGAATGTAGCGACGAAAAACCAAAAAAAAAAACAGGCCCTAAGATACTTCTCACAATACTGCATTTCTGTCTTGTGCTAGCCCTTCTAACAAGGGGACCCACCTGTCCTTTACTCACCTAGGCAACTACGTCGTTCCGTGCTTCCAGCAAGGCTCGTTGACTGGATGCCATGCAAGCGTCAGCAAGGCTTTAAGTAGCACATCAACTGAGCCGCTGCCACCGTCCTCATCGCCATGGTCGAGCACAGGGGCGGATTCAAACCCCATGACAAGATGAATTTGGATTTCAGTTTAGAATGTAAGAATATTAGTAGTATATAACTTAGGTACATTTAGTTCAACCCGGTAGTATTGCCAAGGTTTAACTTAGGTAGCATCATAACGGTATGCTCTGGATGGCTGAGATGCGAAGTGGAAGCAGTAAGTGAAATCGAGTGGCTCAGCATTCAGAGAATGTTCGGATCGGCCGAAGGGTTATTATCTGTTGTACGTCCGATATAGATCCAACGGCCAATAGCGATGGTGATGTTCTGACCATCCGAACAGTTATCATCTGCTGTACGTCCGATGTAAATCTAGCGGCCGAGAGCGATTTGACGTTCAGATGGTCCGAACATCTGGGTGAAACGGTTCGTACGATGCTGATCGGACGGTGGTCTGAGTTATGGAAGTCATTGCCGACTTTAATTAACAAAGGGGTATGAGCTGACAGTCATTCGATCCAAATCCAACGACCAAGGGTTACTTAGCCGATTATTCAGTCTGAAGAATCACGCCCTACTGATCGTCCAATGTACATCCAACAGCCGAAAGATTATTGGTGATGTTCGGATCGTCCAAAGAGATACGCTTTACTGAAGATCTGATCGAGATCTAATAGTCGAAAGGGGTGGCGATGTTCGGACAGTCCGAAGAGTCCTCTCCTACTGTTTAGATTATGCTTATCGAACGGTGGAGATTCTCTGATACCCTTTCGCTCAGTCCGATTAGATTAGCACTGGAGTTATGAAGATCTAATAGGCACAAATCTAATAGACAAAAATCAAGGAATTACTTGATTGTCAACATTCGGATGTTGCCTTGTCCCCCTTCATTTCTCAATTTGTTGATTTTGACATCTTCTCCTTGGTTTGCCTTTCAGATTTAAAGAGTTGTTGATAATAGTTAATACCTGCCAAGCTACTACTCTCTTTTTATAGGTTTGTTTCACTGTTTTTCGTATTTATTCATACATCTGTTTGATTTACTCTCATATGTTATCTTTACAGATTCTACTTCATGTTCAATTATCAATGAAGAAATGGAGAGATAGGATAGATAGCAAATCTTCGAGATTTAGGTACTCAAATTGTATCTTTATTATGTTACATTGTTTATATTTTGATATCATGTTATGTTTTCCTTATTATGCTTTTATGTTTTAGCATTGAACTCAAGTTTTATATCAATAATGTAATTATAATGTACTTTGTTATGTCATGGTATGAGTATAAAATTGACGTTAGTTTTATGTTATTAGAGTTTAGTCCGAGGCGTAGTCGAATCATGGTTCTGCCACTGGTTGGGCTTCTTGCCCAAGCTCGCCGCCACGCTCCTTCGCGAGCAACGGCGCCCCTTTGTGCCCTCATCGTGCCTATCTCTTTGGGAAGTTCAAGCTTGCACTATGACCTTGTTCTCTTCGGATTTTCAATCGGTTTTTTGGTTTTGACTTCTTTCAGCAATCACTATTTATAATACTAATAAGTCACAGCCAAAAGTTATAGCCAAAAAAAAGCAAACCTATGGTGTGGCCCACCAACACCAACTTCCTCACCTTCTCTGGTGGCTGGCACCACCTCTAGGCATGCGACGAGATTCTATGAGTTGACTGGGGTGAAGAGGGGGTCGTCGCACCGGCATCGTAGGCACTCGTGTGGCAACGATGACGACACGCGTGCAGATTCGAGCCGGGTTGGCACTTGCATGGCATGTCAGAGCCGCACTGGCATTGACGTGGCGTCTCGGCCTGAGCCACGCTGGCTCGCCATAACGGCCACAGTACACCTAAAGTTTGGACATAACCAGTGCTCTATGGCGACGGAATTCCGAAACTAGCACCCTGCACGAAATATTTCCGTTTCTGGCCCCCGTTTCGACCGCACGTTTCCGCCATGGCCGACACGTAGCGATGCGTGCGATCGGACGCCGCACGGCCGGTGCTACGATTGAGTCGTGCGGTGCAGTACCGCACGCGATCGCATCAGTAGCACGCGGTCGTGCGGTCCGATACCGCGACGTTTACCGTCTGCGCGCGCTTGCATCGCCGATCAAGCCGGATCGACCGCGACCGCGTGCTCTGATGCGATCGTGCGGTGCGGACCGACCGCACGACTCAAGCGTAGCACCGTCGTGCGGTCGGTATCGCCACATCGCTGCGTGTCGGCCGTGGCGGAAACGTGCGGTTGAAACGGGAGCCAGAAACAGAAATATTTCACGCAGAGTGCTAGTTTCGGAATTCCGTCGCCATGGGGCGCTAGTTATGTCCAAAATTCATGATATGTAGGCCCAGGTTGTCAGGACGGCCCAAGCGTGACAGAGTTGCATTTCCTTAAGAAGTTGGTCTCCTAACGGTGTAGCTACTCCAAATTTAAAGTTGTAGCAAACTGATAATTTAAACACTAAAGTTGTAATTTTGTGAAATTTATTTTGCAATCTAACGGCGAAACAGTCGTGTTGTTTCGGTGAGTATAAATATAAACCCAAGTGTTTTGTTTTGTCTGCTGTATAAATCCAAGAGTTTTGTTTTGTTTGCTGTATAAACCCAAGTGTTATCACCAGCTCTCCTGAGCTCTAAACGACCAAATACTTCTATTTAATCGTTGGATGTGCAGGCCCGAAACCTAAAAACTCGTTTAAGTAATCGTAATATGGGTTCCTAGTATTTCTTGATGTCAACGATCGAGCACGGTGCAAATCAACATGAGAAAACTATGTATATAGCTCCTGTAAACTTCTAAATTAATCTTCTGATCCACCAATGTTGCATTAAACTACTGTATTTTTTTTGCAAACAAAGAACTATCTCGATCCCCCTTTGCTTAACTTTACGAAGGAAAAGAAGCACAAAAGAAATTGTGCTCTTAAGAGTCCACGGGGTTCTCCGGTTAATCGTCTTCTAGTCCAATCAGAATAAATCAGAATATAAACATGCATCTACACAATTATGCTATGTGATAGAAGCAAATTTACACACACTACTCTGCTGGTAGGCCAGCAGCCTAATTGATCTGATCATTTTGTCAAAAGAAGAAGAAGAAGAAGAGCTATGTGTCGTTGTTGCGTGCTCGATCGTTTTTTTTCTTTTCTAGTGGTTGTGTCCAACTAGATAACCATCTTTGCTAATAAGGATAAGATAAACTAATGCTCACAACATGGTAGCTAAATCAACACGTACCCCCTGCCTAAGATGAGCACAGGAGAAAAAAAAAACTAGTCTTGACCTGAAATGATCGCCTTCTTAGGTCCATGCATATCCCATCCGAAAAAAAAAAGATTAATTACTACGTCGGGGGAAACAACTAAGCTATCTTTTTTTAGATAAAGATTAATTAAGCTATCTAAAAACAACTGGTCTCGGATATTAAAAGATTTATTACACAGACATGAGACATCGCAAGGTTGCCGTCGTGATTAATTACTAATTGCTGCCAGATATACATACAACTTGTATTGCATGGGTCAACAGACAACAGTGGCAATTGGTGACAAATGACAATTGACACCCCCATAATACATCATTGCATATATTGTTATCACGTCAGTGTTACCGTGTGCGAATTGCACGCAAACATAAAACCAGAGCATATCATGAGCAAGGTTCAGTTTGGAACTTGGAACTTTGTACAAGTCATAGTGGGACTATTATGTTGTTTCCTGCCAAATTTCTATAAAATCCTTGCGTTTCAGATAAGTCGTAGCAGTTTTGATCGTACTGCCAACAAATAGATTGAAAAAGCTAAGTCCAGTTCAACCCGATCCGATTCGATGAAAACTTATGTTTAAATATCTGAAGCTAACCCCTCGAATATAGTAAAATCATATTAGTCTACATCATTTAGGATGGGATAAACACATCACGAACAAACCAACTCATAAAAATACAGAAACAATGGCTTGATCCATTGACAAGTCCGCGCGTATACCAGAAAAATTAAAGAAAAGCATACATAATTAGAACGGAGATTACCATCCAAAACACCGGCAAGTCCCAAGCATCTTACCTGAAACTTCGAAACCTCTCTCTCGAGATAGATAAAATAGAGTAGGCACACAAAGCAAAATGGAGACGTCAAGCCTTAGAATAATAATTAATAATTTCCTCTCTTATGTAATATAAGTCTAACACCTATACTTAAAAAGCATATTATTTAAATAATATTTTATAAAATTAGACTATAGTTGATCTTATTAAATAGATATAGTACTACTCTTTCTATTAGAGATAAATATAATCTAATTTTATTAAATATTATCTAAATAATGTACCTTCTAATCATCAGCCCGCTTAGTTAGGCTTATTTTTGGTGGCTTATGACTGAATTTGCACTGTAGCTAGCTTATTTTGCATTATATCTTTTGATGGCTTATTTGGTATAATTAAATTTAAAAATAAAAAATAGATTATTCTATCACGTATAATACAAACTAATACAAAAAGAACCGATAAAAAACTTAAAAAAGCTAAAAAAAATAAAATAAAAATTTAAAAATAATAAAAATAAATTAGAAGACAGAAGCTCAAGCAGAAATCAACAGGACAATATAGCCCTATTCTTTTGCGGCTTGTAAAAGCCGCTTTTGGTTTTTGCTACAGTAACTAACTTTTAAATAGAGTATTTTTTTAAGATGGGGTCTACAAATTAATTATAGTACACATTAAAAAACTAATATCTGTACCATCAAAAATCGCAAATGAGTATCTCTCTTTCTATAATTTTTGTCGTAAACAGTCAAAAAGCTATCAGCTACAGTAAAAAAACAGACCCTGTATATTGGACTTTTGTTACGAGGTGGGATAAAATATTCACTTCCAAAAGGGCAATCTTATCCGTAAGGGCAGAGCATGAGCATCAGGGGTAAAACCGTCCAGTCTTCTCGTTGCAATCTTCCAAACGAAAACCTCCGCATCATCCAAAATTGCATAACCTCAAAAGTCACAGACATTTCCTCCCTCACTCACTGAGCCTCAAGTCCTCAACATCTGTGTTCCTGTAGCCTCTCTGTGTGTCCACCGTGTCTAGCTGTCTCTCCTCTCCCTCTGGTTAAGCTTTGCCTGTGGTAGTTTGGTGTTTGGCGTGGCGGCGTGTAGAGGCAGAGGCCAAGAAATCTTTAGGAATTAAGGGGAAGGAAGAAGAGGAGGAGGAGAAGGTGCCAAGAAATTGCCATTTGGATTTGGGGAGTTCTCTAAATTTGTCGCTGCGGTGAGAAGCGCTCGATCTCCTTCCTGATCCTTCTGTTTCTTGGCCCATCTTGCCGTGTTCTTTCCTTGGTTCTTGATTTGTTAGGTTGGAAAAGAGTGACCCTTTTTTAATTAGGAAAAGAGCAATCTTGGGGGCTAGCTTGGGGATTGTTATTTGTTTCTCCTAGGCGATTAATTGTTTCATTTGCCTTTCGTTTTGCTGGGAGGAAATTGTTCTTGGTCTATGGTTGAGTTGGGGAGGAAATGTTGATGTGAACCAACTGAAAAAGGGGCTTCTTTTGACGCTGCCTTTTGTGAGCCCACTTAGTGCTTATCTTATCTCACTGGCATTTCCATTTACTAGTTGGTAGCTATCCCAACTCCAAGAGAGAAAAAAGTAACATAAGTGTGAAAAACAAGGGAACTAAGCCTATGGATTGCCATGTATTGATATGACTTGTGTATGATCGATGCCACTTTTCAGTTAACCCAAGAAATGATATGTATGCTAGATTTAGTTCTTTCCTGAAAGTATTAGAAGTTACATTTAAATTTAGTTCTAAGGTATAATTTTGTTGTTAGCCCAATGATTGATGCCATAGCAAGACCTTCAGTGCTAGGTACAGTTCTGCTTTTCTGACTGCTGTGTGGCATGATGACAAATAAATTTTTAGTCGTGGTCTCACAGTTATGTGCAATGCTAGGCAGGATCATGTGTTGTCTCCAGGGAAATTTAATTTCCAAGATATACTGCATGGCACATTGATTGCAATAATTCAACCATTACTATTTTGCGGTATGAGCTTGGTGAGCCCATAGCCATGCCAAATGGTGGTATATTGGGCAGTAGCTACTACGCTGGAGGAGACTGTAATGGAACATGCAAATAGGCTGGAATTTTGGACGTACATTGCTCGAATTAATGGCAATGCCAGTTCATTCAACACACTGTTGCCACTGTAGGATGAGCAGGAATTGGGATGGATCAAGTTTCCTTTAGCCACCTTGCCTTGTCTGTACTAGTCTGTTTATTAAAGGTATAAGAACAGATCTCACCAAATAGGTTTTGAAGTTTATGTGTGAGCTGATTCCAATGGCGCAATGACAAGTCCTGATTGGCATGCCAGGTAATGCAGCTAGATACATTACAGTGGCGAAGGTGGCATGACACAACAGTTTTATACTGATATTTGTGATTGGTGAGAAAGGGAAATGATTAGATTACGTATTGTTTGCATCATGCTGATGGAAGGTGGTCCTTGAATTCGTACTTTTGTGTTATTTTGGTAGGAGAGTGTGGTCCATTTTATTAAATGATGTTCGGAGTGGATATTGTGGTCCTAAACAAGAAGATAAATGTGCTTTGTTTTGGATTTTTGGAGAGCCCATCATGAAAAAAAAATCATGAGATGTTTTCATGTTATACTGGAATACATAGGTTATAAACTAGAATCTATCGGTTAGAATCTTATAGTTACTATTTTCACATGCTTTGCATTTTTGCCCTGGAGCAAAATGTGCTACTTACAAACCAGTAAATAATTCATGGTTTTTTTAGTGGTGCGTGTATTCTGTATCAACTACACCTCCATGGAGGTTTTCATTCTGTTGTGCTGTTGCTTTTGTAGGAATTAATTTTAATTGTGGGTGTTCAATTATAATTTATTCCCTGACATTAATTATTTACCCACTTTTGTGGGCTTTTTTCACTTTTTTGAGAATGTACAAGTCACGTGTAATTGGTTTTTAGTCTATAATAGATGATGTAGTAAGGTAGGTGTTTTATAAAAAGAAAATGTGAGCATGTAGTGTGTTTCAAGGTTATTAAGTCAACTAGTCGATACTACCCTCCTAAGGACCGACTGGTCGACTAGTCGGACGGCCGACAGGTACTATTTGTACTGTTTATACAAATATGTATTGTAACACTCAGCCAAAGGAAAAAAAACCCTAACCCCTAGCCTTAAAAGGCCAGGGGCTGTCTCTTACCCCTTCATGCGCCGCCAGTCCGCCACCACCATACCCCTAAGTCTTTCTTCCTCTCTTTCAATCTCTCTCTCTTCCTCTCTCTCTCTCTCTCTCCTATTTTCCCTCTCTCCCTTTCGCTCAGGCGTCTTGGGGGCTAATGGCCGACCGGCTCGTCGGTGCGGGGCACGGCTCTGGCTCGCGCGGATGGGCGGCGCCGGCGCTTGGCTCTGCATCCAGCGGCACGGAGGCTGGCGGCGGAGCGAGCACGGGACCGGGGCGGAGGGAGGCCGGGGAGGCGGAGGAGGCCGAGAGAGGGCCGGAAGGAGGAAGCGAAGGAGGAGGAGGAGAGGCGGGAGGAGGTTACTCGATCTAGATCGCGACGACGGCAGCGATCGCAGTCGGATCGGATCGGCGGCGGCGCAGCATCGCTTCACTCGAGTTCCGCACTCTCTGGCTCTGGCTCGCTTCACTGATCTGGATCGCTTCACTGGCCCGCACTCGGTACATATCCCTCTGCTGCTTCACTGCCTCCCCCAAGGTGCCCAACTTGCCGTCGCCTGGTCGACTAGTCGACCAGGCACCCGACTTGCCGCCGCAAGTCGAGTCGCCGGCGCAAGTCGGTCCTGGCTCACCAACTTGTCGACTAGTTGACGACTTAATAACCATGGTGTGTTTGATGTTTGAGAAAACAAACAATGCTTGCTAGAAGTTCATATTTATATAAATAAAAACAATTGATGATATTCAAGGCACCTCATTTGTTTTGAGACAAGAAAATCCCACAATAATCATAAAAAAAGGAAAAAATCATAGAAATTCTCATATCAATCGAAAGAAAAGGAGAAGGATCTCCACCACTTATTTTGGTAGTGCCAGATTATAACGGTGCAGATTAATTATATATAGATATTAGAATTATATAACAAATACAATTATATTTTGATTATAGTAAGTAGAGTTGTATATCAAAGTTAACTGTATCATATAACTGGTGATATTCAATGCACCTCTTTCATTTCAAAGCAAAAAATCCCACAATAATCTGAAAAAGAAAAAAAATCGTAGACATTCACATTAATCGAAAGATAAAGAGAAAGATCTCCACCACTTATTTTGATGGGGCTAGATTATAACAATGCAGATTAATTATATATAGATATTAGAGTTATATAACAAATACAATTGTATTTCAATTATAGAAAGTGTAGTTGTATATCAAATACAACTATATCATAATATTTAGCTGTACAGTTGCACGGGTAAATATGCTAGTTCTTTTTATAATTTCATGTCCCCGAGATTGCATGTATATGTGAAGGTACTGATTTTTGTTGTAAAGGCCTAATTATTGGTATTCTTTGATTTTCTCTTTGCTGCGGAAGGTTGTGGAATCATGGTTTCGAAGTCATATTCAAATCTTCTAGAAATGGGTTCTGAAGATGTGTTTGACTTTCAACAACCTTTTAGATCTCTTCCCCGTGTTGTGACCTCTCCTGGCATCATATCTAATCCTGATTGGGAAACAAGTAACGTTGATGATTCAGTTGGTTCTGCATCTTCTTGTTTTGAGAGAAAAATAGTTGTTTCCAACTTTCTTCCACTAAACTGTACGAAAGATGAAGCTACCGGACAGTGGTCCTTTTCAATGGATGACAATCAACTTCTTGTACAACTTAAAGACGGTTTTCCAACTGAGAGTGAAGTTGTTTATGTGGGTAGTTTGAAGGTTCAAGTTGATCCTAGTGAGCAAGATCAAGTTTCTCAGAAGATCTTTAGCGAACACAGATGCATACCAACTTTTCTCCCAGCTGATCTCCAGCAGCAGTTCTATCATGGCTTCTGCAAGCAGCAATTATGGCCGCTTTTCCACTATATGCTTCCTGTTTGCCTTGACAAAGGTGAGCTCTTTGACCGCTCCCTTTTTCAAGCCTATGTTCGGGCCAACAAAATCTTTGCTGACAAAGTTATGGAGGAAATCAATTCAGATGACGATTCTGTGTGGGTTCATGATTATCACCTCATGCTTCTCCCAACCTTTTTAAGAAAGAAGCTGCACCGGATCAAAGTTGGCTTCTTCCTCCACAGCCCATTTCCCTCCTCTGAAATCTATAGGACACTGCCAGTAAGGGATGAAATCCTAAAGTCCCTGCTCAATGCTGATCTCATTGGCTTTCAAACATTTGACTATGCCCGCCACTTCCTTTCATGTTGCAGCAGACTGTTAGGCCTTAATTATGAGTCAAAACGTGGTCACATTGGCATAGAGTACTTTGGCCGAACGGTAAGCCTCAAGATCCTTGCTGTGGGTGTACATGTTGGCCGGCTTGAGTCTATTTTGAAATTGCCTGCCACAATTAGCAAGGTTCAAGAAATCGAGCATAGATACAAAGGCAAGATGGTGATGTTAGGTGTAGATGACATGGATATCTTCAAAGGAATCAGTCTAAAGTTGCTTGGCTTGGAACTTCTTTTGGAGAGAACTCCAAAGCTTAGAGGGAAGATTGTCCTTGTACAGATTGTCAATCCTGCAAGAAGCACTGGAAAAGATGTGGAGGAAGCAATAAATGAAACTGTCTCTGTAGCTGCGAGGATTAACAATAACTATGGTTCTGCTGATTACAAGCCTGTTGTCCTAATTGACTACCCGATTCCCTTCTATGAAAAGATTGCATTTTATGCTGCATCTGACTGCTGTATTGTAAATGCTGTGAGGGATGGAATGAACTTAATACCCTACGAGTATACTGTCTGCAGGCAGGGAAATGAGGAGATTGATAACCTCAGAGGTGTTGGTAAGGGCTCAATCCACACAAGCACACTAATTGTGTCTGAGTTTGTTGGTTGCTCCCCATCTCTTAGTGGTGCTTTCAGGGTAAATCCCTGGAGTGTTGAAGATGTGGCCGATGCATTATATCATGCAACGGATCTGACACAATCTGAGAAGAAGCTGCGGCATGAGAAGCATTATCACTATGTTAGTTCTCATGACGTTGCCTACTGGGCACGCAGCTTTGCCCAAGATCTAGACAGAGCTTGCAAGAATCACTATAGCCGAAGATGTTGGACCACTGGGTTTGGCTTGAATTTTAGAGTTATAGCTCTTTCTCCTGGATTTAGAAGACTTTCTTTAGAACAGTTTGCTTCTTCTTATAAGAAGACTAACAGGAGGCTGATATTTCTGGACTATGATGGCACCCTTGTGCCCCAGTCATCAGTCAACAAAGCTCCAAGTGCAGAACTGATTTCTATCCTTAACAACTTGTGCAATGATCCGAAGAACTGTGTATTCATAGTCAGTGGAAGAGGGCGCACTTCCCTAAGCGAGTGGTTTGCTTCATGCGAGAAGCTTGGTATTGCCGCTGAACATGGCTATTTTATCAGGTAATAGGATCATAGAATTTTTTCGTATACACACCAGTATGTAATTTTCTCAGTATTGAGTATTGACTGATGAACCATGTTTGTTCTTACAGATGGAACAGAGCAGCTGAATGGGAAACAAGCTCATTACGTCTAGATTGTGAATGGAAACACATTGCTGATCCTGTCATGCACATATACAAGGAGACAACTGATGGTTCTTCAATAGAGTCGAAGGAGAGTGCTCTGGTATGGCATTATCAGGATGCAGATCATGACTTTGGCTCCTGCCAGGCAAAGGAGCTGGTGAGTCATCTTAAGAGGGTGCTAGCAAATGAACCTGTTGTCGTGAAGCGTGGTCATCAGATTGTAGAAGTTAAACCCCAGGTTTGTGCATTCAGATTTTTTCCCCCACAACCATTTGGTATATTTGATCACCCTCATGCTTTTTGAGCCTCGCAATATCTGAACGAACGCATCATTCATTGATACAGGGAGTTAGCAAGGGGATAGTTGTGGACAAGGTCATACGAACATTAGCCAACAATGAGAAAGCACCGGATTTTCTGATGTGCATTGGTAATGATCGATCAGATGAGGACATGTTTGAAAGCATCAACAACGCTACTTCTCGTTCTCTGTTTCCTGCCGTTCCAGAGGTCTTTGGCTGCTCCGTTGGCCAGAAGGCTAGCAAAGCGAAGTACTACGTCGACGGATGCAGCGAAGTGATCAGACTACTCAAGGGTGTAACGGCCATGTCCTCTGGAAGGGAGGCTGTCAGCCATAGCCATGTGACCTCCGAAGATATACTTGAGATTGTCACTTGAGCCGCCGCTAGCAATTAGCTCGAATCTATTAGCGAGGTGTGTTCAGTCCGACATCCTCGAATCTCCGACGACCACCGCTGCTCATCGTTGCCAAAACAAGAAAACACCATGAGCTCTAAACTAGCCGACATGAAGCGTCGCCACCGATGGCGAAAAATACAGCAGATACAAACTGTAAGGTATTCATTTAAAGTTAAAAGACCATCAGTGGTGATGTACTGTACATAAAGAGTGTGGACTACTACTTCTGGGAAGTGATGCTGCAGGTACTCACAGGACCTCATGTCTCTCGGCATAAAGCATGGGGTATGTTCTTTTCAGCATTGATTTTTAGTAGCGATTTATAGTTTTTAGACTATTTATGAGAGAGAGTACGGAGTAATATAAACTCACATAAGATTTTAACCGATATAGAATGTAATACTAAAAAAAAGAATGGGGGCAGCTGGGCCAGGCCTAAGGCCTTGTCGGTCCAACCCATGCCGCCCCCTATAAAAGGGGATTCTGGGGGGAGGAGGCCAAAGGGAAGCTGCTCTCCTCCCCTGTTTTGCATGCCGCCGTCGTGCCCCCGTGCGAGTGGTGCCGCTCTCCACTTTCCCCCTGGTGTCGTCTCGTCGCCACCACTACTCCTCTCTCACCTATAGTCGTCGCCACTGTCGCCCCTCTAGCTGCGCCTCGCCTGCCCCCACGTCGTAGCTGTCGGGCCATCGCTTCTCCGCGCCGCAGCCGCCGCAAGTGCCAACGCCGTTCCCTTGTTAGTCGTCGTCACCACCCAGCGCTGTCGCCCTTACTCGGTCTGGCCGTGCGCTGTCACTACTGCTAGCCAGCCGAGGGAAGGAAGGAACTTGGGATAGCCGTGGGGAAGGAGGAGCCAAGCTCAGCCAGGAATCTAGGGAGCCGGCCAAAGTAAGAGGGGAGAGGTGGCCGCTTGCGAGAGAAGAGGACAGGGAGGGAGGAGTGGAGAAGGTAGCAATCGGGAGGAGCTGATTGGCTGAGAAGAGAGAGTGGGGAGTGATCGGCCAGGGAAGGCCGATCGAAGAAAAG
This sequence comes from Melocanna baccifera, assembly GCA_036346265.1. Taxonomy (NCBI): domain Eukaryota; kingdom Viridiplantae; phylum Streptophyta; class Magnoliopsida; order Poales; family Poaceae; genus Melocanna; species Melocanna baccifera. The sequence continues at coordinate 17,017,107 of CM070700.1, read as the reverse complement.
AGATGAGGCCGGCCGAGTAAGAATGGAAGGAAGGAAGAGGAGAAGAAAAGAAAGAAAAAAAAGAACTGACCGGCCGAAGGAAAAAAAGGGGGAGGAAGGAAAAGAGGAAAAAGAAGGGGAAAACCGGTCCGATGCCTGATCTGCCAGATCCAGCCAAGGCAGCACCCTGATTCAGTCGTTAGAGACTACGGTAACGCCTCAAAACCGTTTCCCCGCTTCTGTATCATTTTGCGTAGAAGTTAAAATATCGGTTCTTGGGATGTCGAGTAGCGAGATAAATGCGTATGTTGGTTGGAACACGGCTAGCGGTTGAAATCCATGTGCAGAGCGGTGATGTGATGGCTATGTGAGTGTAGAACTGGGGAAGTGCGATGGCCGTGTAGTGTTGTGTCGGTGCATGTGCGACCGACTAGTATTTAATGAATGATTAGTGAGTTGGTGAGTAGTAGTGAGTACTTTGGATGAGTATATAAAGACCATGAGGTGAGATGATGATTAGAATAGATTAAGAGGTATGGGTTAATCAGTATAGACTAACTAACAGAGGTAGTTGCTAGGGCTCTACAGAAGGCTGGAACGATGAGTTCGGTAGTAGATTTTAGGAGTCATGTCTTTGGGGTGCCCGCAGCTGGTATGGGATACCACGACCGTCAGGACTGAAAACAGTGGGTTAACTGATATAGTCTGTAAATTGTGACTACACCTACGAGGGTAAGCTGATAGACTACCGAACCCAGATTATTCGATATGTTATGTTTCGGGTTTAAAAGACTCAGTCGTTTCAGCACCTGGAACAGAGAGATGGTATCTAGTGGAAAGTGTAGCATGTGTTGGTTTGTGCGTAAGAACGCTGCCATTAGAATATGTGCATGTATTGCTATAATGTGTTAAGGTGGGTTGATGTTTGTACAGGTGACGATTTAGATCTAGTGCCATCCACACATCGTCCGTCAGGTTAACAGGCAAGTGCATAGTAAAATGATATATTTGGGAAGTGATTGCTATGAATTTGGTTTTGATGCACTATCTACCTTGCTATTATGAGTTGTTTATTTCTGTTGGCATATTGGCTTAACAATGAATGTTGAGTTATGGCACATGTAAAGAATACCCGATGCTATTGTATTAACAAATAGTAGTTAATGGAACATGACATGTTGATCTGTTTAAATAGAGAAACTGTATTGCATGCATTCATATCATGAGAATAGACGGCCTTTGTGGCGTCTATGGTCTACTCTGTGTGGACCCTCCATGGGAGTGACGAAAGATTTACTTTGGTAGGCATTTCACGGGAGTGAAGAAAGATCTACTTCGGTAGGCACTCCACGGGAGTAGAGGTTGAGGTCCCCGTATGAAAGAGGACGGGCATGAGGTCCCCACATGAAAGAGGGCGGGATTGGGTGAGCATCGACGAGTGCTCACTCCGCTATACCGGTATAAGCTAAAGAACGGAAAGATATATGCATGAGCATACGCATTTGTATGGTGACAGAGAAAAATAGCAAATATGTAAGTAAGGATTGATAAAGAATGAGAAAGGTTATGTGAAAATGAATGGAAGCATCTATGTTGGATACAAAACGTTATGCACATCTGTTGTTATTGTTTTACTTTGTTCTTACTGAGTCTTCGGATTCACCCTTACTTTGTTGATGTTTTTAGGTGTATGATGAAGGTGACATGCATGGGCGGAAGTAGTACATGTATATTCCCACGTGCAACAGTAACTCACATATCATCTCTAATAGTTGTCATCCAAGTTTAATAGCTGCTTTGGTAGTTAGCATTAAATTTGTATGCTTATTGTGTCATTGAGTGGTACAGAGGCTTTGTTGTCGGATCTAGTAGCAGTAGATTTAAGTGGTATAGTTTTTTAAGGTCATGGTAGCATTCCGGGTCTAAGCGTTGGGCCGAGGTGTTACGTAGATGATGTGGACACTTATGTTTCTCGGCATAAAGCAATCATCAAGACAGCCACAGGCTAACCACCAGGATTCAGGATTTCAGCGAAAACCGGCCAGCTTCCCAAGTACCGCTTTGTCCCAAGATGGTCACCCTGGCTAGTAACCTCTTTTTTTTTTCGCAAAAATGTGTATATATACTTGTGTAGCTCTACGTATGCTCCAACCATTTAAGCTTCAATAATCACAAGAAAAAACCCAAGCCCCTAAGAAAAACCGACAGCTACCGGGCCTGGTTTTCCGGAACCGGCCGGCTCCGGGATCTGGCCGGTCCGGTACTGGAACCCAGACCTTTGTAACTACCGTGCCGTGCAGCTACCGATAACGACTGCGTGCAAGAGATTGCCACGAAAAGGTGGTCGACGCTTTCTTACAGATGTCGCTAGCTAGGCTCCAAAAGGCAAGGTGTGGCAAGCACTGCCTCGTGCTCTCCATGCAAACTTTCTGATTACCCTTGCTGCTAGGTATAGTACATGTCAGTTGAGCTTGGGAAGCTCAAGGCATGTACATCGCGGTGCTTTGGCTGGGTGCCACCTAGACTCGGATGTCACCGTAGAGATGAGATGGTATCTTGCAGGATATCAGAGCAGCTTGCGGATGCTGTGGATGCTTGGAAGAGAGAGCACATGATCCGGTAGAGAAAGGAATGGAGAGAAAGAGAGAGTGGTGCACCTTGTTTCACCATGGTGGATGGATCCGACGAAGCGAGCTAGGCGACAACCGAATTTGGTGACGCGAACTCGGGCTACGGCTGGATCTGGCGAGGCAAACTCGGGCGACAGATAGATCTGGTGAAGCGAGCTCGATGACGGCCAAATTTGAGGAGGCAAGGTCAACGGAGGCCACATCCAGTGAAGCAAACTCGGCGGCGGTTGGATTTGAAGGCGGATGATCGCGGTGCCGAGGGCGAAATCATGGCGGTGATAGGACAGGAGATGGGCGACGGCAACGGTGTCTGGTTGGCGACTGCTGGCGTTAGTGAAAAGCGGCAATGGAGCCATCACTAGAAACGGAAGTTGTAGCAAAGATCAAACAGGGAGGGAGAGGAGGATGTTGGGAAATGAGGGAGGGAAGGAGAGAGTGACAAAAGGTGGGGGAGAGAGGATAGAGTGAGAAAAAGTAAGAAGGTGGCGAGTGGGACGGGGTGGTTGTTGTCATATCTTTTTTTTAGGATTTCTAGTGTAAAATATTAAATAAAAGTATACCCAGATAGTTGGAATAAAAAATTTTAGAGGCTGAAACATAAATATCACTATGGCTCTGTGAGCTACCATACATTAGGTAATAGGGAACTTTCGATGTTGACTTGGATATCTTATCCATAGGTAGAAAATAAAACCACCACTTAAAACACCTAGTTTGACAGGTTGGTCCGGTCGTGCAATCCATCGTCAAATGACCAGGAGATTTGTAGGGCTATGATCCTTCATATTTGTTACTTAGTAGAGCATTGATACGGTCATAGACACAATTCAGAGAACCATATGACAATTCAGTGGTTAAAGTTGTCCATCCTTGGTCGTCCTTATACGGATGGTCGCATGTTCCGATCCTTACTTAGATAGTTTGAGTTAAAGGATTAATTAGTTTAATTACCTCGAAATCTTAAAGAAAGAGTTAGACAGTCCTTGTCTCCTTGAGCTAACCAACCAAAAATATAATTTGTGCTAGTCAAACTAAAGGGCCTCGTAACTAACAGTAAGGAATCAGCATGTTAAGGCCAGAAAAAAAAAATTAAAATTTGTTGTCAGCTAGTAATGTGTAACTATCATGTCCGAAGGCGTGGTCCAGCGACAGTCACTGTAGACTGTACTGTACAACTAACTTGGAGAGCATAGACCATAAAACTCAGCTAAAACTTTTATTGTTAGTAGATGGGTTTAGCTACCTCTCACCTATCATTAAACCCCCTAACCATTTCGACCTGATCTTCACCTTCACCTCATACTCATAGCTAGTTAATTTCAACAAAACAAACACAAGAACAATGCCACCACGCCGCAGCTAGCATGGCGGATTAATCGCGAATTATATCAGACGGTTCAGATCGTGAGTTTGCAATGTCTCATTTTAAACTAATGCAAGCTACGAGTGCCATATATAGGCATGTTCTTTTAGGCTGTGGCTTATAGTTTTTAGCTAAATTTTTTGAATTTTAGCTGTTTGCGATAGAGATTACGGAAAGAGAAATACTCGTTTGCGATTTTGGATGGTACAGATGTTGAGTTTTTAACGTGTACTATAATTAACTTGTATACCACGTTTTCAAAAAAATATTTCATTTAAAAGTTAAATACTATAATAAAAATAAAAATAATTTTTAAAATCGGCTTCAAACAGGCTCTATATCGAGTGGTCACGAGCGAACAGGAACGAAACAAGTGAGAACACAAGCAACAGACTCCTGTTATATTGTGCTGCAGGGACAGTGCCACAGTAATCTGACCTATGGCCATCCTCTTGTAGTACAACAAACAAGACATAAGTCCATGGAAAGATCAATCACAAGGATATTCTGCTAAAGTACAAAATTTGTAGGCTATATGTCTGTTGTATGCAGCAACCTGGACGTCAGTTCTGATGATATTGTACAGGGAAAAAGGCCAAAAAATCACTAAAAAAGAGGAAGAGAAGATGGCATGATTACACAAATGATTAATTAGCGGCAAAACTCTGTCAAGAAATGCTTATTGCTAGCTACTAACAAAAGGCACAAGAAAACGTATGTGTGCGTAGTGTAGTAGTGCCTATCAGGCGTCGCTTTCTTGCCTCGTGCGTGTGCCATTCTCCCTCGCCGGCGCCCACGGCAGGCCGTCGTCCGCTGGCGACGAGGCGCCGGAGCGGAGGCCGGAGAGCCACCTGTCGCCGCCGCGCCATTGCCAGATCTTGGACACCGAGAAGCTGTCGCCTCGCCCGCCGGCGCAGACCTTCTTGCCCTGCAGGTCGTGACTGCTCGCCGTGGTTGTTACACCGGCGGCGGTGCTCCTGCTGCTGTCTTTGCCGTTCGGCCAGTGTACGGACACTAGTAGGTTGTCGTCGCCGAGCACGTACTGGTAGGAGCCCATGGAGTAGCACCGCCTAGCGTCGATGCAGCTGCTGGTGCTCGCCTCGCCTCCGCCGGCGTCGGCGCTGCCCTGCAGGTTCTTGAACCGGCCGAGCCTGACCAGGAGCACGACGCTGCCTGCGGCGGCCTCGTTCGATGCCTCCTGTTCCTGCTTCTGCTCCTCGATGTCCGGCTCGACGGAGGTGCCCGCGGCGGCGGCGAGGGCGCGACAGAGCGGGCACGTGGAGCTGGAGCGGAGCCAGGTGTCGATGCAGGCTGCGTGGAACGCGTGGCCGCAGAGCGGGAGCAGGCGGAGGCGGTCGTCGCCGGCGAACTCGCAGAGGCAGACGGCGCAGTCGAACGGCCTCTTCTCCCCCTTGGCTCCAGCCAGCTCGCCGTATGCGAACGCTGGCAGCGCGTCGATGTCGGCCTGGTCGAGCCCGGGCCCCGCGCCGCCGTCCTCGTGCAGGTGGAACAGCTGCTGCAGCTGCCGCTCCACCGCCTCGGCCCTGACGTTGGCGTGGTGGCTCTTGAGGAAGAGCCGGCGCAGGATGTGCAGCAGCCCGGACACGAGCAGCACCACGGCCAGCACCACCATGATGAACAGCACCGCCGGCGTTATCCTCGCCGCCATCGCCGATGAGCCCGGCTGCTGCCTTGCCGCTGCCTTCGCAGGAGGCGCCACCGCCGGCGCCGGCGCAACCGCTGCGCGCGACGACGACCAACCACCATTACCACCGCCCAAGAAACCATCCCCGCTCTTGATCTCCCGCCCAAGAAACCAACCCGCCCTCCTCACCGTCGCCATATTCTTGCTCCCTCACTCCAATGCAGCACTCATCCAAAACCAAAACCAACAACCTCTCTCTCTCTCTCTCTCTCTCTCTCTCTCCTGTGCTCTCCTCTATATCACCAATCCCAGGTAGCTAGCTAGATCAATCAGTTGAACCTGAACAATCACACACCAAACAAGAAGAAAAAAACAAAACAAAATCTCCCCAAAGAAGTCAACCAGGGAGCTATCTAAGCTAAGCTAAGTTTTTTCGAAACTTCATCGCGATACAACGTTGCGCAATATCGTATGGTATTCCCCTTCCCCTCCTCGCCGTCGTCTTCTCGGGCTATAAACTCGTCGTTGGTGTATGGATGTGGGGTGGCCGTGCCGCGCTGCGGTTAGCGAGGCGTTTTCTATTGCGTCAGTGTTGTTGGAGGTGGTTGGACCGATGGATCATGGACGATGGGTGCCTGCCTGCCGAGCGAGCGTGGCTCTGCATCCTGGCTGAAATTTTGCAGCGAATCATGGTGGCCGGCCGGGACAACGACGGTTGACTCCCGGCAAGGTAAACTTACGAGGAGAGGACGGTGGTCGCGTGAGGACCGTTGGATCGGCACCGTCCACGCCGTCAGACGGCTGAGGATCTGGGTAGTTACATGGAGAAGGAAGGACGGCCCCATCCCGTCGATTAATCGGCCAGTCCTTGAGTTCAACAACGTGCACATGCTATGGATGGACCACTTACATATCGATACAGGTGTGTTTTCCACGTACAGAATTCGATACCATAGGGTTTCTCGCCCGGAACAAGGATATATTCCTACATGAATTAAGCGGGTGTTTAGAATGATGTTACTTTATTTTTTATTATAGCTGACTTATTTTATTACTGTAGCTGAGTTGTCTTATTTAGTATAATTAATTTAAAAAATTTTAAAAATAAAAAACATATTAACCTATCATGAATAATGAAAAGGGATATAGGAAAAAACAAAAGCTAAAAAAGTCCAAAAAATAAAAAACCAAAATAGATAAAATTAATAAATAATAAAAAAGTAAAAATCAAAAGGTATGAGCTAAATTAAGCGGTGCGTAAGAAGAAATCATGCCGTCGAAAATAACATCTCCGTAAAATTTCTGGCACAGACCACCCATGCACGGCTACCATCCCCGTAGTGTTTTTTTTTTTTCTGCAGAATGTGGTGCCCGATTGATTTGTGGCAAGTACCAACCAGGCCATCGTGTCCGTTGCGTGATGGGGCAGCATCTGATCCGGCCACGGGCATATGGTACGCGCTGCCAGGACGGTCGTGCTGCTCCGTGTTAGGGTTCGGTTCGGTCGCGTCGACTCGACAAGTGGTTGGGCGTCAGGGTTCCTCAATTTCTCTGCTGTTACGAAACATGATGGTTTAGAGTTATAGATAAATATCTAAACTATTTTTTGTCTATTTTTCTTTATATATAAGTGCTTTGAGTCATTGTAAGTGAACAATCAATGATCAATAAAGACTACAATTGAACTCTCTATTTCTGGTATTCTTGTGTGTGCAATTTGATTGTATTTGATGATTACATTGTATATTGCACTGCCGTTCGCTGATCAACATTGTTTCTCAACACGTTATCAGCACGAGTCTCTACAAAGGTACACGGTATGCAATTTCCAAACCAATATACTATGCATTGCAGTTAATATTCCTCAATTGAGATTGAATTTATATTTTCTAGCAATGCCAGGCGTAGACCAATCTCGTAGAAAATGTTCCTACTAGCAGATCATATTTGTTTGGTTCTAGATATATAATTGCAATACTCTAAACCGATTTGCTACTAGATAAACATCAATGTACATGGAATTTATATCGTATTGCTAGATCAGCATCCTATGAACATACTAGATAAATCTGCTGGAACCTCGATTTGGAACATACTAGATCAAGATTCTATGCAGTGTTATACCATCGCATTCGAAAACCAAAGGCGCCACCGGTCGCGCCGAGCACTGGGCGGCGGTCGCGCGGTTGTTGCACCCGACCTCGCCATCCGCGCTCGTGGAACACGCCGCGTTGCTGTTCGCCGCGCCGAGCATTCGGGCATTTGGCCACTCGCGCTGCCGCCACCGGCACGCGTTCGATCGCTGCGGATCGCTCGGTGGCCACCAACCGCACCTTGCTCGAAGTCGACGGCGGTGCTGGGCTCTCCCACGCCACCGCTCCGCCGCCGCCGAGACTCCAACGCCCGCCGCCGCTGGGAACCGCTCCGCCGCCGCGTCGATGGGCTGGCGCCGACCACCGCAAAGTGCCTTTTCCCCTCGCCGAGCCGCACTGCCGCAGCCGCGCCGGCCATTGCCTGCGCCCTCGCGCGCTGCCGCCGCCGCCTCGCGCTGCGGCGCGGCCGCCAGAGCCGTGCTCGCGCGCGCCGCGGCGCGCTGTGCACCGACGCCCCTACCACACGCCCATGCCGCCGGCTGCGCACCGCCGCCCTTGCGCCGCCCGCCCGCCGGCCGTTGCCGCTCCAGTGCCCGCATGATCCGAAAGTGGGGGGCGTGGCCCTGGTCTTGCGGGGGGGTGGGGGAGAGAAGGGGGAGGTGTGGACTGGGTCTTGCGGCTGGAGGTGGAGGAGTGGTCGGTGGAGTTTTGAATGGATCGAGTGGCCAGTGAAAGGATAAGGCTGGCACAATTTACAGAAAGGTCCTCAGGCTATTATAAACACAATTATGTGATGAAACTTTCGGTTAAGCCCCTAGGTTTTTGATCGGCCAAGCAAAAAGAAGTGATGTGGGCCTCAATCGGAAGAAAAGGAATTTTAGGCCGATAATGATTTGCGATTTAGCCCCTGAAGTTTTAGCTAATTAAGCATAATCGTTAAAATGCTAAAATAAAACATAACCTTTGACCCTAAATTTTGTCAAAAAGTCCAGAAGACTATGTTTGGCTCTAACATATTTAAATTTTTTAGATTATATGAGCTTGTTTATAGTCTCTTTAGCACTTGGCATTATTATATTTTTTGGTTTGTTTTCTTCAGTATATTATTTTATGCATATTTAGTAATTCTGAAAATTATTTATTAATTAGCAAAAATTCATTGAAATTGCTAGAAAATTTCAGAAAAATTCTAGTATATGAGCTTCCGTCAATTTGTGAAACCTTAGATTTAATACACCTTAGAAGCATCATATTTCATTTCCTGGTATTGTGTGTTTGGAGATTTATTTAATGGGTTAATTCTAAAAATTGCTTAAATGCCCAAATAATCATCAGAAAATCCCAAGAGATTACTAGAAAATTTTGGGAAATGATAATTTATCTACGGAATAGATAAAAGTAAATCTATACTATTTACAGTCATTTAATGCACTTGAGATTGCTTACCAAAAGTAAGCATGTATAAAATCGTATGAATATTATATGATATTGGGCATCACTAAGTGGATGTTTGCATGCCCTGAATGGCTACAATTGTATCACCTAGGCTTATCTCATTGGCATATTATTATACCGCTGTCAAGCATAACGCTGACGTAGCTATACCCCCTTTTTACCGCTGAAAGGTAAAAACCAGGTAGTTGGTGAGGTATCACCTCTACTCTACTCTGGAGTATTATAGGTAGTCCTGTAAGTACTTTGCCAGGATATATTGCTCTTTCTAGGACTAGAAGTCCACATGAGAGTATTACTCCACCTTGCACCATCTTGTATCTGAACTAAGTTTAGGTAACTCGTATATTACCTATAAATAGGTACATTCACATGCAAGAATATGCCTACGATGAACAATATGGAATCCAGCAGCATTCTTCTAGTTATCCCTTAGCATTATGTGGATGCCATTTCTCCACACGAGTGACATCAATTGTATAAATACAGCTCCTGTCAAGCTTGATCTTGCTAATAGAGAGCACCTCTTATCTTTTCTGAGATTATGCATTAAATATTTTCCTAGATACCATAAATATTTTATCAAAATTGTTTTGTTAAACCCTTACCTCTGCTGAACAGTTGCTTAATAGAACACATTGCCAGTAGCGTATCTTACCTGAAGTACAGATTGATTAATCATGCATGGAATAACATTTATACATATTATGCCTGACATTTCAAAGTAATGATATGCCTCAATTCATTATTGCCCAAATGGCAATAGGAACAGTGTCATTGAAGGCACGAGAAATCTAGTCTAATGTTAAATCCCAAAAGGATCACCTCGACTAGAAAATGTTATAAACCTCAAAGACTTTAAGTCTATATATAATCCTATCTTCCATATTACCAAGTGTACGTTATTTTTACGCTAATAAAATTATACTCTTGAAGTAGTATAACAATAACTTATTGCTAAAAGCTCTGAGTTAAATTCGAAGTAAATGCCAGAAGTATACGCTATCACTTAAAATTTTGTGGTTGGCATGAAAAGGGGGAGGAATTGGGGCTATCGTAGGGGTGGCCCCCACCTAAACCCAGCTATCCTGTCAAAGGGCGTAGTTGCCCTCGGTCAGAGGCTTCGGTGTAAAGTTACGATTGTAAACACGCTCCTTTACGAGGGCACAGATATATATATACCATGCCAGCTCTTGGTAGAGATCAAGAGGTCATTTGTTCACCTAACTCTCCACTACCATACCCTCTCTCTCTCTGTTTAGTCTGTAGCCACAACAGGGGCATATGAGGAATATTAGAACCTCCGAGGCATATCCTAGGTCAAATACAGAAGCGAATAAGCCTGAAGCTGTAAATTTGAAAGATAATTAAACCTACTATCCACTGTTGGCAAAGCATTGTAACCCTCGAAGGGTAATTGATTTGTCTCCAGTAATCTAGTCGCCAGTATGCGACCACATACATGAGTGTTACATCGTAGCATGAAGCTACCGCACATATACCACTGGAAGCTATAATCATTTGCCTGAAGCAAACATAACTCTCAAATACTAGATGACCTATTGGATGTTAAATGATCCTGAATGATCTAAGTATGGTATATTCATTTGGCATTATAAATTACACTAAGCATATAAATTACCTTCCAAATTAATCACATATATTCCTAAAGAATAATTATTCCATCTGGAAGGTTAAACTAGAAGTATATTCTAGCAGAATATATATAAATATATTCTATATAAATTAATCGTCAGGCGTGTTTATGTGATAGTGTTATATTCATACTTATGCCAACATCCTGATGATGTACTTTATGCTGTCAAAGCATAATACATGTTGCACTAACACAAAACCTAAAGTTTTGTGCGATCTAAAATTTGAAGTCAGAAGTATGAGAAATTAGATCATAATATTGGGCAATATATAAGAAACTAGAATATTTCTGCTATCGCAGATCAATAACCCAACAGATGTTTGGGATAATCTACTGGAAGTAGAGATGCGCAGTTATCCATACCAATGCATTAATAAATATCTAGCTTACTACATTAAGAAAAGGAACCCCAATCAAGAATTAGTGCGTATTATGAGAACCAATAATTTTCCATATGATATCACCACCACAGCATACCGAGGGGATTTTAAAGTATGCTATTAAGCAAGATCACATCTCGGCATTAGGGGGAGAGTAATGCCCAAAATATTTGAATGCCGAGATATTTTCCTGAAGAAAGATCTTTACTATATGGTTCACGCACTAACTAAGCTAAATATAAGTTTAGTTGATACTCCTGTACGCCAAAAGCGGGAAGACTGCCAGATTTTCTTTGCTCATTGCATGGAGGAGTTACATAGTATTTACCTGAAGTAAATGTGTGCTAAGTTTGGAATACCCCGGGTTGAATAGTATTTCCATCTTTACGAAATTGACTTATCGGTCAGTGACCAAAACTCTATGGGGACACCTGTGGATCTAAGGTCTGGTGACGCTAGTCAAAATAAATTTTAAATACTCCTTGAATACTCTAGAAGAAAATTCACCCTGAAGATGAAATACCTCCTGAAGAGACTCATCCTGAAGATGAAAACCCTAGTAAATAAGGCGCGCACATATTATACTACTGGGGAACACGGAACTACCAAAAGGCTTTTGTTTTGGGAAATGACGAAGTTTGGTTAACACTGATGGACACTCAAATATGAGGATATTTGGAGAAAAGTTGTCGACAACCAATTTGCCTCTATAATTGCTAAAGGTTTCTCATATGAGAACATAAATCCAAAACCAAAATCCATGGCCGAGCATCTGAAGTGTTCATATCGGGTCGAAATGAAAGAAAGCAATTGAGGCTGAACCATAATCGCAAATGAAAGTCTTGGAACCTGTCCGTTCAGACTTGATGGGTCATTATGAAATAATGAGGTGGTGAAAGCGATGGTTCAAAGATCCCTATAGAGATCTATATTCTCTTGTTATGAATGAAATAATGTTCCGCTATATAATAACTCTAGTAGATGACATGAATGAGATATGCAGTTATCGGATTCTGAAAATCCTTGATGGGATCCCTGAAGGAACCCAAAGCTCAATCCCTGAAGGACTTGGTGTTTTGATAAGAAAGTAAATTACAACATGTATACATATGTATACAAAACTCATACCTGATAAACTCTTACTTAAAGAAAGAGTATCTCCTATAAGAGAGAGCATTTCCCTGAAGAGAAATCACTAGTTGATCGAAAATACACCAACGACTATGCGATCCCTAGAAGTGGATAAGGACCCATCCAAGACCTGAGGAAATGAAATAAGAAAGCTAAGACCTAGAAGTTCGCCACATAAGCACATATAAAGTGCATTTCCTATCAGAAGTTGATGAAGTGGCAATGTCCTCTGTTACCATGAAGGTATCATATGTTTGGTGGTAATGGCAAATTTATTAATCCCCTAAGTGCCAAAATTAAGACTGGTTACATTGACTCTGTGGTAGTATGATCATGCTATGAGTTCCATAGAACAGACGTTTGGTTATATGATTTACCCTAAGTGCTAAATGTTAAAGAACCTGAAATGTTTTAATAAGTTACATCCTGAAGAAATGTGGCATTATAATTAATTAACCCCCATATCCTTATTAGGATAAATATACTAGCCTACATTTATTTTTTAAAATGTGTTGAAGGCAGTGGAACAATAAGACTTCACCGGAAGTGGTCTTCAGGGGGAGCATATGCTAAACTTTATAGTTATACATGAGATTTAGAAAGTCTTAAATTTAGTCAAACCCAGATGGTATTGACTTGATGATCACGACCTTGATGGCTTTACCACTTATCGATATAAGTCCAATCGATGGACATGATAAAAGTCTTGAAGATCACAATATATCCTGAAGATATTTTATAAATCCTGAAGATATGTATTGCAAATCTTGAAGATAAGAGTTGCACTATTTTCCCTTAGTAAGTTTTTCCCATTGGGTTTTCTTGCTTGAAGGGTTTTTAATGAGACAACAGTTGTAATACAATTTAACGTGTGTTATGTACTCTTTTCTCCATTCCTTTTTTCCCACTGGGTTTTTGGAAGGAGTTTTTATTGAGGCATATACATATCATGGTATGAAGTCTCACCAGAATATGTTTAGCTTTGTCGAATAATCAGTCACATCCAGAAGTCATGTGGCATGAACATAATTAATGACCCCACCATTATCTATAAAGATAATGCTGCTTGTGTTGTACAAATACAAATGGGCTATGTTAAGAGCAATATCACGAAGCATATTGCTCCTAATGCTTTTATCCTCATGAGCTCAAAAAGAATGGGGAGATGAATGCTAAGTCTTGTGATAATCCAGCAGATTTATTCACAAAATCACTACCAGCCACTTGTCTTCACAAGTGTGTTCGAAGCATTGGTATGAGACGACTTAGATATTTACAAGGTTCAAGGGGAGCGAATCCCTAAACCACAGCCCATATGTAAGGTTAGAAGACTTACATGATCCTGAAGATCTAAATGATTGCACTCTTTTTCTCTTTGTGAGTTTTTCCTGAAGTTTTCTCACGCAAGATTTTTAATGAGGCAACAGGTGCCACAAGTAACGGATACGATGTACTCTTTTCTCCATCCCTTTTTTTCCACTGGGTTTTTGGGAGGATGTTTTGATGAGGCATGTGCATACCGCGGTATTCGCCCAAGAGGGAGTGTTACGAAATATGATGGTTTAGGGTTATGGGCAAATACCTAAACTACCCTTCGTCTATTCTCCTTTATATATGAGGACTTTGAGGCATTGTAAGTGAACAATCAATGATCAATAAAGACTACAATTGGGCTCTCTATTTCTGGTATTCCTGTGTGTGCAATTTGATTGTATTTGATTATTACATTGTATATTGCACTGCCGTTCGCCGATCAACATTGTTTCTCAACACCTGCGACCTAAGGCAACTCATGGGCTCCTACGGCGCCAGATCAGCATGCTGGCTGGCTGGGTGGCTAGCCACACTGGATTTCGACAACAAAAGGTGGTTCTGGCGTGGCCTGTGTGTGCTGCCAAGTCAAGCCCAACCAATCATGCATGCTAGGTTAACAATCTCCTGCATGGCTCGACGTGTGTGGCTGTATTATTGGCCGCCATGCATGGTGGGTTAGAGATACTAAATTGGATAAGTCAACTTCAATTTCATTCAGGCATGTCACTGCTACAAACACATATCTTCTGTAACACATTGAATAATGTGTTACGAAGAGATATTTCAGTAATGCATAATTTGTGTTACGAAGGCACCTCGTAATATGTTCTTAGTTAGGTGTTTAAAGTGTTACAGAGAATTACTGTAGCAACACAGAATATAAGTTACAGAGGGACGTTGTAACACATTATTCTAAAGTTTGAATATGTGTTACAAAATAATGATACATTAACGAATATAAAGACGTATTGTAATATATGACTTAATTGCAATATAACGTCTAAACCATCAACATACCTCTTTATTCTCAGTCAAATTTGTTTGCACCTATGCTAGCTACACTTCACACCTGTAAAAGAAAGTAAATATATGCTAGTTGTCTTGAATAGCATGGCACTAACGTAAATTTATCATATATTTTGGCAACCGTAGGTTGCCAAACTGAACTTTTGCTTACATTTAGGCCAAGATGGAGTTGCGACACACGTAAAACTATGTTGTTCTGGAAAAAAAAATAGTGAGTATCACGAAGTTGTTTGATAAACGATGTCGAATAGAATTTTTCGTACTCAACCAGGATAAAAGAAATCACAACCAACATTTCACCACATCAATGAAGCTAGCACAATGGCAAGGACGCACACTTGGAGATCTTGGTCTGTGTCTCGGAAAGAGCTACCAAATGAGGAAGAGTCTTGGTGACATGGAGATCTCGTATTTCATACCTGAGGTAAAGATGGTCAAATGATTTACAAGGTTCCCAACCCAAGGCCTCGAATAAATAAATACCCATGCTAGGAGTGAGCTAACACTACTACAGAAATCATCATCACAGACGGTTCAAAAACGTCATCACAGACGATTTTTTGAACCGTCTGAATTTATGGGTCAGTGATAATTGAAAGTTATCATAGATGGTTTGTGAGCCGTCTGTAATAAATACAATACAGACGGTTTGTAATTAGAACCGTCTGTGAAAAATACTATCACAGACGGTTCTATATATAGAACCGTCTGTGATACTCGCATATCACAGACGGTTCTAAATTTAGAACCGTCTGTGATGTGTGATCACAGACGGTTTATACTACAAAATTGTCTAGAATAGTTCATTCTATATCTAAAATTTTTTCTATTTTTCAGTTAGCCTCAGGAAATGTTAGCTATGCCTTTTGAAAACAAGCGAAAACAAGCAAATAGGATATCAAATATAGCAGAGAATATTTTATTTTCATTACAATCTACCATTACAACATCACAAGATTACAATCCACCATTACAACATCATAAGATTACAATCCACCATTACAACATCACAAGATTACAGTCTTACAATAGCAGAGAACATAGCAGAAAATAATGAAAGTAATAATAAAGGCTACAATGAAGAGAACAATGAAAGTAACATAGTAGAGAACAATCTAACATAACAAGCTCAGGTAGGCCTTCTTAACAACTGCCTCACTGTAAGCTCCTAGACAACACTAAACCCAACAAAGTAGCAACAATGGAGGCTACAATGGAGACCTAAACCCCATAGAATCAAATACTAGAAGAAACAATGGAGGGATAAAATGGGAAACAATAGAGACCTAAACCCCACAGACGCATTTGACGGGAGGGGGTGGATGGATTCGGGTGAGTATTTATAGAGGGGTCCAACTCAAACTCAGACGAAAAATTATGAAATTTTATAGATACGCGAGGCGGGAAACATATCACAGACGGCTATTAATTAAGAGCCGTCTGTGATATCCAATATCACATACGGTTCTTATTAAGAACCGTCTATAAAAACATCATAGACGGTTATTATTAAGAGCCATCTATGACATTGACTATATATACTCCGCTACAATATAAACAACAAGTCTCAAAGTATGAAATAGCAAGGTTTCGACGAGATCTACAACTTTGCAGTTGATACAAACCTCAAATTTCGAAGGGAAGATCAAAAATTTTGGCAAAAACATAATTCAAAAACTTCCAATTTGAATTTGAGACTACAAATGGCTGATTTTGCGGGTCTTCGAGGGTGACTAGCACAAGCAGGTCATTTTTTTTGAATTGGGCTCGTCGTTAGCTTTCCAACGAGTACAAGAACGTCGAAAACGAACACCGTATGCAAAAGTTATGCCTATTTTACTGAAGGTGTGTCAAAACGAAATCCTATTCGAACTCAAGCGGGAAATTATGAAATTTTAGAGGTGTGTGTGGCGGAAAACATATTGCAGATAGTATCACATAAGGTTCTTATCAAGAACCGTCTGTGATTACATTTAATACAGTCGGTTTTTATGAACCGTCTGTGATGAGGCGTCTAATATAAACCTTTTTGTAGTAGTGTGAAAAATATAGCATGCCTTTTCTGATTTCTGCTGTACAAATACTCTGTAGCATCCTTCACCTGGTTTGCCATTGTGGACAATGTTTGCTATGGGATCATACTTCAAACGTAGCATAGCAACAATAAGCCCTGTCTTTAGGGGGAAAATATTCTAAACACACTTATATTAGTTTCACAGATAAATACCATTCCAGGTAGATAATTGGAGCCATCAAGAGCTCTTGACCAATGCTTGTTCTTGTCAAGATTTAGAACCTACTCTCTCATGAACCTGCTAAAGCATACCAATCAGTAAATTGCAATAATGCGAAAGTCAACAAGGGCATGAATGAGTGAGTGGCTTTTGGAATATGATGTCAGAAGCAACGAAAAAGCACCTTGGGTTGAGAAAATGTCAACTATCTTCTAATGATGGATCATTCATCTCATATCCATCAGGAAAACAGTAAACTTTCTCAGTTTGAAGGTTGATGTTGGTGATACACGCTTGCTGCGCAAGTCACATCAAGCGCATCTCCTGCCTTCGTGATTCCAGCACTTATCGTTAGCTATTTTCCTTGTATAGATAAGATTGTTATCTTACTAATTGATTTGGCTGTTAACCTCCCATGTAATCCGCTTGTAATCAACAGCATGTATATCAATATATACACAGGAAAGTAACACCACAATCGGTGTGGTGATTCTCCTAATCTTTCTCCATCTACACTTTTGCTTAGTATTAGAGCCAGTTCTGCCTTTCTTCTTCACGCCATGGTGATCCTCTCCGCCATGCGCCATGTCCACCTCCATGCCACCCAAAACCGTCGGCGCCTTGTCCAACAACATCACCGATGCCAACACCTCCACTACAGTCCCTTCCTCCATTTTGACTATCGTTCATGTGGCTAGCATGAAAACGCATGACCCTATGACCCTCGATTTCAAGGCATCCAACTACGTAACAGGGCGGAATTTCTTTACCATGTTCCTCAGTGATGCGCTGCCAGCTACGCCCTCAGTCAAGTGGATCTAGCAGGAAGCGTAGTCTCCTAGATCTATGGTTGCATCTCTGGCGACATTTGTCAAATCATCATGGAGCCTAACCAGTCGGTCGTCCATGCTTGGACCGCCAACAAAGAGTTGTCCCGCGACAACAAGGAGAGCCACGCCATCTTCATCGAGGCTGAATTCTAGTCGATCATTCAAGGTGAGATGTCCATAATGGCTTACTGCCAATGCCTCAAGACACTTGCCAATTCTTTGCGCGACATCAGTCAGCTCGTGTTTGACAAGGCACTCATCCTCAACATGCTTCACGACCTCAATCCGTGCTTCAAGACCACAGGACCTTGATCCCCATGCTGATGTCGTTCCCTTCCTTTGCGCCCGATCACTCCTCTTCGATGACATGCAATCCACCAACGATGTCAAGGTAGCTGCTGAAATTGCCCTCGTTGCTGCTGGCTCCCATGACAGCAACGACGGACATCCGAACTCCTCCTACGGGAGCGCCAACAGTGGCAACAACGGTGGCCACCGTTGGCAAAACAGGAAGGGCGATGGCAAAAACTACTTTGGTGGTGACCGAGGCTCCTCCTATTACTCCAACCGCAGCGCACCAATAGCTCCATGACTTCAGTCAGTCCTCGAACGGGCAGTTGAGTCTATGTCCCTGGCTCATAGCCCCCTACCAACTAGCCATGGGCTGGGTTGTGGCATCCATCTTCTCATGGCACTGGCAGCAGACAAGGCCTCCTCGGTCCGGGCCCCGACGCCCAACAGGCTTACTCCGCATTCGCCCCCACTACTACACCCACACCACAGCCCTCCCTGATGCTTAGTGCTACACCACCGTCATGGGACCAAGCTGGTTTTCTCGCAACCATGAACAACATGTCTATCTCTGGAGATTGGGTCATGAATTCTGGCACCACTTCTCGCATGTCCTCCAACATTGGTATACTCCTTTCCCCCTACCCTTCCAGTTCCTCCTCATCCATCACTGTCGACAACGGTTCCTCCGTACCAATCACACACACCGGTCGTACCTCTCTTGCCACACCTTCCTCCCTTATTCATCGCATGATGTTCTAGTAGTCCTTAACCTCATAAAAAATCTTATTTCCATTTGAAAATTCACTTGTGATAATCTATGCTCCATCAAGTTTAATCATTCTAGTTTTTCTGTCAAGGACCTTCACACTCGGATAGAGATGCTTCACTATAATAGTTCAGGTGACCTATACACCGTCCATCCCTCCACTAGTACCTCTAGCCCCACTGCGTTCCTCATGACGTTGGCTCCACAGGACCTATGGCATCACCGTCTTAGACACCCTTGGCCACAACTCCCCGTCCGTCCTCCACCAACAACATTCTATTCCTTGCAGCAAAAATAACAGTACCCTTTGTCATAAATACAAAGAGTTAGAATAACATCATAAATACAAGTTGAGAGTTTCACGAATAAGTCGCATACTTGTCATAAATAACAATTCATTCAAGGACAAGGGACAAAATAACATGTATTATTCAAAAGTTTATAAATATAGAAATGATACCATCATATTTATGATTATCTCTAGGGTATATTACTAATACATATTACTCCGACCCTTCTCATGATAAATTCTAGATCAATAGTGACATCTTCCTAAATATTTGTATCATTTTTGTGTTCTTTTTACAAATATATTGTGATGTAAATTAATACTCAAAGTTGTATTTCAGATATCGTGGTAAGTGAAAAACATCAATAGATTTTTGCCGGACAGAGTAGTTAACAAAGAAAATTAACGAACAAAGAAATACTAGAATTGAAAGATAATCCAGTATAATACTTCAACTAAAAAATACATCTTTTAATCAAGAAGAAAAATGCAACTGGGAAGTGCCGGGTACGATCAATATTAAAAAAAACGAAACACATGTAGCAGAACTATGTGTCTTAGACCAATTTAGTCAAACTCGAACCTTGTGTGGTGAAGTTGTATATCCACATCCCTACCAAACTGAGCTAGGCTCGATCTCTGGAGTGTGATCAATATAAGCTCAAAGCTGCCTTCGATCTACTTCAGATGCAATTATGCAACTAATTAAACATGCTCGTATAGTAGCAATGAGAGGCTCAAGAATTCGCAGCCTGCTCAGTAGTCAGTGCTCCATCATGTCATGCTTCCGAGGAGAGCGACCTGCCGTCCTCCTCGCGGATGGCGTTGACCATCCCGGCGACCTCCCTCATGGTCGGCGGCGCGGCGCCGGGAGCGGCATCGACGCACCTCATGGCGACCTGCAGCAGCCGTACCATCCGCTGCTCGCTGGAGGCGTCGCCGGCGAGCAGCGCGCGGTCGAACACCTCGGCCGTCCACTCCTCTCGGATCACCGAGGTCACCCACCGCGCCAGCTCCGCGCCGTCGCCCTGCGCCGCCGTGGCCTTCCCCGTCAGCAGCTCCAGCAGCACCACGCCGAAGGCGCGCACGTCCGCGCCGAGGGCAGAGATTCCGCCGCCGCCTGCACCGTCGGGCAGGGGCGGCGCGGTGACGCCGTACTCGCTGATGCAGGGCTCCATGCCGGCCGTGAAGAGGACGTTGGAGGCCTTGAGGTTGCCGTGGGCGATGGCGCCATCGGCCGCGTCGCCGGAGGAGGAGGAAGAGGAGGAGTTGGAGTTCGCGCCGTTGCCGCGCAGGGCTGCGTGCATGAAGGCCATGCCGTCGGCGACCTTCGCGGCGATGTGGAGGCGCGCCGGCCAGTCCAGGACGCCCTGGCTACTCTCTATGGAGCCTGCAAAACATATTGTTGAGAAGAACCTTCTTGGTAGTCTCTTTGACCCAAACACATATTATTGAGAACTAATGACAAATGACATATTAATCAAAACATTCGCAAGAAATTCTTGAAACATAATTGCACACAAAAAAAACTTTTTTCGGTGTAACACAAATTTCAGCGAGAACACAAGTTGCTCATATGATCATGTGCATAATCTGTTGATGTGGCACGTTCTAGCAATTATGACTTCAGTATCGGAAATACTAATTTGCGGACGCCCCTAACGAACTTATCTCGCTGACACGTGCTTAGATGCTGACACGTTGAAGAATTCTTGAGGTTGACCCATAGAACGCCTTCTAGCGCTTTCTAGCGCTAGTTTTTGGGATAATAACAGATAATAGAAATGTTGACATAGATAACATACACGTCAATAAATTTAAAAAACCATTGAAAGAATTAGCTTAGAGAAACCGCTCCGCTTGTACCTTAAAAGCCTAAAAGAGTAGGACCAATCTCCAGGCAAACTATCCTATGAGCTGAGTTTAAGCCTAAAAGAGTAGGACCAATCTCCAGGTAAACTATCCTATGAGCTGAGTATGCATGGGCCGAATGTACTAGCAATTAGCGTGGGCTTGAACAATCAGGCTAAAAGAGGACTATGCAATGTAGTGGGAGCATATATATACCCATCGAATTCCTTAGAAATAGGGTAATCTTCATCTAGTGAATCTCATCGCTCTCCCTTATTTCTTACCTACTGGCCTCTCAGCTCCTCTCTAACAAGAACTCGAGTACTCGACAGCAAACCAGTTAGAGTTTGCACAAATCCTTAGAAAAATTCACATGAACTTCAGGAGAACCTCGTGACAATCAATACAGTTCATGTCAACTCCTATCGAATTCCTCCGTTCCAAATAGGGTAATCTTTTGATGATTCAATGGCCCAAAAAGCTATTTTATTTTAAGAAGAAGATATCTATTTATAGGTTGGCCTATACTTTCTCAAGTATAAATTACGTTTTTTAACCATTGTATTAAATCATACATTCATATCAAAGTTAATCTAGAGGCAATAAAACTCGACTACATATCACTCAACTGTCTTTTTCTTGAGAAATAAGTCAATTTTTGGGAATGTTACATGGAGATCCAAGGCACCAAATTTTTCTCCCCCAATCTTATATACAAAGTCATAATCTTCCCCAACCCTACCTCATCCACACCCTCGCCCACACGCTACTGTCGTGAGCCACCACCCTTGCCTCACCGGCACCTATCAGCGCGGTCAAGACCCACCCTAAAGCCATCATCGTTGCGCTACCACTGCCCGCCACCACTCCCTGTTTCTCGCACCACTGTTGGGTCCACCACCGCCGGGTGCGTCGTCGCCCCACCTACCGTTGCTGCACACCGCCCTTCTACATCCTATGGTCTACCGTTGCTGCACACCGCCCTTCTACATCCTATGGTCGGTACCCCCCCAATCACCGTAACACCATCAGCATTGCCCAGTGGCCTTCGCCGCCTCTCCCTTCCTCTAGATTCAGGCCTCGGTGAACCCAAAATCCTAACCCTGTGAACCTGAGGCCTAAATCTCATCGATATTCGTTGGAGACAGAGGTGGGATAAAGCTCAAATCGTGGCGCAAATACAATAGTGAGAAATTCGATTGTTTTCCTCAAAATTCTTAGTTGAGTGTTATTTAACAATTCCATAAAAAACACTATAGCTGACTGAAAAAACACTGTAGCTGAGTTGGTTTATTGAGTATAATTAAATGTAAAAAAATTATTAAAAAAAACCAAAAAACGAAAAAAAAAGTGTAACTAATTTTTTTTAAAAAAACGAAAAAAACAAATTTTACTGTAGCAGCTACAGTGCTACTACAGTAAAAAATCGCTGATGGTGGAAGCCAAAAGCTGAACTGATCGGTGCTTACAAACTGCAAAACCGTTTTTTTGAGAAATCATTGCGGAATAAAGGGAAAGCAACTCCACATGTCTATGGACGTCTATGCAATATTCTAACCATTCAAATGCACCGAGATTTGTGCAAAAGCATTGCAATGATTGAAAGATGAGTGGTAGTTTGAATTTTCAAAGTTTGCATCAGACACATTTGATAGTTAGGATAGTTAGAATAAAGCAACCTTTTTATTTTCGGAAGACGAAAAGGGGTGAATAAGCAACACACCGTGGAGTAGCTTGGCGAGGCTGCCGTTGCTCTGGAACTCGTACACGACCAGCTTCTCCTGCATGGCGCAGTAGAACGCCAGCGGCGGCAGCACGGCCGGGTGTCTTGCCCTCCCGACGCGCTCCATCCGCCACCGGAACTCTTCCTCTTCCACGGCCGCGTCTTTCACCCGCTTCACCGCCAGCGCCGCCCCGCCAGGCACCACCACCTTGTACGAGCTCCCGAACCGCCCGCGCCCCAGCAGCTCCGCAGGCGACTTGAGCAGGTCCTCGAACCGCAGCTCCTTCGCCGCCTCCGCAGCGGCCGTCATCGTCACCGAGGCCGTGCCCGACCGCCGCAGCACCACCAGCGACGCCGAAGGCGCGGCCCCCGCCGCCGCGGTCTGCTCGCCCGACGCCGGCAGCGAGTAGGCCGACTTGCTCGCGCTCGCCGACGTCGTGGCCGTCGTCGTCGGCTTGCTGCTGTCGTACACCTTGTTGCCGCTGCCGCCTCTTGCCTTCCTCCCCAGCTTGGTGCTCCTCTTCTTGGAGCAGAGCTTGTACAGGACGAAGGCCGCTATGCCGGCGCCGAGGAGGACGTACCCGAGGTACATGACGATCCTCTTCGGCGATGGCGACGGGGATGGCGGGCACGGCTGGAAGAGCGGCTCGCCGCAAAGGCCGGCGTTGGGCGAGAAACTGCTATTGCCGAAGCTGCCGATGTTCTTGGGGATCGAGCCGGTGAGGTTGTTGTTCGAGACGTTGAAGTCCTTGAAGCTGGTGAGGTTGAAGTCCGGGATGGTGCCGCTAAAATGATTCTCGTTCGCCAGGAGTCTTTGCATGCCGGCGATCTTGCTGAGGCCGTCGGGAAGCTCGCCGGAGAAGTCGTTTTTGGAGACGTTGAGAACCTTAAGATTATTGAGCCGGACGATGGACGGCGGCAGGCTGCCGGAGAGCCGGTTTCCGCCGACATAGACGTGCCTCAGCTTGGAGCAGCCGGAGATGTCCGCGGGGAGGTCGCCGTGCAGCGAGTTGTCCTGCACGCTCACCTTGCGGAGCTCGCGCGCGGCGCAGAGCAGCGTCGCGTTGATGGTGCCGTTCAGATCGCGGCGCTCGATCACAATTCCCCAGACCTTCCCGGTGTCGGTGCAGTCGACGTTGAGCCATATCGACCGGTTGACGGTGCACGGGTCGACGGACGCGTCCCAGCCGAGGCTGCGCGCCACCTGTCCGTTGCCTCCGGCGAGCGCGGTAAGGAAGCCGACGAGGGACGCCCTCACATCAACCGCTTCGTCACCTCGCACCTCGCAAAAGTAGCAGGCCAGTACTCCTGCTACCAAAACAACAAAGATCTTCGCCATGCATGCACTCGATGCAATTCAGTCAGGCAGCAGGACGTGCAAGAACTAAGCCCTGCATGCACCGTGTTCTAAACGTGCATATATGGCATCGATCGAGTAAGAGCTAGTGTGTTATGCGTACCGCAGTTAGTAGCGGCCAGTGGACACCAGAAGTTTAAGTTGAGATGGCACGGGAGTTTGGAATGGTTGCTTGGTTTGGTTTGGTTTGGTCTGTGGCGCGTGTGGTGGGGGCAGGCGTTGCATGCCGGCCGGCAGAGTGGAGGCGCGCCAGATGGCGGGAAGATGTCTCCAACCGCGTGCGCCGCGTGCTTACGTGTGACGGCCGGCCGGGACGACGGCGCGAAAAGGTCCGGTCCGGGGGTTAGCGTGCCACACAGATTTGGTTTGACGTTGTACTTTGGACAGATGTCTTAAGTTGCTAAGTAATAATTAAGTATGAATGCAATGACTTGGTCTATCAATACCATTGAGCTTGATTAATATATTCCCTATCTATCTATCTATGTATTATTATTATTATTATTATTATTATTATTATTATTATCTTTGAGGGATCATATGCTAGGTCTAATATGTGTTTATGATAAACAATTTTGCAATAGTTTCAGAAAATTCAGATTTGTTGTCAGTGTTCCTGGTCGGACCGCTGGGAGAAAGTGGTAGGACCGACCTATGAACGGCAGTGTGACCGATCGTCTGATGTGACCGGATTTTAGGAGCGGTCAGACAGCTAGAGTGGTATGATCGATTTCTAATTAGCAGCATTTTTTTTCCAAAAAGTGAATTTTGTTGTTGGTCACGGGATGTCAGATCAGCCATGGTTGGTGGTCGGACCATGATGAATTGGCCGGTTTGACCGGCGTTGAAAATGTGGTCACACTGGGTGGCCGATCAGACCGACCAGTGGTTGGCGGTCTGACCGAGGAGGTCTAACCAGCATGAGAAAAGCGGTCAGACCAGTGGCTGCGGCCAAAGATTAGGGTGAGTCAAGCTGAATTGGTTTGAGGTCGGTTCATGACTTGGGATCTATGAGGGTTTATGTTACATTGCATGATGCATGATTTTAACTAACATGAGTTAAATGCATGGAACTTATACTCACTATGGTTACTTAGTCTTTGATATGCAGGTGACTTGAGGGATGTAGCAGTCGATAACAATGGACTGAGACTAGGCGGGGAAGCTGAGATCCAAGTGGTTGTGTAAGCCCGGATGAGGCTATGTGACTCTAGTGGAAAACATAAAGAAGACAAGGATCGTAAAAGGGAAAGTTGGTGCATGTAGTGCGCCAAGTAATGAGACTGATGCACGTAGAGACGGTTCGGAGGAGACCGATTGTATGAAGATGTGACGGCTAGTTATTGGACACTACGGGCTATATGGCAAAGTATGTGGAGATGATTTGAGGTGAAAATGAAGACAGAATCAAGAGAAGATACCAGAAGCTTCATTGAGGGTATTTTTATAGTTGGCCAAAATTCGAGTATATAAATCTCATCCTCCGCTAAAATAGATCAAAACTTTATCTCAATCATGTTCTTATTTGTGTTTTGCTTAGGTTTGCTTATTCTAGAACTAGATTTATGATTTTGGGTTCATAGGAGTTCTAGTATAATCTCTTGCTTAAATTGCCTTAGTAGGACGTATGAGAATAGATCTAGAAGACCTCATGTCTTAGATCATCACGAGTAAGAAGTAATTTGAGATTTAGGTTTTTGGTGTTCTTGTGACCTAGATTTGATTCTATTCAATTTGGTGAACTCAAGTCTAAGAATCTTGTGATTCTTAATTTGTTTAGATTTCATTACCTTAAATAGGTCTTATGCAAAACTTGTATGTGTTTGAATGAGAATTGGGTAAATTCTTGAGATTTGAACTTTTATCCCGAAAGGTTTTAAGGCCTGGGAACAGGGGACCGGTTGGACTGGCCCCAGATCTATAGTCGGACCGGCCCGCCGGTGTGATTGGTCATAGGCTAGTGATCTGACCAGCCCTATGTGGAAGGCTACTGATTTTGTTGGCTCTTGTTTCAAGTTTTGTTTCGCTTTGTTGGTGTGATTTAAACCTAGTGACTTTTATAGACACTCGAGTTAAGATTTTGAATACCTGAAGAGAAAAAGTTTTAGGAATCATTCACTCTTCTTTGATTATTTGCATCAGTCCTACAATCTTATTAAAACAAAGTCAAAAGAAGCCATCACATACACTCTCAAGGGCTAGAAACTTTCATATAAATCGGTGAAAAAGGAGAAAGATCTACACCGTCGATTGTGGTGGTGTTAAACCTGTGGAGGCCACCCTATAGTTTATGATAAGTAATTGACTTTGGTTTGCATGTGTTGTTAGAATTTGAGTTTGGTTTTGAGTTGCAGTGTTTTGAGTTGCGTTTAGCTTGGAATTAGTCTGGCCGATCTGCAGGACTGGTCAAACCACTGGACATAGGCGGTCTGACCGGTGTTGACCCAAGTAAGGTGTACGGTCAGACCAGTACAGTGCGGTGTAACCAGAGATTAAATAGAGATAGCTATATTTTCTAGAGAGTTGTTGAGATGAGTGGAGCGGTGATGGTTTAATCGGTATAGGGCTGACACTACTACAGAAACCATTATCACAGACGGTTCAAAAACGTCATCACAGACGGTTTTCTGAACCGTCTGACTTTATGGGTCAGTGATAATCGAAGGTTATCACAGACGGTTTTCAAACCATTTGTGGAGTATATATCACAGACGGTTTGTAACTACAAACCGTCTATGATATATAGCATCACAGACGGTTTGTAAGACACAACCGTCTGTGATTTATAAATATCACAGACGGTTTGTAACCACAAACCGTCTGTGATATATCAGTATTACAGACGGTTTGTGGTTACAAACCGTCTGTGATATATCAACATCACAGACGGTTGTTTCTTACAAACCGTCTGTGATGCTACTATCATAGACGGTTTGTAGTTACAAACCGTCTGTGATATTCTTTCCTACCCCTAGATCTATTTCTATTTATTGGCTAGCCTCAGGAAATGCTAGCCATGCCCTCTGAAACAAGCAGATCAACATGTACACATACAGACAATTCACATCTCAATTCATTTCAGAAACATATAACATCCAATTCATATCTCAATTCATTTCAGAAACATATAACATCCAATTCATATCTCAATTCATTTCACATACATATAACATCCAATTCATATCTCAATTCATTTCACATACATGAAACATCCATTTCGCAAATCAATTAATTGAAATGAAGTAAAATATCTATTAACAATACACAATTGCAAAAGATCTACATTGCATTTGCACTTAGATGGTAACATTGCATTTTTTTATTGCTCTGTCACTCCGGAATCGAGGTCTCGCGAAAGAAACAGATCCATAATCAACGAACTTGTCAGGCTGCATAAGCATTACTTGGATGGTGCATGATTGCCATCCAAGTATTGCTTGTGTAGCCTGACAAGTCGTTGATTATGGATCTATTTCTTTTGCGAGACCTCGATTCCGGAGTGATAAGAGCAATAAAAAAATCATTGTGGGTTGTGGAACTCTCCAGTTGGTTGTAGGACTTTAGCCACCAAAAAGTAAGCGCACTGTCCTAGAATTCCTTCAAAGTCGAGCTGTTGCAATGCAGTTTTCGGGATGGAAGCAGCCTGTCGATAGGAATATCAATGTGCGTATATAATATAACTTGATAAGTATAAAGTAATTATGGGAATATTGACAAACCTTGTTATTGGGATTGGTGATCCTCGAGGAATCGAGGAGTAGTCTCATATGGTGGCAAACGTAGAATCCACACGTGTTGCCCGGCTGCTGCTGGTGGCACTACAAAAAATAGAATGTGTTAATTCAAGAGGCATTAATACTACCAACTGTTGCATAGGATTAATTAATATGTAGTAGCGAATACCTTAAAGTTTCGATGATGTGTCAGGGGTTTGGCCCGTTGCGTGGGGAGCTGTGCCATTTTAACGTACGTTGCGAACGCCCTACGTGATTCGAAAAAGTTGACCTTAGTCATTCGGAAGGAAAGAAAGAGTACAAATATAAGTATGTATGGAGAAAATGTACTTACCTATCGATGAGTTGGCCGACAACTATGTAGTCGGTTTTATTCTTACTTAGAGAATCAAGGTATATTACATTGTTCCATTTTGGTATAATTACTATTAAAATCCAATGAAACTCCTGATTGTAGGGCATCAGTACATATTCCTTCTCGCGGTAAGCCAGCAGTGATACTGTAATGTACCTCTCGACGACCTCAGCATTCTCGTTGATGGTATAACCGGCGACCAAGTGTGGGTCCAAGAAACCAATCGATGATGTGGATTTTCTAACTTCAGTCACCATGTGTCTATATATATACACACGAAAGCAACAAATTATAGATGACATTTATCGGTACAACATGAACAGAGACTGTGATTGTACACACTTACAGCGTCCAGCATCGAACGAGTGAGGCGTCGAGAGCGTTGAGCGTGAAAAGATCAAATAAATCATCGAAGGTCACCACGAAGACACCATCTTGAAATTCATGCTGGAAATGATGATGCGTGAATTTGACAGTGATACCTGTGCACCGTTCTTTCTCTGGCTTATTGGATTGTTTCATATACCAATCGTGTAATGTCTTGCAACTCACCGATAGGGATGGGAGGCGCTTCACCGGGTTGACCATCGGCTCGCCAAGCACGAATTTGCGGGCCAATGGTAGGTACGGGATATCATCATTGATCTTCTTTGCTTTGCCCTTGCTGCCTCGGTTGTAGGTCGACTGTAAAGGTACCACCGGTGGAAGTTGTTGCACTGGAAATAGCTCCCGTGGACTCATCACCGGTACAGGTAGCAGTGGTGGAGGTAGACCTTGTGGAGATAGCACTAGTGCAAGTCGCTCTGGTTCGTCTTACCCTTGGGAACCTGCCACTGGTGAAGAAGCCTCCAGGCAGATGTCACTTTTGGGCCACTGGATGAAGGTTCCAATGGCTTGCCCTAGAGTCGCGATCTCGTCGTTGGGGGGCTTTGGTAGCGGGACGACATCAAAATTGGTATGCACACCATCCACACACACTTTTTCGAAGCCTGGAGCTAAAGGTGCACGATGCACCAAGGCCCCTTCACCGGACGGATATGCTAGGCCCCAAGCAGCGCACATGGCAATGGAGGCATATCTCACTTGGAGATTGCACTTCGTAGCTTGCAAGATGTCGTCCACAGGAAATCTGCCCTCGCATTCCGTCGTAAGATTGGACGCGCAGCTACTTCGACGGTTGGGGGTGGCTAGCTACGAGAGCGGCGCGCTTGCTGATTTTCTTCTGTTTGTCTTCGCACCTCATCTCTGACGTAATCAGCAAGCTCCTCTCTAAGAGATGCCTTGATCTCCTCTCGTAGACGTGCGTCACGCTCGGTTTTGTTTCTCTTCCTACTCCGATACAATTCGGGGTTATCTGAGAAACCTTGATTCCAAGGAACATAAAACCCAAGGCCTCTCGTACGACCCGAGTGCTCCTTGTTTCCAGTCTTTGCGAGAGTATATCTTTCTCCTAATTGGTGGAATGATCCCGAGCGATTCGACACTCGGTGCATCCTGCAAGAGACCGACATGTCATTTAGTTTTCAAGGAAGTAGTGGAGTAATTACAAGCTACGTAGTTCGATATCTTACGAGCGTTGGGACACTTCACGTCCGCAGGTTCGGAAGGAGATGTCCCCCGTCGACATGGTAGATGACCTCGCTCTAATCCAATTTCGAGCGCGCTCATCCGGGATCGTGGCAAATGGCGGGGTGGTGTTCCGCAGGATTGCCTGTTCGTCCTCCTGCCTCCACTGCGGGATTTTACCCGTATACCCAGCTGTGCCGAGTCTGTGGGGATGTGTGTTTTTTGCCTGGAGGGCCTTGTGCGCCGCGCTTGCACTTCTGAAAGCATCGGTCGTCTTCATCGCCTTAAACTCGTCCCAGTGTGGTTCCAGGAATGGATACTTGTGAAAGGGCGTTAGATCCTTCTGCACATAGTTCTTGACAAGCACGCTCTTGAAGTTCTTCCATGCTTTGCACGCCGCTGCCAACGCATGTCGTTGCACTAAGTCGTGGTGTTCTTCTGGGATCTCGAACGATGCTAAAATCTCTGTCAGCAGCTCATGTTTCTGAGTCTCACTCACGCTCTTCCACGAATCGATTGTGATCTCAATTCGTTCTCGTGCAACTATTCCGATCGTACTTCGAAATGCCCTTGCTGCTTTGTTAGGAAGGAGAGGGGTCCCAGATCTATCGACCTCTGTGATGGTAAATCGGCCCTCGGGTTTTTTCGATAATACTCTTGCTTTGCGTGTTGATTTTGGAGCGGACGCTTCCAGCGATGATGTTGAAGAATGCACGGATGACATGTTGGCCTTCTCATATATACGTAAATAGTGCGGTATAAGCACATACTTAAATTTAATTCCAATATATGTAAGATTTAACAAGCAACATATATATACATATACATATGCATATGCATATGCAAAACAGTAAGATTTAACAACAATAAGTTCATTAACAACATATATATACATATACATATGCATAACAGTAAGATTTAACAACAATAAGATCTTAAGCATATGCATATACAAGTAAGATTTAACAAGCAACAGATATATATATATATATATACATATGCATAACAGTAAGATTTAACAACAATAAGATCTTGAGCATATGATATACAAGTAAGATTTAACAAGCAACAGACATATATATATATATACATATGCATAACAGTAAGATTTAAAAACAATAAGATCTTAAGCATATGCATATACAAGTAAGATTTAACAAGTAACATATATATACATATACATATGCAAATGCACAATAAAAGAAACTAAAAGAAAAGAAACTAACAGAAGGAGGAGGAGGGCGACCGACTCCGGGGACGGCGACGGGCTCGGGGGCTCGAAGGAGGCGGTCGGCGACGGGCTCGGGGGGACGGAGGCGGCGGCGACGGCCCGGCGAGGAGGAGGCGACCGGCCCGGGACGGTGACGGCTCGGGATCGAGGCGGCCGGCGACGGCGACGGCTCGGGGACGGAGGCGGCGCGCGGCCCGGCGAGGAGGAGGAGGCGGGCGACCGCCGGGACGGTGACGGGCTCGGGACCGAGGCGGCCGGCGACGGGCTCGGGGACGGCGGCGGCGACGGGCTCGGGGATCGGAGATCTGCGACTAAGTGCGTGATAATAATCGGCGCATGTCGCGCAAAACCCTAGCGGGGTTTATATGAAGACTTATTACGAGCGGTTCTAAACTCATAACCGTCAGCGATACTAAATATCACGACGGTTACGAGTTTAGAACCGTCTGTGATATCTATATTATCGCTGCAGCGGTTCTTATCTCGAACCGCTCGTGATATAATAGATATCACGAGCGATTCGAGTTTAGAACCGTCTGTGTTATTTAGTATCACATACGGTTCTGAGTTTAGAACCGTCCGTAATAGTAATCACAGACGGTCTTAAACTTACAACCGTCTGTAATAAGTCTTTGCCCGGCTGTAGTTAATCGCACCAACCAAAGACTCAAGAAGCCTTTGCCCACTGTAGTTATTTCTTTACAATAACCCAGTATATTTCTTTACAACAGCCCAATGAACATAGAGATACATTTGTATGACTCATTCTCAAAATTCACATATACATAAATGCATATATCACACATTTTCACTTATACATAAACGCAAATTCACTAATATATCGCACACGTGCATTGTTATATACATTAATGCAAATGCCCACATATATGTCGCCATTCTCAGTCCACTTGCTTATTTCCTTTAAAAATTAACCCTTCATGATGATCAATTCGTACGTAACTAGTTTCGTCACGTTGTTCGTCGTCGACCCTCATGCCATTTCCAAAAGGAGGTAACTCGTCAAATTGATTGTATTCTTCCTCGTGCACTACATTCTCTACTCCGATAATTCTTCTTTTTCCATGAAGAACTATATGGCGCTTCTTATTTGCCGGGTCGGTTACATAGAAAACTTGAAGAACTTGGTTGGCGAGTACGAATGGTTCGTCTTTGTATTCGACACGTTGGAGGTCCACGGTAGTAACACCGTACTTGTCAACCTTCACCTGTGGGAGGTGCACCCAACAACAGCGAAATAAGGGGATCTTGAAAACCACATAGTCGAGCTCCCAAATCTCTTTTATGAACCCATAGTACGAGTTTCTCACCCCATCTGTACTGAATGCATCTATGCGGACACCGCTGTTCTGGTTAGTGCTCTGTACATCCTGAGCATGTGTGTAGAATGTGTACGCATTTATGTCATATCCTTGCCATGTCACAACTGTAAATGTTGGCCCTTTTGCCAACCATGTCAGCATCTCACTTGACGAGCTCCTAGCGATTTGCTCCTTCAACCATTGGTTGAACCGACTGTTGTGTTGTCTCATGATCCAAACATACGGCCGCTCTGGATTCTGTTACCGAAGCACATCCTTGTGCTGGTCGACATAAGGGGCCACTTCAGTCATATGTTGCAAGACCGTGAAATGGACTTGCGCATACGCGTCCATATCTGGAGTGATTCCTTTTCTTCCTATAGTTCCGATACCCTTGAGCCTCCCCTCATGGCGAGATTGAGGAATACCTATCGGTTGAATCTGAGCCATATAATCGACACAAAACTCAATGACCTATTCGCTTGCATAACCTTCGACGATACTGGCCTCCGGCCGAGATCGATTCCGTACATAGGATTTGAGAATTCCCATGAACCTCTCAAACGGGTACATGCTACGTAGGAATACGGGCCCACATATTTTTATCTCCCACACAACGTGAACAATGAGATGGACCATGATATCAAAAAATAAAGGAGGAAAATACATCTCAAGATGACATAGAGTCATCACCACCTCGTCCTGTAGAGCATCTAGTCCTTCGGGATCGATGACCTTCTGAGCAATTGTGTTAAAGAAATAACATAGCCTCATGATTGTCTCTCGGACTTTGATCGGCAAAATATTCCGAATTGCAATAGAGAGCATCTGTGTCATCAGCACATGACAATCATGAGACTTCATTCCATTTAACTTCAAATCTTGCATCGAAACAAGTTTCTTCACATTACCGGAGTAACCAGACGGAACTTTGACACCATGCAAGCACAGGCACAGTTCTATTTTCTCGGCCTTGGACAGAGTGTAACACGCAGGGGGAAGGTACGTTCGTCCATTATCTGTTGTTCTCGGTGCTAACTCACGCCTGATGTCCATATCAGCCAAGTTAAGCCGTGCGTTGACGCTGTCCTTTGTTTTATCATGAATGTTCAGTAAGAGACCAATCAAGCTGTCACACACATTCTTTTCTACGTGCATGACGTCGATGCAGTGTCGAACATCTAGGTACTCCCAATAAGGTAAGTCCCAAAATATAGATCTCTTCTTCCAGATGTTCTTCTCATGACCCCTCAATTTACGTCCCTTTCCGAGGACAACATCTAAATCCTTAACCATATTATAAAACTCTTTTCCGCTTAAATGCCTTAGAGCTGAACCGTCCTCCTTCTCTCCGTCAAATTGTTTCTTCATCTTGCGGTATGGGTGAGCCCTCCGAAGGAATCGGCGGTGACGCATGTACACGGTTTTACGTGAGTGTTTCAGCCACACACTCTCGGTACCATCTAAGCAGTGAGTACAAGCTTTGGCACCTTTTGTACTCTGGCCCGACAGGTTAACAAGGGCAGGATAATCATTTATGGTGCAGAACAATAAGGAGCGTAAAGTGAAGTTCTCTCGTTTTTATGCATCCCATATCTGTACCCCTTCGTCCCACAGTACTTTTAGATCTTCAACCAACGACGCTAGGTATACATCAATATCATTCCCAGGTTGCTTTGGCCCTTGGATAAGTATCGACAGCAAAATATACTTTCGCTTCATACACAACCAAGGAGGAAGGTTATAGATCCAAAGAGTCACGAGCCAAGTGCTATGTCGGTGCTCATGCTATCGAAAGGATTCATTCCATCGTACTCAATCCAAACCTTATATTCCTCGATTTCGCACCGATTCGCAAAGCACGATCGATGTTTCTCCACCGGGTGGAATCAGCAAGGTGTCTCAAAGATTCCATCCTTCTTGCGCTCCTCCGAGTGCCATCGCAGCAGTTTTGCCTCCTTTGCATTCGCAAATAACCGCTTCAAACGGGGAATTATAGGAAGATACCATGCCACCTTTCCAGGAGGTCCTCTCTTCACCTCTGTTCCCTTGCCAGCATCATCTGATTAATTGTTACATTTGTATCGGGATGCGTTGCACACCGGACAGACATGCATATTTGCATACTCTTTACGGTAGAGGATACAGTCGTTCGGACATGCATGTATTCTTTCTACTTCCATTTCCAATGGACAAAGAACCTTCTTGGCTTTATACGTGGTTTTAGGCAACTCATTTCCCTCCGGAAGAATGTCCGCTAAAAGACCTAGCAGCGCCGTGAAACTCTTGTCGGACCAACCGTTGCTTGCCTTCAATTTCAACAGTTCAAGCACAGCTGACAACTTCGTGTACTTTGACCTGCAGCACGTGAACAAAGGTTTCTCTGAGTCCTCCATCAAGCCTCGGAATTTAATATACTCTCTCTCATCATAGTTCTCTTCTACATCACGAAGCATCTGATCCAGATTGTCATCGTGTAGCCTATCCGAATCCGAATTACCACAATCATCATCCGCAAAGATATCATTGACTTCACCGGGATGTCATCCGTGACATATCATTGACTTCACCGGCGATGTCATCCGCGGTATATCATTGACTTCGCCATGGTGGTCCAACACGTATACCCCTTTTGAAACCCCTCCGAATCAAGTGCGCCTCAATCGCTCTCGATTCTTAAACATCTTTAAATTCTCGCATCGATTGCATGGACAATACATATATTCCACCCCTTATTCAACATATCCTCCTCGATGGCTCTTGTAAAAGGACACGCCATTAATGTACTCTTCACTCACACGGTTTATGTATACATCCAGCTTCGATCCTATATTATGCACATATATATAAAACAACTTAGTATTAAAATTAATTTAATTAATTATTACTACATATATACCACATGCATTGAGGCTAGCTAGCTACATCTAAATTAGCTAGATCTTCAAAGTATATATATAATGATTCACCGAAAATTAATTAGCTAGCTAGATCAAACTTATTTTGATATGCAATCAAAAACAAATTTCATTACTAACCATATCTAGGGCATCCACACGAACTCAATGAATCTCCTGCCAAATAAGTATCCTTCCACCAAAAAATGGCCTGAAAGTCTTGCCGCCTCCAACTGCAGCACCGGCTAGATCTGGATCGAAATGAAGACAGATGCGGTCTGAGCGGCGCAATAAATACATAGCAGCATTATCACAGACGATTTTAAACAAAACCCGTCGCGATAGTCAATTATCACGAGCGATAGCCGTAGTAAAACCGCCTCGTGATATCACGATGGATATCACGAGCGGTTTTACTACAATACCGCTCGTGATAATTGACTATCATGCAGCAGTTTTGTTTAAAACCGCTCGTGATAGTCCCAATTATCACAGACGGTTCTTAACAATAAACCGTTTGTAATAAGGAAATATCACAGACGGTTCGTTGGTAAGAACGGTCTGTGATATTCGTTTTCTCCGACGCCATCAACACAGACGGTGTCCAAATAAAAACCGTCTGTGTTAATATCGGTCACAGACGGTTTTGTGAAACCGTCTGTGATTTGGCGTCTAGTATTAGACTTTCTGTAGTAGTGTGACGATTAGACCGACTTGTTTTCTGATGGCTTGAGAGCAATGGGGTGGTTGTGTTGTGTTACATAATATATTTATGGACTAATGTGGATTAAATTATGAAGAATTTGTACCTAAAAATAGTTACTTTATTTATTGTTGTGCAGGTGATATGGAGTTTACTATAGTTAACAGTGAAAATACCGGACGAGATGATTGGAATCAAACAAGATGCAAGATGAATAAGAACTATGGAAACCAAAGTTTGAGCAAAAATCCTTGATGCAAAGAGGTGCGCATGGTGCATTATGAGCTATGGGATGACGCCATCGAAGTGGTTACCATTCGCCAGGAACCTTTGCAATCCAGGGATCCCCGCAGTTCGTCAGGGAGCTCGCCGGAGAGAAGCCGTTGTCGGCGACATCAAAGCACCCTGAGGTGCTTAAGCTGAGCTGGCCGAGCGAGCGCGGGGGCCTCCGGAGAGCCGGTTGCCGACGACGAAGAGGCGTGTGAGCTGTGCTCAGCCGGCGATGGCCTCGGGGAGCCCGTTGCGGATGGCGTTGCCGCGAAGGCTGACCACGCCATTGATCAGGCCCCCGCGGTCCTTGATAACGATGCG
Organism: Melocanna baccifera; assembly: GCA_036346265.1. NCBI lineage: Eukaryota > Viridiplantae > Streptophyta > Magnoliopsida > Poales > Poaceae > Melocanna > Melocanna baccifera. The sequence continues at coordinate 16,980,697 of CM070700.1, read as the reverse complement.
GCTGACCTGCCCTCAGCTATCGCACATGACGGAGGACCAGCCGCACGGGTCGACCGACGCGTCCCACCCGAAGTCGCGCACCGCCCGCTTGTCGCCTCCGGCGAGCGCGCGTAGGAAGCTGACGAGGGACATCCTCACGCCGACCTGCTGCTGCCAGTGTTACGATCGAAGCAGCGGTTTTCTTGATCTCCCCGTGGTATGAACAATGCGATCGAGCGCGTAATGGTGAGCGACTACACGTACTGATTTATGTGTACTCCAATCATGAGGAGCAAATAGCTAGGATACAAGAGTTTGAGATGAGATGCTTCGTCGCTGGCACGTATGGAATCGGACGAGGAGACACGTACGCAGTGCGCACGCATGGCGAAGCTTTCGATGGATTTGTGCTGCGGTGGCCGCCGGGCTGATGAGACAAGCGAAGCGCCTGCAGGCAAGGCTGGAGGCTAGCGCAGATCGGGCGGAGAAAGGTGTCCGTGAGCTTGTGCTGACCGGCCGGCAGGCAGGAAGAAACGACGACGAACCGGCGCTGCATGCCACGGCCGGTGATCATTCGTGAGACCCGCTTGAACGTGATTTCCAGCCATATTTGATTTCTCCACAGGTTCCTACAATGCTTCAAGTGTTTGCTTATGGCAGAGTAAAAGCCTATGGATATGTTCTTTTCAATTTCTTAAAATGATTTTTAGTTTTTACTACAGTACCTAACTTTCAAACGAAGTATTTTTTTAAGATGGACTCTACAAGTTAATTATAGTACACGTTAAAAACCCAACATCTGTACCATCTAAAATCGCAAACGAGTATCTATCTCTCCGTAATCTTTGTCGCAAACAGCTAAAATTAAAAAATTTTAGCCAAAAGCCAAAAGTCGCAGCCAAAAAGAACAAGCGTCGGCTGGAGCTACCATCTAAAATTTCCCCAGCACAATGCAGGGCCTCTTCTTTTCGGATTTTGAAAGTTGTTTTTTTAATTTTTCTATGGTTATTAACTTTAAAATAAAATATCTTTTTAAAGAATTGCTAAACACTTAAATATTTTTGTGGTTCGGAGTACTCAATTTTTTCTCATGTATATAGCCCCCTCCAAAAAAAATATAAGTGCTTTGAATCATAAAAAATACTCAGATTTTTCCCCCATGTATGCAACCCCTTCAAAAAAAGATAAGTACTCTGAACTATAATAAAACAGTCGAATCCCCCTAGACACGTTCGAAAAAACTGAGTGCTCCGAACCACAAAAAAACATTCAGACACCTCCAAGAAAATCTAAGTATTCCGAACCACAAAAAAATACTTGAGTGCCTGCTAGACAACTCCATCTTTTTAATACGAGGTCTATAAGTTGATTGTAGTACATACTATAACGACTTTATTTATATCGACTAAAACCGCACACGAGTTTCTCTTGCTTCTTATTCTCTCATAAATAATCCAAAAGCCATAAAATCATGACGAAAAATTATAAGCCGCAAAAAAAACAAAAAAACAGACCCACGAGCATAGTAGCTTGAAGATACGCTCATTTATAGTATCAGAAGCGAAGATTCAGAGATGTTTTATACCCCTCCAACGCTCTTAGGAAGGGAATCACCCTTCAAGCTACAGGGAGGGAGGGATCATTGGAAGCTGGACAAGCCCTACGTCCCAATCCTGCGGACACGGGCTTGTTGCCTTTTGCGATACTGATTTCCATCAGACACCAGTTCACCATCGACGACAGCCTAATCACAACACTAGTGGATAGGTGGACACCCGAGACGCACATATTCCACTTTTGGTGGGGTAAGATGATGGTCACTCTACAGGATGTCTTGTTCTTGACTGGTCTTCCTCTTCGGGGTGGCACACTTAATCCAGCCCCTACACCGATGGATTAGAATGAGAGACTGGCGGACCGGTTCGGCCTGACTATCCCGGAGGGTGCTCGTGGCGTCGCTCGCACTTGGCTGAAGAATTTTAGTGTGTGCCCATAGGATGCACCACTCGAGGTCGTGAGAACGCACCTTGTTGCGTACCTTATTTAGCTCTTTAGTTGGAGCATGTTTCTAGAAACACACGGCGATATTTGCAACGCCGAGTTCATCCACCTCGCCGAGTCTTTGGTTGACACGGAGATTGGGGTGATGCCTCAGTACATCTAGGGATCAGCCGTCCTATTCGTCATATATCGGTGGTTGTGTGACGCTTGTCAGCGCGGCACTACTGATACCCCCAGCCTGGTCGTCTACTACGTGCTCCTGTAGCTATGAATTTGGGAGCAGTTCCCTATCGAGCATCTGGCCATTGTGACGCCAGTGCAACACGTAATGTGACAGTTCGGTTTGTACCAGGTCAAGCTCTCTCTGCACGTCAGGTTCGCACCGCAAGCCGTACACCGTTAAGTCAAACTCCATCCGAGTAATATTTACACTTTGTATGTCTTGCTCTATAACATCGATGATTCCGAAAATATAGGTAATTGAGGGTGGGACTGCATGGTATGGACTTGCAGCCACTGCCCAGGAGTGGACGACGGCATGGATGGATAGGGAGCACCTGGATGTAGTTATGGAGCAGCATCCGTACGATGTCTGGACGTATGATGAGTACTTGGAGTGGTACGTACCCCGGTTGCACAGCGGACTCACTGTTCCTCCACTAGATCGCCTCGAGCAAATTGCAGCGGCATGACAGTGTAAGACATTTGCAATTTTTGATTGTTTCATTTACGAAACTCATACTGATTATTACTGAACCTGTTTCATATGTCACTTCTGCTGGATCAGGCACAGTGCATCGCAAGCGCGTTCGAGACCGCCATCAGCAGCTCGGACACACCACCGACCTGCAGAATACTTTGAAGTACATCCTAAAGTAAGCCAAAAAAATAGTGGACAACCTAAGTTGCGCCCGTTCGACGGAGCACATCGTGCACATCGGACATCCAGTGGGGGCACCATGCTCACCCACCAAGTCAACGCGACCTAGCGACTCCAGCCAACCATCGCAATCTACCATGTCTACATGGCGTCATAGTACTAGTTGTCAATCATCCGTGGGTCGTATCGATGAGTAAGTAACTTACATACAAACCTATGTTTAGTTTTTCTATTAGGCCACACGTTCCGCTAACATCATGGCATTTTCCCGCCGCAGGTCCATCATTGAGATGCATCATTTTTGACCTCTGCACCACCTACACAGAGTACCGCTCCCCGTCGTTCATCTTCGCTGCACATCCAGGAGGTATGAGATTTATATTCTACATCCGAAATATTTATTGTGACTAACATCGTTTCATCTTGCAGCCTTCAATTCAATGTGGGGGTGACGTCAAGTCCACCAACGATGATACGAGCCTCCCGGATTCTTCTAGGGAGCGGTAGATAGCTTCAGGGTTTGCAGCGTACGTATGGTAGAGCTGATCGTTGACACCATACGCAGAGGAGCTCCTACTGTACCTCAGCCTACTGAACCACTGCCAGCCATTCAACAAACGGAACGGTCTCCATACCTCCTCTGAACCGAGACGCAAGCTCCAACTGGCTGACGTACCCTACGGGACATGCTCATGCTCAATGAAAGACAAGGCCACGTGTGGGGAGGCAGACACGGTGAGGAGATAGTAGTGGTTCAGATGAGTGAGCCATATCGCATCCCGTGTGATGCGGTTTTTTTATACTATTATATGTACTTCTACAAAAATTCATAATGCATAAAATTCTCAAAAATAGACAATTAATACGACTATGTCAGGATGTTGTATATAAAATTTCGTAATTTTTATAGCTCATTTGCTACATGTAACATCTTCTACAAATATCATGATCGTACGAATTTTTGAGCAACATTCGCAGAGGATAAAATTGCTAAAAAATTACATAGTCAAGTATGTTGTGTCACAAGGCTGCACATAAAATTTCATAATTTTCTGAGGTCATTTGGTATATTTAAAAAATTCCAACAAAAATATAAAAAGTTAAGATATGTAATTAAGCCGACTTTATTACCCGTCATCCGATGGCAAGGTGGCAAACCTTGGCCGCAAGACAGTTTGCCACGCGTTAGCTCCGTGGCATCGTCGTCCGGTCATCAAACGATAAAAATACTATTTTTAGCAATACGATATATATACCGTTATTTTTATAATTATAGATACAAATAATACCATATATATATATATATATATTGTTTTGGTATCTCTAGTCATGCATCGCGCGGCGGCGTACGTATGGTCGGGTTTGTTCGACGCGAGGCGGTCGATGAGCAAGCCTACACGAGCACATGCACGCATGATGCAATGACGTGATGCGTCACATCGAATTAGCGATGATGCATGCAGTTCGTTTCATGCCAAGCTACGTCCTGTAGTGTGCTCTGCGAGTAGTGACGTACAGCTGGAGTCTGTTGTAGCTAGCCTGCTAAGCTAGTACGTGTACTGATGGTGTACAGCGCTGTCCATCGGCGGGTGTGCTTTGTGCAAAAACAAGGACGAGAAGACTGTTTCCTGTCACACTCTGCTCAACTCAGCTTTTTTTTAATTTTAATTTTTATCTTTAACTTTTTTACTATTCAGTAATTCATCTTTTTCTGATATTTTTAGATATTTTAAAATTTTTTATATTTTTTTTCCCGTATTATTTGCATTGTCCGTGATGGGTTAACATATTTTTTTTCTATTTTTACATTTTTTAAAATTTTAATTATGCCTAAAAAGACAACTCAGCTACAGTAAAAAAAGCCATCTACAGTGAAATTTCAGCCAGAAACCATCGTTATTCTGAACGCCCCTTTAGGCGACGCTCAACGTTGAAAGAAGCTGACGTTCACGGCAGCAGTTTATTATTTATTTTTTTTTCTATTTTTGGTTTTTTATGTTTTCTTTTTTCTGTATTGTTTTTGTATTGTTCGTGATGGGCTAACATATTTTTTTATTTTTAAAATTTTTTTAATTTAATTATACCAAATAAGTCAATTCAGATACAGTAAAAAAATAAGTCAACTATAATAAAAAAAACTATAAGTCATCGTCATTACGAACACTACCTTAATGTTTCTGTGTTTTCAAAGACAAATCTTAGAGCTGAGTGCATGAGGAGTAGATGATGGTTGTAGAATCATGCTGTTATTTGGCTTTACAATGAGAGAGCTGGCTTCGGGTTTTGGGGCTCAGGTTCAAGTTAATTTCACACGAATTAATTTCAGCTAGCTTTAGGTTCCCAAATGCAGATAATTTCAAGCAAGTTTTTCAAGGGTGTCTCGGTAGGTTTCAGGACATGAAAACTGGCATTTCAATGCAGGGATCGACTGCATGCTCGGTCTCTATAGGCTCCACTTATTTGGGTTTAGACTTCTGATTTCTGATTTATTTTTTAATATTCATATTTTTTATCTTTTTCTGGTTTTTTGGTATTTTTAAGTTTTTTTTACCTTTTTTATATTCGTTTGCATTATACGTGATGTGCTAATCTATTTTTTATTTGTAGATTTTTTAAATTAATTACATCAAATAAGCTATCGTCAGCTACAGTACAATTTCAACCAACTACAATACAATTTCAGCCAAACCGAACGGCCTCACAGCTAGCTAGCCGGGTGTACAAATAGTACAAATTAAGCTGAGCTAGATAGCACCCCATACCGATCATGCAATTGCATGCATGCGCTGGCGCCGGCCTAGCTAAGCTCGATCGTGTGGTCCAGAGCACGTCGTTGCTGTTCACTAGCATGGCCCTGGACGGCTGTTATCCATCCGCGCGCCCGCACGTATAAATCTCGTACGAATGCATGCATGCATGCATGTCAGGCCAAACCAGACGGCGGCGACCCACGTACAGTACTGGCGGGCAATTAATCAAGCTCGCCGCCCGTCGTCAACACGCAGCTGAGGCCAAATACATGGCCGACCAACCTACATAGCTGATCATATCGATCAATTATGCGAGCTTAGCTTGTCCGCATCTCGCTCCTGTGAGCTGGAGATGGGGCACACATGCACGCGAGAGAGAACAGACTGCGATCTACATATGTGTGTGTGTGTGTGTGTCGATGGGATTTTTCTTTTTGGTTAGCGATGATCGGTTTTGCTTAAATCGCAACAAACAACGACTTTTAAGACCATAAAGATATGGCACATGGCGGCCAACATCAGCGAACAGTCCCCTGGTCGCTTTTCTTAGCTTGCATGCCTGCTGGGCTGCGAATTGAATAGTCTGGATACAGATATTGAATAAAATGGATAATAAAGATATGATTGACATTCTCTGAGTCTCAATGTATCGAATAGTTCAGAGATATAGATACCAGATAAAACAGATAATCCGGATCTGATTGACACATCTAAACACAACGGTGTGCGATCGACGTGTGAGTATATATAGGTCTGGTGCAAGGTTAATTTCCTACACCATATATGATATAGATTACGATCCTACGTTAATTTAGGGTACCCTTGACATTCCTCGTATTCAATTATATGAACGACCCATGTCTACACTCGTAGAGAGGGGGCTCAGGACAGCCACAGGCTCAGGTGTCGTAAGCTTAGCCTAGCAAGCTCCAAGATAGCTAGGCCAGTGTATGGTGTGGTAGCACACTAGCTAGCTAGGCCTAGCACGGCCGTGCCGTTGGCCCGTTACAGGAGGTAAAGGGCACGAAAGGGCCCTACAGCTGAGCTGTGTGATATACCCTAGGAAGATGGACTCTCAGCTGTAGCCGCCGGCCTCTCCCTTTCCTCCTAATCAAGATTAACGTTAGCTGGCTGGCTAGCCATAGGTCCGTCTCAGATCAAGTCTACAGCTTGGTATGATCGATCTATTCTAGGACACGCAAATGAGAATATGTCGCCACCTATATAGTGTAACATATGACTACGAATCGCAAAACTATATGTTCTCCCTAGATCTAATTATCAAGCTAAGATATCTATGCTCCCTCAAAGGCACATATGTTTATGTAGCAAAGATATCATGACGTGACCTTATTCTTTTTAGTTTAGAGCTTATAACTTTCTTTAAAATAAACAAGACGACTGTTGTCTTTTTGAAACAGTTTATTAGGATAATATTTTTGAAGCAGCTTATCTGTATTCAGTTCATTCATACAAACGCTTATATTAGGACCAAAAATATTAAGCACAACCACATAACATCGACTACAGTAAAAAAAACCCACCGATCGTCGAACAGCTTAAATCACCGATACGCAAGGCTAGATGGATATCATGACGTTCATTCTCACGACTAGCCTTATTCTTTTTAGTTTAGAGCTTATAACTTTTTTTTAAAATAAACGAGACGACTGTTGTCTTTTTGAAACAATTTATCATGATAATATTTTTAAAACAGCTTATCTGTATTCAGTTCATTCATACAAACACTTATATTATAATTAAAAAATATTAAGCACAACCATATAACATCGACAACAGTGAAAAACCCACCGATCATCGGACGGCTTAAATCGCTGATACGCAAGACTAGATGGGGGAGTAGCGTCATGTGCATGCATGTGCACCGTCCCGTTACCAACCACAACGGCCGAGGCAAAGGACCAACCCCATCAAACCCACCTCGTGGACGTACGTGCGTGCAACCGAACACCGCTCTCATTTCTTGCTCATTAGTACCCATCCATCCACCCCAATGAGAAGAGAATTTGTGTACGTGGATGCATGTAGCCATGTTACATGCACACCCCAAGTGCCCCCATGGTCCCCCTTCCTACCATCTTACAGATAAAAGAGGCCGATCGTCTATCGTGCTGGTAGCATATCGGTGCACTAGCATCATGCACGTGTAGCCACGTTCTCGGCAGTTGTATATGACTTTTGCTTTGGCGGCACGTGTCGTTCTAATATGCCGATGCGACCTGCTTAGAGGACTGCAGCTGGCGTGATAACGGCTTCACGAGAAGGCACTAAAGGGGGGCAATCGTGCAGCATAGTTGCTTTTTCTAAATTTAGCACGTGTGTGGTAACAACTTACTTGGACGACAGTAGAGCAACGTGGCACAATTAGCTAAAGATAAAAATAATATGCCAACGATGCAATTATATTTATTCTATAGAAGATTATCCCGTTATAATAATTTTTCATTTCCTTTCTATACTTGATAGAATAAATTTAATAGACAAATATCTAAAATAGTTATCATTGTAAGCAGCTATCTTAGAGCGACAAGGAAGTTATTTGAGTAAAAATCATGATTCAATAATTATATCACCTAGTATATATTAACTAATTCAAAATATCTTTTAAACTTTTGCTTTTAATTGGAACATGCTGGCAAAAGATTTTGGAGGGGACGAAAAGGGTGAGTGCAGCATTTTTCCACTCTGTTAGGATGGACGTTTTGTCGCAATCGCCGCGCATGTGAGGCTATAGCGATTCACTGTGCACGGAGAGGTATGTGGCCCATTGTTGCTCTCTCTCTCTCTCTCTCTGGCAGAATTTTCTTCAAGGTTGGTTCTCCTCGAAAGTGGCAAAACTGACAAGCCCACCCTAGTACCATACCTGTAACTCCTGCCTATGCTCTATTCCAAAGATGTGTGAAAAAAAATTCTAAGAGAAATGCTAGTGTTGGGATGTTTGATCCGAACATTGGCGTCCGACGTTTGGCTGTAATATTTTTTAATTATATTTATAATATTTTTATTCATGTTTGTAATATTTTAAATCTATATTTTTATTATAATATTTTTTTATTTCGTGTATGTAACATCAACTTTTGTATCATATATTTTTATTGCATACAGTGATGAAAATTATTGTACATATTATCTAAGAATTTGCATCAGAACGTACAATACGAATACTCACATCATTCTTTGTTGTTTTGTTGCATATATGACCAACAAATGTTGCAGATATAGACGAGAAATGTTATGGATGATAATACTCATGATATTGTTCTTTGTTTTGGTTGCAAAAATGGATAAAAAAATGTAAAAATGGCTCAATTATATCAACTATTACTTAGATTTTGCATATCCTTATCAATATGGATAAGGTAGTTAGACAACTATTTTGAAACAAGCAGAGTACAAGTAACCTAGAATTAGATTTCAGCCATTACATTTACAATTTCAACGGGACAGATACATGCTCAGTACTCAATGCTACACACTAGATCAATACAGCAGTATCAACGCTAGCTACACCTCTTCTCATCCGGTTCCCTTGAAACTTTTAAGAAAAAATCGCTTTGATTTTCCTAATATTCGGTTTTTACACAACTCAACGCCTTGAGTTTAAACCATTATCGTGAAACTAGATCTCTAACTTTATGAAGCAAAGTCATGGTGCTACAGTACTTTACTTTTTAGTCATCGGATCAAAAACAAAGGTTGAGATCGACTTGGCTAAGTACTTTAATTAGCACCTTGATTATCAGTGGCGGAGCCATCGTCCGGTGAGCCTAGGTGGTTGCCCGGGCTCGCCGCCGACGAGCCGTGGTCTCAAGCCGCCGGTGACTTTCGGGAGCTGGGCGAGGTTCTTTTTGGCACGACCGGATTGCCCACCTTCTGTTAGTGTAGTTTTGTAATTGCGCTCAGTCGGGTTCGCAAATGTTCGGTCCGGTTTGAGCTGGTTAGCTCCGGTAGGATAAAAAACGCGTGTTTTTTTTTTCTTGAAGGGTAGCTGAGTAAGGGTTCAGAACTCCAAATATAGATGAACGTTTCAAAGTTGTCTTTGTTAATGTAAAGTAAGGTTTCTTTTAGAGAGTGATCGGAATAGCAATGGCTTTTGATTTTTGCTGAAAAAATACTATAGTTGGCTGAAAAAACACTGTAGCTGAGTTGATTTATTGAGTATAATTAAATGTAAAAATTATAAAAAAACCAAAAAAATGAAAAAAAAAAGTTTAAGTAAATTTTAAAAAAATTGAAAAAAAATTTCACTATAGCACGCACAGTGTACGCTACAGTGAAAAAACCGCCGTCGCCCACCGCTCAGCGTTGGCAAAAGCCAACCTGAGCGGGGCCTTAATCTTGACTCGGTTGTGTGAAAGTGTTGAACACCGTGATGTATCGGCTTATTGGTTTATATACAAATAATACATTTCTGATTGTTATTATCATTCCTCATCAGACTTAACCTGAGTTTCCATCATACCTTGATTCGATCTTTTTAGTTTTACCAGACAAATTCTGTTCACTAAAAATGAATTAAGGGGAGATGTTCAAGTTAACATGATACCGATGAATCTTCGTATAGGTAAAGAGCCAGATGTTGCATGAGCCAGAGAGCCGATCGCATGGACGTGGGTGGTGACTGGTGAGCCTTTCTCCCAAGTCCCATTGTTCTCTCCTTGATTTTTTTTTATTTGGTTGTACTCAAGCCTTGGACTTTCTCTGACTGCAGAATTTTTTCTTAGTCTCGACCTCAAACGTTTGGCCCCGGGTGTGGGAAGGCCAAGAATTTGTTAGCCTGCTTTTTTTTTTTCAATATTGCACATGCCCTAAATCCCCCAGCCCTTAGGCGCCTCATCAGAGAGCTGTCAGACACGTGTGCAGGACAAGACGTGGCGTCCACGCGCGGGGCCCGCGCTACGCGACAATCCACAGCTCACTAACACTTTTACACCCAGACCCTCGCTAAAATTTCCACTCGTAACAACGCCCCCGCGCGCCTCTATTTATTCCGGCAGCTCAGCACTCGCCTCCTCCTCACGTAAACGCAAAGCGCACGAGAGCCCTACGCTGCGCACGTCGATCTGTTCATGGAGACGATGAGCAGGAGGTCGCCGTGCTCGATCCGTAGCCGGCGGAGGCGGCGGGCGGTGGCGGTGGGGCGGAAGGTGCGGGAGCTGCGGCGGCTGGTGCCCGGCGGGGCGGCGATGCCGGCCGACCGGCTGCTCCTCCGCACCGCCGACTACATCGTGCAGCTCCGGGCCACGGTGGAGCTCCTGAAGGCACTCTCCAATCTCTGCGTGCCCCACGGCCACGGCGCCCATGGCGACGACGGTGACTCCTCCTCTGGCTAGCTACATGCGTCTACACGTACATGTGTGCCTGTGTATATTGTACATACGTACGTATACGTATGTATACATGCCATGCGTAGATTGATCGTGCTATGTTTTGTAAACGGATGGTATGTATTCACCGATTATTGTTAATCGACTAGCTTAATTGTGTGTCTTTTTAAAAAGTAGAGTCTATAAATTAATTGTAGTAGATAGTATATCTAATTTATTTATATTAGTCAAAATTATATATGAGTGTCTCTCTTCATACTCTATGAACAGTTATAAATCAAAAACCACAACCTAACACCCATAATACCATATAATAGTGTATGTTCTAGAAGGAACTACGTAGTTTTTTTTTTTTGTTTTTGTCTCTCTTTTCTTCAGTTTTTGCGGGCGAATTATGTTCTTTGTATATTTTATGTACACGTGACGATCGTTGATTGATCGACCTAGAGTTGTTTTAATTTCTTGATGTGTTTTCGTTTTGTTTCTCGTAGCTTCTTTCCCCTTTTTCCCCAAACTTTTCGGGAGGCTGCAGCTGGGGATATGATGTGTGTCTCTCTCTTTTCAGATGAGGTTTTTGGTGATTGTGTGAGTGGTTGATTTGCTGATAAATATCTGGTGTGAAATAATAATTAAAGCGAGATTTGTCATTCTTCATGTATGCTCGATGATGGGCCACGTATGAATTTCTGTCGTAGATAACATTTTTGTATTTTTTTCCTTTGTACCAAAGCTTATGTTTCATAGTTCTATACATGGTCGTAGCTAACTAGCTACTTTTAGATCGACTTTCTGGTAATTACAACCAGCTACTTTTAGATCGACTTCTAGTAATTAATTAAGTTGCTCTGCAAGAACTCGCGGTGATGCACGCGCTAAAGCTTAGGAGAAATCGTTTGATTTCTATCCTAGATTTTTTTTTTGTGCTCCTAAAGCGCATACGTGTAATCGAGTGGCATGCACAGTGTTAATTAGATGATGAGGTGTGAGCTGGAAGTTGGCTGTATACACGCGGGGATTAATCTCTGCTTAGTTGGTCTTAATTAGAGGAGCCTTTTGATGATTAAGTTTTGCGCCACACGGTGGTCAATGGACCTTATTATTAATTGCACAGAAATAATGCTTGGCTCGCATCCGTAACAGCTAACCTAACCCGTTAAAAGAAAATATAAATTGTATTTTGTACCAGGTAATTTGTTCAAGTTTCAAGAAACACCGTGTACCGGACATACTAGCTAGTACGTACCAGATATATGGCGTGTTAATTTGTTGTGCAAAAAAAAAAAAGGTTTGTTGAAATATGTTAATATGTTAATTTATAATTAACATATCATGCCACCACTGTTAGAATTCCACTGCTAAGGCCACGCGCCGTGGGAACATGAGAATTTTTGCTGATTTCTATTGAAGTTGAACTGTTTTCTATAAAATTCTTTCTTCCAAACGGACTCTAGACGTGTTTGATTGGTGGGTACGGTTTAACTGATGCGGCACTCATCGTTTGGCTAGGCCGTTGAGTTTTACGATATCTATGTTACAGTTGCACCCGTGCTAAAAAAATATGGAGTAAATTTTATGGCGTTTCAACGTAACTTTCAACGTGGGATGCACCGAAAAGGAGAAACACAACGTGAGATGTCTCAACTAAGATCATCTCTATTCACCATTGATTTCATATGAATTCTATTGGATCAATAGTGAATAGAGAGAGGCCTCAGCTGAGTTCCTCCTCGAGAGAAAATTTCTCTCCCAAGCCTGAATGTGTTATGCAACTAGGCCTAGGTATGCGCTCCATCAATCAGGGCCACCCGATCGCGAACAGGCAGCCCAGATGCAGGCCATCCATGATTTAACGCAGTTTTTTCGATAAACCCCCCGCGCCGCGCTGCGTTTTTTTCACCCAGCCCCTACTCACCCTTTGCCCAACAAACGCGTGCTAGAATGGTGGTGAGTATCTAGCGATAATTTCGCATTACGTACCTGGTATTATCGCTAGATACGCATATTTGTGACATCTCAAATTAAGCCCATATTTGTTTAGACTTAGCCTTTTGGCTTATAGCGTAAAGTCATTATTTTGGCTTAATCAGCTTACAAGCAGTCCGTTTTTTTTTAGCCAAATCAGACTATTTCGTGTTTTAGCTTTTTGATGGGTTAGAAGGTGTAGCTTATTATCAAAAATTCTAAACACCCTTATTATGTTTGATGGTAAAAAGTCTGACCACCATCATGTTGTTGCAGTCCAAACTGACGAAGGGAAGGCATGTATTATTTTTGACGGTGAAGAAGGCACTACTGTAGAAAATGTTATCACAGATAGTTTAAAAATATCATCACAAACGGTTTCGTGAGCTGTCTAAATTTATGGGTCGATAATGAAATGAGGTCATCACAGACGGCTTTTGAACCGTCTGTAATGCAATTATCACAGACGATTTTAACTACAAACCGTCTACGATAGTTGATTATCACAGACGGTTTTCAGTCGAAACCGTCTGTGATACTTATTTATCATAGACGATTTCAACTACTAATCATCTGTAATATTGAACTATCACAAACGGTTTGTAGTTGAAACGGTCTGTGATATCAAATTATCACAGATGGTTTATAGTTGAAACCGTCTGTGATATTTAACTATCACAGACGGTTTGTAGTTAAAATCGTTTGTGATATTGTACCACAGGAAACCATCTATGATATTATTTTTTTAAAATCTATTTTTGTGTATTGGCTAGCCTCAGGAATTGCTAGACATGCACTCTGAAATAAGCAGATCAACACATGTATACATCCAATTCACATTCATTCATTTTAGAAATAAAAACATCCATTTCACAAATCAATTAATTGAAATAAAATAAATTATTCATTAATAAATACACACATGTACAATTAAGGTCGATTTTATTCCAATCAAATTCATTCTATATTGTGAAACTCTCAATCTGATTTTATGACTTTAGATATCAAAAAGTATGCACACTCTCCTCAAATTTGTGCGAGTTCAGCTTGTTCTAACGTAGTTGTTGCGATGGGCGCAGATGGGCGATAGGAATATTAATATCGTGCGTACATATATAACTTGATAAGTATGAAATAATTATTGTAAGATTGACAAACCCAATGATCATTGATCTTTGAGGAATTGAGGTGTAGTTGTATACGGCGACAAACATAGAATCTACAAGTGTTGCCCGGTGGTTGCTGGTGGTACTGCAAAAATATAATTTATTAATTCGAGAGGCACTATTATGAAGTGTTATATAGCATTAATCTGTACTGGCGAATACTGAAAAATTTTGAACATGTCGCAGGGCGTTGGTCCCTCCCTTCGATTTCCATACACAACGTACGTGGCAAATGACCTACGTGGTTCCAAAAAGTTAGCCTTTGTCATTGGGAAGGAAAGAAAGACTACAATACAGTTATGTATGGAAGAAATATATTTACCTATCGATTAATCGACCGACAACTATGAAGTTGGTTTCGTTCTTCTTTAAGGAATTAAGGTATATTAACTTGTTCTACTTTGTTATCATTACAATTAGAATCTAGTGGAACCTACACATGTATGTCACCATGGTCATTAAACCTAATCTCGTGTTGCTTATAAAGTAGAAATCAATAAGTATAGCCACTAGTGCAGCATTACCCCTGGTTGTAGGGAATAAGTATAAATTCCTTATTGAAGTGAGCCACCAATGCCATTGTAATGTAATTCTAGATGAATGATGCATCCTCCTCGACAGTATCTATGGTGACCAAATGTGGTTCGAGAAAACCAATAGGTGATTTCGATAATTTGGCTTCAGTCACCATGTATCTATACACACACATATAATAGCAACGAGTTATATATGACATTTATCGGTATTACATGAACGTAGACCATGATTGTACACATTTACAATATCCAGCATCGAACGAGTGAGGCGTAGAGGGTGTTGAGTGTAAAGAGATCGAAGAAATCCTCGGAGGTCACCGTGAAGACACAGTCGTGAACATCATGCTACAAATGATGCGGTTTGAACTTGACGGTGAGACCCAAACGTCGTTGTCCCTCCCACTTATTGGCATGTTCCATATATCATTATGTAATCTCTAGCAACTCAGTCCTAAGGTTAGAAGACACTCTTTTGGGACAATCATCAGCTCACCTAGCATGAATTTTCAGGCCAATGGCAAGTAAGGGATATCATCATCGGTCTTCATCGATTTGCCCTTGCCGCCTCGACTGTAGGTTGACTTTATGGTAGTCGACTGTAAAGGTAGCTACGGTGCAGATAACCCCTGTGATTGTAGCATCGGTGTAAGTTGCTCAGGTGGGAATAGCACACGTGATGTTTGCACTAGTGCAGGTAGCTCTGGTGCGGATAGCCCTTATGGACCTGGCACTGGTGCCGATAGCTCTAGTGCGAATAGCCTCTTGGACCTAGCACCGGTGCAGGTTGCTCTGGTGCGGATAGCCCCTATGGACCTGGCATCGGTGCAGGAGCCTCTAGGCAGATGTCTCTTTTGGACCATTGGAAGAATGTTTCTATGGCTTGTCCTATAGTCATGACCTCATCGTTCGGGGGCTTCTGTAACAGGACGATCTCGAAATTGGCACAAACACCGTCCACATTCACTTTTTCAAAACCTGACGCTAAAGTTACACCGTGCACCAAGGCCCTAGGACCAGATGGATATACCTGACCCCAAGCAGCGCATAGGGCAACAAAGGCATATCTCACTTAGAGTTTGCACCTCATAGCCACCTATATCACGATACAAAATTCACATATTATAACCCATTCTCATATACATAAATGTAAATTCACATATATATCACATATGCTCATATACATAAATGCAAATTCACATATATATCGCACATTCTTATATACATAAATGCAAATTCACATATATATATCACATATTCTTATATACATAAATACAAATTCACATATACATCACACATGCATTCTTATATATATAAATGCAAATTTACATATATATCACACATTCTCATTCCACTTGCTTATTTTCTTTAAAATTTAGCCCTTCATGATGATTGATATGTATGTAGCTAGTTTCATCGTATTATTCTTCCTCGACCCTTATGCCGTTTCCGAAAGAAGGTAACTCATCAAATTGATTGTATTCTTCATTGTCCACTATATTATCTACTATGACAATTCATCTTTTTTCATGAAGAACTATATAGCGCTTCTTATTTGCTTGGTCGGTTACACAGAAAACTTGAACAACTTGATTAGCGAGTACGAATGGTTCATCTTTATATCCAACACGTTTAACATCTTTGTATCTCATCATAGTTCGCTTCTACATCGCGAAACATCTGATCCAGATTGTCATCATGCAGCCTATCCAAATCCAAACCACAATCGACATCATTCAGCGGTATATCATTGACTTCATCGGCGATGTCATTATTATTACCTTCCTGTGTAATCTCCCCTTCACCATGACTGGTGAACCATGCATACCCCTTTTTGAAATCTCCTTCGAATCAAGTGCGCTTCAATCTACGCTCGGCTCTTAAACATCTTTAGATTTTCACAGTCAATGCATGGCACAGTACATATATTCTACCCACTTATTCAACATATTCTCCTCGGCAGTTCTTGTAAAAGCAGATACACCATTAATGCACTTTTCACTCGCACGGTTCGCAGCATACATCCAGTTTTGGTCCTATGTTACGCATATATATATATATAACAATTTAGTATTAAATATTAAATAAATTAATTAGTATACTAGATATATACCATATACATTGCAGCTATGCTAGCTTAACACAAAAGTCATTTTCCTGAAATCAATTATAACCAATAATTTTGACCAATTTGACCTACTCACATGATGAGAACTGATCATGTATAGCCAAGTAGATCTAAACCATCTTCAATTCCAGTCACCAAAAGTTATATCTAAATTTTAATGCAATGAGAAATAAATTACATTAGTAACCATAGGTAGTTAAGAATTTGATGAATCTTCAATCACTCTTGCTAAATAGTCTCCTTTCACTAAATAGCCTAAAAGCCTTACCTCCAGCTCAAAGCAGCAGTCTAGATTTGGAATTCAAGATAGAGGGTCCATGGTTCTATACGCAATTAATATAGTGAAATTATCACAGATGGTTTTTAATACAAACCATTTGTGATGACTTAATTATCACAAACGGTTTATACGGTTTTTAGTTTGAACCGTTTATGCATTATCACATATGGTTTATATTATAACCGTCTGTGATAATTTATAGATGGTTCAAACTAAAAACCGTCTATGATATTTGGTAATATCATAGATGGTTCATAGTAAAAACTGTCTGTGATGCTTCACAGATGGTTTTTACTATGAACTGTATGTGATATTAAATCTTCATAGACAGTTTTTAACACTAGCAACAACACAGACGGTCTCTAAACTAAAATCATCTATGATAGTATACATCACAGACAGTTTTGTGAAACCGTTTGTGATGTTGCGTCTAGTATTAGGCTTTCTGTAATAGTGATGGCAGTTGCTGCTCTAGTTGAGCCATGTATTATTTTTTACTTGTGTGATGTTAGCTAGTGTTGCCGCCTTTCTAGCAACTAAGTATTATTAGTACCATTAACAACTTTTATGCTAGAGTTTACAAGAAGGACTATATGAACGTGGGAGCACATGCACCAACTATCCAATGGTGCACCATGTTCCGAGATCCGTGTGAAAAAAGAGATTAATTGGATGCTTCATGCCTTGTATTTATCAAAGAAAATACTAGCAAACGATAAATAATATCACATCGTACATTGCAATTTATAGTCACAGTAACATGTACCTATCATATATATATATAGTGCATATAAATATAGATTAACCTACTGTCTATACTCTTGCGATCATCAAGGAATTAGCGATACTCTCACGAAAGACACACATGTCTCTGTCATTCACTGCCGATCCATTGCCACTATCCCCTCCAGATGATGTGGCTTGTGTAATGTTTGGATCATAGTCTTCAACATCATCGCATCTCTCAAAAAGTTCATCATGTAAAGCACTATCTCGGGTGGAGTTGTGAAACACCATACACGCAATAATAATTTGTGTTTGCTTGTTCATGTCATAACTTGGCATAGCCAACAAGATTCGTCATTTTATCTTGAGCAAGCCAAATGAACGTTAAATCATGTTTCGAAGAGAGGAGTGAGCATGATTGAATACCTCATATTTGCCACTTGGTTGATGACCCCGTCAAAATTCTAGTAGATGATACTTTTATCCCTTGTAAGGAGCTAGATAGCCCTTTCAATAAGTGTCGGATCCCAGAGCGATGACTTTGGATCTTCTATGTAAATCACACTAGTCCACAATTAGCTAGTGCATACAGTGAAAATAGGTATACATATCAAGCACAAATGACAACTTTATTAAATAAAAGAGTACGGCCTGATGGCCACTGTTTACATCAATCTCATTGGCAACGATAATAAAGAAGAAATAACTGTGGAAGCAAATTGATAAAAGCCAAACCCAAAGCCCGCCCATAGGCAGATGACAGTAAGACATGGCCTACTCATCCTGGACATTGTAGTCGAAATCATCCTCCTCTGAGATGATAAAGCAAGGGTAAGTATAAACTCGTACTCTACAAGTCACAGAGAAAAATGCAATATAATGATAAATGCAACAAAGTAAGACTTATATGGTTATTTGAGCATAAAACAATATTTAATAAAATAAAATAAATATATTAAAATTGCTAAATTTATTACTATAAATACAAACTAAATTTAAACAAAGTAATACCATAAGTGCAGGCGCTGACCAAGCACTAACCCAACTATGGGCATCCTACTTTGACCATCTTACTCTAAAACAAAGTCTAATCCATGAAAACCTTTACTCAGTTTACCCATGACCGTGGCCATGGCTATCGAGGATAGTTTATACACTCTGCAGATGTTGTATAACATTACCCACAAAATATGATTAACTCGTTATGTCGGTCATTACACACTTTCGTGGGCGTGCTACTGAATAACCATAACAAAACCTTTACAAAGTTAAGTTATCAACTTGGCCATGCTTCCACTAAGGTTTCACTCTAATAAGAAATCCACCCAATCGGGACCCTCTCTTGTACCATGTAAGACTTCTCATAGCCTACGCCATGCTCACATTCAGTCTATAGTGAGACTCAGGTTAGAATCCGCTAATTAGTCAGTCAGAACTATCCCATACCAGTCTTGTAGTAGTATGATTGGGCTTTATAGTAGTAGTTCACAGACTAGTCCTTAATTAACTTAGGCACTAACCACATACCCATCGTGCCTAGTATCCACATTGAGCTACCGAGCTACAACGTATACTAATAAGCACCTACCACCTATCTATGGCCTAAGTCTAAACCAAATTTTATATTTTGCTTTAAAATATTCCATAGACTTTCTTGACGGTAGGCGGCGATGCTTCGACAGCTGGAGGGGAGTGGCATGGCTCCCAAGAGATAGAGGGAGAGACGAGGAGCTCGTCGGTACCTTGCACGTAGCTCGAGGAAAGAGTGGAAACGATGCTCGATCGCTGGTGGAAGCGACACTCCAGTGGGTTTTTGAGGCGGAGGAGATGGAGGAGCTTGCGGCAAAGCTCGATGGGCATGCAGCAGTGCTTGTTAGTGACCCAAGGAGCGGCAATTGTTCGCCGGTGTAGCAGCGGGTGGCAGAGGCGCACGGTGCCCAGGCTTTCGACGGTGCTAAAGGGAGAAATGCAGGTAGGAAGGCAAAGTGCGATGGTAGGGGATGCTCGCGAGTGGCTTTTATAAGGGCGGAGGAGGGAGAGACCGTGGGAATTGCTCGCTATTGATGGTGCCCGGAAAATGGAAGGGGGAGGGAAGAGAAGGAAGGGCGGGTGCGGATGGCAAGGGGGTGCGGAAATCCGGGGTGGTTTCCCATGTGGCGCTAGGTTTCTGAATCCGGGGTGGGGTGAAGAAGGAAACCAAGGTTAGCGTTATCTCGGTTGACAGCAGAAACAAGGAAGGAGAGAGACGGGAGGAAAAAGGAAGGAGAGGGAGGTTAGGGATGACGGGTGGGCCCTACTCATCGTTGGGAGAGAGTGAAGGAAGGGGAGTGGGCGGTGTGGATGGGGGCCAACGCGAGATGGCTAAATCTGGGCCAGCCACTTTTCGGCCTAGGGAGGGGAGAGGACATTTAAATTTTTAAATTTTGTTTTTTAGTTACCGTAAATCTAAAAATAAAGAAAAACCTTTAAAAATTAGCAAAACATTTTAAATAAATCCTACAAAAATCCTAAAAATTCTATAAAAAGCAAGGAACCCAAATAAAATAGTTTTAGCATGATTTGACCACAATTACATAATTAATTTAATAACTTTCTCTTTAGGCTTTAATACAAGATTTTGGGAAAAGGGATTTTAAATCCAGGAAAATTCAATTAAATAAAATAAATGAAAGGCAAAAATTTGGGATATCACAATTAGGATATCCCGTATCAACAAGATAATATTTTCCTACAAACGAGAAACAAGTAAGTTTTGATGATGCAAATTGGGAATGTTAGTTACTCTTGTTTAGTAGATATTTATGTAATTGAAATTACAATTATTTACATTCTAGAGAAGATTATTTTAATTGAGATCGAGAACTGTAGTTTTGATGAAATTTTGAATGTAGTTGCTGTAGTTTGAATTATAATTGTTGGAGATTGAGAATTATAAAAATATGTAAATTTGGATTGTTATGTTGATGCAATATGGACTTTTAACATTTTTGCTTGATCGGCGTTGATTGGAATTCATGTTGAGATGAGTTCATTTAGTTGTGTAATATTCTTGTATGATTTTCCTCATTGTAACATGAAATTGAATTTTTAACTTTGGACTTGTACCATTTTAATTAAATGCATTCAATGTTTATTCTTGTAATTAAATTTATGTAATCGAACTTTTGTATAATGACATGTATTCGTTTTAATTTTAGTATAGTATGATTAAATTTTAATTTCATGTTGATGTAATATTTATTTCTTAAATGCGTGATTTTGATTAAGTGATTTTGAGGGTTGTCACAAGGCCTATGACACAGGTGCCATTGGGCACAAGGAGGCCTACGGCATCGACCGACAGGAGGATGTGGATCACGGGAGGACGGTAGCATTGGGGATAGGGAGGAGGCCTACGAGGTCACCTGTGGGGTCGCGGTAGGCCGGCGGGGTTGCAGGTCGCCAGTACTGCTGGTCCTTGCGAAACCTAATCGCCTTGGAGGCAATTCGATTCGGGAGGGGTGATGTCCTGAGGGAGAAAGTGAAGAATTGCGAATATATATAGATATTATGGCATTTTGTGGGTAATTTGACGAAGTAGAGTAGCAAAGAGTTATTTTCATTCCGCAAAAGCCAAAAAAGCATCCCAGGACTAACTTATGGCTTTTAGTTATGGTAGGCTTTTGGCTTTTCCAAAATCCCAGTTGAAAAGCCTCGCCTTTGTTTGGGCTTCAGCTTTTTTTCTTTTAAACCAAAGAAAAAGCCTAAACAAATAGGACCTAAACAAGACGTAACTTGGTATGCCGTATGCATTTGTCTACTACCTACTCCTACATGCAACTTCTCACTTTAAGGCCTCGATCCAAATAACAATGACTTTTGTTTTCTAACTTTTAGAAGTCAAAAGTCGTTTAAAACGTGTTGGCTTCTTAATGAGACTTTTTTCTATTTTACCTTTTTTCTTTTTTCCCCTTTGTTCTTTGTATTAATAACTGTGTTTTTTATTTTATTATTTTCCCTTTAGTTGAATATCTCAGAAAAGCTAATAACCGCTATAGTGTCATTTCAACCAAAAGCTAAAAGTTACAATGCAAATCTTGTATATCAAATAATTAGTAATCGCAGTTATTTTATGATGTATACAGCATCTCTCGGGGAAGTCAGAATAATCTAGAGTGAGAAGAAAAACTAGAATTATAGGTGACAAAAATATCGTGGGCCATTTGAAAGCCCATTCAGTGAACAGGACGAGCACGGCCTATATTTGTTAGCCCGTGAAAACTACACCAACAATTTCAGTCTCCCAGCCCATGCATCAAATTTTCATTCACTAGTGCTAAATAAAACTAAATCTAGAGCCGAGCTTTGCTGAGTTGGTGAGGCTACCAATGTGCAGCTCATCCGCTGGGGCTCGGTTTCGTGTTGTCTCATTATCTTGATAGTACTATTTATTTAAATAATACCCTTTAGAGAAGGTATATATGCGTGCGCGTTTAGTGGAATAGTGCATGACCGCATTCCGAAGGCTGTTGAGTCTCTGATTAGATCCTAACGTCTGTAGGAGATGATCACGTGTGTGTGCGCGTGCGTGGATTGTGTGCATCTGCCTTATACCTCTAAAAAATAAAACAACTCAATCGGTGTCAATCTCTAATTTAAGACAGGGCTCCTTTAGATTGTCATGAGCCAATTCAATACATGGCACAACCCACAGATTGGATGCCAATTGCAAACCCTTGCTTTCTACTGTTTAGTTCCAGTTTCAGACTTTCAGGCCATTGCAGAAATCTGTGGCTCGCCTTTCTCCGACAATTCAATACATGGCACAACCCACAGATTGGATGCCTTTGGACAGTGCAGCGAGATGATTAAGCAGACAGAGAAATATAAATCATTCGCTTGCATTCTTCAGTACCAGAATATTGCCACAGTCATACACATTGCTCAATACCCACTACTGACAAAATTAAGCCAAAACCAATTCAATATAAACACAAAGGTTTATATACAGCAGAATTCACATGGATTTCTGTTCCAATGTACAGTGACACACGCACACTGAAGAATTGCGCAGTTGCAGTTTTGCACAAAACATATGTACACACTGCAATGACACTATATACATGAAAGTAGTAGAATCGAGGTCCAAAAGCAAGCGGGACAAATTAACAATGGAATAGCAATTCAGCTCTACTTGTCATATCAGAGATTAGCACTTAGCACATATCAAGGAGGAATATGTTTTCTGTGACGCGCAACTCGTCTTGTTCAGCATTTGCTTTGCTTTGCAAGAGTACAGTAGCCTTGAAACCTCAGGAAGGACATACCCGTTGAGTGCTGCTTCAAAATCCCACTGCTCCTCTCTTTTTAACTTTTGGATCAGTTTCAGGTTTTTTTTAGGTATTCCATGTCTTCCTTCATTGATATATTATGTATCTGGCACAAACATAGTAGTAGAATAAAACAGAGCAATACTATATACAGCATAGCTAGGAGAGATCCGAGATATCAGTTCTGAAGAGAAGAAAGCCACTGTTCTACAAAATTCTTTCCATCTGCAGAGCAAAAAAAAGGAAAGAAGAGTATTAGAACAAGAACAAAAAGTTGGAAACTGTAGTGATGGAAAAGCTAACACTAAACACTATGCAAAAGATGAAACTAATAGCAAATTAAAAAAAATAAAACTAGGTCATATTACGCTGAAAAGCTCTTCTACACAATCAAATACAATGAATGGTCTATGGAGAATTAAAACGGCACAAGCAGGCAATGAAATTGCTTTTTATTGGTTTCAACTTCAATCACATCTAGCACCCTGGCACTTGGGAGTTGGGACAAGATTCAGGTATTTAGGACAACATTCGTGAGTAAATAAGACTGAAGGAAATGGTGACAAGAAACAATGTAACCATTACTATGCTATTACTCAAAAAAGACTACACTATTGGGTGTAAATTATCAACCAAACAACTAATAGTGTGTTGCTGAAGAAAGCAAGTTATGGACTGTACAGCCATGCCTCTAGGAAAGTATCTGATGGATTAAAAGTTTTCATTAATGTAACCAAGGCCCTAAGTCTTAACCTATCTTATTATTGAGCACAAGAGTCTGAGAAATTGTATTAACTAAGCAAAGATTTCAAATCCATAGTACAAAGTAAGTCACCTAACCCACTAATCAACAGCACCAAACATGAAAATGGCATACAGAACCAACTAGCATGCTATGTGCTACATCCAATCAGATCATTGCTCTCCTTAAAAAAAACAGATCATTGCTCTCCTTAAAAAAAAAACAGATCATTGCTGAACTAAACCATGAAAGTACAACCATATGTACAGAACAGTCGTTGCCTGACATATCAGGAGAAAACTAAATCCAGATACTCCCTAAATCCAGATACTCCCCAGTT
This sequence comes from Melocanna baccifera, assembly GCA_036346265.1. Lineage (NCBI taxonomy): Eukaryota > Viridiplantae > Streptophyta > Magnoliopsida > Poales > Poaceae > Melocanna > Melocanna baccifera. The sequence goes on along the minus strand of CM070700.1, from coordinate 16,956,553 downwards.
GTTCATCATCATTTTGACATTTTCTATCCAGAGAGGAAAAGAAAACCATCCTGCCAGCATTGGATACATTAATTTCTTATCCTATTAGAGGTCATGTTATGTCAGCTTAACAAACTGGATTTATTGCAAAAACAACAATTGATAACTGGAAGTGTCAGATTTGTCAATTATGTCACATTATGAAACTGAACTATTGTTTGTACTAATTAGTACTATCAAGTACCGCATATGATTCCTTCCTATTCTAACACTAGACAGTAAGCTATTAGTAGCATACAAGTATCAATTTCACAATTGAATACTTTCATGAATCATAAATTAACTAAAGACATGGCATGATTCCTTCCCAATTATGAACAAAACACAACAAAAGAACGTAACTGCGTAAGTAGATCATCATGCTCACCAGAGAGGCCGCCGTCGGCGAGAGCGCCGGCTCCAAGAAACCGGCCCTCGGGCCTCCCAGGCTGCTCGGCGCGGCCGTGGCGGTAGCACGGCACGAGGACGGCGAAGCAGCTCTCGGGGTCGCCGTCCGTCTGCAGCTCCGGCGCCTGCGGCTCCAGCCAGCCGATGGACCAGTCGGAATCATCGGAGTCCGACCCGGACAGGCACCCGCCTCCGTCGGACGGCACGATGACCATGTCAAGCTCCCTGTCGACCCTGGGCTCCCCGCGGCTGCGCCGCCGGTTCCTGACCCGCCTCGGCCGCGCGCGGCGGCCGCCGGAGCCGGCGGTCGAGAACGTGACGGCGTCCGGCTCCCGGAAGCCAGAGGGGAAGTCCGGGAAGGAGGAGGTCGTCAAGGCCGTGCTCGGGAGCTCGTGGGTGGACACCCGCGCCGCGCTCCCCGGCCACAGCCATTGGGTGAATCGGCTCAGCGCCATGGCCATGGCGACCAAAAATTTTCTTGCTTCTTGCGAAACCTCGTGAGCCTTTTAGATCAGATCAAAAATTTGCGGCAAATCAAGCAAAATTCGGTGTTTCTTGGATCTGCCAAGATAGAAAAACTAAAAGCAACAGAAAGATCTCAGAAAAAATCCCAATCTTTTATTGAAATAGATCCAAGGGTAGCTGTTTCCCCACAGCGTAGCAAATAAAGGTGCCGCCTTTTTGAAACTAAGCGCTCCGACCACAAAAACAGGCACTAATTGGGATCTTGGGACCCAGTTCACTGAATTGTGACGACAGGTCCCATTAAAATGGCTCAATTTTGCAAAATTCGTCCCAAAATTTCAAATCAGGTGCGGAATTAACCGAATCTTCATATGGCGAACAGGGAGTCCAAAATCTTTACCCTGAAAAAATTCGCCCGAAATCGGTTCGCCTGGCAAAATTCGAACCCCGAAATTCAATCCCAAACACAAATCTACCAATCAACCACCCCTCCAAACCGAAATCACAAGAGCAGTAGTCTCTGAGCAAGCCATTTCTGCGATAGAACCCAAAGATCGTCGAAGAAGATGAAGAAAAACCCAATAATTCCCAACAAAAATTTCTTGCCTGCTCAAAATCCAACCGCGAATTAAACGCCAAAACCCCCCCGATTCGTCGGATCCTCACGCGAACTCGAACTCAACCGAAGCAACCAAACCAACCACTCGGATTGGAAATTTGGAATTCACAAGCGTGCGGCCACGGCCACATATATAAGCATCCAGCGCCCGCCACGGACGGCGTAGATTCTTGACGCGACGGGAGCATTAAGATCTGGACCGTCGGATTGGTGGGTCCAGAGCGGCCAATCGCACCCGCTCCCGTCGCTTTCGTAGGCTCCTGGGACACTTGTCACTGGCTGGGAGAGTTTTTTTTCCCCTTTTTTTTGGGGGCCTTTCAATTTCGCGTCTCTGTGAATCCGTTCGACCAATGAATCTGGACGAGTTTCACGTCGCGATCGGGGAAAGTTCGGTGAATGTTCTTGGAATAGCTACACTACTGTGGTAAAAATTATTGAGAGTTTGCGTGGATCACGTTGTAAATACGGTGGTATAGTTTTGGGTGGATTTTTTTCTTTACCTTTGCCTTTTGTTTATAATTTTTAAATTCTATCTTTTTATGAGAGACAATACAAAAAGATAAAAAAAATCGTATAAGATTTTTATTAGTACAGCTGAATTTGATATAATATATCCTACAATATATCTGTAGATCTACCTTAAAAACATTTCGTTTAAAGTCTAATTCCTATAGTAACAAAAACTAAAGAACCCACTCTACACCTTCCTGCAGCCTGCCTAGTTAAGAACGGGTCAAACTGATGTGCAGAGAGGCTTGCATGGTTCAATGGATCTTGCTGATGCATGCGTGCAAACATCAATATGGCACGTGATAGTAATGTTGCCATGACTTCGAAATAGAATCCTCTGAAACCACATGAGAACCACACGTGTGTGTTCCGCGCAGCCCCTCGAGAAATATACTTACATACACATCAATAGAATTCTAGTATAATAAATGGAAGAGGATGGTAACTTGTATTGTAAGTGGTAGGTGAACTGTGAATCCAGAGTACGTAGTTACGGCACCTCGCTGGAGCGAAGAAATTTACCAAAAGATTAAAAAAATGGCTCATAATTACTTGGCGGCCACACTTGTCGCGTCCATATGGATAATTGTAGTGAACGGCCCATATATTGCTGACACGAGGCATTAGTATTGGATATTTGCTGACTCGCATGCCCACTCACTCAAGTTTGATCGATACTTGTCGGCACTAGTGAACGGCCTAGACTCTTCCGTCTTCTTCTTCGCCTGACTCAGATATGGTACAGTAGATATAGTGATTTTGATTTGTATATTCTGAGTTATTTTAGTGAGCAAAGGTGAATATAAATAATTGTGCTTTACGAGTCAACACACAAAGTATAATATTATAGAGATAAGGCTTAGTAAAGAAAGACTCGGGTTCTTTTATTTACGAAATACCATAATTGAATTACAGTAAGTAGAAATCCTGAAACTTAGCATTTTTAACTAAATCATGTTTCTAAAGAGTGCGAAAGTATGCAGTAATATTAGTAGTGCAGATTTTATCTACCTATTAAATGGTTCTATTTACTATATGCTAGTTTTGTTACTAAAATTTTATCCATCTATTATAATCAATGGATTCTCTATCCACCAAGGGAAATCAACTTTGGGTTCTATCCACCCTTCATACTTTTCATCACACCCATAAAGTCTCTTTTAGAAATAATTAAACACTAACTCGAGTAAGTTCACATGCCTACACTTTCCAATAAAAGATATTCAACTTGTTATATTCCACATGCTTTCTTAGGTATACAGATCAAGAAGACCATCATAAGGCATTTACAATGCACTTTCCCAACATGGCTACATCCACTAAAGTTTCCACTACCATGGGGTCTATTCACCCCCTCCAAAGGTCCCATCTTACGTCGTACAGAGACTTCTATCGAACACTCATCCTATGTTCAACTGGATGGAATATCTAGCGCTGAGTCGATGCAAATTAATTAGTAAAACGACACCTATTATAGCTTATGGTTGCGCTATTTTATATTAAGAGGTCATCACAATATTCAGTTATTAAGACTATCTAGGCGGTTCTACCACATACAACACTCTTATGCCCCATCTGCAATAGCCTCACTTACTATCTGCTTAGATACAAAGCAAGTTTAGAGTTTTGGGATTCCAAAATACCATTTTCTAGTTCAAAATACCAGCCATTTCCATCCATTGACTACCCAAACTAAGTTTTCATGTTTTGAAGTGATGTCGAGGTAAATTCATGCCCACATGTATCAAGAAAGGCTAAGCTTAGCACTTACATACAGACTTATCATTTAGTATGAATAACATTAGTTCTAGGATGACAAAGGTTTATGTCTAAAGCCAAGCAGTATGGTGTAATTAAACAATTATCCATAGTGAATTAACTAGGGGCTAATACGAATATAATTTGCATAATAAAGTAAAATATGTAATTTGATAATTTAAAATAATATAATTTGCATTCAAAGAATAGGTGCAAAATGATCAAAGTATTGACTTATCTTGCTCATAAGCTTATTGGTCTTAATGGTCTTGGTTGGGCTCAAACTACTACTCTTCCGGGTCTTCGGGATATATTCGAGAGATCGAATCAAATTTTGAATAAAAACATGAGAATGCAAATAAATCTAAATAAAATCCAAATGATCTCTAAAATTCATGATTATGCCTTTGTTAGAAAGACCTTGAATTTAGACATAAGTTTTATTCAATTTGGATTTTAAACCAGTAAGAACAGGTCTTTCAAAGTTTAAATTAGGGAAAATCCCCAAAATAAACATATGAGAGAGTGTGTCTCTCTAACAATTGGGCCCGCAATATTAATTTTTTCTGGTTTATTTTCTTATTAGAAATTATGTCAGAGGCTGACATGTGGGACCAGTTAGGTTTCTAATTTGTTTATGAATTATTTTTCTCAAGAAAGTAGTGTGGGTGACTAACTGGTGGAATCCTTAGGGTTTTAATTTCTTTTTGAATTATTTTCTTTAAAGAAAAGGATCGAGAGACTAACAGATGGGGCTGACACAATAAGGTTGGCCCACATGTCAGTGACACATAATTAAAATATGATTTTAATTAGATTTCTTAATGTCTTGGGCCAACACATTAGTGGCTTATTAATTTAAACTAGCCTGTGTTATTAACCTAATCTAATTATGAGCTAATGGCATTATTAACTTAATTACTAATCTACAGTATCCATCAACCCAAAATGGGTTGTCGGGATCTCGGCGGTCCTAAGCATGGCGACGGTGTCAACGGCAGTGAACCACGACGATGGTACCATGGAGCATGACGGTAGCAGAGGCATGGCCGCCAAGGCAACTGAGCTTCCAGCGACGCGACGGATGAATTCAAAATATGATGAGAATCTATTATGAACTCATTGGAGTAAACAACGAGGCTCAGGAGGTAGTGTGAAGGTCCAATGACGATGTCCCACGGCATCCACGAGCTATGGTGCATGAGAAGGCAATTGCGTGAAATGGGATGGAGAGAAGAGTGAGGCAGCCAAATTTATTTGCTACTAGGACATTACAGAGACTTTTTGTTGGCACCTTTCCTTGCTCTATACTACAGCCTATGTCGCTCGGCTATGCGTTGTCGCCAGCAGACTGCCCTGCTGCTCGGCGCCACTGCTGCACACTGGCCATGCTGTGCGTGTGCGTGGTCCCTCGCTGAGCCGCCTCAGCCTAGCTCCACCAGCTTCGTCCACCACTAGCTGCTCCTTGCAAGGGATGCCGACACCGCCCAGCCATGTGCATGTTGGTCCAATAACACTTATAAGGTTGTTACTTGAGAGATTTACTTACAAGCAGCCCATGGGCTTATGTGCGCAGAGAGCGCAGCCCATTTAAGACCTTGGTACCAGGGAGTGAACCGGTGGGACCGAGGCAGGATCTGAAACCAACAGTGGTATCAGAATCCAGGCACCAAACATCTCCCAGGAGTACAGTGTGCACAATCCATGTGTGAGAGGGAGATTATTAGAAAAAATAGTCTCACATAGGGCCTGTTCTTTGCGGCTTCTAAAAACCGCTTTTGGTTTTTGCTACAGTAACTAAATTTTAAATAGAGTATTTTTTTAAGATGGGGTCTACAAGTTAATTGTAGTACACGTTAAAAAACTAATATCTATACCATCAAAAATCGCAAGCGAGTATCTCTCTTTTCACAATCTCTGTCGTAAACAGCCAAAAAGCTATCAGCCGCAGCCAAAAGCCATCAGCCGCAGCCAAAAAGAACAGGCCCATAGATTGTGATAGAGGAAAAAGTACAACTTATAAATGTGATAGAGCCCCCACCCATCCGACTAGTTTTTTAGAGAAGACTCAATACCACTTATAAGGTTGTTGCTTTAAGGCTTACATATGGGCAGCCCGTGGGTTTAGGTGCCCAAACTACTTGGACTTATGGCTTGAAAAGTGAAACCCGGTTGGACCTAGGTATATGGCCAAGGGGGTCTGGTCCAACAAGTGGTATCATAGTCCAGTTCTAACATCTCTAGCCTAATGACACTAGTGTGTGAATGTCTGATAGACTGTGACCCTGAGGGACCATCGGTGTATGATGAAGGGACCCTTAGGGACCGTTGGTGTACGGTGAACAGCTAAAGAACATCAATGTGTGAAGGGAGATTGTTGGAATAGCCTCACATTAGTTGTAGAAGGGCAAGAGACCTAACTTAAAAGTGGAAGAGTCCCTCACTTCATTGGCTAGATTTTAGGGTGAGAAGGCCCTTACGATCCAACAGTGCCATGCAGCTGGGAACGCCATCTGCCACCATGGCACACGCTGGTTGCACCGTGCGATGACAGCAGCATGCACCCATTGCTGTTGCCCGATGATGTGCTATGCGTGCTTGCCCTCACACAAGCCGAGCAACACCGGCACTACAAGCGCTCGCCAGCGTGACATCCAGTGCCACCGCGCCTCTTCCCTTTCTTGAATTCTCTCAAATGGCCATGCATGCAAAAAAAAATTGGATGAATGGAATGCTTGGGTGATGAGGAATGCAATGGTATGACATGCACTGGTTATTCATTCTTGGTTGGGATTGGGAGGAGAGAAAGAGGCTTGGGAGCTTGTTCTTGGTTTGGAAAAAATGGCAGAGAAGGGGAGATGAACAAGGAAGAATGACAGTTGGGAGGTAGGGCTGTGTGTGGGGAGTGAATGGGCAAAGAGGCATGAAGGGTGTTTTGTCTTTTGCCTCGTTATTTTATTTCATTTTGGGCTTAGAAAAATCAATGATCGGAGGAGAGAGACGGTGGAGGTTAAGGTGTAATATGTTTTCAGTTGTTGGGGTCTTAAATGCAAATTTTGATGTGGGTTGCAAATATGGCAAATGTTTGGCCAATTATGCAAAATAAAAATAGATAAATTGCAATGAAATCCCTATCGGTCAAACTGGAGGAAAGGGCGGTGAGCGCATGAATGTGAGGACAAGATTTTTAAATGCATGTGAAAACCATAGTTAAGAAAACCAGACCGGACCGCCGGTTAAACCGGAAAAACCTAGAACCAGACAGTGCACCAGGTCGGTTTGGTTAGAAGACCGTCTGCGCAATCGGATCAGGAAAAACCGGATGAACTGATCGATTTTTTAAAGAACCGGTGGACCGGACGGTTTTTACGGAACCGAGCAGTTTCTGCGAAAGACCAAAATACCCGCGGTTGTGGCTAGGGTTTAGGGGAAAAATTGGAAAAAGTGAAATATATACCCCTGGCCTTCCCCCGTGCCCGTGGCGACGTGGCCGGCCCGTCTCACTCTCTCGGTTTGGACTTTGGATCTGGAGTCTCACTCTCTCAGTCTCACTTTCTCCGTTTCTCGGTTTCTCCTCGACTCGCCTTGCTCCTCGCCTCCTCCTCGTCTCGCTGACTTCGAGTCGTCGTTGCTAGGCCTAAGCAGCCGCGCCTGTCGCCCTGCTCGCAGCTGGCCGCCTCGTCGCGCAAGAAATCGCCGTCGTCAAGCAGGAAATCGCCGCTGCCGGGCCGCCCCCTTGTCGCCACCGCCGCCCCTGCCGGGCCATGCCGGCGGTCTCCCCCTTCACCATTTACCGGCAAGTATAAATTTTCCTGATTTCCTCCAGGCTCCCCATGCTCGCCTTCCTAATTTACTTTCTGATTTGGGCTCCCCGTGCTGTTGTTAGGCAGTGGAAGTGTGGAACATTTGGATTTGGGCAAGTATACCTCGGATTCAACAGGTAATTTATTTTGAAAATTTGTTAATGTGTTAGGCAGTAAGGTAGTGGAACATTTGGATTTGGATTGATGTAGTGCAGCGAAGGTGGTCAAAATCAAATGTGTGCAATTTATTCTGAAAATTTCTTTCTTTCAATCACATTGTGAAGTATTATGGCAGTACAAATAAATAATCCATACAAAATTTAGTTCTTTCAAGTTTCAATCACATTGCAGCACAAATAATTCATACATTGCTGGTAAATATAAATTTATTTGTACATTGCTGTATTATGCTCAGTCGAATTCCATAATCCAATATTTGTATGTTGCAGTATTATACTATTATGCTCAGTCTGATTCCATAATCCATACATTACTTCATTTATTTGTAAAATGCATTACTAATCATTTGTATAAGAGCACATTATATGCTTGTGCTTAGGATTTAAGGTAGAATCCAAATCACACACAAAGAAAAGACCTTCTAAGATAGACTAGATACAACAATTTTCCGGTGCAGACCTTTGATTATCCTTAGTCTATTACTCTATTAAATTGTTTGCTGTGTGCATGACTAAGAGTATTATATTTTTTATTTGGTGACTGCCTGTGGCAATGGCATGGTCTCTTCATGGATTAGTTCATGTCTGGTAGTTTGTTTCTGAATGTTGTGTTCCAGATTGAAATGCATTCTGAATTTTGTTGGTGCTGTCTGTTGCTGCTGTCTGCTAATGAAATGCTATGGTTTGCTTCTGCTGATGCGATGATGCCTGATGGTGCTACCGTTTGTGGCTCAATCGCTCAAGTAAACTATTTATTGAATTGTTGGTGCTGTCTGCTGAGTGCTGACTATTGACTGTTGAGTGCTACCATTTGTGGCCGCCTTACCTGCTATCTGATACTCTGATAGTCTGATGGTGCTACCATTTGTGGCATGCTTCTGTCTGCTGACTACTGTCTTGTGCTGATAGTTCTAGTGTTCTACTGGTATGCTGGTGTTGATAGTTCTACACTTCTATTGCTCATGTTGAACCGGTGGTTCACCGGTTGAACCGACGGTCAGACCAATGAACCGGTGAACCAGTGACTCCACCAGTTCAATCTCCGGTCTGAGTTCAATAACTATGGTGAAGACAAGAAACTAAATTAATTAAATTTTGATGTAACATTCAAATAATATAATTTAATGAGTAAATTTTAATTTAATGCGATACTTTCAATTAAATGTTGAAAATTTTAAAATTCACTGAAAATGTTGAATGAAAGAGGGGGAGAAAGGGTGGGCCGGCGCAAACCAAAATTCAAATCTTTGTATTTCATTTTCTTTTGGTTTGGATATGAAGTTTGGTTTTTGGATTGGAATTTCAATTCAAATTTAAATTTTATTTTGCCAAAATTTGAATTGTGCTCAAATACCAACTTTATTCAAAATTTTGTAAATTCCCCCTAAATGGGGTGTTACAACTAGCCATACACTAATCATAAAATACAAAAATAAAATAAAATGTGTTTTATACAAAAGGAATGACAAAAATAAAAATAAAATAAAATTCCCCCTAAGGGGGTGATCGGAATAGCGATGACTTTTGGCTAAAAAAACACTGTAGCTGGCTGAAAAAACACTGTAGCTGAGTTAGTGGATAGTGTAGTGAATAGTGAAAAAAAAGTTGAAGTTAGAAGCTGAAGCCGAAAAAAGCCAAACCGATCATCCCTAAGGGAATTCTATATGTGGAGGTAGTGAATTTATACATAGTATACTGTTAAATATAGGACAATCAGGTTTGGATATTTCCAGGTGTCCATGCGTACGTGTCGAGCACTTGGTAGACTCAGTACTGGCCAGCGCTACTTATCCTGCGTTGATCGATTCTCCTTTTTAAAAAGAAAAAAAGAAAAGAAAAGAAAGGGAGTGCCGAGTGATGACTGTTTTTTCTTCCTTCACTCCAACCATAGCTGCTCTGGAAGATGTAGGTATGACCAAAGGATTGATGCAGCTGCCAAATAGACACAAACCATGCCAACTATTGTTGTTGTGGTGTTGTGCTGTGGAATCTAGCTAGGTATGGAAATTTTTACACATTCAAGTAAGATTTTTGGGTGTTCAGAATAGTATTGGGTTATGATTTTTTTTATTTTAATTGGTTTATTTTTTTACTATAGTTGAATTAGCTTATTTGGTATAATTAAATTTAAAAATTTTAAAAATAAAAAAATATATTAACCTATCACAAACAATACAAAAGAATACAGAAAAAAGAGAAGGTAAAAAAGCCTAAAAATAAAAAAACAAAATTAATTAATAATAATAAACAAAGATCAGAAGACAGAAATTAAATTGAGCTATGCCTCTGTTGTTATGGCTAAGGGGGTGATCGGAATAGCGATGGCTTTTGGCTTTTGGTAAAAAAACATCAGAATTGGTAAAAACATCAGAATTGAGTTAGTGGATAGTGTAGTGAATAGTGAAAAAATGTTTTGTTTGAAAAAGCGAAAAAAAGTTCGAAATGAGCGGGGCCTTATACGCTTTCAACCAGCTGTTATCCAAAACCAAAAGAGATGCCCTAGTCCATCAACCTAGGGCCACAGCCCACAAGAGCGACGGCGGGCACAGAACGCCGCATGTTAGCCAGGGACACGACACATGGTCCATGTCCATTCCAGCACGCTGCTTCTTTCAAGTTCTCTCTCCCAGGGGAAAAGCCCTTCCGGGCATCAACTTGCTCATCAGCCACAGGTTTTTTTTGTTGGGCTTGGCTCTTCGTGCCTGTCAACAGCAGCAAATTCTTTTCTTTTTGAGAACCAACAGCAGCAATTCTTGAGAGAGAGAGAGAGAGAGAGAGAGAGAGAGTTGTGTCCAAGTTGCTTTGCCTTTTGTCTCTTGTCTGAGTGATGCCCCACCTGCATATATATAATATAGTTCTGTCCATGAAACGAATGGTTAATCGTCACCAGCCATACAGAAGAATTGCCTCTCGTGCGATGACCACTCGCCGATCCCTGCCCACTCAAACGCAAGGAGCAGCTCGTTACGTGCCCCGGAGGGTGAAGGTTTGGAGCAGATCGATCGCTCGAAACACTTCGATTTGGTTGCGATTTTCCCACCTCTGTGGGAGTTAGCAATGGGGATGTTTATCCATCTATCTAGGCACGGATAGAGTGACCTGCACTGCACGTCTATCCATCCATCCACCCGACGGTACAGTTCGATTGCTCGGCGGTTAGCTTGTTTGTTGTTCAATCCTGCTTAGGGGTGATGTTTTAGCGATGGTTTCTGATTTTGGTTGAAATTTCATTGTAGCTGATTTAGCTTTTTTAGCATAATTAAATTTAAAAAAATGTAAAAATAGAAAAAATATATTATCCCATCACGGACAATGCAAAGGAATACAGAAAAAAAGAAAAATACAAAAAAGCTCAAAAAATCTAAAAAAATTCAGAAAAAGACAAATTACTGAATAGTGAAAAAAAAACTGAAACTGAAAAAAAAGCTGAAACGAGCGGGGCCTAAACGCCGTCGATGTCACTCCCCATCGTATTAGTAGCAGACAAGGAGCAGACGCCCATGGTATTAGTAGCTCACAGAAGAACACTAATGAACAGTGGGAAAGCGAAAGGTATCGCTATTGCATCAGTAGCCCGCAGAAAACACTACCGGAATATTACATCTCTTAATAACACTGGCCACTGGATAAGCAATAGCAACATGCCGTGGAGATAAGCAATAGCTTCATGGTACAAGCTTCTCGACTAAGGGCATCTACACTAGGTCAGCAGTCTATCGCTTTAAGGTTGTCTTTTAGAGACTTCAATTTACCTAGAGATAACATTTTTAATAATCTATATCTAAAATTATTCGTATAACTATTTTTATCGTATTTACCGTAACTTTTCTGTGCACACTCCGTTTGCACGCTCAAATTATCTTTTGTATAAGAGATAGTATATTCTCTCTCTTCGCATCCTCTCTCTTCTAACTAGGTTTTTATGTGATGTGACAGGTAAAAAAACTGAGTCTGCTCCTATTAGAGATGCCCTAATGTCAGTTTGGAATGTAGAAGTTTTTTTTCGATTTACGTGGAAATTGAATTGCTGCCTGCTTTGTTCGAACGAGTCGAGTGGTCGACCTTTGAGAGCGAAGTCCACGCTGTCCATACATAAAATGGATCATGGTATGGACCGGAATAAATTGAGCCGAGCACCCATTCCCGCTTTCCCCGATCCAACCCAATAATATTAGGCCCAGCCCACTACCCACTACCCACTAATCAGTCATCCCACTGTAAGTGGGCCCAGTCGACTCCTCGTTTGCCGCTCGACTTCCCTCCCGCCCACTCGGCTTCTCCCCTCCCCTCCCAAACACCAACCCCTCCCAATCTCAAGCCATGGAGCCGCCGCCACTCAGCGCCGCATCGCCGTCGCTGATATCCTCCACCTCTGCCACCCCACCACTGGCGCCTCCTCCCCTCCCCCTCCTTGTCCCCGCCCCGCAAAAAGCCTAAGCTCCCCACCCCCAAATCCTGCCCCTAGCACAGGCCCCTTCGCGCCCATGACCCACCCCGTCCTTCTCGCCGGCACGATCTTCCTCCCCTCCACCGCCGCCCCAGCCGCCTGCCGCAACCACTGCTTCTCCCTCTCCGAGCCCTCCTCGACCGCACCAGCCGCCTCCGTCTGCTGCCAACTCCTCGACTTCGACCCCTCCGCCCTCAGCCGCGAGATCCGCGTCCTCGCCTGGAATCACCTCTCCTCCGACCACCACCTCGGCCCCTGCGTGCTCGAGGTAGTCCGCTGGTGCCTGGCGGAACCGCCCGTGCTCGTGCCTGGGCCAGCCCCTGACCCTAGCTTCCTGATGATGATTCCGCTCAACTGCGTCGACACCTGCAGCACACTGACGACGCGTGTTCGAGGTGGTTAGGTCAGTGGGCGTGGTGTTCAGTGTGCCGCATGCTGCGCAAAAGAGGAGTAAGCTGGATGGGGGCGGCAACTCGGTCGGCTTTAGGGCATCTCCAATGGTCCTAGCTAAGTACTATCTATAAGGATTCCACATCATCTATAGAGTACACACTAAAATCTGGCATTCCAAAGGACTATCTATAAGGATAGCTATTTGATGTTTACATGCACACACAGTCATTTATAGAGCCTGCCTCGTTTTGCATTATAGACTAGAGACGAAATAGTAGCTAGCTGTTTGTGTTTTGCATACTATCTTTCCTCCACATAGGATATATGCTGATGTGTACATACAAATAGCTAGCTGACTCAGCACCATTGGAGATGCCCTTATAGCGGAGATGATGTGCTGCGGATGCCACCTGTTGAAAATTAAGCAATTTCTGCAATAGTTTTAGTTTAATCCCATATTTAAGCATGAGCAACAAACCAATATTCCAACATACTTTATATGACAAGAGAATCAACAGTAGGTATTTAAACCTAAAAATACTACTTCATTCATATGAAGTAAGGAATATGCAGAATACTAAGAACATGTGATCTCAAAATCTAGCATGATGCACAGATTAAGAATTGTCTTTTTGCTCTCAGTTTAAGGAATTGCATAAGTTTTAAAAGAAACTTGATCTTTTACCACTTGTGTCAGTTTTCAGCAATCATAGTGACAACTTCTTAAACTTCTACTAGTTTGATTATACAAATATTAGCTCAGTGCAGTACAATGTCAATAGCATAAAAGATAGCAGACCTTAGCCGAAATCAGTCGCTAATAACAGAGTAATGTTAATGCAGAGATCACAAGTATATTCGACAAATTGCAGAAACAACATGTAAATATGTATTTTTGGCAAAGGATCAATAGCAGTAAGCAGGACTGAACAGAAACAGTACCAAGGCGATTGACAAGTTAACAACTACACACAACAGAGGTAATCAACTGGTATATGAAAAGATCACACTAGCAGAAGAGTCTAAATTATCACTGTAATTTCAATTTGACAGAGATCCTCATCGTGCAATTAAAATCTCACAATCTATTATGCAAGTGACCTCCTAATACTAGATCTTACCGTAAATTTCAGAAATAATAACTAGCACAGCTGACAAATGCGCAATAGATATAAGAAAGGAGAAGTAAAGCTAACTGAGCAATGGCACTCCAAGCCACTGTGACGACAAAAAAGGCTAGGCTCATCGGAGATGATGTCATAGAAAACCAATCATCGGCAAATACTAAAAAAAATCACCGGACAGCCAATCAGAATACAAAGCCCAACTTCTCAATTCAATACTCACCAAATCAAGAAGCGAGGCACCAATCGGTGCTGCACAAAGCCACAGGAAGGTGAAGTCTTGTCGCATACCACACGGCCAAAGCCAAGCCAAAGAATGGAGGAACACCGAGTGCCAGGCCTCGGTCCAGATAGCAAGAACTGCGAGCAGGGAGCACAAGAGCCACAACCCGGCAACCAGCGACACAGCTGCCGCCGAGCTTTTCCTCAACCAAATCCCAAATGACCGAATAGCCAGCGGAAGAATAGATCTGGGTGGTGAGCTCTATGTAGCCCTCCAAACCCTAACTCTCTCATCTAATAAAAAGATCCAAGGGGCAAACTCACAGGTGAGGATTTGGCGGCGCCCATGAGTGGAGAAGCTGAGGCTTCCGCCAAAGAAGAGGGAGGAGAGGCGACTCAAAAGCACTGGCCAGATCTAAGGAGCCGAACCGGGCGCCTACCCCCTTATCTCCTCTCTCCCTCTCTTACAAGTGGGCCCAGGCCAATTCTTTTTTCTTTTTATTTTCTTTACTCGAAAATGAGAGAAATACCCATTTTGCCCAACATCACCAGTGCAGTTTAGTGCTTTGTGTAGTCAGTCAGCAATTACCAAATTATGCTGGTAAAGGAACGGTTTTCGTCGTATATTTGTATCCTTATTTCTGCCCACGGGGAACGTGATTTCTCTCGGTAATAGTAGCTTAAGCAACTTAATTCTGTTTGTCATGCTTTACACTGCTCGTTGCTCTCGATGAAATGAAAGCGGGCGTTATGGGCCTTGTCGATGGGAGCACGAGTGCTAGACCGTGCGTCTCTGCCGCGATTTCTAGAGAACTCAGCTCTATTTCCCTTTTCCGGCGGCTGAACATTTGATCTTCGATCATGGGCCGAGCCCTCTTATGGATTTTGTTATTTTTTTAGGGTTGTACCCTGTAGTAGTAAATTGTTGATTGGGCATCATTGAAATTTACCATGACTCGCTGGAGTTTTCTGTCCAGTACTTGGTCAGCGTCATGCACATATACATTTTACTCATTTGCCTGACTTTCGATTTTATGCTTGTTGATTGACCATATCTTGGGTCTCCGACCACCATTTGGATGTGGTGAAGCTGAGCTTGGGAGTTCCGGGTGCAGCATATTAATAGCTCCTTCCAGGGAAAACGCTGCTGGTTTTAAAATTTTACCACCCCTCATCGTGGCCGGTATTGAAAATTTTTAAACAAAAAATTTGAAGTTTAAATTTGAATTTTTGAGGAAAAAACTATGGATACTAGTGGAGATAAACTAGATGTTTATATATACACAAAATAGAGATGAAATCAGATGTATTTTTGTATTTGAATGAATTTTATTTAAAATGTGGGCCCACATCTGAAATCAATCAAAACACTGCCCCTTAAGCCATGTACAATGATATAATGTCAGCTATCTATAAACTTTGACACATAAGACATAAGATAATATGGAAGAAAGAAAGGAAGCATAGAGAATTTGATCGTCTCTTACGCAGAAATCCATTGTCACACGATAAATAAAACACATTGCGTCATAAATAAGCTGTCTGTAGAAATGTATAAAAAGACAACCTATTATATAAGCTGTCTTTAATACCGTCTATAGATGATATGGATGACATTATAGACAGCAGTTGTCTATACCATTCTACATGCATTTACTGACTCTCACCGGTATAGATGATATAGATGATATTATAGACAATAGTTGTCTATAATCATTGTACATGTATTTACTAGCGCTCACCGGTATAACCACTTTTTGCCGGTAACCGCTGAAATCTTGCCGGTGGCGTTTTCCCTGGCTCCTATCAGTGATGACAAACCTAGTGGCAACAAAATTGCACACCAGGAAGAACAGCAAGGTCATCACGTCATGTTCAGCTGCGGAGTATCAGATAACAGAACACGATTGACAACACAAGCGACAAGTGACGCATAACTGCGTCTCATTCAACAAATAAAAGCTTTATTCTTGAGCCAGGTGATTGAGCCAAAATTGATTTTAGTTGGCTATCACATCATCACAAGCCAAGCCTAAATGACATGATTAAGCCCCAGGATTTGGAACAATAAAAAATGGCAGAACTCCAGATAGAAGTTCAGTACACATATGACATTCTATATACCAGAAAGCATTATCCATAAGTTCATGGGCTAGACCCTTTCTTGAACAGCTTGATTTGGTCACCATAGTAGTACGCGCTGCCAATCATCAGAGCAACCGTTGCGCCTTGGGCAACCACACGAGCCCTCATCAGTTTCTGACCCAGTTGAGAATTTCCGTATCGGAAGCTGATCAGGCCAGCTGTCAGAACACCTGCAGTGACCAATGCACCTGAAATAACACAACATATTACACATCGAGGAATTTTAGTAATGAAATAAGGTGAAATTATCCATAGATAAATTCACACTGAAAATAGTATCCCCAGTCAAGTTTCCATTTGCTTTGCCACAGATAGAGTTAAATTAGTTAACAACAAAGGGAAGGGCAAACATGAAGCCGCGTTATAGCTCATTCCGAAACTGACAGTCTGACACCATGCACTCAGTACGTACATACCAAAACAACATGAGGATCCAGAAAATGCAGCATGACACTGGACTGAATTTTATGAAATGTTTAAATGAGAATTGAACAAAGCAGGACATGACGAAACTGGAAGTGTTCTGAAGTTCATAGGACTTGCTACTAATCATGTACATCAATACTGTTAGTTCAAGCGGATTACTTTGTAACTTAAAAGGTATTAGATGTCCAATAAGCTGAATCGCGACAGGTGCGACAAAATTGTTTCCCAAACATCAGCTTGTGAGTTCTAGGAAATCCACCTCTTGAAGAAGCTTCAAGCTTCACATATAAGCAGAAAAGGAAAGTCATCCTTAGGCTCCTTCAAACTATAACGGCATCTTCCCAAGTGTATGCTTGAAGTGGTGCTTAAGGAGAGAGAATATGTGCTTAACGAATGCATAGTACTCCTTAAACATCTATTCCCTATCCATAAGCACCAACCCAAGCATACCCACTGCATATGCCTTAAACCAATGCTACCAGGACTCGCGTGTCCAAAATATTTTCGGCGCGTTGACACGCATCCGTGCGTCGACTCGCATTTGACACAGCAGGATGCGTCTTCGACACCTCTGCCCGTGTCCAAGTGGAGGGGGGGTACTGGGTGGTACACGTACCAATGATGGGGACGAGGAAGATGGTAGCGGCGGGGTTGGCAAGGGCCAGATCCGCTGTCGGTGGCAGCAAAGAAAACCGGATCTGGAGGCGGCGGGGTTGGGGTGGGAGACGGTGCGGGTGGAAGGTGTAGAGGGGGTGGCGCGGGGTAGGAGGCGGGGCGGGGTGGGGGGCGTCGCGGAGTGGGCGGCGCGGGGTGGAAGGCGGCAGGGTCAGGGTGGAGGCGGCAGGGTCAAGGTGGAAGGTGGCAGGGAGGTGGGGAGGCAATGGGGTCAGGGTGGGAAAGGGAGCGGCACTGGGTGGGACCGTGGGAGACGGCGGGGTCGGGTGGGAAAGCGTTAGGGTTAATGGGGTTATATATTATGGGGAAAGGATGGATTTTTTGTGGTTTAGTCCTCAGAGTTCCTAAAAATTACGAATAGATCCTTTCCTCAATGAATTTCTTCCTATTTAGACCTCCCTAAATATATATATTAGGCGAATAGAATCTTAATTTCTAAAGTTTGACAAATCGGACACCCGTATCCAAGTCCTGGTAACACTGCCTTAAACCAGGTGAAGTTCGTCAGGGCCATTCTTAGGCACCTTTAGCTCTAATTTTCCTAGATATACCCCACCTACTGCATTTAATTTCCACTAAATAGTCCAATGACCCCACCACTGCCTCTCTTCGCATACATCCTAGCAAGTGGCCAACCCGCTTTACATATATTTAAATCATTAAATGTAAGTACTTGAGAAGCCAACTTGTTTCTCCCCTGGCTTGAAAAAGAACTTGAGAAGCCAACTCTATGAGTTTAAATGACTTCAGAAACTAGAACTCGGTGAATAATGTACCAAGTAACCATAGACTATAAGATTAAGAACACATGAACCCTCTAAGAATCAAGCTCATGGGTTCCTTGGACATTTGCAGTGCTGACTGCTGAGCATATTTTTCTTGCACACATCCAAAGCGAGTTGGCTCAACTCAGCTGAATTCTGCAAATGAGCCAAGTGGATCCTAGGGTAGCTCTCTTGGGCTCAGCTTGTTTCCTTCCCTGGACTCCTACCTCAGTGAGGCAAAAGCATTAGAACTGAAAAGGGGGAATTACCCATAACAGGGCAATGTTAATGAACACAACACACGTCTAGAATGAAAAACTATTATCATCCTACTCTGTACATTTACAATTATCCTAATAGCAGTCATTCATTGAGGGCCTCCAAGAACTAATTGTTTCTTTTAGTTCTCTGGTACATTGGCACGTGACTCCAACACTCTATAGTCTATATCCAATTATCAAAAAATGTTCGAAGTGTGTATGCTCCACACGAAAATTACGAAAAATTGAGTGAATACCAAACATCAACGGAACGTTGCCCGTTGAATTTCCATCCAAACCACCTTCAAGTGCACTGTCCAACCTAATTCATGCTAACGAAATCCAAAGCAAAGCTATGTTAGAACTTAGAAAAAAGAAAAGTTATGTTTGAAAGCTGATGAAGTAACATATTCAAGCTGCGTCTGCATGCAAGAAGACAACAAAGCGGGTTTTTGCTTACCAGCTCAATTAAAAGGAAACTTTTCACTTTCACCAATTCATTCATAATAGCGTGGTTTCCGCTGAATATATAAAATAATGTACGGAGTGCAAGAAATGGTACTCTTGCCAACAGGTCAGACATTGACAAACACACACACACACACACACAGAAGTCATGATCTATGGAAGCATATGAGCACAGCGAGTCAGCACTCAGCAACAATCAAATTTTACACGACATGACAGATTTAGCTCTTTACATCTGCTAATCCGCAAGCAGTTTTGTTTAATATTAGTCTTCGCAAAATACACGATCCTTAGAAAATATAGCCCTGAATTTCCCCCTCCCAATTTTCATGCCTAAAGATCTCAAGAATTACCATCTTTAAATCCTAAAATAACACGATCCCCACTGCCTAAGCACCAGTCACCAACCATTCAACCCGAATCTTGCAAGACACCACCAACCCGGTAAAATCTAGGACCAGGCGATCGATCCACCTGTTCCCCAAGAACACAAGAAACCAGAGAGGGCCACGCGGGGGGAGCGCGCAGGGAGAGGTGCGTACCGATGGGGACGAAGGGGTTCTTCACGGGCTTCTTTCCCTCGAACTGGAACTCATCCAGATGAGGGAGCGGCGGCGCCACGCTGCCCCCCGCGGCGGCGCCAGAGCTCTTCTCCATTCGCGTCGCCTGGGAGGAAAAAGAAGGCGCCTTTTGGAACTGCGGGTTGCAGGAAGCCGACAGGAGCCGGCCGGTTGGCCACTTCCATGGTTCCACCGCTCATTGGTTGATCAGAGGTGGTTCTTTCGACCGTTGGATTGAGATCCAAGGGTAAGAATTTTTGGGGTCAGTAGGGAAAAGCAATGTGTATGTGGTGTCAAAAGTCCCAACCGGGTCAAGGGATATTCTCCATCTTTGCGCTCGCTCCTTCCTTTTTTACATCACTCCTTATAATCGAATCATCAAATTTTCTAAAGTTTAACTATCAGTAAATTTAAAACTATCTACATTAGATATACAAAAATTATATCATTAGATTTATTATTAAAAATACTTTCATAATATGATAACTTTATTAGTATATCTTAGTGTAAAGTTATAAAAAAGTAGCTCTCAAAATCGTATTTCAAAAACCGCAAAAAAGGAGGGGTATTTGTTTACGAGGCTGATTGCAACTAGGCTGAGAATTAGATACAAATTATTCGTATTATTTGACTACCATATTAGAATACAAATATGGTACAGATCTTCCCATATGATTAACAATCTCTTCTATATGTATTTGTATTCGAATTTGCATAAAACATATAAATGCGAATATGATATTGATTTTTTACTATTTGAAATATTATTTTATCTTAGCTATTCATATTTGATGAAGCAATATACATATATTATTGCAATACAACTAATTAGTTGGATAATTTTTTTAATTCAATCTGAATTTATGTTGCTTTAGGTGAAATAAATAAATTAGAATGGTTAAGAGTGATTGTAAAAGGATAAAAAAATATCATTAATATTTTCACATTACATGAGTTGTGAGGATAATTGAATCCGACCGAATTGAGTAGATATTCAATTCGAATTATATTCGTTATAACATTCACAATTCATATTCAAATTCGAGAATATTCAAATATATATTTGTCTTTGTTTAAAAATACAAATATGAATATAGTAAGAACATTAATCAATTCATATTTGATCAGTTTCCACATCTAATTGCAACTCATGTTTTACATGCATCCCTTGAGAGGTAGGAAATGTCACTGTTGTAGGGGAGGCACCCACCTAACCCCGGTAGGCCTGTTAAAAGGTTGTTAACCCCTAAATGGGACATGTATATTGATATGATTACCCCTGGGGAAGAATATTTGGATGTAAGGATACCATTGTAAAAACACTCCCCATAAGAATATATATATACGTAATGCTAACCAGGGGAAACGCCCGGAGGATGGCATTGCTCACCTAACTCTCTACTACCATACTCCCTCTCTGTTTGGTCTGTAACCACAACAGTTAGCGCCGTCCGTGGGGACGACAAGAGCAAGCCTCAAGATCTCAAGAAGGATGGCATCAAAGAAAACTTCATCATTGGCGGCGAAGAAGAAGTAAGGGGTCGCGGCGAAGTCCCGCGTCAACACTAGGGCTTCGGCGTCGGCGGTCGCGGGCACGAACGACGACGCTCACTGCGCGACGATCGACCCCATCACCGTCGACGCGACGATCGACCCTGCTACCGCCGATGTGACGATCGACCCCGCCACCGCCGATGCGACGGTTGACCCCGCCGCCGGTGTGACAGTCAACCCCGACAGTACCGCTCGGGTGGTAGGGGACGGTAACGTCGGCGCCTGTGGAGGTGTGATCGCCGTCCCTACACCCGGTACGGGAGCGCCGAGCGGCCTCGGCAGCGACGTGGGCCCCGTTATCGACACCGGAGCCCATCGCGTCGACGCAGCGGGCAACCCAAGAGCACAAGCCATGGTTACGGCTATCCCAGCAGCGCGACCAGGTGCGCCGATCGCCTCGTCTATGCCGGCAGTGGAGAACACCTTGCTGGCGGCCCTCGGCACGCTCCAGCGGGAGTTAGTGGATCTCCGCGAGGCTGTGCGAAGCATGCAAGAGGCTCAGAGTCAGCAAACCCCACCGGTGGTCGCGCCAGAGCCCACGCCAGAACGAGCGGATAGCCACGACGCCCCCATATCCAGCAGGCGGCATGGCGCGAAGGACTTCAAATTCCCCAGCGCCATCACGCCGTACAAGGGCGACACGGACCCCCGGGAGTTCGTGCGCGTATATGAAATCGCCATCGAAGCTGCAGGCGGAGACGACACCACGAAAGCGAAGGGGCTCCCCCTCGCGTTGCAGGGAGTGGCGCTCTCTTGGTTCTTTACCATAGAGCCAAACTCCATCTACGTATGGGAGCAGGTTCGCGATTGCCTCTACAACAACTTCCAGGAGAACTACGTCAAGCGCGTCGATACAGATCAGCTCTTCGCGATCAAGCAAAAACCATCGGAAAGGCTTCGGGACTACTTCAAACGCTTCGCGAAAGTCCGCTGCCAGGTCAAAGATGTCAACGAGACAACCATCATCAATACAGCAGTACAGGGTCTCCGCCTGGGACTGCTGGCTGAGTACAATGCGCGGAAGCCAATCAAGATGGTGGCGAAGCTCTTCGATAAGATGGAGGAATACGTTAGAGCAGAAGAATACGCGCGGCGGCGTCAAGGCAACGACCCCGATGCCAATCCGGCGGAGGGCACAGTGAGGAGCGAAGACTCGCCAAATGAAGGCTCCTCGAAGGGCAAACGCAGGCAGGATCCATCGAAGGACGCCTCCCAGCACAATGACCCATTGAGCGACAGGCCCAAGCGCGGCCAACAGAAGTCTCAGAGAGCCCGTCATGTCTTCGCCATTGAGGGAGGCTCAGAAGACAACACCCCCGCTGGCCGCGGCACCAGGGCTTGCCGGGGTTGGGGGCGAGGCCGAGGCCGGGGCCGCGACGATTGGGCCCGCGCGGAATATGGCGACCAACACCGCCTCCAGTGGTATGAAGTACACGACCGAGGCAGCCATCACACACGCTCATGCACCACCATTGCGGCACTTCGGCAAAGCGTCATCAGAGACAGAGACCTCGAGGTGCAGCCATCCATCATGGCACATGTCCAGCAACCCCTGGATGGCCCCCTAAGAATTCAGGATCAGGGGCTACCGCCTCAGGAGAGCCCCCTGCAGATCCACGCCCCGAAGTGAGCCCAGCGCAGGGTCATAAACGTCATTTCCGGGGGCTCCTCCCTGGAGTTCGCTTCGGAGAGATAGCGAAAGGCCTACGTGCGGAGGATAAAACACATGGCAGCATACCCGGCACATACGTTGCCAGACTGGACGCAGCACGAGATCACCTTCACGCCCACCGACGCCGAGGGCGTGGAGTTCCCCCACCAAGATCCCCTGGTCATCCAGGCTGCCATAGCAGGATGCAACGTCAGGCGTGTCCTGGTCGATGGAGGAAGTTCCGCGAACATTTTGTTCGTAGGGGCCTTCGACCAGATGGGGATCCCTCGAAGTCGCCTAGGCCTCTCGAGAATTCCGCTGCAGGGCTTCAAAGGTCAGCCGCTGATGGCACTGGGCCAGATATGCCTGCAGGTCTCCTTCGGCCGCAGCGATAACATGCGGAGTAGGGACGCCACCTTCGACGTCGTTGATATCCAGTACCCCTACAACGCCATATTGGGGCGACCAACCCTCAATTCATTCAGGGTAGCCCCACACCACAGCTTCCTATGCGTGAAGCTCCCAGGCCCACGGGGCGTCATCACCGTCCACGACGACCAAGATATGGCCCGGCGCATAGAGCTCGGCACCCAAGGCCCACACCATGAAGTCCAGAGAGACTCCTAGGCCAGGCGCGCGCCAGCACAAAGGTGCCTACGGCGCCAAGAGGCACCCCGCCGGGCTCTCCCGATCGCTCCAGCAGCAGAAGCAGCAGAGGCTCCCTACCTCGCTGCCACGGCAACGACAGTCGAGTGGTTAGTCCCTGGCCTTTTGTAATCGCCCACCCGCGCAAATGGGAATTTAGTAAAGTTCACCGTTTGCGAGATTAGTCGTATTCCCTACCAAAATACGCAGAAGCTTGCCTCCGTGCATACTCTACAGAGTATAAATAAGACGCGAATGTTCTCCCTACACACTCTACTGAGTCTAAACAAGACGCGGATGTCCCGCGCACACATCGGTGGCATCACTACGCGTACTCTACGGAGTATAAATAAGACGTGGTTGATGTTCCCACGCACTCGAGTATAAATAAGGCGTAACGTTGAGGTCCGCCTCTGAACGCACTTTACGGAGTATAAATAAGACGTAGCATCGAGGTCCACCTCCGCACGCACTCTACAGAGTATAAATAAGACGTAGCGTCGAGGTCCGCCTCTGCACGCACTATACGAAGTATAAATAAGACACAGCAGGGGGACGCCTTTGCGCGCACTCTACAGAGTATAAATAAGACGTAGCGTCGAGGTCCACCTCCGCACGCACTCTACGGAATATAAATAAGACGCGGATGTTGTTCCGCGCACTCTACTGAGTATAAACAAGGCACGGATGTTCTACGCACGCATCGGTCTTGTCGCTACGCGTACTCTCTGGAGTATAAATGAGACATGGTCGATGTTCCCACGCGCTCTACGGAGTATAAATAAGATGCGGATGTTGTCCCTGCGTACTCTACTGAGTATAAACAAGACGCGGATGTTCCGCGCACACGTCGGTCTCGCCGTTACGCATACGCTCTGGAGTATAAATGAGACGTGATCGATGTTCCCACGCACTCTACGGAGTATAAATAAGACGCGGAGGTTGTCTCTGTGCACTCTACTGAGTATAAACAAAACACGGATATCCCGCGCACGCGTTGGTGTTGTCGCTACGCGTACTCTCCAGAGTATAAATGAGACATGGTTGACATTCCCACGCACTCTGCGGAGTATAGTTGAAGCGGAGGATGGTGCACCGGATAAAGGTGGGCAACACAGGCACCAGAGGCTCCCCGCGCTTCCCGCAAACCATGTGCCGTGCCACATGGACAGTATGCCGTGGTTACAAGAGCAAGGTGCCTCACGTACAACATTTTCAAGATACACCGGTGTGGTGGACCCCATCAATTCGGAGGCCTGAGAAGCTTCCTCCTAGCGCCATAGCTCGGCAGTAGCGTCTTACAAGACGAGCTAGACTATGACATCGTGGAGAAGCGACGACTCAGGAGCCCCATGGCCTACGCTTCTGAAGAAGAACTGACGAGACGATAGCGCTCATTGAAGGCGCCCCCGGGGGCGTGCGGCCCCGAGATGGGGGAGTCGAAGTCTGCCTTTGGAGCTGAAAGACCCCTTGTTGAAGTACATTGACGATGCCCCCCTCGTCAGGAGCATCCTTGAGCTAGGGAAGGAGACTGGGGGGAGGTAAGGCGCCTGTGAGAGGCACCCCCGGTGAGACAAGACCTCACTGGCAGGAAGTGGAGGTCTACTCCCATAGCTAACAGTTTCCTTGCTGAAGTACAAGTGAATTGCCCACCACCCCCCATCAGCCGCGGCCCTTAGGTGAGCTGGTGAGGGGACAACACACCGCGGCGTCACATCCACCTCGTGTTGGCGGGATGCTCGACCATGCGGTCGTCCCAGTGCCATTAGCCGCGCTCGGAAGCCCTCGTCACTATCGGCGTCGATAAACAAGCGCCGGAGGAAGCTGGGGCAGAGTAGGTACTGCGAGTTCCAGAGGAGAAGTTGCAAGGGCATGAATGTTTGGGAAGGCGAGTAGTGCTTCACTTGGCCACTCGCCCTTTTAAAGAGCCCCGGAAGCGAGACCCCGTCAATTGCGTCTCAAGCATCCCATCGGGCGTTCCAGGTGCATGTGATGCAACAATGCCGCCCCGCTTCAGCGACGGGGCTCTGCCAATTACGCTTCACGTGTTCCCCTATCCTGGGGGCCCCCGAAGCAACGGAGCACAAGCGAGGCACCCCCCAGATGTCCCGTCAATATCCAGAATTGCGGGCAACAGTCGTGCCCGTGAAGTCCTGCATAGACCGCGAATGCCAAGGGCTGCGGAGCTAGGTTCTTGTAATCTGCCACGCCTACTTTGTCCTTATCCTATCGAGGGGTAGAGGATGGAGCGCTCGCGCGTCTACTTCGACTGGGCGTCAGCTCCGCTGTCACCACTTCGAGGGGTAGAGGACGGAGCGCTCGCGCGCCTAGTTTGACTGGGCGCCAGCTCCGCTGTCACCACTTCGAAGGGTAGGGGACGGAGCGCTCGCGCGCCTAGTTTGACTGGGCGCCAGCTCCGCTGTCACCACTTCGAAGGGTAGGGGACGGAGCGCTCACGCGTCTACTTCGACCAAACGTCAGCTCCGCTGCCATCACTTCGAAGGAAAGGGGACGGAGCGCTCGCGCGCTCACTTCGACTAGACGCCAGCTCTGCTACCACCACTTCGAGGGGTAGGGGACGGAGCGCTTGTGCGCCTACTTCGACTGGGCACCAGCTCCGCTACCACCACTTCGAGGGGTAGGGGATGGAGCGCTCGCGCTCCAACTTCAACTGGGCGCCAGCTCTGCTACCACCACTTCGAGGGGTAGAGGACGAGCGCTCACGCGCCTACTTCGACTAGGTGTCAGCTCCGCTGCCACCTCTTCGAAGGGTAGGGGATGGAGCGCTCGCACACCTACTTCGACTGGGCGCCAGTTCCGTTGCCACCACTGGCGAAAGGGGACGAGCGCGCGCGTCTACCGGACCGGGCGCCAGCCGCCACCACTTCGAGGGGTAGGGGACGGAGCGCTCATACGTCTACTTCGACTGGGCGCCGGCTCCGCTGCCACCACTTCGAGGGGTAGGGGATGAGCGCTTACACGCCTACTTCGATTAGGCGCCAGCTCCGCTCCTACCAATTCGAAGGAAAAGGGACGGAGCGCTCGCGCATCTACTTCGACTAGGCGCCACCTCCGCCGCCACTGCCAAGCCTCACCAACGAGTCACAAAAGCGTGCCAAAAGAAGTGACGGCGACAAGCGTCTCGGCTGGTTTATTGCGTTCGTATACGAGCGCTTACAAAAGTGTCAGCTGGTCAACATCCCTTAAGCACTATTGCACAAGCGAACGCTATTTGTTTAGTCCCGTCGGGACGCCCGACCGTGCCGGCGCCTCGCCTGCTGACATTCGACCCGCCCAGAAGTACAGCGAGTCCTCAGCCCGCCGCCAGCGTCGTAGACGGCGCCGGGTAATGGCGTCAGAGATTAACAGCCGATCCCCGTCAAGCAGCTGCTTGGAACATAAGGGCATACCGGTCAGGGCGTGGGAAGCAATTTCTGCTTTATTCTTAGAACAGGACGCGCAGGTTACAACACACACCGACACACAAAGAATTCCGGTGGCACACCTGCCTCAACCCGTCGGTGCCACCTTCGTCGCGCCGGGGAACTTCATCCAGGCATTGGCCGAGGTTCCCCTCGTTGTATAAGGTCCGTTGCAGCTCTACCCTCGCCGTGGCCTCCCCGATGTACTCCCAAATCCGCTCATGAAAGACCCGAACAGCGGGCCGCACGACGCGCACGGCACCAGACATCACTCTAGCCCCAGCTGGCATCTCCAGGTGCGGGTCAGCCAGTTTGTCAACATGCCGGCAGCCCCGGTGCCGGAGAAGCGCACATGCCAGGCATGAGGTCACGTAGGAGCAATGATTGCCGAAGGACATCGCGGCGCTGCGAGCAAGGTCGGAAGCATCCCCGATTCGGCGAAGCGTCCATGATAGCTCTTCGGGCCCGAATGAGTGAGGCAGGACTTCAGCGATAAGGTCTTCGAGGGCACCCTCCAAGGCCAGCATAGCATCCCATGCCGCCACCGAGGCGTCGCTCAGAGCCTGGTCCCGCTCCTTCAGAGATGCAGCAAGGCGGCCCTTCTCCTCTTCTAGCGCAGCAACCTGTCGGAGTAGGCCATCCCGCTCCTCCACGGCCGCCTGCCGCATCGCTGCCACGAGCTCCTCAGCATATAAGATGGCCCCCGCGCGCTCCGCCTCCAGGCGGCGGATGCGGTCGTCTTTAGAGGAATGTGCATCCTCGGCCACACGAAGAGCCCCTTCGGTGGCGCGCAGTCGGTCCGCTAACGCCTCCCGCTCGCGGGCATGGGCTGCCTGCAACGCACGGCCAAGGGCGATGGTCTGCACGGCGAAGTGGTTAGTAGACCGTAAAGGATCACGTGCCGCTCAGGGTCAGATGCCTACCCTCATTTCCGAGACCTCCAACACCCTCCTAAGAAGCCCCGACCCACAGGTCTGCAGCGCCTGCCGGTCCAGGTCCGTGACCACACTAACCGCGACCCCCTGCCACGCTGCCAGCACCTCTGGTCGAGGGATGAAGTCTGCCAGCTGTGCGGCATCCACAGCGATGGTTTCGGTGGCATCAGACGTCCCTCCCGAAGGAACATCCCCGCGCTCCAAAGGTTGCCCACGCTCGGGGAGGCATGCTGCTGTGAAGGGACGTAGCGATTAGAGCCCTACCAATGCACCAAGGGATCATACCACACCATGTGAATTTACCTTCTGCAACAGCCGAGAGACCCCACCGGGGCACCCCTTCAGCCGCACAAGAAACCACAGGGATACCTGCGTCCCCCAACGAGACCGACCCTCCGAACCGAGGGGCCTCCGTGTCGGAGCTTAGCTTCAGCAAGCCCCCAACCCCAACAGCCGCAGACTAGGGGGCTGTGGGGATAGCGGCGCAGGGGTACTCAGTGTCGAAGTCAAAGTCTCATAAGGCTCCGACCTTACTCGCCACAGCAAACCCCCTCTCCGAGCGAAGGGGTGATAGTGCGCATGGCTGTTTCGCCTTCAGGGAGCAAGGAGGTGACCCTGCCTCGGCAACGGCCGTAGGCGGGGGCTCCACCCAAGTAATCGCCGCAGGCAAGGACTCCGCTCCAACATCCTCCATGGGCGACGACTCCGCCTCAACGCCAGCCGGCGGCGAACAAGCTTCCCCCTCCCGGTCGCCCACGCCGCACTCATCCTCGCCACGTCTGTGGGCCCCTCTCTGCCCCCGATACCCGCGTCTATCTCTGAATCGGCATCCTTTGCCAAGTCGGAGTCCGTATCTGCCGCACCGTCGGCAGCAGCAAGGCCGGTGCGAGCAATCGCGGGTGGACCAGGTCCGGCTGCGGAGGACTGAGCGCCCCGGCAAGACGACAATCCTCTCCCCTGGGCACTACGGTGAAGTTGGCTCAGGGCCAGAGTAGCGCGCTCTGGCACCCTCATGCCTAAGGCCTCGCACACACGGTTTATCCGCCCTAACCCTGCCTCCGCGGTCGCAGCCGCGCGCAGGGTGTGTTCCCTCGCCGTATACGACTCGAGGAACGCGCCCACCGTGCACTCCACGTCCTCCAGGGGAGTACCTGTAGCTGGCAAGGGGAAGATTTAAAACACAAGGCCCGATTGACAGTAGGGAACGCTAAGACTTCACTAAAACTTACGTGGACCGGAGGGTCTAGGCAGCAAAGACACGGACAGGCGGACGTTGTCGTGACAAAGCGCGCCAGGCGCGACGCGCCATTCAGCAGCAAGCGGCGCTACGCCATACATGATGAACTCCTCGGCGAGGTCGCGCATGTTGAAGCGGGTGGTGATCCCCACTAGCCTCCGCGCCCTTCGTTGGTCCTCAGCATCTATCGTCGTGCTGGGCATGGGGTTGAACGCCATCGGCCGCTCAGAACACTCGAGACCACTACCGCTCACCACACGGTGGTAAAACCACCGTCTCATCCACTTTGGCTCCCACCTCGTCCGTGTCGAGTTTGCAAGGAAGATCTTCCTGCACTGGGACCGAAGAGCGAAGTCGACGCTGCCGAAGTTGGAGAACGTCTCGTCTTTCTGCTCATTTGGCTGGCACAGTGCGTTGTGGAGAAATGCGAACAGCGACGCACTAGGCCAGCAGGCTTCCGTACGCAACGCCCCGCTGTACACGGCAAGACGGGCTATCGCGTTCAGACTCATCTGTGCCAGCTCAAGACCAAAGGTTTGTAAGACATCCCCGACAATCATGGCGGCGGGGATGCGCAGCCCGGCTTTGAAATAGGCGACGAAGACGATCGCCTCCGACTTCTCGGGGTGCGGTTCGGTCTCGTCGCTCGCAGGCAGTCGCACCTCTCGGCGGTCCAGCAGCTTCCCTTCGCTCAGTAGGCCGCGGATCATCTCCTCCGTCGCGAGGGTTGAGCCCAAGACACAGGAGCACGGGCCCTCTATTTCTTCTGTCACCATCCACCATTTGTCCACCAGCGTGGAGTCGCGCCCCTCAAGTGTGTATTCCACCTCAAGCGGCGACGACCGCCGAGAGAAAGCCCCGCTGCCGGCATGCTGTGCATGTTCTGGGCTGTGGGTCATCGTTCTCCGCAAGCTAGGCAACGAGTGTAGGCGTGAGGAGAGTGTAGGCGTGCTGCCACAGGGGGTATTTAAAGACCCTACATCTCCTACACCACTGGTAAACGTAACCGGCGGGAGACGAACCGCTCACCTTCCCCACGATGGAGGCGAAAGCGGCACAACCGCCCACACGCGTCGTGTCTATCACAACGTGACCATGCAAATGGCCTGTCAGAGCACAACGCATCAATCGTGTACCGCCATGTGTCCACTCCCTCGGAGTAAATGCAGTTCGTGCGACATGCCGTATCCCATTGCCGTGCGGCAGCATGACCCTCGGGGCCATCATCGCAATAATGGCAGTCCACGGACCGGTCAGTCTGGACAGCAACTTCGCCGGGGTCTCCACCTCCACAGGCCAACCCCGGCTTCGCCTTCGGTTCCGCCCTCAGGGAGAGACTTCGCCGCACACCCACGCGCCGACGCCGCAAGCCCGAAGACGCCCTCCACTTCGATACTCGGGGCGACGACCTCCGACGCAACCTTGCGTACCAGGGACAATTTTGTATCCCGATCCTACTATGTTTAGCATCTTTTCCATGGCTAACAGTTCATAGATAATGCCCGCGGAACAGTTCAGTCGGTGGAAGCCCAACCGATGGTGGGAGTCTACGCCGATCGACGGAGATACAACCAGTGTGAGGTGAGGCGTCGCAGACAATCTGTGTACGGCCGCAACAGCCCCCCTGGCTTTTTAGGGGTTGCCATGATTCGCGCCGCCATTATGACGATACCCTGGACCACGGAGTGCCTTCGGCCTAGTAAGCCGACTCCGCCGACAACATGACGTTGCGAGGGATGGCTCCAAGCTTGAAGGCCACCTCGGCGGCCAGCCCAACGCCTTCCAACCGGCCGAGGTCTAACAGTCCACTTCACCCGCGAGTAGGAAGCGCGGCCGGGGATCGCTGTCAAAGTTTTGATCGTGCGCTCAAAAATAGGTCTCCTTCAGTTCATCAACGTCTGCTGATCGCCCTAATTGACGATACTCTTGCGGCACGTACACAAACTGAGGAAGGCCTATTTTTGAGACCAAGATCATCTCAGCCGCACCCGACTACGCATCAACGCAGCACGCGGGAGCACCGGGCGACAAAGCCACTGGCAGGATTGGGGAAGGACAATGCCACAGCACTGCCGGCATATATATAGCCATTTCCCCCATGGGGACGCGCAACCAACGGGAGCGGAAGCGACACCGTCACCCACGCGCGCACCACACCCCAATCAGGTGCATCTGCGTGCCTATCCTGCATTGGTGCACAACTTCGCTATCGACTTCGCCTGCGGCCCCTGGCTTCGCGTATGCAGGAACTACAAAGGGACATGCGAAATCATTTTCGCCCAATATCACACAAGCTCACAGACCGCGGGGACGGAGGGGGCCAAATGGCTCGGCAACATAGCTTCGGCCCGTGAAGCCCTTCACCATGAGAGGCTCCTGTTGTAGGGGAGGCCCCCACCTAACCCCGATAGGCCTGTTAAAAGGTTGTAAACCCCCAAATGGGACATGTATATTGACATGATTACCCCTAGGGAAGGATATTTGGATGTAAGGATACCATTGTAAAAACACTCCCCATAAGGATATATATACGTAATACTAACCAGGGGAAACGCTCGGAGGATGTCATTGCTCACCTAACTCTCTACTACCATACTCTCTCTCTGTTTGGTCTGTAATCACAACAATCACAGTTCTCTTTAGCTTAGCAACTGAAAGATCACATAATCTCCTGAAAATCATTTATTAAACTCACTCTAACGGAGCCAAAACTTGAACCCTATGGGGTCAAAATACGATATTATGTATTTCTTTGGGTTCAGTCCACTTAATTTTTGTGTTGTGTTATGAGCTCTTTTGCAATTCCTTATGTATATTAGGCTTTGATGAAAAAGTTGTAGAACCAACTAATCCCAAACCTCTAGGAGGGCACTCATTTGGGCTGAAAATTGGTGGTTTATGGCTAAATTTGTATTGTAACTAGTTTATTTTGTACAATAGCTGATGGTAGCTTATTTGATATAATTAAATTTAAAAAATCTAAACATAGAAAGAAAGGTGATCCCATCTTGTATAATGCAAATAAGTACGAAAAAAAAGAACAGGCAAAAAACTTAAAAAAACAAAAAATCAGAAAAAAAACAAAATTTAGAGATATTGAAAAATAAACTAAAAATTAGAAGTTCAAACCGAAATAAGCGGAGCCTAAAGTGGCTCCACAACTGGTAGTAAGGCTTGAACAAATAGCCTTTTGCCACAAGATATGGTGTGATATATCGATTGAGCTAGTCAGCGGTCACCATCACTTGGCAATTCACAAGAATTTTGCATAATATAGGATAATTCGTTTGAAATTCCAACATATTCCCAGCATGTTGCTAGTAACGTCGTTTTTTTTTTTGGGAGAAAATAGTATTTGCTTTATAGAAATAATAGAAACTTGCAAGACAAAACTAGCTAGTCAAGTTGGGACAATTCAATTCTAAAAAAAAAGTTCGGACAATTCATCAAATAATTAGTGTAATATATCAACAGTGTACCTATTATGTTATTTCGATATCAACTTATGCTTTTTAAAGTCATGACAAAGAATGCTAGCATGGTCTACTGTACTTTTTTTTCTTGATCGTGTACCTCCTTGCTCTTTGTATATTTGGATAAAGAACTTGAAGCGTATAGCTTTGTATTCTAATTTGGATGTGCAACATAACATGAATAGATTTATATTAAAGTTACTTTTATAATAATGTCTACAATTGCTATCCCACATACAACTGTCATGGACAAAACTAGACACGAGCTATAGCAAAGGTTGGGCGGTATTTGAGAGTAGCTAAAATGTCTGGTTGCTCACTCCAACTAATCTCACTAGATCTTAAGGCCTACTCATATTAGCTACGACCGATGATGACTGTTGATTGTGCCTAATAGTTTTTGTCTAAAAATAAATAGCAGTAGCTCCAAGATATGGCTTTTAAAAGGAGAGGGATGAGCGGTAGGAAAAATAAGAGAGAGATATGTGCGCGAGACGGAAGCAAGAGGAGTGAAATGCATGATGCGTGTCTGATCTCTGCTTTATCTCCAGAGTGAAACATGAGCGAGATGAATAGAGAAGCCACTTTAAAAAATTAGATGTTTATATTAACTTCTAGTTTCTAGAAGCCCGTATGAACGGGTCCTAGACCTAAAGTTATACACCAGGTTATCTATATCAGCGAGGGTCAGAGCTACCAGAATGTGCTGATTTTTCTATGTATTTTTATATGAATCACAATCAAACCTGATTAGGTAGCCTGACCTCGCCTAATACCCTAACTTGATTTCTGTTCTACTCTGCTCAATCCATAAACTGAATCCTGTGCAAGTGTGAAATCCTCAATCTTAACTAGTGGCGAATTTGGTCATTTGTTCCTGAAACCTACAACCACGAACCTCACCTATAACTTGACACCCCACAACACGTAGCCATCAGCAAATTGAGCAAGAAAATGCTTAAGGAGCACACTTCTTCTCCCCAACCGTCGTTTCACCGCGTCAAAATCAATCCTCCCAGGTTAGATTAACTTTTTCCCTTTCACCAAAACTCAAAGTATACATTTGCTATTAATTTCTTGCACCTTGACCAGGTTGCAATGCTTTCTCCCGCCTAGCTAGGCTCAATCTTCCTCCTGAAGTTGCCGTCGATGCCAATTGACAAATCACCTGTTCTTTGATTGGCTGATGAATGTCTGTGATTACAAAAAAAAAAAGTCGTGTCTGGATTGAAAACAGGAAGACGTCTGACTGAATTGTTAAATTATTCAGCTGGAGATTTTCAGTAGTTCAGAAGAAAGATTAGGACGAATCACTGGAGCCTGAAATCTTTTGATAACGGACACATTGCAACCACCACCACCTCTACCACCGCTCCTCATCAGTCCTTAGTCGCCATCAGGCCATCCAATTCTTCCCCCAGAACGTCGCATTCACTCACCGTCCAAAAATTTTGCTCTTTTTTTTTTTTTTTGCAATGTGCCATCCAATTCTTCCCCCAGAACGTCGCATTCACTCACCGTCCAAAAATTTTGCTCTTTTTTTTTTGCAATGCACCAACCAAACCCCTCCCCTCCCTGCCGATTCCCCTCTAGAAAACAAGAAACGGCGTGGTCGATCGAATTCTTGCTCCCTTCCAACTTCATTTCATTTCACTTCTCGTGAAGTTATCACAAGCTTACGCCGATCGACTGATCACATGAACTACATCAAGCCATCGTCCATTTGGGCATTTCTTGATCCACAAGTACCCTCCTCCACACGCGTTTGCTAGCTAATGCAATGCCCATTCCTTTACTTCTTTGCCAACGCTTTAGGTGGCGCGTCCCGTCGTACTTAGCTCCCAAGAGACCATCTCGGTTTTATCTCTGATCAATCGTTGCTGCAAGCACGCCTGTACTGCACTCCTTGTCTTGTTGTCCTCTCATTCTTCTGTCCTGTTCATGGTCCAGCTCCTCTTCGCAGCGTCCGACGAAGCAGCCTTCTCGATCGATTCAGGTCAGCCTGGCTTGTGTGTGTGGTATTTGCTTTGAGGAGAGGAGTGTTGCTATGACTATGGGCACTGAATATTTTGATGCCATGCTCTATGTTGCATTGTCTGTCTGATACTTATAGTGGCAGCCATTCTTCTAGCACATGTGCTTTGCTCATAAAGTGCAGGGGCCTGTGTGCCTTGGACTGGAGCAAGGAATATTTCCTAATTCTTGATCACGGAAGGTAATATTGGAATTAGATACTTTTAAAAAAGTTTTGACGCAAGGATCTTCAGAAGACGACGACGAAGGCGTGGAAGCTTCAGCCAGTAATTCCAAGAGCCAAGATGTTCAACATAGTTTCATCGTGGAACAAGAGGAGGAGAAGCAAATCACTTGATCAACTGAATCCATGTGAGTGCAACACTTTCTTTTCCTCTATACATACTTGGATTCTCTCACTTTGTCACTGTTATCTTTTCTTCAGTGCAATACTGCAAGTATGCATGGATTTTTTTCGCTTGATCAGTTGCTGCCTCGAGGAGTTTGATGATCATCTGAACTCTCTTTTGCAGGGGTGTACAAGCCGGCTGAGCTGTGGCAGATGCAGAGCCCCCCGCCGAAGAAGTGCAACTGCTCGATGGTGTTCACCCTCAAGGAGATGGAGAAGGCGACAAACATGTTCAGCGACAGGAATCTCATCGGCAAGGGCGGCTTCGGCCGGGTTTACAGGGGCGTGCTGAAAGATAGGCGGGTACTGAATTTTCAGCAATCCCGTCTCTTTTCTTTCGTCGTCGCAACCTTATTCTTAAAATTTCAGATGCATGCTAACATGTTTTCTTAGGCTTAGAAGATGGTGTTGTTTTCGTCATTTAGCCTTTGTGTGCAGTGTTCTTCAAATTACTAGCACCAATGATTCAGTTTGGAAGAGAACTTCTTTTGGTTCCATGTATTTGGCCTGTTATTAAATTTTGTAGGTAACATCCTTCTCAAGAAAAGCATGTGCCAACCACCATTTTAAATATGATCAAACATCAATTAATTCTCATGATAAGTTTGAAATTGAAGTTCTTAACATAGGTACTGACATGTTGTTCCTTCCAGTAGTGAATCTGTCAGTTTCAGTACTAGTTCATTTACATTGCTTGAGAACATTTTTTAAACTAAGAACGATTCTGCTCAATGTGAAGATTGTTGCCATCAAGAAGATGGACCTGCCTACTTCGAAGCAAGCAGACGGCGAGCGCGAGTTCCGAGTCGAGATCGACGTCCTGAGCAGATTAGACCACCCCAACCTGGTCACGCTGATCGGCTACTGCGCTGACGGGAAGCACCGGTTTGTAGTCTACGAGTTCATGCCCAAAGGGAACCTTCAAGACATCCTCAACGGCAAGATCACCATCAAGCAAAACCTTCTTGACTCCATTGTGCTACCACATGCATGCGTCTCATCACCAGAGCTGCCAATCTGGCATTTTTCAGGCATCGGCGAGGTGAGGATGGACTGGCCGCTGCGGCTGAGGATCGCGCTCGGCGCGGCGAGGGGGCTGTCCTACCTGCACTCGAGCACGGCCGTCGGCGTCCCCGTCGTCCACCGGGACTTCAAGTCCAGCAACATTCTCCTGACCGAACACTTCGAGGCGAAGGTAGTTAAGAATCCAATCAAATCTCATCACCTGTGCGTTGCGTTGCATTGCATTGCCTGATCGAACATGGCATGCCAAAAAATTTGTCAGATTTCAGACTTCGGCCTTGCCAAGCTGATGCCACAGGACCTGGACCTGTACACGACCACCAGGGTGCTGGGCACGTTCGGCTACTTCGATCCTGAATACGCGTTGGTACGATGACCACGACCTTGCACGCGTTCAGTTCAGATATGTTTGCTGCAAGTGTAGGTGTTGCACATTCTGATCTGCATTTCGCAGACGGGGAAGCTCACCCTGCAGAGCGACGTGTACGCCTTCGGCGTCGTCCTCCTCGAGCTGCTCACCGGCCGCCGCGCCATCGATCTGAGCCAAGGGCCTCAGGACCAGAACCTCATCGTCAAGGTCGTCGCCGTTCTCTGATCGGTCGATCATACCAGTGACCGAAACTCAAACAATTTACTGACGATTTGCATGCATGTGGAGTTCAGATACACCAGATCGTGGGGGACCGTAAGAAGCTGCGCAAGGCGGTGGACCGGGAGATGGCCAAGCGGTCGTACACGGTGGAGTCGGTGTCCATGTTCGCCGGGCTCGCCGCGCGGTGCGTGTGCTTCGACAGCGCCGCCCGGCCGTCGATGCAGGACTGCGTCAAGGAGCTGCAGCTCATCACGTACGCCAACATGAAGATCTGAGTCGAGACAAACGCCGCGCCCGCAGGGGTCTTGCGATGTTGCAATTGCAATCTTTGATTGGCTTAGATTTAGGACGTGACTAACACACCATCAGTTTCACCCCTCCGTTCTTATTTCCGGCAGCGTTCTAACTTCTTCTCTTTCCTTTCTGGTTTGCGCGCGCTTCCTCTTCCCCCCTTTCTTTCTCCGTTTTCATCGCTCTGTCTACGCCTAGCCCACTCCTCCGTTATATGAAGTGTAAAGATGATGTACCCAAATCAAACAGATCTTATGTTTTCTTCTTAAATGATCATATATATTGAGCCAAGTGTCCGATTTGCGTTTCATTTGAACCCGCTGTGATCTACATGACGAGGAACAAACCGTTGTGCCTTCGGTCGCACGTATATAGAGTTGATACACAACATGACTCATATATACATTAGTAAACTGAAGATTGATATAAGAATATGGACCTGTTCTTTTTGGCTGCGGTTTATGGCTTTTGACTGAAATTTTTGAATTTTAGCTGTTTACGACAGAGATTACAGAGAGAGATACTCGTTTGCGATTTTGGATGGTACAGATGTTGAGCTTTTAACGTGTACTATAATTAACTTGTAGACTCCATCTTAAAAAAATACTCTGTTTGAATGTTAGGTACTGTAGCAAAAGCCAAAAACCGTTTTGAGAAGCTGAAAAGAACAGACCCTATGACTTAGCAGTCAGGAGCTGTTTTCATTGTAAAGCATTTCAGTTAACCAAAGTAGACTTAATAAAAGTTTAGTAGGGGATTCTCAACTTCTTTTCCAATGAAGCTTATACTAGAGCACTACTACACCTCCGACCATCTCGCTTACGCAAAACGACCACTGGTCCAACAACTTCATGCATCAGTTCGGGAATCACACATTGACCCAACTCCATTTAGGGGGAGGTACAGCACATTCGAATGGTTCTAAATCTTCCCTTCTGCAAAGAGTATCTAGCTTTACCCATAGGATACCACGACTTAGCTAGAGTCGGGATAACTTTTACTCATGACTGATTCACAACACGGATACTGCCCAATACAGAGAAAGGTCCCCTCTCAACAATAGTCCCAATCAGGCCTAAGTTCGGGTAACTTGTCCGCTCATTCTCAAGGGTCATACTATGGCATAAGTTGGTCTATTGACAATCGCCAACAACAAACTCACAAGTGGGGCACCCAATGAAACTACTACAACAATCGAGTTAGGTGCGACAAAGTGGTCCTATGGTTAGGTGATATGTCCTTTCTTAGCACAAAAACTTCACACCTATCACTGGTCGAATGGAGACCACCAACTTCCATGACATGAATCACTATAGACCATAGTCATTGGAGGAACCACACTACGCCAGGGCTAACAACAACTAAGAACGCTACCCTAGGCAAGTGATCCAACTTAATTTACTTTGCTCCACCAACATGGGAGCCACTTGGAAATAGGCCTCGACCCATCAACTCATGATGGTGGGCAACAACAATAGTAATTATTATTGTTTTGATTTTATTCAATACTAAACTAGTCGAAGGACTGGTATTCTAATCTTAATGGCCATAAAAGATGTTAGGATGGAGCAATTATCAAGGACAATAATATAAAGACATATTAAACTGAGGAATATAACTAAGCAGGATTAATCAAAAGTAATGATAACAAACAACATTTTAAAATAATCTCATAGAATATACCTAACTACTGGGGCTCAACATGATCAAGTGCTTATGACTTGCCTTGTAACTCATAACCTTCGCTGCCCACTACAGACTAGCCCTCAAGACCTCCTCCTTCGGTTCCTAGAGCTCTGGTGGTCTGGTTATAATCTAGCGTAACACACAAAATATCAAATAAGCCCATTGCAATAACTACAAGACCTGCGAATAAACTCATCAAGAAAATAGAGGAAAGCATGGTCGAAAGAGACTTGGGAGGCTAGATTCGAGGTTGAAGAAGAATTGAAAGCGTGAAGATGCACAAGGATAAAATGGCACCTACAGGGCAGGACCAAAGGTTAGGCAAAAGGTGGAGCTCCAGTAATATTCCTTAGTGGCAAGAGAGTGGCAAGAGAACAAATAGTTCACCAACAAGCAAATAAAGCAACGACAAAGAGATAAGGCTTCAACAAAAATGAGAGAATTGAAGGGAGGTGAGG
This sequence comes from Melocanna baccifera, assembly GCA_036346265.1. Classification (NCBI taxonomy): domain Eukaryota; kingdom Viridiplantae; phylum Streptophyta; class Magnoliopsida; order Poales; family Poaceae; genus Melocanna; species Melocanna baccifera. Next base: position 16,917,920 of record CM070700.1, on the reverse strand, counting down.
GCGAGTAGGTTCTTGAACTCAGCTTCTCCCACACTTGAAGGTGACACGCACATCCCACGTGTCAACGGTAATCTAACTTGGCGGCGTGGCGCTCATGCACGGGGACACCAAGGAGATGACGGAAAATGAGGCTAGCGTAGGATAGACAAAACGGCGCACGATAGGGTGAAGTGACTGGTGCATGGGTCAGGGCTCCGAGAAAAGATTGGTGGCTAGCACTCGAGTGAGGCGACTGCCGCTAGTTGAGGGCTCTATTCGGAAGAAGGCTTTAGAGGCTTCGACTGCTCAGAAATCTTCAGAGAAGGCTATGGGAAGAAGAGGAGGCTATGGGAAGAAGAGGAAAGAAATAAGACCAAGAAAATGCAAGGAAAAATAAGGCAAGACACTTAAAGAACGAAAGGGACCCTCGTGAGTTTTGGAAATTTTTGGAGCTGTCACGTTACGCCCAGCTGCACGCCCCAGACATCTTGCAATGCAAAGATGAATTTAGCTTTCATAATCCTCTAAAAACAAATTTTGTTCAATTCATCAAGGAGCATCAGTTTTTTCCCCCAAATACTATTGGCAAGGTACTTTGTTAACATGGCAATGAGCATCAGTTTTTTCTTTCCAAATCTCCTGCATTTTCAACTATATCCATCTCATTGTTAGTAGTACTAAGTAGTAAGTACTAACTGTGACTCATGCAAGGAAAATAGATTTAGGCAAAAGGAAAAGGACCCTCCAATTCACATTACATGAAAGTCAAGTGTATTATTTACAGCAGTTATTCTTCACAAAGAGTGTGATTCCTGGGTCTGCATTCACAGTATAAGAATGTTCCAAGAAATTGCATCAGACTACCATGTTTATGCATACAAAACACGCCAGCAAAAAGTGAAGTATATCAGAAGAGATTGTTTTCTTACAATATATAATCAGATTTATATAGAACTGAAGAACTGCCACATGCAGACCAGAAAAATATTCAGACAAGTGCTTTGAGTAGTTCTGGTTAAGTTATGAGCTACTCACAAATAGAGAAGAAGCATTATAGTAGGTGCTAATAAATAAGCTACAGGTGATGACTGAAGGAATTGCTGTACTCTTAAGAGAAATGATGCTTTCTCTCCTTTAGATAACTATGGAGTAGAAACAAACTAACACACCAAGTATCTGAAGCATACTAATCATGAGGTACAGCAACGTTGCACAAGGTCCGAGCTGCAGTTGATTCTCGTTTTGTCCTATCTAAATATAATTGCTTTGTACTTTCAGCAACCTTGTTAACCCCCCTATCTTTCTCTTAATTGTAAAACACTTGGTAAAGAATAATGAAAAGCTCTTCCTCTGTTTCGTACTGACTCTTACAGTCATACTTCCTCTCTTTATTCGCAACAAAAACTCATAATAAACACTAATTCCTCCAAAATTTCAGATATTAATGGAAAGTAAAGCACGCTGAAAGAAGCAAGAACCAGTAAGTTTCTCCTTGTTGCAATTTCACCAAGGCATTTCCTTTTACTAATGGGATTTTAGTTATGCACTTCCTCATATTTTCTTCTTGAATTAGGTGTGCACAAAACATACAGAAACATCAAGTAGCCAAGAAACGAAGGACCTGCTTCCAATCTAGAAGAGAAGACCACGAACAAAGTGAAACAACCTAAAATTTCAAAATTTCATTTTTATTTGAATTTATTTTGAATTTGCTTGTTTTTCCCAGGCTTTCCCAGTTCGGCAAGAAACCCTTGAATTCCGCTTTCCACTTTGGGTTGACCCGCCTTCTCTTTCCCTCTGGCGCGGTTCAAGAAAGCGCCGGCGTCTTCTATTGCTCCTAGCCACACGGTCGTCCGTGCTTGGCCGCTCGCACCGTAACCTAGCACTACCATTCACACCATACCATACCTCCCCTTCAGCGGTCGCTTCACTAGTGGCGGATCGTTGCCACACCCCTGCCACGCCGGCAGCCAGCACAGCTCTGCCGAATCACCGACTTTCTTCGTGCCAGGAAGGGATGGCCCCGCTTCAAATAGCTTTAGCTTCTAGTTTATTTTAGATTTCAGTTTTTTTAAGTTAGAAGTTATTTGGAACACGTCGGCTTCTAATTTTCACTCATTTTAGTTTTTTATTTTTTTTTGCTTGTTTACCTCTTCTTTTTTTCCTTATTTATTTGCATTTTTTGTAGTTTTCAATTTTTATTTTTTTCTCATAAAAAGTTAATATTTGCTACAGTGTAATTACAACCATAAGTCAAAAGATATAACCTGATGTTTAAATCGTAAGTCAGTTGGAGCGGGAGCGGGACTGAGACTGAACTATGGGCAATTGAGGGTAGGAGGAGCTGAATTGCAGTCGTAACATATGGTAGGGAGTTATCAGCAAAATGTACGCGGGGGGGTTGGTGCAAGATGGCGTTTTAAGTTGTGGGGAGGTGGTCCACTTCAATCATGCCCGTTGGTCTACAATCTGATGGACTATATCCAAAATTTCCAGATTTTCTAATATGTAGCCATTTTCATGTGATACGTTCTCATTATAATTATATAATGATGTAGGGTTCTTATAAAAATGAAAAAAACTTAAAGAGGAGGGAAGAAAAGAGAGAATATGATCAGCTCAAATCCATCCCAAATTTTCCGCATTATGATGTCTCATCCTTCTCAAAATTGTAAGGCATATATAAAAAGAGTAAATTACACTTTATATCAAGTAACTTGTCACTTGTTTCACTTTACACCAGTAATCTATAATTTTCCTTGGTGCCAGAGTAAACCAAACAAAATTTTACTTTACATTAGCCAATCAATTTCGATCCCAAACAAAGTAATCAAAATTATGTATATCGACTTGTCATTGTATAGAGCCGATTTGAGCTAAACAAGGTTGAGATAGTACGAAATAAAATTTTATTTAGCCCATTCTAGTGTAAAATAAAAGTATATGTAAACCCTAATATAAAGTAAAGCAAGCGGCGTAGAATTCCTGTGTTCACACGAGCCCTTTAAGTTCTTAAGTTTGGGGCACTACAAAGGTACTGGCTACTTTCCACCGAGCCCAACCTGGCAGCCCATCCCAGGCCCAAGAGCCCAATATAGCGCTTCGCGTCGACCACGGCGACTCAGGCACGGACAAACCCCCGTTCTCCGCTCTATATGCGAGTCCCTCAGATCAGCGCGGTGCAGAGCAACCACGCCATCACCAACCACCAAGCAAGAAGGTCTCTGCGCTTTCCAAGAAGAGCTCTCGAGTCATTCCATCGAGAGTGGGGGGAGAGAGTTGTTGGCATGGAGAGGTTCGCCGCCATGGTCGCCGGCCGCCGTGCCGCCCCTGCTCCCGCGCCCGCCGCTGCTGAGGAGGAGGTGGAGGGGAAGGAGGAGGAGGGGGACGAGGAGTACCTGCGCATCCAGCTTGAGGAGATCGTCATCGTCAAGAACGACGCCTACGACGCCCTTGCCGCCGCCACGGCCGCCGCGCATGCCGACGGCTACGGCAACAGCCAGTGCAGCGGCGCCGCCTCCGCCTCCGCCTCCGCCTCCACGGACAAGTGCGGCAAGGCCGCGACGTCGGCGGCGCCAGGCGGGGGACCGACGACGGGTTCGGCGGCGGCGGCTGCGCGGGGCGCGTGGACGACGGTGGCGAGGATCGTTGGCTTCGACTAGAGGATCCGCGGTCCTTCCCGATTCCCGATGGAGAGATTCTTCGCAGGGGTTCGCTGTTTCTTGCAGCGTAGCATCGATGAAGTTGGCGAAATCTACGGTTCTTGGATCGTCGAGGTTTGAGAATTGAGACGGTGTTTAGTTCGTTGCATTGGTGAACTCGCATTGACCTTGTTACAAGTTGATCGATACTAGCACACGCCAATTTGATGGATTCAGGTTTTGCGGTGATAATCGTTGAAGGCGTCTTGCTTTTCTTGCATCAGTTAATTCGAGTTCATCTTATCACATTCCCTTATGTTCTGTTTTTTACTTATTTTGTTTAACTTTTTACAGCATCCGACTTTAATCATTACTTTTTATTACTACACATAAAGATGTTATAATATTATGGGGCGTTCATTTTAACGATGACTTCTAGATTTTAGTTGAAATTTCACTGTAGCTGGTTTTTTTACTGTAGCTGATTTGCCTTTTTAAGCATAATTAAATTTAAAAAATGTAAATAAAGAAAAAATATGTTAACCTATCACGGATAATACAAAGGAACACAGGAAAAATGCAAAAAAAAGCCCTAAAAATCTAAAAAAAATCAAAAAAAAGATGAATTACTGAATAGTGAAAAAAAAAATTGAAGCTGAAAAACAGCTAAAACGAGCGGAGTCCGTAATAATATAATGATATAATTTATATATAGTGGATCTAACCGGATTTAAACTATCGATTGTCAAACTTAAAACGGCATGGATGTGAAGTAAAAAAAAACCGGGAGAGAGATGATGCTCCGTCAGGCTATTGCCACATTGTGGTTTCTCTGCCTTGTCCTACGTAGCGACCAGCAAGACAATGCTGGCGGCACGCTTGGGGTTTGTTGCGTCCAAATAGAGGAAATGAAACGCCAAGCCAGCACATTTTCAGCACGAAGTCCAAATGGAACTGTGGTACGCTAAAGGAATGCACAACGATTTCTTCCGATCTAGATAATAGCCTAATTTAGTGTTTAAAATAATTACAACATAAACTATTTATGTACCCTGTACTATAGCCTGGTGGATTGTCTCCCCATCGGCGAGGGGGCATCTCCCCCCATGGGGAATGAGGATGGCCCCGCTACACTAGTAGGGTAAGGATGTGGTCGCCCTCCTCCTACAGCCCCCCCAAGATCCGGTATATATATATAATAGATTGTAGTTTTTTAATATTACATATTGTATTCTTTTTTTGTATATTTAGACTAATATTTGAACATCTATGTTAGAATATATATATATATATATATATTAAAGCTATATTTTTAAAATATGACTAAATAATTATAAATTAATAAACAAAGTCATATTATTTTAAAAAATAGCATATTTTTAATCCACATGGAGATCGCGTGAGGATCAGTCCCGCAGGGACCGAAGATAGGGGGTAATCTCTCCTAGTAAACCTAACGGAGCCTCCCTAGGACCCCGCCCTGTTGCCACCTTTGTTGCCATGCTCTTCCAATCATGATCTCGTTGTAGACCAATCATTTGCCCTGTTGCAATGCTGGTTGACCCCTTTGTTGGGCCTAGTATCCCTTCATCGTGGCTTATGAATTATGATCTTGGTCCTTGACAACTTTGCCACCCAACGATTGTGCTCTCACCTAGGCACCCTCGTTCTCCTTGTTGGGGCACTGTCATGTTCATCCCCCCTATGGCAGGCCCTCTTCCACATCTCTACCTCATACATGGTTGTTGTGATCGTGCGCCTCAACTAGCACTTTAGCCCTAGTATGATAAAACCGAATCTAGATGGCTCTCTAAAGTGCTTTCGCTCACACAAACTTTAGAGGAGGTTTCCCCCTTGAACCTTTGCCACCATAGTCAGAACCATGCGGGTCCCACTCCTTTCCTCAATGGACCCACCAACCGGTGTAGCTAGAGTTGGCCAAATGGGGGGCTCGGCATGACATAGTACAGGCCCGTGTAGGCATGACCCATTTAGACATAGGTTTGTTTGCTCTACCGAACTGTGTTGTGCTAACTCATGAGCTCAGGCACCAATCTAAGTACGTCTGATAGACTCACAGGTTGTGTATAGGTGCATCGGGCACAGTTAGACCATCAAGCCGGGGTTGGCCTATTTTAGCCCATCTAGCATGAAATCTTGAAAGAAAAAATGTGAAAAATCCCACATATATAATTTAAAATTTTATATAAAATTATATAAATGTTAAAATACAGAAAAAGCATATAAATATTAAAAATGGGCCTAACAGGCCGTACCAGGCTAAACCATGCTTGGGTCATATCATGCTTGGCCCGATACTATTTATGCTATGCCTGGCTGACTTGCTGGAGCAAGATCTTGACCTAAGTACATCATAGTTTATCAAGCTAGACCTGCACAATCTATTTAGATGGTAAGTCGTGTCGTATCGTGTCCGGATCAAACTAATAGGGTCATGCTTAGCCACCTCTAAGTGTAGCTAGTCCAAGTGTGCACACCAGTCACGAGATCTCTTCTGATTTCTTGTTGGAAGTTGATAAATATTATCTGGATATTTTCTTCTAAATCGTTAGATCAGAGATCTAATGACCGTGAATTCTTTTCCTCCAAAAAAAAAAGCCTAAAAGTCGGTGGTTCTCTGATCTGTTTGTTGAAAATTTGGATGATTGTTCGGAAGAATCGGTTGATTTTCTGATTCCAGCGAAAAACCCTGCCCCTGCGCCGACCCCGTCGCCTCCCGTCGGAATCGCACCAGTAACCAAATCTCGCCGCCCCTCCCATGGCGCAAGGCACCGCGCCCTCCGCCGGCGGCGGCGGAAGCGCCGCCCACACCCCTGCGGCGGTGGCGACGACTCCCCCGGGCACCCCCCGCTCGCTGCCTCCGCCAGCCCCCTCCGGGTACTACGCGGTGGAGCTCTACTTCGACCCGGCGCTGGAGAACCAGGTGCTCAAGGCGTGGAACGCGCTGGCGCGGCGGCAGCTGAGCAGCCGCCTCATCGACACCGCCTCCCGCCCGCACCTCCCGCTGCTACACCTCCCCGCCGCCGCGCTCCCGGACCCGCTCCGCCTAGCGCCCTCCCTCCGCGCGCTCGCCTCCCGCCTCGACCCGCTCCCGCTCGCACTCTCCTCGCTCGCCTCGCTCCCCTCCTCCCTCGACGCCGGGGTCCTTTTCCTCGCGCCCACGCCCTCCGCCGCGCTGCTCGGACTCCACGCGCAGCTCTGCGAGCTGCTGCGCAAGGACGCCGGCGTCGAGGTGCCCGACGGGTTCCGCCCCGACCACTGGGTCCCGCGGTGCGCCGTCGCCGTCGACGTGCCCCGCGGGCGCATGGCAGAGGCCTTCTGCGTGCTCCGCGAGCTCAAGCTGCTGCCCGTCTCAGGGTATGGGATGGACATCGCGCTGGTCGAGGTCGCGCCGGTGGTCAGGGAGGTGGTGTCCTACCCTCTCGGCGGCAGCGGTGGCACTGGAGCCGACTGAGAGGTAAGCTGCTGCTCCTCACTATCTTTAATTTGGTTTTAATTAGGTGAAAAACTTGGATCTTGATCCGGGATTTGGGTTATTAGTTCGGTGATCCTCTTACCTGCTGTGTTTTCTAAAATTTCCAAGCCTTGATGCTTAACCATTACCAATTTCACAGTAAGATACAACCAACTAGGAGGTGGATAAGATTGAAGAGTGCTGAGTTAGAGTGGACTAATCAAGAACCGAGCGGTCCTTTTACGGAGCGATTTTTTGCTTGCTTTTATCTCTCAGGAATCATAGTGATGACTGAGATAATGAACCTAATCACTAAGTAATCACTTAATTCCCTCGGAATGAATCATAATTATGATATTTGTGTAGCAAAAAGCAGTCTTAACTCTTAACACTAAATTATCTCATGATTCCCTCAAAGCAATTTCTGTATAGACATAATTGTAGTCTTCCACCACTAAAAAAAGTAAATAGTGTATCATGGCCATTAGACTTATATCTCCAGAGTTCAGACATTAGCAAAGAACAAATTGTACTTGTAACTTTTGACATGTATAATTGACCATTTTGAAAGAAGGTACAATCATGCTAAATTGTTAATATTCTGTGTGTACCCTAAATAGCAAAAGGTGGTTTAGATGACCTTGGTTATTCGGTTGCTGCTAAAGTTTGAAATCAATGAGAGAATTTTGAATTGTGTTGCTTTTCTTGTAAATCATCTTCAGATCACTAAGTTACTTGAACAAGATGATGTGTTGTCTTCTGTTTTGCAAATTTCAACTAATCAGATATCTTCTTGTTTTTCAAAATGCTACATTGTATTTTAGAGAGTGTTGGTTTTATTACACTCCAAAAATTTTTGATTTAGAAACTGGCACTCTAGAATTTGATAGTGGCTTTTAGCCATCTCAAGCCAGTATAGATTAGGGGTGTGTGATATTATTGGCCAGCACTAGTAGTCAGTATTTTTCTGACCATACACCAGATCAATTGCTTTTACACGATTGCTGTGGCATATGGACAGTACTTGGAGGTTAGTGTGGAGGCAAGGGGTGCATGGCTGACTTGCATGTGTAGATGTAGAATTGTAGAGTAAAGATGTAGATTAAGCAAGTACCTAACATGATCATTTATGCCATTTCCTGTGCCAATAGTTTTGAAAACAAGTAATGGACTTACAAAGCTAATTTTCCCTGTTTTTTATCAACAACATTCCACTGACCAAAATGTTGGCTACGTTCTTCATCCTAATGGTCTATCTTCCTTTGTATTATGAACGCTTTTGGGAACCATTTTCGGGATGAAAAACCGAACCTGACATGTTTTCAACCAGAAACTGCCCAGTTTTGGCCCTAAAACCAGTCGGTTTTAAGTTTTGGAATATAACTAACAAATAGTAAAACATACATTCCACTTGAGAACTGAGTAATGGGGGTGTCTAGAGCACTGAACCTTGACAGGGTTCAGAAAACCGGACCGGGACGATTCCTGTACTGACCAGACACACGATGTTTTTGGAACCCTACTCTACAGAACACTATTATGCATATTATTGTATAAAAGCACCTATTCAACGTTGTTCATGATTGCAAATGGTAAAATCTAGATATCACTGACATATTTTATATTTACATTTTTTTCAGGAAGTACCATTTTACAGGCATAGTACATTGAGCAATTGCATATATGTTCTTACAGTAAATCTATTGTATGGTTATTTTCAGGTGGTGTTGTACAATGTCAAGAACATTCTGGATGGACAATCATATTTAACAAGGACATCATAATGATAATATCATATCATTGTCCAATTTACCTGGTTCGGGGGAACAAAATCGGGAAGAAGGCTATTTCATACTGTATCCTAACACATACAGTATATTTCTAATTATTTCTTTAATCTTTTGGTTGATAATGTTCCCCCCTTCAATTGTAGAGACTTCACAAACTGTTACCCATCTTCAAGTTTATTGTAATGCATTTCGGTTATTGTGTGCCTTGAAAGTTGAAACTACTTTTTTTGCTCTTCTCATTCTTTAGAAGGCGTTCGGAATAACGTTGACTTATGACTTTTTTTACTACAGTTGATTTATTTTTTACTTAGCTGAGTTGGCTTTATTTAGCATAATTAAATTTAAAAAAATAAAAAATAGAAAAAACATGTTAATATATCACGAACAATGCAAAGGAATACGGGAAAAAAGAAAAAGCAAAAAAGCCCAAAAAATCTAAAAAATCAGAAAAAGGCGAAATTATTGAATAGTGAAAAAAAAGCAGAAACCAGAAATAGAAGTTGGTTTTAAGCCGAAATGAGCGGTACCGATCCAGATTTGTTTATATTGTTTAAAGGACTCAGTTGAGCAAGTGTGTTCTGTGCTTGATGCCTTGATTTGTGTAGCAATTTAGGGGTAGACTACAATGCAGATACTGGTTTTATACTGGGTATAGGAAGCCCAATTCTGTAGACAATTCTAAGTAAATTGCACTACATTTTCTGGTCATTTGGTATTGTGTCTGGTGATTCGAGGAGTGCATCTTGCAAATTGATTTGCCTACAGGTTTATTACAATCATCATCCCAAATAACTCACGAATCACGATTGTGCTATCCTTGAATAGAAATTGGTAATGCTTATGACTGATGAGTGATGGTTGCTGTCAAAACGAGCCTGTTCTAAACAATTGTAAGCTAGGCTAAGCACAACACATGGAGGCCATGTGATCTGCTACCGATCTCAGGGTATGTTCTTTTCAGTTTTTCAAAACAGCTTTTGACTTATGCTATAGTACCTAACTTTCAAACAGAGTATTTTTTTAAGATAGAATATACAAGTTAATTATAGTATACGTTAAAAGCCCAACATCTGTACTATCCAAAATTGCAAGCGAGTATCTCTCTCTCCGTAATCTCTGTCACAAACAACTAAAATTCAAAAATTTTAGCCAAAAATCATAAGCCTCAGCCAAAAAGAACATACCCAGCTGCCCGGCGCGCCCGTCGGCCACCGTGTGTCCAGCGTCGTCCGCGGGGCTTGCGTCCGGTCGGGACCTAGACGGTCGTGCCTCCATTTGGCCACGACGAGGCCAGGGCTGATCGAATCTATGTCGAGTAGGCGAGCACCGCACGTCGCATGGATGCGATGAATTATTATGCTGCTCACGATTTTATTTATAATGTATATAAAAAATCTTTTAGAAATAAAATCTGACTGTTGATTTGTGAGGGTATTATAGACTTTTGTTTTTCAACCTGTTTTTTGGCAGGATATTTTAGACTATCTCAAGTGAACATTTGTATGTAAACCGCAATTGCATCTTCATCCCCTACGTGCTATGAATTAAATCAGTTTAGCTTAACCAAGAAATTAATCGGATCAATTAACACGGTTCCGATCACGCAGGCAGAGCTGGTAGAGCACGTGCAGTGCCACCTTGATCGTCTTCGCTGACAACCTGTCCACCACCACCCTCGCGACGTCCTCGACTAGCTCAGGGCTCACCGAGGTCAGCCGTGCAGGAGGCGTTGACACCACCGCTTTTAGCAGGTGGATGCTGTATGTCCACAAGAGGTAGCTTGGCTGCTGCAACACGAATGCCAAGGTGTCCAAGAAGTCACCGCTGTCCTCCAAGAGCCTCTTCAAGCTCTCGTTAGAGAGCTTAAGCAAACACAAAATGCTCAAAGCTGCCTCCTCTGGTGAGCTCATCTTTGGCGAATCTAGCATGCCGCACATCTCTTCTTGGGATGCCAAAGGCTTTGACGTATCCGATGTATTGTGCTTCTTCATAGCGGACACAAGAAACTCCATCAAGCCGGGCACACCCTCGACGCAGTGCCGGTTGCAATAGCTCTCGGTGACGCTGTCCGTGAGCTCCCTTAGGGAAGCTTTCAGCTGATCCTACCGACCGCCATTCTGACTCGCGGCATCCACGATAGCGGCCACGTGCGCTGCGTCAACGGGTGGGCACAAGGTGGGGAACCGCTTGACAGCGTGCGCAGCACACCAATCTTGGATGAGCTTGCGGAGCGTGTGGTTCGGCATGGGCTCCCGATCAGCAGCACCTAGCTACTGCTTGGTCACTGGGCACTCATCGTGGCCGTCAGTGAATACCCACCGTTCGATGTTGTCCCGATCATAAGTGATCCCCGACGAGAGCATCATCGGGTCCCGCATGATCTTCAGTGAGATCGGGCACACGAAGTTGCAAATATTTATCTTATACTACTTATTTCATTTATAATTTTACACATTTAGATATTCTACTGCTAGTTGTGTAGATATAAATATAACTAAATTCTAACTAATTTAAATAATTTTATCATGTAGATTGGACAGGTCATTCATTTTAAGATATCGTAAAAAAAATTCTATTTCTACTATCATTTTTCTATTATCGGTGTAATAGAAAAGAAAATCACTCACGTTAAGATGTACCGTGCTCTGTAAAAGCCAAAGGTGTGCCCATCCATGGTGTCCCCGACATGTCTCGGAGATCCTGCATGTACCTTCTGAATCGCCACTGCTGCTGTCACTCGCTAATCACTGCCACGGACTACTTTACCTCCATTAGTTAATCATTTGATCTTACTGCTGACGATGGCTGGTCGATCAATTAACTACTAATTTCACCGTAGCTCGTTGGAGTGTTCTTCCGACGCATGATGGTTTTTGGTTGAGTTTTTGGGACGATGATAGATGACGAAAATATTGATATAAAAGATATATTTGCTGGTAGGTTCAAAAAGTAGTTTAAAAGAAGGTTTCAAAAAACAGTTTGAAGAAAACGTCTAACTTATTTTGATTTTCGGAGAAACCAAACTGCGCACCGCATTTGATGGCTCCGGTTCGACCCGTGCGTGGAACGCAGGATCTAGCATACCGACACCGACGAATGAAACGGTATGCTTTAACAAAAACAAATTCATGGCATGTGTGTACATCTGATTGTAGGTTTAGAAAGTTATTTAAAAAAAATAGCTTTGAGAAGTCGTTTAGAAAAAACATATATTGTTTATTTCAGCTTTTGAAGAAATCAAAACCAAAAGCACCCAAGAATAAGTCCAAATTCCAAGCTACCAACAAAGTTTGAAGATGAAAAACCCAACACACAAAAACAGAAACAAATGAAAACCCTCTCAGTAATCACTAGCTAGTGTGAAAAAACAAAGCCTTCTCGTTTTAACTTAATTAATCCCTTTGATAATTTAGGTGATTTTCATCTCGACGACGGCGAGGCGGCGTCCCTCCATCGCTTGACGAGCTGCAGCAGGATCTCGTTCCACGTGTCGATGGGGCCCGGGAGGCACCAGTGCACGCAGTCGTTGGATACCCGCTCCCTCTCGCCGCCGGCGAACGGGGCCGCGTGCATGTACGGTCCCGGGTGCCCGTCGGCGCGCAGCGCCGCCAGCCCTGTCACCTGGAGCGCCTCCACCGTCACCCCGGCCCCGCGCGCCCTCGCGTCCGCGGCCGCCGCGGCGACCTCCTCCGCCTCCGTCCGCCACATCTCCCGGTCCATGTACCCCATCTCCTTCTCCCCCGGGGCGTACGGCTCCGTGCGCGCGCACGCGCCTGGGCTGTCCCACTCCCCCTCGAAGTGCGCCGGCGAGAACGTCGTCACCACGGCCAGCTTCCCCTGGTTGGATTTGGAGCTTGACGCGCCTCGGGGCGCGGCGCTGCCGGTGATGACCTCGCGGAGGGCGTTCTTGACGGCGAGGCGGAACACGCCGAAGAAGCCCGTCTCCGTGCGGTTGGGCTCCGGGCAGTGGTGGCACCCGATCACCGCGCCGCGCTCGTAGTACATCGCCGGGTGCAGGAACCAGTGCCCGATAGAGAGCACAACCACGTCGATTCCGGGAAGCTCCGCCGCCCACCGCTTGTCGGGCTGGTCTAAGTAAAGTCTGTTGTGGTCGAGCCCCCCCGCCGCCGACGACTTCTCCGTGCCGTTCACCAAGAACGGCGACCAGAACACCGACACCGTCGCGTTGTGCGACGGGAACGCCCACCGCCGGAACTTGCGCTCCTCGCCGCCGCTGAGCACCAGCTCGGCGGGGAACTCCGAGTTCAGGAGGCAGACCAGAGACTCACACTGGTTACGCGCGAGCGAGTCGCCGACGAACGCGACGTGCCGGCCGCGCACCAGGTCAAGGAACTCCGCGGGCGCGAACGGCGGGAGCGCGCACCCGCGCGGCCGCCACCGCCAGTAGAGGTACCCCGTGTCCGGCCGCCCGTGCGCCATGCAGTTCTGCCCGTCCTTGATCGTCGCGCCGCAGCTCGTCCCGTTGTACCGCGGCGCCGCCGCGCTCCGCACCCATTCTCCCTCCGAGTAGTCGCACCGCGGCGGCGCCGCCGCCGCAACATTCCTTGCCGCCGCCCTGGCAGTAGCCTTCACCCCCTGCCGCGTCCCACCTGCAGCCAAGAACAAAGAACAGTGTCATCGTGCCAATCCATCAACGGCGACCACGTAGAGAGCCGGATCAATGGTTTCTTGAGTCGCCGGAGACGCACTTACCGTGGGGCGGCGAGGTGGAGGAGGAGGGGGCGGCGGTGGGAGGAGGAGCGGAGAGGAAGTTGTGGAGGAGGGCGAGGGGGATGAGGGCGTAGAGCGCGAAGGTGAGGATCTTCTTGGAGAGCAGGGGAAGCGGCTGCGCGCTGAAATGGTGGCGAGGTGTGGCGGCGCCCATGGGATCGAGCTGAAAACTTGGCTAATTTTGGTACGTTGCTCTTTGATAGGAGTAAGTTGCAGTGGGCTTTTGTCAGATGGCTTCGGTGGTTAAATTGTGGTTTTGGGAGGAGAAAAGAGATTAGTGTGCTGCCTATTTTAACTTATTTTTTACGATTTGATATTATATCTAATTTATTTTATATTATAGCTACTAATGGTATATTTAGTGTAATTAAATTTAAAAAATAAAATAAAATAATAGGTTAACATATTACGGACAGTACTAACGAATACGAAAAAAAGAAAAAGAAAAAAATTTAAAATCAAAATATCAGAAAAAGATGAAATTAAAGAACAGTGAACTATAAATTAAAATTCAGAAGTTGAAGTCGAAATAAGCAGACCTCAAGTAGGGCTTTCATATTCATAGCTGTGTAGATTGTGTATAAATTAAGCATCAAATACAGTTTGACTCTTTGTTACATAATTAAGATTCTAATTCGATTTTAATTGCGTAATGATACTGTTGTCGCGAAGGGTGTGTAATAGGGATGCTGTTTCCCTGTTATCGGGCCATGTTATCATCAGCTGAGAAGGCTTTCTCAAATCTAAAGAATGCAATTTGTGATACACTGGCAAAATGTCCTGCACCTCACTCGTCCTCTCGGTACTTTAGGTATACTGCGGTGTGGTTGATAGTTTTTAGTTATGCTTCATAGTTTTTAGGTAAAAATAAATAGTAATAATTGAAAAAAGTGATTTTTATAAAGAAAATATGAGTGATTGAGAAAATAAGAAAGAGATAGATGTATGAGACGGTAGTAAAAAGAGTAGAGAAGCTACTTCAAAAAGACGGATATTTAAACCCTATTTGATACAGCTCTTACTACTGACTTCTCATCTGAATTCTATGAAGTTACATAAAACACCTATTAGCTTCTGAAGAAACCACAAGCCATCCTTAAACCAAACACCAATCGTTCGAAGTCTGGCTTGATAAAAATTTTGTTATCTTTGTTTTACGAGAACAAAATTTTGTGTTATCTCATTTTCAAGTTTTTCCTTGACGCGTTCCTAGCTATTAGGGCTAGACACCCATGAATAAACGGAGAAAAGGTCTAATCGGGAATGAGGATGCATCTATTTATTTATTAGACTGAAAAAAAAGGCATGTACATTTTCCCCCATGGTGACACGAAAATGGTTCGCGCAATCACGTACTAGAAATTACGCTGTTTTCTACTACATTCTTATCAGATCCCCTGTGCAATTTGTACTTCCAACTGGCGCTGGAAAGCCAGAAGACGTGCCAGGCCGTGCAGGTATTAATAATAGTACTATTGATTTTTTTTAAGTCAGAATTTAGAACGCCGTCAGTTTTTAATTTTAATTTATTTTAGTTTTTAGTGATTTTAGGTTTTTGTGTTTTTCTTTTTTTTCCCTTATTTTTTTGTATTATCCATGATGATGTAACAGTTTTTTATTTTTTATTTTGATTTTCTTTATCTTTTCTTTCAGAATTTAGCACACATCAGCTTTTAATTTTAATTTATTTTAGCTTTTTAGTGATTTTAGGCTTTTTGTGTTTTTCTTCTTCTTCATTTTAGGCTTTTTGTGTTTTTCTTCTTCTTATTTTTTGCATTATCTGTGATGATATAATAGTTTTTTATTTTTATTTTGATTTCCTTTATCTTTTTCTTAGAAAAAAGCTAACAACCGTTATAATACAATTTCAACCATAAACCAAAAGCTACAGTTAGAAACTTAAGCCACAAACCAATTGGAGTGGGGTTTAGGGATACAAAAAAAGATACGCACAATTCACACCATATTCGCACCACACATGTATACGTGCACATCTCCTATATACATTATGAAATTAAACAGAGACCCAAATCTCCAGTATACCTATTTAAATTATTGGTGAGCACACATATCGACTCAGTATCAAACGTGGGCAGACAGGGACGCACGACGACATCCTTGCCAATTGAGCAACACTTAGTTCTCAATAGAAGTACCATTGTTGGTATGCCGGAAGCCTTACCAGGTCTAGCTCTCTCTTCACTTGTTTTTTTTCTTAATGAAAATAGCCTCTTTTCACTCAAATTTCTAAATATAGCCCCTCTTCAGCCACGTAATGACTATTAGGCAACATGTGGCATCTAATACGGTATTAGATGTGTAGCGCATGGAAGATGTGCGACAAACTATCTACCGTATCTCCCTACTACAGTAGGTACCCTGTCATGCTCCTGTACCATGGTAAGCTATACATTAGGCCACCTATCGCGGTAGGCCAGCGCGACATACTACCTGTTGTGGTAGGGGAATGCGGCGTATGTCTGCTATTTATCTTCTATGCATCACACACCTAATATGCATCATACATCTCATATGGTCTGGTACCGTATGAATTGATACATGTCTTCGGTCTACCGAGGTGGAAGAGGAGGCTGTTTTGAAAATTTTGAGTATGACAAGGCTATTTCCGAAAGAAAAAAAAGAGCAAAGAGGCGGTGAAACTTGCGAAGGACCGGGCGCACTCCCTTCTGATCGCACGTTCTTCCCGGTGCGACATTCCATGCACTGGCAGCCACAGTGAGCTTCCATTCTTCGTCTCCCCCCTTTCTTTTTCTAGGGCAACACAAGCTTCCATTATTTCTTCGAAGCCAGATTGTGGAAGCCTCATGCACAGCATTGCAACTATATAAGTAGTACTATTTTTGTACGTACACTAGATTGCAGACACCGATGCCACAGCTCTTCTAATTAACTCAGATCTCTCGAGTTTAGAGAGAGCTAAGATGTGTATTTGTTATCTAGTGTTAGACGTCTTGGTTAACATATTAGACGTCTCAGTTTCTGACTTATACTTAACGTATGGTATGGTTTTACACTTACTTCTTTACCTGTCTGGCATGATTTAGGCTTGGTATGGTTTCACACTTCCTATCTAGCTTGGTTTCACACTTGTCTCTCACCTATCTAGTATAGCCTATATATGTAATCTTTGGTTTTTCATTCTATTCATTACGTGATTGCCTCAAATATTCCATGCTCTCATAGTATCAAACGCAAATCGCTCCTGTGATCGCACCCTTCCGCTAATTCCACCAACATGACCGACGCAGACAACGCCGCCGCCACTGCACGCCATGAGCAGGAGGCCACCGCCGCCGCTGTGCGACACAAAAAGGAGGTCGTCGCCATGGCAGGTGTAGACGCCGCAACCGCACACCGCTAGCAGGAGGCCATGTGCTACTTCCCTTCACGCCCAAGCGTACGGTGTCCTCAACATCAATGCCCTCATCCCTGTTGTCCTCGACCTCACCTCTTCAAACTACAACAAATGGCGTGGTCTCTTCATTGTCACCCTCGGCAAATTCGCTCTCTCTGACCACGTACTCTTCAACGACGCCCACGTCAACGTTGCCGATTGAGTCTAGATTGATTATCTCATTCTCTCGTAGCTATACGGCACCATCTCCATCAAATTCCTGAGATTGTGATGACTCCCACCTCCATGACATGGCTTGTATGGGTGGGCCTCAAGCAACAGTTCATCGGCAACAAGGAGACGTGTGCCCTGTACCTGGATGGGGAGTTTCATAACTACGTCCAGGGTGACCTCTCCATCTCTGACTACTGTTGCAAGCTGAAGAGCATGGCCGATGCCCTCGGTGACTTGGGTGAACCGATGCCCGATCGCACCTTTGTTCTGTTCATTTTGTGCGGCCTGAACGCAAAATTCGCATATATGGCGTCACTGCTAACACGGCAAAAGTCGTTCCCCTTATTCATTGAGGCTAGCTCTGATCTACTACTCGAAGAAATCACGATGTCGTCACGTCCCTTCGCTCCCTCCACAACCCTCATCGCCATGACCCCTACCGGCAATGGGGGGTCCCGACAGTGGTGTCTCCGGGGATGGTGGCAGCGCGTCCGGCCGCCGCTCCATTGGTGCGCCCCAGGACCGTGGTCGCGGATCTAGTCACCGTAGTCGCGGCGGCAACAGCGGCAGTAGCAACAAGACCAGTGGCGGAGGTACGGGTGGCCACTCCAGGGGTGACACCTCTGGTTGGCCACCCTCCTTCTACAACCCCTGGACTAGCACCATTCAGGTGTGGACCGGGCAACTCCATCCAAGCCATACCCTTGACCACCTTGGCTCGCGAGCCCCTAGCGCATCGTCCCCACCGCGCCATGGCAGTGCACCCTCGTCGCAAGCGCTAGTGGCTAACCAACTCCAGACTGGCTACTCGCTACCCTCGTACCTGCCGCCTGAGCCATGGCCTCCTCGGATCGGTCCCAGTCTTGCGCCTCCCGGTCTTGGTCCATGGGATCAACAATCATTGGTGAACTATTTCAATAACATGACTCTTGCTTCCCCGCAAACCACTGACTGGTACATGGACTCTAGTGCGACCTCGCACATGACGTCGGATGACGGTAACCTCTTTCATTCCTATCCTCCTCACTCCTTCACTCCTTTCACAATTGTTGTTAGTGACGGGTCTCTGCTACCTGTCACCTCCACTGATTCCTCTAGTCTTGGCCCTCTTCATTTTAACAATGCTCTTGTTACTCCGCACCTTATTAGAAATCTTGTTTCTGTTTGTTAATTCACTATCGACAACAACTGTTCTGTTGAGTTTGACCCTGTTAGCTTTCTGTAAAGGATCTTCATTCCCAGAATGTGATCGTTAGGTGCAATAGCTCCAGACCTTGCTACCCTTTGCGTCTGCCTCCCCTTCATGCGCACTCGCCTCTAGCGCCTCCACTTCCCTATGTCATCGTTGTCTCAGGCACCTTATGATGTGGATACGCTCATGTCTTACGCTTTTCAATTAAATATATTATTTAACTGAAAAGAATTATTGAGCCGTATTAAATATGGTCAGGTGAACTCTACTTCAATTATGTATTTAATTATTATACTTAGAGATACAGAGCTACTACTATTTTATGTAATTGTATACAGACCCATACTCGATCTGTATAAGTCTAAAGTAAAGATGCGTTCAGAAGAACAGCAAAAGAATATACGAGACTAGGAAAGCACCAACAAAGTTGTACGTATGCATGTGCTGCATTCATGCATACAGAAATCAAGTGAAGAAAGCACGAAACCAATCCGAGTGAAGAAGGCACTAACAGAGCTACTACTACATGCATGGCCATATGCATCGCGAGTGCATAGGACGTTTGGATAAGTCAACCATATAATTAGTTGGCTATTAGTCAGTCATTGGTTTAGGCAACGAGATTAAAAAGAGGAAACCAATCCAAGCTCTTCCATCAATCTGAGTTGTTTCTTATTTTGAATTAGTTTCTATCTTGGATGTGTGTGCGTGGCCACACCTTATGGTGCCAATATAAGGCCAGGCTTAGCTACATTATAAACAGATGACCTTTGATAAAAATTAATCTACTAAAACTTGTTTCGTGTTCATCATTGCTGCCAAAATTTCAAAGGGAATTAGGAATATTGTTCAATCAAGATCGTTCAGCCTTTCCTCTGCGAATTGGGTGTACGATAGATATTTATTTGGTGGTCGGTGAAATCAACGCGAGCATATTTTGGCAGATTAAAGAGTGTTCGTTCCTTGCATTGGCATTGGAGGATCACTACGATTCATCTAGACTCCCATGAGTATCCAATCCTACATTGAGAAGATCGGGCGACTCCATATCACCTCAGCCATGAGTCCCTATCTCGCCTTGCTAGTGTGTCCGCCAATACTTACACTAATGAACCCACTGATACTATCTGTCATGCATGTCAACTTGATTACCATGTGCGTCTATCTTTTGTTACTTCATAGTCTCGTGCTCTTAAGAATTTTGATTTAGTTCATTGTGACCTTTGGACCTCGCCTGTCGTTAGTGTATCCGGTTACAAATACAACTTAGTTATTCTTCATGATTGCTCGTATTATCTTTAGGCGTTTCCTTTACGACTGAAATTCGATACTTTTGCCATTATCTCGTACTTTTTCTCTTATGTTGCTACTCATTTCACCGCTAAGATTAAAAACATTCAGTGCGATAATGGCCGTGAGTTTGACAACTCCACACTCACACATTTTTTCTCACCCATGGTATTGCGCTCTGCATGTCATGTCCTTCTCAGCAGAACGGTAAGGCCAAACGCATTATTCGTTCCACTAATAACATTATTCGGTCTCTTATGTTTTAGGCTAGCTTCCCTTCCTCTTACTACGTTGAGGCTTTTTACGTCACTACCTACCTTCTTAATCGTTAACCCACAAAAACTCTCAATTTTTTCCCACACTTTTTGCGCTCTTTGGTGTTTTCCCCTTGTATTCTCATCTTTGAGTTTTTGGCTGTAAGTGTTACTCGAACCTTTCTGCCACTGCTCCTCACAAGCTTTCTCCTTGCTTCATCATGTGTGTTTCTTAGCTACCCATTCGAACACAAGGGGTACTGATGCCTCGATCTCTCCTCGTCATCTCCCGTTATGTTACGTTTGACGAGTTCTCTTTTCCCTTTGCCGATCTCACCGCTTAGCCCTCCCCCACTAACCTTGATTTTTTGTTGGAGCTTGATCACACGTGATGCCCATTGAGCATCCGTGTCTTGCAGGCCCTGGTGCTCCTCCTAGTGTGACCTGCTCACCCATGCTCCTACTAACTGTGACGCCAGATGACACAACGTCCCCTGTGCCAGTTGTGCATGGCCCTAGCACGCCCACGGCTCCTGACGTCATGCACGTTCCCAGTACACCGTGCCCACGCACGCGACATCGGCCGACAACGCCTCTCCTGGCCGCGACATCTGCGGTTGTGGTAGCACCTAGTGCTCCAGCTGTAGCTCCTCTCGTGGCAGTGGAAGCACATAGTGCTCCTGCTATGGGTCTACCAGTTGACTCACCAGCTCCCAGTGGGGTCGTTCTACCACATCTTCCTCTAGGTGTTGTGCACTTCAGTCGGTCAAAAACTACCACTCCATGATGACTCGTGGAAAGCACAATTTTCAGCAGCCGCTCACCTGCATGAACCTTCATGTCGCTACTCTGTGTCCTGTTCCGACCACATACCGAGCTGCTCTCGTAAACCTTATTTGGCGCAGCGTCATAGAGGAGGAATACGCTGCTCTTCAGGCCAATAACACATGGACTCTTGTTCCACGACCATCCAATGCCAATGTAGTCACTGAAAAGTGAATATTTTTGGCATAAGCTCAATTTGGATGGCACTCTTGCCCGCTATAAGGCTCGCTGGATTCTTCGTGATTTCACATAGCGTCCTGGTGTTGATTTTGATGAGACTTTTGGTCTAGTCGTCAAGTCAGCCACTGTTCGCACAGTTCTCTCTCTAGTCCTATCTCGAGATTGACCTATCCACCAGTTGGATGTTAACAATACGTTCCTTCATGGTATACTTTTTGAGACTGTCTTTTGTTCACAACCGACTGGATTTGTGGATTCCTTTCGCCCGGATTATGTTTGTCGCCTCAACAAGTGTCTCTATGGCCTCAAACAGGTGCCTCAAGCCTAGTACAACTGTTTTATGGCCTACTTGTTGTCTTTCGGTTTCATAGAGGCAAAGTTTGACACCTTTCTTTTGTGTCTCATCGAAGTCTTGCCGGTGCTTTGCAGTACCTTACCTTCACTCGCCCGGATATTGTCTACGCCATACAACAAATTTATCTCCATATGCATGACCTCGTGAGCCACACCCCGCCGCCGTCAAGCTTATTCTTTGGTATCTTTGTGGCACCATCGACCACGGTCTTCTTCTTCACCGAGCAGTCTCTACGGATTTGGCTATCTACTCTGATGCTAACTGTGCTGGTTGTCCCAACACGCACAAGTCCACTTCGGGCTACGCTGTGTTTCTGAGTGACAATCTCGTCTTCTGGTCCTCCAAGCGGTAACACATTGTCTCTCGTTCAAGTGCAGAGGCTGAGTACCAAGGCATGACCAATGTTGTTGCTGAGGCGTGCTGTGAGCTACCCTTGTCTACTACGATAATATCAGAGAGATCTATCTCTCAACAAATCCGGTGCAACATCAGCGCATCAAACATGTTGAGAATGACCTCCACTTGGTCTAGAAACGAGTTGATCTTGGCAATGTCCACATTCTTCACATTCTGACGTCATCTCAGTATGCCAACATTTTCACCAAAGGGCTGCCTACTTCTGTTTTCACTGAGTTCCGGTCCAGGTTGAACGTCCGCTCCACCGACGCTCCAACTACCGGGGGGTGGGGGTGTTAGACGCCTCGGTTAATATTAGATGCCTCAGTTTCTAGCCCATATTTAAGATATGACATGGTTTCACACTTGCCCCCTCACCTGCCTAGCATAGTTCATACTTGGTATGGTTTCATATTTGCCCCCTCACCTGTCTGACATGGTGTCACACTTGCCCTCTCACCCGCCTAGCATGGGCATGCCCTATATATGTAGCCTTTGTTTCTTCATTATATTCATTACGTGATTGTTCTAAATATTTCATGCTCTCATCTAGTATGCACTGAACTGTAGATAAGCAACTCGTATGAAGTTAGCGACCCTATAATTGTTCACATGTGTTTTCATTTAGGAGTGGTAGGAGCATCTTTTTTAGTGAGAAATTATTTTTTTTTTGCGAGTTTGCTATTCGTAAGTCGATTTTCTCAGCCTTTGGATTAGTCTTGAGATATGATTCTTGATTGACTGAAAAGTTAAAAAATGTAATTTGTATTTCAGAAAATGCAGGAAATTTTTTTAGAAGACAGTGAGATAATTTTTCTTTAAGAAACAAATCAGCAGAATTAGGCTAGGTTCTACAACTGATACCTGCCTTTTTAAGAAAAGACCCACTAGCTTATATTAATAAGTCGGGTAAAATATAAGAGTTCCAACTTTTATAGTAAAGATTCTAGACGAGCAATGTGTTACCATCGAGTTCTTGTGTCGTTAAATATGCTGGACTTCTTTATTTTTCTCGTTGTAAGCTCTATATCTTGCAATGGTGTCATAATTGCTAACAATCACAACAGTGGGAAGTAGAATGTTAATGATCTCTATTGATATGTAGGACTTATGTTTTGGTAGCAGTGTTATTCGTCGAAAGAAAATAAGAGGGGATTTATTTATACCCAACTCAGCCTGATGTTGATCTTCGGTGTAGACGTCACCATCATTGTCCAAATGAGTTGGTCCAATAAAAATCTATCATATGTAAAGAAAATCCGGTCAAGAACTCACAGAGAAGAACAAAACTGAAATAGATTGACCTAAAAAAACAAAATAAAAAACTAAAAATCTAAAATTACTTCTGAAACTTAATAGATCTTTCATCCACTTAACACCAAACAAACCAAGAACGTCGAAGAAGAGGGCAGAATGGCCGACGGATCAACGGAGCTGCGGCCGGCGGCCAGGGTTGCCAGCGAGTAGTAGTTACCGACGGATGCCTACGTTTGTCAACACAGTGGGGGCCCATGTCTTGCAGATCCTTTTTCAAATGGACTACCACCCTTTTGTCCCCTCAATTCGAAACCCTTGCGCAAAGCCCACCAGCCCTGAGCCCACTTGTCATGGACCCAGCTTTAACCCCTCTAGCCCGACCCGTTTCACCCTCTTGGCTCCTCCTCTCCTTCCTTCCCCTCACTCGGTCACTCCTCGTTTCGACCGGAGCCGCACCCCACCGCGATCTCCCCCGAATCCACCGGCCGGCGGCGAGCCCCTCCTCGGCGACCCGAATTTCCTTGGTAAACCCTGTCATCCCCTCCCTTCTCCCACCCATTTCCTGCTTGCTCGCACGCGTGCATCCTCACGTTACTCGCGAATCTGCTGTCGCTACAGCCACACGAGTCACGATGCGACCCGCCGCGCTTCGCCCTCTCCAGCCGCGCAGCCCGTGCTTCCCTCCTCCGCCTTGCCCCAGGATCCGTGCCCCGATCCAGGCCCTGGGCCGTATGCCGACCCGAGGCTCGTGAGCAAGCTCAGCCGCGTGCTCAGCGAATTCCGCGGCCCGCAACACGACCTCCCCTCCGCGCTGCGCGGCGGAGGCTTCCGCCGCGGTGCTGCGCCACTGCTGCCACCTCCCCGCACCATCTCTCCGGTTCTACCTATTCGCCGGGACGCTGCTCGGGTTTCTCCCACCTGCCGGACTCGCTTATCATCCTCGCCAACTCGCTCGCCGGCGCGCGGCTCTTCCCGCTGCTGCGCTCACTGCTGTCCGATCTCCCGCCGTCCGCGCATACTCCCGTGCCCGCCTCCCGGATGATGCGATCCGGGCGTTCTCTTCCATGGCGGGTTTTGGGTTCCACCCGGTGCTTGCCGATGTCCACTCGCTGCTCTTTGCCTTGTCGCATAATGGCCTGGTAGAGCATGCTGAGCCCTTTTTCAGAGAGTCGGCGACCCAGTTCGATGTCTCGGTGAAGACCTACACCATCCTGATCTCTGGGTGGGCTGTTGTTATGAAGCCAGAAAATGCCCAGAAGCTATTTGATGAAATGGTTGAGAGAGGTGTTGAGCTTGACGTGCCTGCGTCAACGCGTTGATTGACACCTTATGTCAGGGAGGGGATGTTGCACGTGCACAGGAGCTGCCGAAACGTATGCAACAGAGCCGTGGGCTTGTTGTGGATGCTCCCACTTATGGCCCATTCCTTCATGCTGCATGTGCATCAAAGGATACTCGTGCCACTCTTCGTGTGCTAGATAGGATGCGCGCACATGACCTCACACCAAATGTATTCACATATAATGTTGTCATTTGGTTATTGTGTGACTTGGGAGAGGTTGCTGAGGCTTACAATATCCTGGATGAGATCGCCACCCGAGGGGAAAAGCCTGATGTTTGGAGCTACAACTCATTGCTTAATGCACACTGTAAACTGAAAGAGGTGAACAAGGCGTTGCGGCATATTGCAAGAATGGATAAAGACTTGTGTCCACCGGACCGACACTCTTACAACATGCTGCTAAAAATGTTGGTTGCTATAGGAAGGATTGATAGTGCAACTGAAGTTTGGGATGGGATGGAAAAACGTGGTTTCCACCCAGGGGCATCAACTTATGCTGTCATGATCCATGGGTTATCTTGCAAGAAGGGAAGATCAGAGGAGGCCTGCAGCTACTTTGTGAGGATGGTGGATGAGGGTATCCCACTTTACCAGGCTACTTGTAGGGTGTTGAGAGATAGGCTGATAAGGCTTGGCCTGAGAGACCAACATGAGGCCCTAACTGATAGGATGCAGTGGAGCACTTCCTGCATGATACAAGAAATGTCAAGTATCATGTGCAGTAGTAAGAGGGCAGAGGAAACTAGAAGTCTCAGAAGTGACCATGAATTAGGGCATGATCTCGGTGATGACCAATGGAGGGGAAAATGGAAACTAGGAGACTGAACAGTAATATCATAGCTCTTGCTTACATGCCTTCTACCATATTTTGTTTTCTGGTTTGTGTCCCTAGTGTACAAGTTGTGAGGTAGTAAAATGTGTACGGTGTACCGTGTACCTCATAAGGAAGTTCTACGAGTATGATCGACTCAGCAATTAATGAAAATAAGGAAGCTGATGGAGTATTTCTAAAGTACATCTACCTTGTCACCTTTTAGTTTTTTTTATGTGCTTGTCTATGACTGAGGATGTTTTGAATAATTCCAAAACTTCAACTGTTTCACATTTACTGATATGAACTAATGTTCTATGATATGATGCTTATTATTTTCATTTACCTTTTTTTTCCTGTTCTTACAATCATGTGTACATCTGTCTCACCCGTTTTGTCTTCACTGGTATGAAATGTAACAAACTATGCTAATGCTATTTAACGCTATGCTACATTTTGCCCATTATGTGTTAATGCCCTCATGCATACGTCATTTATTTTCACTTATATGTGATTCTTCTGCATCATATCATCGTTATTTAACTTATTCACTGAATTTGTTGTTGCAGGCCAATATGGATCCAGAACCCTCATCACAGAACCCAGCAGATATGACAGCATTTGTAAGTTTGATGTTATATGCATCATAACGTTGGAGGCATGCAATTAGTTGCATTAATGATATTTTCTCTGTTTGCTGGTATAATAATTGTCTGAACATAAGACCCAAAAATATGTTAAACAAGTCTGTACATGCTTTATGCAGTACATTGATGTGCTTACTTATTCTGCAGTAGTGAATGATCCCTCTTCTCTAGTATCATTAAGTTGCTGTTTGAACCAATAAGATCAAATATATTAGCATAGCATGGACTTAATAGATGGTGAAATCAACAGTCAAGTTATTTAGTGTTTTTCTACCGCTAAAAAGTCATATTTTACTTTGTGGAAGCAGATATGTATCCCTTTATTTAACAGAAAGGAACATTTTTTTTACTGATGGTAAACTTTCTATTTCAGGTGCAAAACCTCCTCAGCCAGATGGTGAGCACCTTTGCATTTTTTTTTTTGTTAACATCTATACTGAAGAATTTGCAAACATTTTGCACTCACTAAAATAATGATGAATTTCAGCAAACAAGGTTCGAGTCTATGTCCCAGAGCATCGTGTCAAAGAATATCCTTATCTGCTGCAAGGCCATTATTTCCATTCTATTCTTATGTTCTGAAAGAAAAACCTGAAAGTGGGGCCCTAGCATTTCCACATTGGACCAAGAATTTTATGCCAATGCATAGTTAACTTTAATGTATTGTTGTATTCTGATATCTGATGTCATGCTTTATGATGCATTATGCATTTCAGATTCTGATATATGTAGAAAATTATTCGACAATGTTATGCATTTCTTTTTGGGTTTGTGCATGCAAACTTGTAGCATTCTTCAACTATTTGATATTAAACAGAAAAGAGCTGAGTATGCATACATAGCACACACCATTAACCAATAACCATGGAATCATATTGTTGATTTTTGAGAATCAATGTTGCTTTGCTATAATCTAGGCTTGTTGTTTCCTGTCTGTACTGTTACAGTGCTCAATAGCTAACTAGAAGTGGGATTTTTTTACTGTTATCTTTTGTACTCTAGTTTTGTATCCCTTAACTATGAATTTTGTTTGAGCTTCTTTATGTTCAATATAAAATAAGAAAATTCAGTGCCCTTTCTTTTGGCTAAGCTACATTTCTGAGGTTAAAGGTTTGCTGGACTACAATGTAATTATAGACGAAAGCCACATTTGACACACTCCACACAATCTTTGCTAGAAGAGAAATTTTAACAGTACAACCTTGGTCTGATACCTTAGCTGAGCCAGATAGACAGTTGAAAATTGCCATTAAAATTGAAGTGAAATGCCACTTCTGGTATTATTTTATTATGCTTGGTTTATGGTACTGCTTTCTGTTCAACTGCACCCTATAAATCCAAATTTGGTACAATGATACTACCATAGTAATGCATCGTGGCTGTTCCTGCGTGTAGCATAACGGGGATACTTGACAGTGTACCAAGATACTTGCTACAATACTGCTAGGCTACTGACACAATTTTTACTATCTAACTTGTTCAAAATTTGAAGTACTATTGACATTGGCAAGAACTCTCTGCATCACGCAATTTACTTTTGTTAAATAGACAGAATGCATCTCTGTTTTAAAGCCATTGAATTTACACTCAGTTTATTGTTTCATGAGTTCTACGTGGTACGTACATCCAGGCAACAAATCTCTGTTTTCTTTAACTACATTGCACTAGACGAAATGGGTGCCAAGATTGACGAGCTGGAGCAGAGCGTCAACAGCCTCAAAGCTGAGATGGGCGTAGAGGTACCTGCCATGAAGCCTGATGAGGCAAATCCCCCCGAGGTACCTGCCAAGAAGCCTGACGAGGCAAAGCCCGCCGACTCCGCATAACTTGGCTGTAGGCCAGAGATCGGCGTGAAATATTTCAGCTTTATGTGTATCTTGTGGTTTTCCGCGGACCATCGCTCTTCTGTGAGTCATGAGTGTAGTACCGTCTAGACATCTAAATTTTCTGCTATGGCCTCGGCTCTCGGGACATCAGCGTGAGCTGGTAGGTGATCTTGCTGTGACCACTGTTGGTTTGGCTGCTCTAAGTTGTTGCTGCTAAGATGATGTGTTGACTGTTATGCAAATATATGCAACAGTTCTCTTCTGTAGAAGGGGTTTGCTGCCCGGTTATACGTGTAGAGTGCTTGTCAGAGTTGCCACGTTATGTTGCTTGCTGATAACACACTGTTAGAAACTAGCGCTTCAATTCAGTATTCCGTGGCACCTTTGCTAGCTATTCAGCAAAATATGACATATGAAGTTACCAACTTTTGCCTGCTTTGCCGTTTCTGCTTTCGTCTTTCGGTGGCGTTCGCTGCACCGGCAACATCATTTCATGCAAGTAAGCTAAAAAAGCCATCGATTGTAACACAGGAATTTTGTAGGAAACGAAACATCTGATGTTGGCCCGGCGCTACGCCGGCCGGTTCGACCGGCCGTCTCACATGTACATCCGGCGAAATCCGGTAACGGCGTCCGCCGCCGGTGTGCCCGGCGGCACGTCTCACGTTCTCCGCACATGACCTCACCCTCACCTCGCCCTCCCAGCCAGCCTCCCACCGGCCACCACCACCACCAACCCCGAAGAACCAGCAACCACTCACTGACACTGGGGCCCCCCACTCGCCACCTCCGCTTCGTCGCGCCCACCAACCCGCCTCCTTCAAAATTTCTTCGCGAAAATATAAAACCCCCTCCACCTCGCCGCCTCCGCCCAACGAACCGATCAACCCCCGATCTCCTCCACGCCACCGCCGCCGCTATATAAACCCTTCCTCCGGCTCCTCCCCTCCCACCAACCTCCTCCGGATGGCCCACCACCTCCTCCTCTCCTCCAAGCCCCTCCTGCCCGCCGCCACCCCGCGCCGCCGCGGCGGCGGCGGCGGCCGCCCTGTCGTCGCCGTCCGCGCGGCGCTCTCCTCGTCGCCGGCGCCTGCAGCGAAGGCGGCAGGGGCGGAGGTGGTGCGGTCGATCCGCGCGCGCCAGATCGTGGACAGCCGCGGAAACCCCACCGTGGAGGTCGACCTCGTCGCCGGCGACGGTCGCCTCCACCGCTCCGCCGTGCCCAGCGGCGCGTCCACTGGGATCTACGAGGCCCTCGAGCTCC
Source organism: Melocanna baccifera (assembly GCA_036346265.1). NCBI lineage: Eukaryota > Viridiplantae > Streptophyta > Magnoliopsida > Poales > Poaceae > Melocanna > Melocanna baccifera. Next base: position 16,889,076 of record CM070700.1, on the reverse strand, counting down.
GCGACGGGGACAAGGCGGTCTACGGCGGGAAGGGCGTGCTCAACGCCGTCCGCAACATCAACGAGATCATCGCGCCGAAGCTCGTCGGCGTCGACGTCAGGTGAGCCGGAGTTACAAAATGAAGTGAATTTCAGTCAAATGCTGGATCTGATCCTCGGTGGCTGTGTTAGTGGGTTGGTGGGAAGCGTGGTGTGTCACTGTGTGAGAGATCCATGGTCCAACTGCCTAGCTGTAGGGGTTCTAGTGAGTTGACCAGTTTGACTGCTGTCTGACAGTGAGGTTTGGATCTTCTATTCGTGATCATACACATTGATTTGAATAGAAGTGAAATGTGGTTAAATTGATGCGAAGGAACTATTTTTTCCTGTTTAGTTGAGAATTGGATCGCCCTTCTGAGTAGTGCTTACTGTTTACGTAGTGGAACAAACTAGCATGGTTTGATCTTGTAGGTGTTAGTCACTTTTGGGCGTCGTACACATTCTTGATGAACTTTTTTTGAACAAAAAGTAATTATTAATTTATTATTCGTGCTTATTATTGGGCTTGCCTTCCTGCTAATAAGAATATCTGGTTAAAATCATGCTGCTGTTGCTACTGATCGTCCTATCCTAGACACTATGTTTGTTTGTTTTGTTTGTTTAGTAGGTCCTTTATGAAACTTAGTGAATTTGTTGCTTTGTATTGATTTAGACATTTAGTTTTGATTACTGAAGTTTGAAATGCTTTTACCTTAATGTGAAGTGGATTTTTGAAGTACTGCAAGTGCATAATGACGATCGCTCTGCATGATTTGCATTCACTAGTTATATGAAGGGCAATGAAATTGATTAAGGTCTTGTTCAAGCAATGACTATCTGCTTTTCCGATGTGGTACTGTGTTAGTAGCCTCTTCATGATTATGGTTGTAGCGACTCGTTACAGCTCTGAATTTTTACGCTTGCATTGGTTAGTAGTATGGATTTTAAATGGGATCAGTTAATTTCTAGCTTGAGCTACTTCAATATGCTTTTCTAATGTGATAGCATGTTAGTTTGCAAGCCTGTCTTATTTAGAAGTATGCATGTGCTTCTGAATTTCTAATGGTACGAATAGTGTGCCTCACACTGTGGCATCATCATGTTACCACATCTTGACTTCTAATGATGTCATACTCATATCCATCTAGAAGTGGATTATGGTTTGTGAACTTGAAATGATGATGGAGTGAGTCAAAGTTTGATTACTTTCTCAACTGAAGGGGCATGGAAGAACTACTTTAGGGACATTTAGCGCAATATAGTATTTTTATTGCGTGATTAATTGTGTTTCAGACTAGTGAATTTACTAACATCTAAATCAGTTGTTGAAATTATACATACAGTTATAAAAGAATTTTGGATATTTCTAACCACTGTTTCTGATGGGCTTAATTCCCAAACTTTCTGGGAATGAGGATGAATTTGCCTGAATTAACTAAGTGGGCAGTTGGGCATAGGGAGGGGGAAACAATCTGCTACCACCATACCCTGTTGCCGTTTATAGGATTGTGAAGGACTGGTATTGCTTTTGTCAGCTAGCATTCAAATAGATTTTTAAATTTTGGGAGGTGCTGTCAAATTACAGTTATCATCCTTGGATCTGTTTCTGGGATTTAATTTGTAATGCAATCTGCATCTATCATTTTGCCAGGAACCAGAGTGATGTTGATGCGATTATGCTTGACATTGATGGAACCCTGAATAAATCTAAATTGGGTGCCAACGCTATTCTTGGAGTCTCTTTAAGTGTATGCAGGGCTGGTGCTGGTGCGAAGGGAGTTCCTTTGTATAAGCATATTCAGGAGTTGTCGGGAACCAAGGAGCTTGTCATGCCTGTCCCAGCTTTCAACGTAATAAATGGAGGTAGCCATGCTGGCAACAATCTGGCCATGCAGGAGTTCATGCTTTTACCCGTGGGGGCAACTTCCTTTGCTGAAGCTCTACGTATGGGCAGTGAAGGTAATTTAATGGGTATAAAAAATAGGGCAGTGCACTTCAACTTTTTGAATTCTATTTGATCTTGGTTGACACTTGCCCCATGTCATGATTATTCAGTACATTACTCTTCGGGCTAGAATTGCTTCTCATTTTTTGTTGTTGGTCATTTGATCCTTAATCCTCGCTGAAAATATCTGCATTGTGTGATGTACTTTGTCCACAATACAGTTTACCATGTCCTGAAGGGCATCATTAAGGCGAAATATGGTCAAGATGCATGCAACGTTGGAGATGAAGGTGGCTTTGCTCCTAATGTTCAAGACAACAGAGAGGGCCTCGTCTTGCTTATGGGTGCCATTGAGAAGGCAGGCTACACGGGAAAGGTGTGAATCCATCTTGTTTCATTTGCCACCTGTTCGATCACTCCTTTCTTTTTTAATTTCTAATACTGAAAAAATCCTAGTGCAGATTAAAATTGGAATGGATGTTGCAGCATCAGAGTTCCTTACCAAAGGTGGAAGTTATGATCTAAACTTCAAGAATCAGCCTAATGATGGAGCTCATGTTCTTTCGGCCCAGTGCATGTGTGATCTGTACAAAGAATTTGTCAAGGATTTCCCTATAGTATCCATTGAGGATCCTTTTGATCAAGATGACTGGAGCTCATGGGCTTCATTGCAGTCCTCAGTTGACATCCAACTTGTGGGGGATGATTTACTTGTCACAAACCCGAAACGTATCGCAGAGGCTGTTGACAAAAATGCTTGTAATGCTCTGTTGCTAAAGGTAATCATTTACTGTCTATTTCTGACATGCTCTTTTACTATGATAATGGACAAAATAGATATTCATTCTTGTATTGTATTTGGTGAACATAATTGGCGTATAAGATGGCACAGTAGTTAACATAGTTCCTTTGTGTTACAATAAACAAAAATGACTATGGAGATGTGATGCAAAGCACTGTCTACCATCAAATTCCTTTTGAGTCCTGCTGCTGAACAGTACTAAGCCAAGATAAAGCAAGGGCTGCCGAATATGACAAAGTTATTCTTTTTTTTTTTGCTTTCCCAGGTTAATCAGATTGGTACTGTCACTGAATCAATTCAAGCTGCTCTTGATTCCAAAGCTGCTGGTTGGGGCGTGATGGTCAGCCACAGGAGTGGTGAAACAGAAGATAACTTCATCGCAGATCTGGCTGTTGGTTTAGCAAGTGGGCAGGTAAGGGACCACCAGAAATTGTAATTGTGGTATTGCAATTCCAACAGCATTCACCAGATGATCCAAATAACACCCGCAATTGTACGTTTCAGATTAAAACCGGAGCTCCGTGCCGAAGTGAGAGACTGGCCAAATACAATCAGGTAAATATGCCTACCCTGTTGTGCGTGCAATTTTACCGCTCCATGTAGGAAATACCCTCATGCTTATACTTCCATCTGTAATTTTTCTATCTTGATTTAGTGCGTTTTTTCGGTGTGATGTTTTCCCCAGCATCCTTGACTATGTTTCTATTTCCGTACAGCTTCTGCGGATTGAAGAAGAGCTAGGGAACGTGCGGTATGCCGGGGAAGCATTCAGATCTCCATAAGAAATATACAGACCGGATCATTCAAATCTCCACGGAGGACGTCAATTGTGTGTACTGTCGAGTAGAAATAAGGTACCGGACCATTTCAATCTATGACATTCTTGTACCACGACGCGTCCCAATTTCTGCAGCTTTATATTTTTTCGATGCACGGTATTATCTGCATCTGTAGCTTGAGCTATTAGAAAAGGCATCGTATCATCACGTGGACCGCTAGGAAGTGAATTTACAGCTTCAGCTTAATTAGCACGTAACATTCTATGCTTGTGATTAATTACGTCGTGCACCCGTGCTCCTGTCATGCAACTACACTCATACACAAGGAAAATGCCTTTTTATCACACTTACGACTTATTTTTTTACTACTCATCTGTCTGTTCCATTGCAAAAACCACAGAGAAAGCGTGGCTCCTTTTGGAACTTGAGGAATTGTCACGCTGAGAATTCTCTCTTTTCTACGGGAAATCGAATTGTTTCATGCGAAATTCACATGGCCTAAACAGAGGCGATGTACATAAAGTTATTATTATTTTTTCCGTGTGAGGCACACACTGCGTTAGTACATCATGCATACATTTCCTTGACGAACGACGACAGCGGTGATTACCTCTGGCTAAGGTTACAACGTAGCGACATAGGATGCAAATGGCAAAGCTATCACCACACGCACGAGTTGAGTCCACACCACACGCGTGCACACGCATGCACGTACACGCACGAGCGAGTCTACGGGACAAGATAAATTGGCACGCTGTGCTCACGGCAACAGCTAGAGACTAGCTAGAGAGAGGTGAACTTGAACAGGCCGACGTAGGGCGTGTCGACGGAGCCGATCCAGAGCGAGCCGTTCCGCTCCACCACCTCGCTCACCGTGGCGGCGCCGAACCCGCGCAGGGCCTCGGTCGCCGCGCCGGCGACCACCCTGACGGCGGCCACCGAGCTGGGCGTGGTCCCGTTGACGGCCCACTCCTTGTCGCGGTTCAGGGCGACCCAGTACCCGCCCCGGCCGTCGTCGGGGCGCACGTTGTCCGGGTACCCCGGCAGCTCGGCGAGCACCTCCGTCTCGCCGGCGTGTGGCCCCGACAGCCAGTGCCGGAGCAGCCTGCACGACGCCGTCTCGGCCACGACGAGGTGCGTCTGGTCGGCGCTGACTGCCACGCCGTTGGGGAACGCGAGGCCGGACTTGAGCACGGTGACGCTGCCCGTCCGCGGCTCGTACTTCATCAGCCGCCCCGTCGCGTCGCCGGACAGCACCACCAGCAGGTAGTCGCTGCATGCATGCACACGCGCGTACGTAGGTGGAGATATAATGATTAGTCTACGCTTAACTAACACGTACCAGTTAGTAACAATACAATGAACTAATGACTCAGCCTCCGTAGACCAGAGAAAAAGCTGCTCCGGTTCTTAGCTGAAGAGTAAGAAGTCGTCAATGATCCGATTGCTTTCTCCAATTGAGCACTAGGAGGTTTACTAGCTCTGTTTCACTATATTTATCTAGAGCTGATTATGTGTTTAGTTCAAAGAAATACTAAATCTAAAAAATGCTTAGTAAAAAATGACTATATATATCTATATTAAATGGTATACTACGACCACTTAGCCTTTTCAAAATATTTAAGTTGAGGTTAAGAGTAGAAAAATTACAATATATTAAAACGGATACTCTCGAGGCTATCCATAAATACAGGGAAACGGATGGAATATTGATAAATGTGCATTTTTTTAGCAACAAGAAGTTTGCAAGCAACGGCGATTTCAAGGATTTCTCGTTTAATCTCGAACCACGTGCAGAGCTATCGTATAACAGGCTAGCTACTACATGCTCAAGATCCAGTACAGTTGGGACTTGGGACATTGCAAGAGTGTGGAATGATTCCTTTTGCCAAGAGAATGTTGTGTGTGTAGTAATACTGGCTGCCTAACATGTTGCTTCCTCCAGATCGGCAACTACTTGATCTGCTCATAAGGGTAAATTGAGGTAGCTAGAAAATATCCAGTAAAATAAGTGTCAAAATAGTGCCAAATCCCATCTCAAATGGGGACAAAAAACCTATGCCAAATCCCACACAAGTGCGCTGCTAAATGCTATAATGTACGTCTTCGTATCTAGAAACAATTTTATCCGTTGTAAAACTTGAATACCCATATATTCTAATTGTTTTTTTTCTTCCAAAAATTTTGGAATGTCTAACATCTTAAGCGAACTAATTATATATACAATAAATAGATAATGTACTGAGAAAACTGCAGGTGAGTGTTAGCTATGTACATTTACACATGTCCAGAATAGCTCATGCAGGCATGGTGAAAAGATCATTGTCTCTTGACAAAAATGAAAAAAAAAACTGAACAATGATGAATCTGAAGTACTAGATAGTGTTGGAGACGTGGAAGGACGTAGTTGTTGGGCTGTAAATGTGAGCCCCCCTGCAGGTACTATACATGCATGTCTGAATTTACAAGCAGTGAGCTGCTGTTCTCCGGGTGTAAGTGCAAATTGCAGGGACGAACCTACTCCGTGGACTACTGTGCGCGTACAGGAAAAAAGAACGAAACCAAACAGCAGTACTACTCCGGCAAATTGGAAGATTTTATTTTTTCTGAAGTACACGTGTAATTGCAGTTATTTGTAGTAGTTATGATTTGCTGTCGTGTCATTTTTTGGGTGCTCGTTTTAGCGATAGTTTCTGACTTTTGTCTGAAATTTCATTGTAGCGAGTTTTTTTACTGTACCTGATTTGGCTTTTTAGGCATAATTAATTTTTTAAAAAATATAAAAAATAGAAAAAAACATGTTAACCCATTAAGAACACGGGAAAAAAAAGAAAATACAAAAAGCCTAAAATATCTAAAAATTCAGAAAAAGATGAATACTGAATAGTGAAAATAAAAACAGAAGTTAGAAGCAGAAACCGAAAAAAAGCCGAAACGAGCAGGGTCAAAGGTTTTTCAAAATCATTATTTCTGCTTTTCCATGCATTTACAAAAAATTCTGCTTTTAAGAAAAAGGGTTTTCTTAATTTCCAGCACCCGAAAAAGAATTTCTATAATTAATTAAAACGTGGCCAAGACCTGCTGATAATTTATTTGAGTTCTAAATAATCTAAAGTACCTCTCCAAAAAAACATTCATAATTTTTAGAGTTGGTTTACTAATTTCAAAAAATTCAAAATTGATTTATGGAAATAATTAAATCTGAAAATAATTTTAATTCTGAAATCCTTCTTGCGCCTATTCTCCCAGCCTTGGCCTGGCCTATTCCTGTTCAGCCTATTTTGAGACCACACATTTTAGACGATATCATTGGTCAAAATTTTGACTGCACATATTCTAGCGTATCACTCTTTCGTGGCTGAAGGGAGTATATCGTCATAGCCATTGCACTAAGATGCTAGTACGGAATTACACAAACCAAAATTGATACTCTCTAGTCACAAAAGGAAGTTACTTTAGAATGCATACAGTCAAATCATATTAATGTTGACCAAATATATTATCTAAAATATGTAATTTTATATACGAAAATAGTATAAGTAAATTTGTCATAAAAATACTTTCATAATATTACACTTTAAAAAAATTATTTTACAAATCTGATAATAAAATTTAGTGATCAAATTGACATTTTTCACTTTGAAAAGTCAAATAGTATATAACAAAAGCGTGATAGTTGGCGCAAAATTTGATTTCCCACCGTTAGAAACACTAACAATTAAAATCAATGGCGGAGCCAGGATTTAGATGTAGGAGGCCAAACATATGAAAAATATTTTTGCCAAGAAAGTGACAACCACAAAAAATATAACATAATAATACAAAAGAAAGTCACATTTCTATTGATTTAAATTTAGATCTATGTCTACCAAAAAAGATCATAAATATTAATAATTTAATCAAAAGTGAACTTCCCTCACTCATGAGGGGGACCAAATGAATACTTTATAAAATAATTACTAAAATACTTAATGGCTAATCAATGTAAACAAAAATATCGGGGGGCCTGGCTCTGCTCGCCCCCCTTGTCTCCGACCCTGATTAAAATTTGAAGGACTACTGCGATTATAAGAAATGATTCAAAGTGGGCTAGCTAGGCTAACCAGACAATCAGCTACAATTTCTTCTATGGTTTGTAAACCTTCAATTTTATCAGTTTTTTATAGAAAAAACCTCAGTTTTTATCGACTTTCACACTACCCAACGAGAATGTACCGTGCGAACTTCTTGAGAGGGTGCATGTACCATGCACATGACACCGACACGTCGCACAAATCAACACCTACCACGTGTACGTACTAGGGTCTAGGGTCGTGCGTACACATACGCTCGATTGTTCGTAACTCCATTCATATACGTATTTATTACTCATTATCATTCGTTGCGAATATAAATTAGGAAGGAAATTAAAGGGTAGTCATGGTATATATATACAGTACTTGTGCAATAAATGCCGACCCCGTGCTATACCTTCGCTGGTACGTGGTGCTGCTGTCCGTGAAGTAGACGTCGCCGGTCTCCTGGTCGACGTCCACGCCGTTCACGAAGTTGAACGGCACGCCGCCGGCCTCCGTCGCCACCACCTCCGCCAGCCCGCCGCGCCGCCCGACCCTCATCAGCCCCAGGTACGCGTCGGCGATGTACATGTCGCCGGACTTGCGATGGAACTGCAGCCCCAGCGGCCGCCCGCACACGCTCTCCGGCAGCACCAGCTTCTTCTTCGCCGCGCATTCCGCCGTCGTCCTGCATGCATGGCGGCGCCGTTGATCACCAGCCGGTTCCGGTCAACTTATCATTGCATGCATGCATTCCATGTGTAGTGACTTACTTGTGCTTGTAGTTGTGGGCGAACTCGGTCCAAGTGGGGCGGCGGCGGTCGGCGCGCCACCGGAGGACGCGGCCGTTGGAGACGCCGGTGTATGGCCCGCGGCCGCGGTGGTCGAAGGCGAGGCTCTCCGGACCGAACGCCGGCCTGCCGAGCCGCACCGGCAGGACCCTTGGGCCGGCGTAGATGGACTTCATCTCCTGGGAAGCGGCCGCCATGGGAGGCAACAGGAGGACAAGAAGCACAAGGGAGAAGGACACTAACAAGGTGGCAGAAGAACACTTGGCCTCCATGTCCATGGGGGATGCAGCAGCAGCAGAGGCAGCTTGCCTTTCTCTCTGGCCTCGTTTTGTTTTCTGTGTCGTTGGACAGTGCAAGCGCATGTGCATTTTATAGAAGCTGTTTGGGCTAGCTAGCTCTAATAAGAGCATGTACATTAATTCTTTAGCGTCTACAATAGATGCTAAGATGAACAAATCATCTCTCCTTTACCGTACTATTTTTAATTACTTTTTACTTCAAATCTTTATAACTACTGTGAATGCTAAGGAGAAGAGAGAAGTATACACTACTATAGAAAACCTAATACTAGATAGCAAATCACAGACGATTTTGTAAAACTGGCTGTGATGTACACTATCACAGACAGTTTTAATTTGAAAACCGTCTGTGCTGCTGAAGGATTATCATAGACGATGCTCACAAATGAACCGTTTGTGATAGCGGACTATCATAGACGGTTATTTAGTAAAATCCGTCTATACAGAAGAGGAGAGAAAGTTACAGTTGTATGTAATGTACCGTCCCGAGAGAACAGAATTCAAGTTCACGACCTAGCATCGCTTGCCAGAGAATGCCATGTAAGATTAGCCGTAGGAGTGATTGCCACATTCCTTAGCTTCGACGCCTTCAATTTTTTCTCTTTCCTTTGGCTTCTCGCTAGCGAAGCAGCCAGCGATTATGCTCTAAGAAGCTAGCTAGGCGAGGTTGAAAGATGCAACAAGCTAGCTGGTGATCATAACTCGTGGTATAACAATTCGTACATGCATGTTTCACCAAAATTTGGAGTAATCCTCCATCCAGGACTGCGTGTACATGTTTGTTAATTCACATTTTTGTTGGGGCCTCTTATCCTCTTATATAGCGTCATGTAGTGATAGCGCAGTGTTCGGGCCATGCATACGGAAATAGCGTTTAGTTCATGCTGGCATTGTATTCTGGAAAAAAGTTCTTGCTGACCGGCCGGGCATGTGAGACGCATAGCTTAGTGGTGTGCATGTTTTTTTTTCTAAGACTCATATGTGTTGCATAGTTAAGGAACACGGTACATGGTTGAGCGCACTACTACAGAAAACCGTATCACAGACGGTTCAAAAATGTTATCACAGGCGGTTTTCTGAACCGTGTGAATTTATGGGTCAGTGATAATCGAAGGTTATCACAGACGATTTTCGAACCGTCAAAACCATCTGTGGTGTAAATATCACAAACGATTTGTAACTAAAAACCGTCTATGATAGCTATAATCACAGACGGTTTGTAATTAAAAACCGTCTGTGATATATCTATATCACAGACGATTTTTAACTAAAAATCATTTGTGATACTTAAAAATCGTCTGTGATAGTCTGTGATACTCCTTCAGCAACACAGACAGTCTCCAAATTAAAACCGTCTGTGATAATGTACAGCACAGACGGTTTCACAAAACCGTCTGTAATTTGACGTCTAGTATTAGACTTTCTGTAGTAGCAGCGGATTGGTTCCTCAGATACAACATTGGTCCTATTTTTTTTTCTTTTTAATCTTTTTTTGTGACTTTAGAGTTAGGTTTTCTCATAAGTCGAAATAAAAAGGATGATTTCTTGAAATTGCTTCTTCAAACGGTCTTTTGAATCTAAAATTATATACGACGCCTATATCAGCGTTTCTACTATTTATCATCTTAAAAAATACAGATAAAAACTATCAATCGCATAGAAAATCAGAGACACCGTAGCCTTGGGCTACTGAGGTAAGTTTCTCTGGGTGCAAGTGAAGGTACAACATTGAGGCTGGGACATTGCATCCCTGATTACATATAACGTATTTTCCGCTGGAACATGAAAGAACATGTTCCAACGTTTTCTAGAAAGAACCCTACCAACAAGTAAAATTACATTGGAGCCCCCTCGGATTCTTCTACACAACACAGGAGCTTTTCGCCGGCGAGGATTTTAAGGACGCCGATAGCTCCTTCACGCCGGATAGAACCAAGATTGATGGCAGGCGTTGGCGACCTCCATGGACGCCCGACCGGCGTGCAACTACCGCTGCTCTGGGAAGAGGGCGTCGACTCTATCGATGGGATCAACACAGGTGGGTTGCGTTGACGGAATTATTTCGGCGCACCTCATCATCTTCTTGGCCGGGGAAGAAAACCGTGACGGCCGGCGACGGTGACCACCACCGCCATAGAAACGCGAGGAAGAGGACGGGTGGCCTACTCCAGTATAGCGTCGAGGCAGCGGCGAAGTCAAGAATAAAATTAAAGGTGAGTTGAACCTTTTGTATTAAATTCTAGTCGAAATTTTTTTAAATTGAATTGCACTCTCATCGGTTGGCCTATGCGCCGGGGAGACCTCCAGTGGCTTCCATGTCATGACAAAGAGCCTGCGTACTTCCACTGTGGGAACAAACAAACAGGGGCATGCGTGGATCTCAAAGCTACCTAGTGGAGAAAAGGGCGCGCGGCTCCCCTCGAGCTCGCCGCCAGCGATGACGCTGGGAGGAGGTGGATCTGATTGGAGTCGGCTTCCTCCGACGTTTATTTCTTATCCAACACTTGAAAAATAACATTTTTACGTTTGGTATCTCCATCGTTTGGAGCGAGGGGCGAATTTTTTTTACCGATCCCTAGGGAACTAAACCGTTTCATCTGAGAATTTGTGGCATTCCAAACGGGCATACTTGTTGATTTCAGAAGGAAAAAGCCAGAAAGTAAAGGGTGACTGAACAGGCAATTTGCATCCAAATAATTGATATTGTTTGAAAAGACAGAATATGAGAATGAAGAGGCCGAAAGCTTAGAACATACTGCGAAAACTCTACCATGAATAAACCTGTAGTACCTGGCGTATAATAAATCACTGCGAGTTGACGTGTAACGACCAGAGTCACGGGCCACGCCGCAGCACTGTGGCCTCTGGCCGCACCATAAATCTCGGTCGTCCAACTACGGGGTGATCGGAATAACAATGAGTTTTAATTTTTATTGAAAAAATATTGTAACTAAGTTGATTTATTAGGTATAATTAAATCTAAAAAATGTAAAAATAAAAGCGACATGCTAATCTAGAACGTACGATGCAAAGGAATACAGGAAAAAAACAAAACACAAAAAAATCAAATAAAGACGAAAGTGCTACAGTGCATTTTGTCGCTGCTACAGTACTTTGATCGCTAAAAACCTCCATCTTGAGCGCCCCCATATGACTCCAATCTGCACGGTTTCAGTTTTTAAATTTTTTATTTTAATTTATTTAAATTAAAAACTACTTGAAACATATTAGCTAATTTATTTAAACTAAAAACTACTTGAAACGTATTAGCTTTTAATGTTAACTTTTTTGTTTTTATTAATTTTTTCATCTTATTTTTTACATTGTTTGTGACAATATAATATTTTTTAACCTTTTTCTCAAAAAAAAATAACATCTGTTATTGTGTAATTATAGTCAAAATCTACCATAGAAACTTATAAGCTAGTTGAAGCGGGGCCGCTTGTATGCTGCGGCGTACACTCGTCAGATCAGCAGGTGCGAATATTAAAGCTCCTGCTAATTTTGACCAACCGATCATTATGCACACCAATTGAGCTGCACTGAACACTGATGGTCAGGGGAAACATGTGCATGTGTTTCACCCATACGTACGTACGTCATTCCTTTGATCATCTGCGGCTGTCCACAGTGATCTACATGGGTTGGAAGGCAAACCGACAGCTCTTAACTGGGCTTAAAAGTCAGCTACTGTCGCCAGCGACGGTTTTTTTACTGTTTATTTTTTTTGTGTTTTTTCTGTATTTTTTTGTATTATTTATGATAGACTAATATATTTTTTATTTTTTTAATTTTAATTATGTCTAATAAATCAACTTAATTACAGTAAAAAAAATCAATCAGCTACAGTAAAAAAAGATATAGACTATCGCTATTCCGATCAATCAGCTATTCCGATCGCTACCGCAAGGTGCATGAGAAGAGCCCTTCTTGCCTCACCATTTTCATGAACACATGTTTGCACAGGTGTTTGGGCAAGTGAGCTTGGTGGGCTCAGATCGGTATAGATCTAAAGATCAGATCGATCTGGCAAACATAAAACTGAAAAAGAAAAGCCGAGTTCATGCTTTGAAGGAGAAAGCCGAGTTCATGCTTTGAACGATGCAGGTATATCTAGAGCAACACATTTTAGGTATCTCGTACATAAACCGATGAATGATGCACGGGCGGATCCGAGCCTATGGGCTTCAGTCTGAAACATGAAAAAAATACTAGTCTATAAGCTAGATAATTTCAGTTCAGTTCAGAGTATAAATCCTATAATTTATCTCATATTTTTTTTAGTATCTAACATTCTTTCGGTAAATTCAACTCGAGACATAATTCAATCCTAAATCCGCCACTGAAATTGAGGATGGTGCATGGGATTGTATCCAGTTGATTTTGAGAATGTTAAAACAAAAAAAAAACAGAAACAGAAAGACAAATCCTAGCCAGCACTGGTTCCCAGCAGATTACCATCAATAATATATTTTCTCCCGGACTGTTTCTGTTTATAAAATTTAAACCTAAAATTCGAGCTTCACCTATTCCCAAACCCTACCAAGTTTCCTCGAGTGCACACTCGCGCGCACGCACCTACATGCACGAACGCATCATGTGCATCGCATCGCATGCATAGCCACAAAACTGCAGCACAGCACGGTACAAAGCTGCAGGCTTGGACACTCATGCAGGTGAGTGCCAATTTACGAGAGGATAGAAATCTCACTAGGTTAATTGCAGTTCACCAAACCAGCAGTGCTTCCACGTTCTTCACTCTCGTATACATGAACAAATCTTAAAGCATTAATCAAGGAACGATATAAAAAATATATATATCACAACTTCTTCCATTGGATTGCTAAATGGGTAGCCCATAGGGCTAATGGGCTGGACCGGTGATTCAGCATCCCTAGCACCAGGGCTTGGGTCCCAACGCAATCGGAGATAAAAAAAAAAAGGCGCATGCTCTGCATGAGCGACCGGGCCTGGTATCTGGTCCTCAGATGCACGCGGGATCGACCGTCGGAGCTCAGCCGGTGGATCAGAGCATCGCCCATATCTATGGCTCTGTTCTTTACGATTTTTAAAAGTTATTTTTAGCTTTTGCTACAGTAACTAACTTTTAAACAGAGTATTTTTTTAAGATATAGTCTATAAGTTAATTGTAGTACATGTTAAAAAACTAATATATGTATCATCAAAAATCGTAAACGAGTATCTCTCTTTCCGCATGTCACAAACAGCAAAAAAGCCATCAGCCACAGCCAAAAACCATCAACCGCAGCCAGAAAGAACATGCCCTATAGTCTTTTTTTCAGATGACTACTCCAGTTAAGGGGCTTAGGGCAACAAGATTCGTAGCTAGCTATGGATACGGGTGTCTATGGATTGAATATAAATTGAATAGTCTGGATATAGATATCGAATAAAATGGATAATAAAAATATGATTGGCACTCTTTAAGTTTTAATGTATTGAATATGAAATCTTATAGTTCGGATACAGATATAAGATAAAACGGATAATTCGGATACGATTGACGCCTCTAGCTATAGGTAGTTGTATTTTTTCCACTTCTAAAACATCAAGGTGTAGTGGATCGACAAACCAGTGCTACTACAGTCTGATTGTCTATCTGTTACATAGCTCCTTGCACATTAATAGGGTTGAAAACGACCCAGATTTGATCGGATAATCTGGATACTAGATTTGGATTTTTCGAATTAGGATAGTAAAGATGTTCTCAGAATCTGTATTATACAAATAGTTGATGAATGATTCATTTGTTTCTGTCAACATTTAATATACAGTTATATGTTAGAGTCAGTTATTTATCAAGTTAAAATGTTAAAACAATTTGATGTCATGTTTTAAATAGGAGAGGTCAAAAATAATTATTGGGATCTGAAAATATTCAAATATGATCCGAATTCGTATCCGATATTTATCCGATCCATATTCATAACCAATATTTATCTTATTCATATTTGAATTTGAAAAAAAAATATAGATGCAGATATGATTTGATCACTATGTACTCTGTTTTCACCCCTACACATCAGGCTAATAATAGATCAAGGATACACTTCGTTCTGCAGGAGGCCTCCGAATTTGCTGGAAGAAGCCCGAATTTTGCCGTTCGGCACGAGAAGAAAGAGCAAAATACTGCTGCCCATGAGCTCGCACAAGTAGCTAGGTGCTGGAAGCGCTCTGCGGTGTGGCGTGAGCATTTTCCTGTTCGTGATGCTCATATATAATTGCTCAAGATTGTATCTCAAATGTTGAGTAATTAATAAAGTTCTCTTTTTCTCGCAAAAAAGAAGAAGCATCGAGGTATTTTTTTTCTATGCGTTCGAATAATTATGTGCATTCCAACACCCTTATTTTTTTCCACCTTGAATTCGGATTCACAACATTATCGGATAGTGTATTCTGAAATATACAATGCATATTTGGATGGTTATAGAAATATTGGGACTATGGAAGAGAGGTATTTTTCTAGGGAGACTCCTAGAACAAATTATTTAGGAAATCTTTATGACAAGGTTAGGAGTTATCTGTAGATACATATTTCTAGCGAGATTCTACTTGTAAAATATTTTGTAGTTGGATGGATAGTATGTCCAACGTTTGTGTAATCCTATAAACTGGGATTGGACTCAGCACATCATTGCGGGAATTTTCCTCTTCTCCTTTTGCAATTTATTAATATCAGTTGTCAAATGAAATTATTGTATTCTTTGATAGTTTGGAATGGTGACAAAACGGGACAATTTTGATTGAACTATGGGGATTCAAATAATATATAAGGGATAACTTATTCCAAAGGAACTTTGGAGGAAAACAAACATGAAGTCTAACCTCATAGAATTTGTCTTATAATATGTATATTTCCAACCATTCGTACAAACACAGAAAATCATTCTAGAATTTTATTGCATTTCCTGATCTTGTGTTTTGCAATATTGTTTTTGGGCTCAAACTTTTCCGATGTTTTCATTATCCACCCAAATGAGTCCGAAGTAAATTCATGTAGTAACTTAGATATATATGATGGAAAAGAAAGAGTCGAATTTGAACTGCGAGAGAGTGGGGAGTAAATCTATCAGTTTACGGATGAATACAAAACACAGTACACGTCTAGTTCGTCCGGAGGACAAGATGGACGCTACGGTGAATAGACTGCATAATTATGGTGGACAAATTTAGAAACTCTTGGATTCGTCATGCTCAGAGAAGAAACTCTTGGATTTGACATTGTGTTTACCGTGAACCTATTAGTAAGGTATAGTACAGAATCTAGCAAAAGATATTGGTAGAGAATAAAAGATATCCCCCGATACCTCCAAGGAAGCAAAGATCTTGGACTATTCTGCAGAAAGAATTAGGATCTGAATTGATTGACTATGCAGTGCAGGGTACTTATCAGACCCGTATACAACCAGATTGCAAACAAGCTATGTGTTCCTGTGTGGTGGAACTGTAATTTCATAAAAATCGTCTAAGCAAAGCCTTGTATTGATTTCGACGAATCACTCGAAAATCATAACACTGTTCGAAGCCGCACGATAATGTGCTTGACTTCGACGGATAATTCATCCACATTCAGCAGTCATGTGGACTGAATATCGTGCAAACTCCCATAATTATATATGAAGATAATGCAGTTTGTGTTGCACAAGTACAGACGGATTATGTGAAGAGTCATCTGATAAAGCATATCAACTCTAAGTTCTTCTATGCTCATAAATTGCAAAAGATTGATGGTACTGCATACTAAATTGTGTAAAAATCTTACAAATTTATTCATTAAGTCATTTTCAGCATCTAATTTTGAAAGATGTGTACGTGAAATTCGAATGATGAGACTTAGAGAAGTGTAGAATTCAAGAAGATATTCTTCTCGAGCTCGCTATCACGAAGATCGAGTATTAAAAGAATAAATCCTGTATATTAAATGAAAATAGATGGATTGTACTCTTTTCCCTTAATGAGGTTTTCTGAAGTTTCTCGACAAGGTTTTTAATGAGACAATTCGTGCAACATAATATAATATGTATTATATATTATTTCTCTAAATTTTTTTACTGAATTTTTATAAAATTTTAATAAAATATGAACGTAATAGATGAGTGCTGAGTACAGTATGGAATCCGCGTCGACGCCCGCCGAGCAGTAGACGCTCGTGCGAAGGCGCTCCTGCAGTAAGACCCATCGACGCGAATCGGCCCGTTCGCAAGCGGGGCCGTACTTTTCGGCCCATGCGGCGGCCTCTCGGCAATTAGTCCCACTGGCAGCGACCAGCGGCCAACGGCCGGATGGAGGCTTTTCGTTTCTTATCTCCCTACTACCGTCTACCATTACCACGCGGCTGCCTGCTGCACTGCCCGACTGCTCCTGCTCCTACATCATCCATCCATCAGAAAGACGGGGACAGGGAACGACAACTTTATGTTTTAGCTGCCACTGCCCAACGCAGCAAATGACCTGGGATGCAATCCCTTCTGATTAACGTCCATCCGTATTAGCTTTAGCTTCCGCTTCTAAAAAAATTAATACGTATGTTCTAGTTTTTATCAATTATTACTATTTATAAATTACTTTACGTTTTCATATGTATAACACACTATATATTTTATTATGTTATAGTTCTGTAAGTCGTATGATGTTTCGCATATTATAATGCCTTGCGTTAACCGTTGGTTACCCTTTTTCTTACATAATACATTCAGTAAAAAAACCATAAACTAATACAAACTTCTCAACTTATATAAACTACTTCTATCAATTACTGCTACTCATCGGTCATAACCAAAAACATCAAACAGTAATAACATGCCCTTGGTACACTCGCCACACACGCACACGGATGTACGCACAGCAACAACGTGTTGCACTGTGCACTGTGCACGTACGCTTCCACTTAACTCGATCAACGCACGGTGATTGACGAATCGACGGTCGCTGCATTCCGTAGCAGTAACAATAAAAGTATCAGTTGATGGCGCCGGCGTAGGGCGTGTCGACGGAGCCGACCCAGAGCGTGCCGTTCCGCTCCGCCACCTCGCTCACCGTCACGAAGCTGAACCCGTCCAGCGCCTCGGCCACCGCGCCGTCGCCGCCGACCCTCACGGCCACCGTCGGCGCCACCACGGAGCCGTTGGTCTGGCTGCTCAGCGCCACCCAGTACCCGCCCCTCCCGTCGGGCCGTACGTTGTCCGGGTACCCCGGCAGCTCCGCGAGCGTCTCCGACCTGCCGGCCCGGGGCCCGCGCACCCAGTACCGCCGCAGCTCGCACAGCGCCGTGTGCGCCACCACGACGTGCGTCCCGTCCGCGCTGACCGCCACGCCGTTCGGGTAGGACAGGCCGGCGTGGAGCACGGCGACGCGGCGCGTGCGCGGGCTGTACCGGAGCAGGCGCCCCGTCTCGTCGCCGAGGGCCACCACGAGTAGGTAGTCGCTGCAGCGTAGACAGACAGACACAGGTGCGCATTAGTACCACTGCAGTGCTCAACAGTGGCGTTTACATCGCGTCAATTGGTAGTACTATCATCATAACTCCATGCTCCTCTCACCCATATTCTGCCGCCGGTGTATTTAACACTTTCTGTCGCCTGCACACAAACTTTGACTACACAGGTTTTACTATTATCTACCGGATGCTGCAGTGTTTTGTACAATATATCTCGAAATTTCCAATCTGGATCGCTTTCAGTCGGGACAGAGCCCACGAAACTGGGTCTGTCACTGTAGCAGAAGTCACCGTTTATAGGTAAATTACTATAGTATAAATTAAAAATCACAAAAATAAATCTAGAAGAAATAAAAAACTATAAACTATATAGCATAAGTCTTGGAATATCGTTTGAAAACTAATTACTATAGTATAAACTAAAAACCACAAAAAGCAAATCTAGAAGAAGTTAAAAATCATAAATAATATAGTATAAGTCTTAAAATATCGTTTGAAAATTAATTACTATAACATAAATCAAAAGTTATAAGTAACAAATCTAAAAAACACAGCCACAATTCTAAATCCCATTTGCATTGCGATAATTTTTTTCTTTAAGAAAGGATTGCGATAATTCTTACATATACTCCTCTGAAATCAATTTTCTATTCTAAACATGTCCTACAAAAAAAAGTACATATGGCAGTACTCAGACCAGTAAAAAGAGAACGACGTTTTGGACTTTCTTTTGAAGTCAACATAGTGACTGACAACACATTATGAGCCTATTTTTTTACTATAACTTAAGTTTTTCTATGATTTATTAGTATAATAAGTAGTAATTAATAAGAAAAATTACAAGCCATCAAAAAAAACAAAAAGAACATAACATATACACCTTTTCCCTGTACATGAAAAGATCTACGTATTTTCCAGTATTCTAAAATCATAATTTCATTTCGGTTGCTAGTTATAGATTGAGCTACTGCTCAATAAAGAGCTAGTTAGACAGATGTGTCTAACTAGCACGATGTGATGCCGCACAGTTGAGGAGTTTAGGCCATTATTAGGCAAATGTGGACTGCTAGTAGTGGTGATTTGCAGTTATTAATTGCCCAAACGATCGAACATTAAGGTCGTTAATTCCAGAAGCATGTACAGGATGAATTTGCTTTTAATTCGCTGCCTTGTGATAACGGAGCATTTTATTTGTTAAGAAAGAGTAAAATACAAACATTGCAGGTAGATGTGCATTACTTACAAAGATGAGGTTCGTGCAAAAGTGTCACTTAATTCATGATATCTATGTCAAAATGTTTCACTTTGACACCAGGTATACGTATTGCAAAAGTGAACACCTCAAAAGTGCACAGGGATAAGTGAAACATTTTGCTAATATGGAGTTAAGCGTTTGTGTAATTCAATTTAGATATTAAAGAAGCAATAGTGCAAGTTCTTACTCTTAAGGAACTACGCTGTTGGGATCGTCCTAGCTACAAAATCGTCATTATACATATTATAAGCTCTATGCTTTGCACTACATGATTTAGATCCCATATATATAGGATTAGTATCGGAATAATCTCGCGGAACTGCCACAAATTAAGATTTTGTTTAGGCTATCATTTCTTATCAGGTTTAAACTTACAGCACTAAAAGTAATTATCAAACCATGTTAGATTAACACGCATGATAGGTACTCCATGTACGTGCGCATGCCAATACGGAGTACAATATGCCAAGATCACAAACAAATTAATAAAATCTATTTAATGAGGAGTGCTCTATGCTTCCTTTTCTAACAAGACTAATCTCAAAATACATGAAGAGATAAGTAACATTTATCTACTATTTATCATACTTTAAAAATTATACAAATCATTGTTAAGAAAATCATAGAAGCTTAGGAGCATATTCATACTGGTTTCTAAAAATTGCTTTTCTATAGTAAATGATTTTTATACAATGTTTACCTTTCAAACAAAGAGTCTTTTTAAGATAGGGTTTACTAATCGATTGTAATACACACTATAGTGATTTTATTTATATCGGTCAAAATCGTATATAAGTTTCTCTATCTTTATATAGTTTTTTTATAAATTATTACTATTTATAAGCTAAAGTCAAAATTCCTTAAAAAAAAAAGCCAAACCCACGTGAATCGCGCGGATGCATGAGATCTAATGCAGCTCGTACGTTGGCTGCACTGTATAGTATATACTTAATTAACTTTTTCTGTACCTTCTCCGGTACGTGGTGCTGCTATCGGTGAAGTAGACGTCGCCGGTCTTCTGGTCGACGTCCAGCCCGTTGAGGAAGTTGAACGGCACGCCACCGGCCCCCGTCGCCACCACCTCCGCCAGCCCGCCGCGCGCCTTCACCCTCATCAGCCCGAGGTACGCGTCGGCGACGTACAGGTCGCCGGACTTCTGGTGGAACTGCAGCCCCAGCGGCCGCCCGCACACGCTCTCCGGCACCACCAGCTTCTTGTCCGCCGCGCATACCCCCACGCTCCTGCACGCACGCGCGCGACTGATTGAAGCATTCATGCACGCATGTATATGACAGATACAGATATACTCCATAGCTACACACGTGTGCTCCGTGCTCGTGAATGTGTGCTGTACATGCAGCTTACTTGTGCCTGGAGTTGTAGGCGAAGACGGTCCAGCCGAGGCGGCCGCCGTGCCACCTGAGGACGCGGCCGTCGGAGACACCGGCGTAGGGCCCACCTCCACGGCGGTCGAAGGCGAGGCTCTCCGGGCCGGACACCGGTTGCGGCAGCGGCATGACGGCGAGGCCGGGGTCTATGGACTTGGTCTCGTAGGCCGGGACGGCGGCTGCTGACGCCATGAGAGGCCAAAGGAGAAGCACAAGAAAGGAAGAAGCCGAGGAACAAGAGTACGCCATGGCCTTCATGTCGTCGTCTTTGTGCAGTGGCAGGAGCTTGGCAAGCTTCACTTGTGTTAATTTCGGCTTGGACAGTGTCAGAGTAGGTGTATTTTTATAGAGATCGATTATTAGGGTATACTCAAAGATTCAAGCACGCCGTATAATTGAAGACACTTCTTTTGTGAGAGGGTGTTAGATGGTACTAGGTGACTCTGGTGTTTTAACCCATCGGTGTTCCTACCTGGAGGGAAGTGATGCAGATGCAGAGGCTGCTCGGTTGGGTTAAAATTTGATAAAAATTACATTATAGTTGGTTAAAATTATATTGTAGATAATGATAGCTTATTTGGCATAATTAATTTAGAAAAATCTAAAAATAGAAAAAATAGATTATCCCATCATATATAATGTAAACAAATATGAAAAAAAACAGGTAAAAACTCAAAAAATGCTAAAAAAATTAGAAAAAAATAAAAATTATAAATAATAAAAAATAAACCAAAAACCAGAAGCTCCGATCCAAATAAACGGAGCCCGTAAACTTATTCTCACTTTAATGATTGAACAGAACTTTCGTCATACTCCCTTTTTTACTTACTTCCTAAAATCATTACCGTCAAATTTTCTATCTATATTAGCTATACAAAAAATTATATTATTAAATTTATCGTTAAAAATACGTTCATAATATTACAATTTTATTAGTATATCTTAGTGCAAAATTATAAAAGTAGTAGATAAAGTCATATCTCGAAGACTGTAAAAAATAAAAAAATATTGAGTAAAAAAGAATGAATAGAGTACGTTTTTGTAAAAATAATTGAAGACACTTCTTTCTCTGCCAGCCAAACGAAAGCTGATGGAGTAAAGGCACCGGTACAAATTTTGCTCATAATTTGACTTTTATTCGGTTTGTCCGGTTTCATGCTCCACCTTCCATTCAGGCGAGTCCAAGCATCCAGAGCGTTAGGTATCCTGAAAAGTTGCATATGCTAATTAAACAGGGCATTACACACTGATGAAGTGGAAGGCTAATTAAGGTGACATTGAGCCAATACAGAATTAACGGCTAAAATACTATACACGAAAAAAATATAAAAAAAGATAAAATATTTGTTTGGGTTAACACTAGAATTTCGTATTGCCATGCAGCGAGCAATGACCATATATAGCCGCGTGCACGGCGATATATAAGTCAAACTGCAACATCAAACGAAGCAAATTGTTTCATGATTCCACAACTAGGCCACTAGCTAGTATCTTGGAGTATCAATACCATTTGAATATAAAAGGCAATGCTTTTTATTAAAAAAAATCACCTTTCTTTGCCTCTTGTAGTCTAATTAAACTAATCAAAACTACTGTAAGGTACGGTGCAAAGTGCAAACAAAATTCGTTTCAAAACTGCAGTTTGGGGTTAATGTTGCAAAAAAATAACTTGAAATCACAAACTGGTCTAGCCAGCCTATTAATTATTCTTGCAAGGAGCTCCATGCATCCTAAATGGAGCCTTTGGGGTGATTACAGTTTCTCCGAAAATTAAAATAAATAAAATAAATCCTTCAAATGAATTCTCAAAACAAAATTTTCAAATAACCTTTCAAGCTTAAAATCGTATACACCATCCACTACTATTTCAAAAAATATTAACAAAATTCATCAACCATAGCTAAAAATAATCGGTCGCAGTTAAAATAACAGGGCCAATATCCTCCAAAAGGCCATACCACATGAGTGGGCGGCCCACAATGTACTGGAGACTGCATCCAACTAATTAAGACTTGCAAACGGTAACATATCGTGTATCACTGTACACATGCTGTATAGTCGATGGGAATGCTCTAGCTATGTACTAAACGTTACATACACAAATTAACCCTAGACAAGGAGATAAAATAAGGCCCCAAAACAACTCGTATTCTGGTATATATCCTCTACGTTAGCTCTAATAAATAGAAACACTATTAGGATTAGTTCCCTCGTGCTTTCCATGTGGCATGTTCTGGCTTTTTGTCTACCAATACATGCAT